>JALIZF010001831.1:0-600000 GCA_029948255.1 Telmatactis stephensoni | reverse complement strand
TCCTTGGATACAGGGAATGACTCACTTCTCTTATCTAAAGCATGTGATGAAAAAACCGGACGACAACAAACACTGCAACCACTATTTCCGTTGTGATGTCTACATTATTACCGGTATCATGCGCTGGCACTTTCTTTTCCCTGTGCAGATTTTACGCTTCAAATTCCCCAAAAAAATCATCTGCCAATGATTTCCAAATAGTTCTCTGTGTTCGCTAAACATATAAGACCCATTCGTGGTTTGACTAATAAAAGGTCAAACAACCGCGAATTTCCGGATCTCACAAAGCGTGCTTTGAATCGCCTCGTGGATCAAGTACACTCTAAGTAAATTTCATTGTTTCTTGTAGTCTAAGTGCAACGATTAGTAGTGTAAAGACTTCCTGCTTCAAGCTCCTTGCTATTATTGCAATACATATCAGTGACGTGTCTTGACGTAAATCAGTAACTAATTATTGTCGGCAGAAATCGAAAGGGCCGAGTTCTTTCTCGAGTATCTAAAATGACACCCACTTGTTACCATGGCAGCTAAATAGGTTAAGGTTTGTTGTGCACCCCCTCTCCCCTCCCTGAAGCTATTTTAGTTTTTTATCAGTTTAGTATTTAATGGCCGTCTTTCTTCCACTTCAATAAAACTTCATCTCTGCACTCCTATTTTTCCCCTTTAAGTGCCACTTCAGTCAAAAAAGGTTAACATTGGAAATGAGTTGAAACTTCAGTTGGTTGAAGTTGTTAAAGCAGAGTTAATAGAGGGGACCTCTATTAACTCTGTTTAAAGGACCCTACTTATAACCATGAAGCAAATTACTTGCCACTGCATATTCAAAAGAAATTGGTGAAAATTAATGAATCTATTTTGGAATCTAAATTTGGACAGAGTAGATGGTATCATCTCAACCGTTTCTGCTCTTAAATAAGCGGGACTGTCAAAATCGTTAAAAATTCAGTAATTTAGCTAAAACTTCACCAAAAGAATCTCAAAGAGCTATACAATCACTGGTAAATTTATTGTCTCAAAATTCATATAGGAAGTATTAGATTTTTATGAACAACCCAAGATTTCGCTCCATACATTTCCTGTGCATTTACTTTCTTGAATTATTTTCTTTCGTTGACACTAAGAGTTTGCATGAAGGATTGATTGCTTAGGATTGATTTTCTGGCCAGTTTTTTTCAATGTAAAACAAACACTTTGAGATATTTTGATTACAAAATGCAAAGAAATGTATGGAGCTGAATGTTTGGGCTGAGAAGATGTCACTGACACCTCTAAAGATTCATAAAAATATACTACTCCATTCTGGAATATCGAGAAAAGATTTTAACTAAGGATTATTAGACCCCTGAAGAATTATTCAGTGAAGTCAGTTTCAGCAAAATTAGATTTTGATCAATGATTTTGATCACAATACCGCTTTAACCTAAAATTTCTTGGCAATTAAAATTCACTTAAAATGAAGAATTTTAGAGAGGGTAGTTCTTTATACTCATTGATAAAGTATTTCACTTGAAATAGGTAGATTCTAATTTTGTTTTCAATGTTAGCTCATCCAAGTAGCAGAAATATTCTGTTAATCTTTTGCCCTTGATTTTCTTGATCCATTTTCTTTTTCCAATCTAGAAAACTTAGAAAGAAAACTTATACTAGAAAACTTATACTTTACCTTAGCCCTCAGCCGCCTCTAACGCAAACACCAGTTTTCATTTAGTCGATTAAATAACCTTGGAATGATTGTAAATTGAATAACTGATTATACGTGTGCATGCATGTATGTGTGTAAAATGTTACAAAAATTATAGTTAGTTGAAAATTCAATACGTATCCCGTGAATTCTCCCATGGACGCACTGTACATACATCATCTTAAACTTTGTTTAGAATGTAGTACTTTCCAACTCATTTGTTATAATTAACTGACGCGAACTGAGGTACAAAAAAGAGTGATGGTTCTTGCCAAATGTTGTATTGTTTGATTTAAGTACTGAAATTGGTAATAACATGAATGGCTCAGTATACAATTCTCAGAGGAACTCCACTCCCGAATCGCTGGTGGAAACTATAGGGACTTTCTCAGATTTCCTAAAGGAACCCACCTCTTTCCGACGTTGCAAATCGACCTTACCTTCGCATCTACCAATACCGTACACAATTTTTGTACATACTATCAAAGACTAGAGTAAAAGAGCAATACGTGTTCTTTTAGTGTAATTGTGACCTCAATAGGCGGATGAATTAATGACAAAAGTTAGTATAATCTTAGATTAGTTCGGCAGACATAACAGATTACCAGCTTAGTAAGATTTTATCTACGCACTTAATGGCATTATCTTGTCCAACAATATGTTGAACAAAGAATAGAAAGTATATTAAAGATGTCTGACTTACAAGCACTCTATTAGCCCCTGGGAGGGGAGAGTAGGGGTAGTAGGTTAATCATGTTCAAGAGTGTCAAGAATTATCTTGTCCAATGATATGATCAGGAGCGAAGAATACTTATCTCGCAACTGGGCGCTGCTGCAATCGTTTTACCACAATGATTTTGAGCATGGTATGTTGCACGAAATTGCAAGACGACTTGCAGAAAAAATTTCACCTCGAGTAACAGAGGCTTTATAGAGATGTCTGATTCACAAGTATGCACCTAGCCTTTGGGAGGGTAAGGTAGAAGGTTAATTTTTGTCCAAGAGTGTCAAGAGATCCAAGAGTGTCAAGAGTAAATAATCGAAAAGACTGTGGCAAACTCCCACTCATCGTATGGTTCAAGTTGTGAATATGAATACTACGAAAAACATGTAGTAAAGGTGTGGATGGTCATAGTTATATCGAAAGTTTCCTGGTTAACAAATTACACGAGCATGTTGGAGCTCTTATGCCTTTTATGGCCTGCAGTGATTTGACCGTACTCAAGGACTAACAATTCGTACCCCATTAGAGTCTATACTGAAGGCTGAACATTTTCCCCGGAGGGCTTAACGTACCTAAAGTCCTAATTAACATTCAGCCTGCAGCTAATATTCAATCATTACGACAACATGAACACAATAACCTTAAATGTGATTTCTGTCATAACCAGACAGATTAGAGTTATTTCAATCACGGAAATTCGGAAGGTGGTGGGTTTAGTTTTGAAAGGAATGCGGGTACTCTGAGATTACTCAGTCAAGATAATTATATCGTTTTGAGTTATTGAAATTATGACTAGTTATGTAAAAACTCGACTTATCTCTGGTCCATGACATAATTCAAGTTAAAATCAAAATGTTGATATCAAAATTGAAATAACATGAGTGCTTGAAATATTTCAATATATTTAATAGGTTGAGTTTTTTTTTTGTCAGTTTGTTTGCCCTTAAGTTTATTAGGTTGTTAGTCGGTGTCGTTCTAAAGCCTGCCACAAGTATCACTTTTGGGCCCCAAAAAGGTTTTGATAATATATCCTGTCCGCTTGTAAAAAGAAACTTGTTTTTACTAACACGACAGAAAGATTTTATCTCAAAATATTTGAAACTCACGTTTTCAAGCACAGTTATTTACACTTTTATCCGTTAAACACCTAAAAATAATCTGTTGTCGTAAAGATGATAATTCGGTAGGCTATTTTCTTCCATAAACGGATTAAAACAAACTGACAGGTAACTCATTGTAAAGTGGTCCGTTCTACAAATAAACCCTCCTACTATTTTTTGTTTAAATAAACTTTAAAGAAGTTACTAAAAGCGACCGAAAATTCATAATCTGCCTTTTTCATAACCTCGATCGTAGGAGCTTGTTTGGTTAACGTAAAATCAATAAACAGTGTTCGTGGAGTGACAAAAAATTGTGATAAAAGATGTTATCATGATAGAAGTTACACCAGTTTCTTTATTGCTTTTATGTTAATACGTAATTCAGGGATTTTTTTGCCATAATTATTAGGAGAAAATGCCAATTGACTTTTTCATAAGGGTTGTCTCAATGTTGTTTTCTTTCTATAGGAATCCCGCCATTTTCATTTATCTTCATAAGGAAATTTTAATTAAGAACATCCATTTACTCTGTCGATATATGTGTTAACTCTGTTTTCATTTTAAGAAATTGCCTAAGAGTAATAAACCGGTTTAAAAATACAATATTTTGATAATAATCAAATGATTTCAAAGGGTTTAAATTCGACATTCGATGGCAGTATGTTAATAATGAAAAGGTTTATTTGATCAAGAACCGGAAAATTCTAGAAGCTTTAAATATTTAGTAAAAGCAAATAAGATAAGATTTATCTCCAAGAAACATGTAGAAACGAGTAAATTCTCTTGAAAATCGTTTTTCAGTGTCGTCCAAGGTTTATTAATTGTACATGGCTGATAAAAATGTCGTCACTGCCTGCTGACAAGAAGTTAAAAATACTCATAATCCTTTTCAGGAGCTTTTAAAAATAAAACAAAAGTAGCCTGCTGTCATTTTGGTCCGTGATAAAGCACCTTGTCGATTACTTTCAGTTTAGCGCTATTTTCGTTGAAAAATGCTTTTCGCGCCATTTTATGGCATCTCGCGCGCGCGCGCCTTTTTTCCTCTGGACCACCATTTTGAATTTGCTTGTTCTTAGATAGTTCCAAAAATACAAAGTTCGGTTTTACACAATGGTGAACCTGCCATCGCATGTGGTGTTTGTTAAATTGACCGCATTATTAGCTATATAAAAGACACAACCCAATCCCTGAAATAACAAATTGGAAGTCATTTCTCTGAGACCCGAAATTCAAGTACTGGAATTTAGCTTCAAAAAGCGCGTCCTTGCCGATTTAACGCGCCTAAAATTTTACATGTACAGTTCGTATTTTGCTTTCCATGTTGGCAATTTAGCAATGTATAGTTAATGAATGATTGATTTGTACAAGGGCTTTCAATGTGTTTATGAAATAACACCATAAAATCATTTGTTCACGCGATGTGGATTTATAACGTGGACAAGCCTTGCGTAAATGAATACAATTGTTTCTTGCTGGGAAATAACTGGCATGTCTGACACATAGCTGTTTCGGGTCAAGGAACAACGCAATGTCTTTCACATAATTATCATCTAATCTCTACATGGTCTAGACAAGTATATTCATCATTGAACTTTGCATTGCTCAAGCGACAATATTCCAGATTTGCCCCAGTCACCACTTAGTTTAATAATGAAGTATAACCTGCCAAAGGACAATGTTCCACCACCTAAAAAGATACCGCGATGTCCATTCTTCTATATTGTTTAAATAAGAGCCATTAACAAGAATCCGACAGAAAACATTGTAATATACTTAGGTTATTTGTGTTGAAGCTAAATCAACATTTTGATAAACTAGGGCCGTTAGCTAGTATTAAAATTGCCGGCAAGTTGTTTCAGGGCCGATGGAAACTCATGTCAACTGCAGACAAATCAAACATGGCGTTATTAAAGCGATTTTTATTTCAAAATGATTCTTCCTATCTACAAACACCAACTCTCAAATTAAAACTTCTGGTGTCTTCTGTGGGAACTTGAACACCACGTCTCTAATTACAATTGCTTTTTTTCATCGATTCTAAAAATCTTTGTTCACCGTGAACAAACAGTCTTGGCGTTGGTATAAACAGGACTTTGAGTCCTTCCAACATTGTCACAACACCTATTTATAGTTTTATTTGGCCTGATAAAAACAAACACGTCTAAAACTGTTTAACGAAAAGAAAACAAACAACGAGTTGAAATTGAAGTATTTTATACTCATAAAAACACACTGAAAATCTAAAAAAAAATTGTGTCACAACACAACTTTTGGAATTGGTTTGACCAGATTCCACAAACGTAAAAGTGTCACTCTTCATTTTAACCTTGTTTACGCATCTTAAAGCATCTTATTCTGTTTTCTTTACTATTGCCAGGAACGCAGGAAAGCACTGCTTCCCTTGATGTCGTTGAGGGTTTCGGTTTTTTAAGGCTTTAGCGAGATGAAAGAGTAGTCAAGGCCAAAGCTGCATCAAATTCTCTGTAGTCAGTTGTTGGTTCAGCCGACCTAAGGACAACACCAGACAAATTAAGGCTTTGGCAATGGCGAGTTAAGTGAGTGTTATTAGACAAAACATAACCGCATATATATCTTGAATAGAATTAGTCCCTATTGACGTAGACCACTGAATGGCTAGCGGTTTTGTTTTGTGGTGGGATTTCAATGTTTGAGTTTACAGTCGTTGGTTGTGTGGGCCAGAAAAATATAACTTTAAGAGATGTCTGGAACGTTATTGAAAAATGTCTGAAAATAAACCAACAAGCTAAACGGTCTAACACTTCAGTAAAATCTCGAAGTGAAGGAAGTCAAAAGATAATAAAATATAGCGAAAACTTGTAACATGTTAGATGGTGTATCCATTGGCTTGGGAAGAAGCAAAAAGGGACTACGCATTTCAAAATTTCTCTACTTTCCCGCGCACTTAACATTGATGCAGAGTAAGACAACAGATCTTATTGAAACTAAGGTTTACCTTTTATCTGAAGGTTGAAAAACAGAAGCAGTATACTTCGGCTTCTCATCCATGGATTTCCGACGTTCATGTTCTGTTATAAAACTCCTCTCTTCCTCGCAGCTCTCTCTTCTCTGTTGTGTACTTTTCGAACTGGGAGCTGCAAAAAAATATTCAAAAAATGATATTAGATGGAAGATGTTTAGATGAAAGGAAAGTATTTTGGTGCAGAACAGCTCAAAATTGAAATGGTTGAGAGTTGTTCCCTAAAACAAACCGGCTAATTATAGATACGATTAAGCATCAGATATTGAAGACATGACGACAAAATACAAGATTATCAACTTCAACTTTAAATGAAAAGTCCCTCAAAATGCGAAAACGTTCAAGTTGAGAATTGCCTAAAGTGTTTTTTAACAAACCGCACGATTGCAAACTCTCAAACGGACCGATAGAAAAGATAAATAAATTGAAATGCTCTTCAAAACGTGGAACTGAACTCAAGCAGAATTGATGCTCGTATAGTTACTCAGAAGACTGGGATTAGAGATATTGTCCCCAACAGACTGATTTTGATAGAGCATTTGTTAACGACTTAGTAAAGATTTTATAAAAGTTATTTGATTAACGGCCATTTATAATTGAATTCGGTCACTTTTACTTCCTCTCGACGTCTAGAATCTTGTAAGAAGGAAAAATATGGTTATAAGGGAGGAAAACACCACTCGAAAAGATACTGTACACTCATAACGATTTATAAAATGAAAATGCTTTTATGTTCGTGGAAATAAGGTTTAAAATTCAATGGTTCGCGCATTTTCATGTCATTGGCCAAAAAAATATGACAAACGAGGCTATTTTAAGCTCAAATTTCTCCAAACTTGTTTAAATATAGAACTAGCTGGTATATGTATGGTGTAGTTAGTGAACGTTATACATCCCCAAAGGCTTCTAGCAATGACCTCAAGTTTGTTCACTTCTGTATTGTCATGTAACCTTTCGATAAAAATCTTGTGAAAATGGTTCATGTGATACTGAGGTCCTTAAACACAGTACATCGCAAAAGTGGAAGTTTGCCAAGACTACCCAGGTCTGCCAGGCAGCTCCAAATCGGCCAAGATTTGCTGGATTTGTTGTAAAAATTCCTGACGAATCGTTTGTTATTTTCCGAAAAATCGTGTTGTAAAACTCTTCACAGTGTAGGCCAGCGCTTCAGGAACAAAATCGAAAGCAATTTTGAGAGAGATAATGTGGTTCCCTAAGACATACAGCGTCTGGAATGCTTCTCAGGATAGAAAAATTGTTTAACAAGGCTGTAGTCGAAATCCTTTGGTCAAATTTTCAACCAATTTTCGTGGCTTTTCTGGCACGAAACAGTTAAACTTACTACAGTACTTTAAAGACATAAACAGTAAGACGACAACGAAATATACAGGAAAAAATATTATTTTTGATATCATTTCAATTGTTTTCAAAGGCTTGGAGTGTAAGATGTGGTACTCTATAAACACTAAACGATACAAAAGACAAGAGACGAGAGTTGCAGATTAAAAAGCGATAAACGATACGATTACAAAAACACTCGGATTACAACACTCGAAAACCATCATAAACAGTGATTACATGTACGCTACAACACCAGTGTAAACACGATTTCTAGATCCCCTAAGATATTCTAAGGGCTTGAACATACCTGATGTTATAACAGGAGTTTCGGCTGAAGTCCTTTGTGAGGGAGTTGATGGAGGTGTCTGTTCAGGACTTGTCGATTTGACAGGACATGAAGAAACTGGTGTGCTATAAAAACAGCCATCTACCCACTTTCTAAGACTTTTAACTGGAGAATCTTCCACTGAACTTACGATTTCGAGATCTTTTCGATTTGTTACAGCTGGTACTGTTCTTATCACCGGTGAAGAAGTCATCTTCGTTCCTTCGACATTTGGAGAAGGATTCTCACTTTTCTCGGAAGCAGAACTGGGGTAGTCCCGAGTCGACTTTTCCTCGTTGTCTTCATTTTTCTCAGTAACCCCTTTCTTTAAATCTTTATCCTCGTTTTCTAAAAAAGAAAACAATTCATCTTTAAAAATTTAATCTGAATCTTGGGAGAAAATTCAATCGAACGTTATTTTAGAAAAAAATTCATTTTAGACTTGTACGACTGCTTTCTAGCCTTTGTCGACGATCTCAGCCTGTAGAAGGATTCCATTTTATTGTAGTTCTAAGGCACATACTAAGACCTAGAACCGCCCCAAAGAACCCAAAACTAGAAAAGCCGGCATTATTTATTAGCCAAAACATATCATTGGTGTACTTTGTAATATAGAAATGCGTTAAAT
Organism: Telmatactis stephensoni; assembly: GCA_029948255.1. Classification (NCBI taxonomy): domain Eukaryota; kingdom Metazoa; phylum Cnidaria; class Anthozoa; order Actiniaria; family Isophelliidae; genus Telmatactis; species Telmatactis stephensoni. The sequence continues at coordinate 591,203 of JALIZF010001831.1, read as the reverse complement.
TTGTCAAGGTTATAAACAATTCCACCCCTTTTCTGGTATTCCAAAGAAAACTAACCAAGGTATTATAATAATGTACTAGAAATAAAAATACATTGTATCTTGGAAATTTGTTTCTACACACAGGGAATTAGTAGAGTTGATATTAAATGTTTTTTCAGTTATGTACCTTGAAGTTTCTCGTCAGACTGGGAATCTGTAGTTGGTTTTTCATCTTCGCTGTTTAAGTCCAGATCAATGTCTTCTATATCGCTTGTAGCTTCTGCACCATCTTTTCTTTCTCCACAGCGATTTCTGGGCGACCATGTCATTTTATTTTCTTTTTTCAGTCGCCTTCTTGCATTGGCGAACCATGTTGAGACCTGTGTTAGAGTCATCTTGGTCAAAATGGCAAGCATAATTTTTTCTCCTTTAGTTGGATAGGGGTTCTTTCGATGCTCGTACAACCAGGCTTTCAGTGTACTCGTCGTTTCTCGTGTAGCGTTTTTTCTCCGCGCTCCGGCTGCCGCTAAATCGATAGGGGAAAATCTATAAAAACAAAAAAGACTTATCAAAAATCCTGCGTTTTAAAATGGAAACTATGCTCTTACGTCGCGTGTCGAACTTCAAGTTCATTCCATTTCAGTGTCCCGCACTAGTATCATTTTCTTGTTCTTCACATATTGTCTTGAAGGCATACTTAAGAGTACATTTCACTGTGTACATATCGTATACTGTCAAACATACCACACTCGATACTGCTGGAGTAGATTTCAGTTAGTTAAATACACTTTGGAAGACGCGTCAGGGACGTTAACAGATCTCGTAATGCAACGAGGAAATCATCTAAATGGTTGTTGAACATGCTGGCTGGCAGGGTAAGATTACCCTAACAGTTTAATGTAAAGGACACTAATAGATTTAAGTAAGTGGCGTGGATGACCAACGCTATGTACTACACTACGAATAAAGGACAAATACCTCTCTGCAAATCTCGTACAGGCTGCATGAGTGTGGGGATCGAAGCCGTGAAACTCGAACGGATTCCGCGGCGCCTGTGATATATACCACGAATCTCGCCAAGGCTGTGCCATTTCTTTGATATCACACGCTCGTGCCTATTTTAACCGCCAACAGACAGTCGGTGAAGGAAAATAAGAAGCAAAAAAATCCCATTAAAGTTAATTAATGTTAAGAGAATAGATCAAAATCTCGAGGGAAAGCCCATTACAGAAAGCTAAGAACAAGATATAGAATTGGTAAAGCAATATACATGCAGTGTGGGAACCAGACAGCGATGTACCTACCAGTGGAGAATAAAAAGCAGACAGCCCCGAACCGCTACCTATTGTGAAAGCTGCATCTCCAAAGGCAGGCCTTGGAAGAACATTTACAGGCATAGATGCCATACGATGCTGTAATACTCGATCCAACTGGCAAGGACACACCGAATGTCCAGGCAATCCATCCTGGATTGGATGAGTGGAATCACAATGCGGACTGCTATTGCCATGTAGAACCAACTATGAACGAGACAATTATAGATGACGATATAGAAGTCTAGTTTGAATTACAGTACACGTTTATACGCGAATTTGTACATTATTTACGTTACAAAGCCTGATTCGAAACCCCTACCTGAGGTGAGTACGAACAGCCAAACTGCGAACAAGTTATTTTGCTAGCAGTCGAGTTAGCCATAGTGTTGTAATAACATCAAACTCAGCGACTTAGCAAATAGATTCAATTCAGGCCACTTGAGATTTAAATAAATTATCGTAACGTAAGTCCAGTGTGACAAGTATAGCGTAAAGGCCCAAAATAAACGCAGAGCCAGCCACCGCCACGATGCACTGGAGAATGTAGCTTGGCTATCTTGGCGTTCGGTGTACAAATTTACAGAACCCTTGAAGACGGTTCAAATCGACTGTGTTCCAAACAATATCCTCAATCGGCTCATCTTGTTCGCTACAAGCTGGAGCGTCAAATTTGACACATTGGACATGACGTCTACGGTTGCCACCAATCGAATTAAAATAGGAACAAGCCGTGTATTGAAAAAGCTGGCTTCTGATTGGCCCAACACCAGTTGTTAACTAGGCGAACATTTATTATTGTCTAGTGCCAACAAGAAAACAGACCTGTTTGACAAGGAGTTCCCGCCCAGGTGGGTTACTTTGCGGCTCTAAGCTCCGCCTTAGTGGGTGACCTTTCTGTTGTTGTGTCTCATTCACCGGGATTGGACTTGTACGATGTAGTTAATGAGTTACAGTCGCGTAGGTGGCAGAATTGTCCGTTCTATTATTGGTATTATGCGCTCGATTGTTAGCCATTCAATTGCTCTACATGACAACTCAAAGGAGAGCGATAATTCGGTGTCCTTTGCTGTTGTGAAAATGAAAAACTTCAAGTTTATTGCTTCTTGTCGCTGTTTGTTTTGCTCGTTTACAGTTCTAGCTTAGGTTGTGAAGTGCTTGGCTTTCGGTGCTTAGTTCATGGCTTACCATCTTTGACAAGCTCATTTCTCGGTCCAATTGTGAATCGAATCGCTGTCTTATTCGAAGTTTTTGTGTATCGAAGATCTGTAAAACTAATTCACTATTATAGGTATGAATGACAGTTCGTAATCAGCTACTGCTTCAGAACTGAATAATTGTTTATTATAACGCTTTTGTGTTTTCGTTAACATCGCATAGATCCACTTCCCTGTTACTTTGTTCAAATTTTCTCGAATTTCGCTAGGATGGACAAGATCTCTTAGCGGAATAACAAACCGCTAGACACATAAAAGATACCAAGCAAACCTCTCGCGGAAGCCATGCAGCTGTCACTAAGGGAAAAATTTCAAAACAGTTGTTAATAACTTTTGGTTTGGTTGTGTTGAGAGTGATTGATGTCGCATACATACTGATGTATTTAGTTATAATTTAAATGATTATATGACAATTAGCAAGTCAGGTCATTCAATTACTTAGCAATTGTTCTAAAAACTTGTAAGACATCAAATTTGTGGCTGAAACGATTACTTGTCTTGAGTCAAGGCCAAAACGTTCAGCCATAATCCCGCTGAAAACGAACATTTCAACGCTCAAATGTATCTCACTGTTGATTATTCAACAATTACAAGACGCGAAATGTCAATATTAAATAAAGACAGCGCTTTAGCCGATTCTGTCTCGTTTTGTTTATGTTTTGAGGTACAAAGAAGAACAAGATAATCAGACAAACATTGATTACGAACACGTGTTTTAAAGTCAGGCAATATTTCACTCGATTGAGATTGCTCCGAAAGGGTAAAGAAAAGTCCAGTTTTGTAGGACATCTTTTGAAAATCAGTTGAAGTTGAGGATAAAAATTAATATTCACTGTGATGTTGTATTGTTCATTCGCCGTGTGAAAAGTCTGCCGCATGTCTAGTTTTTATGGTAAACAGATTAATTTGAGTAAAAACATTGTCGCTTTTTTGTTTTTATCGAACATTTTACACACGAAATCAAAAATTATCGACGAATTCTCTTCAACATGTATTTTACAAACTCACTTCAATTTTTATTACATAAAATCGAACATAGAGGCCAAATTTAGTTTACAAAAGAGTACAATAATGTACAACATGCAACTTTTATCTTGGCCTGTACTCAAACAATTGTCATAATCTCAGCCGGGTTCTGGTTCATGAGAAAGTTGAATGAATTCAGTAGGAATCGGTTGCGAAGCATATCTTCCCAAAACAATGCTAGAATCTTCTAACGCATGCATTTAGTCGCCGATAACATTATTTTCACCCGACGCGCGTTAGCTGTTCCGGCACACGACAAGAACTGTTAACTAAAGCCTCCAAAGCAACAATCTTAAAATTGCTATAGAATAAAAATCAACAATTAAGATCTTTGGCTTGGACTTAGAAGCTCGGGAAATAAACAACAGGAAAATATGTGGAATTTTCAAGTAGTTGGATGGATAATTAAGACAAAGGTCAACAGTTTAAGTGCCCTATTTGTCAAATGTCCATAAATTCTCATGGAGAGAAATAAATATCCACTCGATCAGATTCCTCAATATAATCCACAATTTGCAGATTTGCTACACAAGCCACCTTAAAAACTTATGTTGCCTTAGCAACAAGCAACATGAGGCAAAAAGCTAATTCGCACGTACATGGTATATATATTTTTGACTTGTAATTAAGAAAATTGATGTTTGAAGGGGTCTAAGGCACCAATTAAGGCTGTTATCCATAACTTTCCATTGAAAATATTTTCCGCTCAGCTATATTTTTTCAAGTCTAAGTGTCTTGCTGAGAATGTTTTTGCCTTGGCTCATTGTACCTGGGTTCAAATATCCCCCGAGTTTTGTATGTTTGCTGGTTTTGGCTCTCCATTTCCAAATATTGGTTTGAGGGAAGATGAAGGCTTTCAATAAGATTCTAAACTATCAGCAGCATTCGGAAATGAATGCGGAAACTCAAGTGCATTTGGGCAGTGAAATGAAGCCGTTCAAGTATGAAGCTCACGTACAACCAAAAAGAACGAAAAATGTTTTCCTCTATGTACTATAGAATCTGAAATTCCCTCAGCGTATTGTGATATAGAAGAATTAATCCAAAGAAAAAAACAGCGTTTGTGTTGATTGGAACCTTGATGTGAGCTGTCTGTGAGTGAAATGAACCTCATATCATGCAGAGTGTGTTGTGAAACTACTTTGTTCTATTGCAAATTGTTTGGTGTTCAAGGTTTGATCCCCTTGACAAGCAAAGCAGGACGCCTTGTTCACGGCAAGGGATTAAAAATAATCTTAGGTTTGGAAAAGAATTTATATATCCAATAAAAAAGATACACGGTCTTTCCTAAGATGAGTGCTAATTCGAGATTATATTGTAAATCTATTTTAAACTGAGCGAAATTCAATTTGAACTAGAGCTTGAAGTCCACGCGGGAGACAACACTGCAATGGCTACGGTTTTCTTTAAAGTCAAAACAAAGTACATGCAATATATTGTTTGTACATCCTTCTCTTCCATTTGTTGAACTTTCCTAAAGTTAACTTACGTCCACACTAAACCGAGAAAAATTAAAAATACATTATTTTTTCTCCCTTTTCACGACGTTTTGGCGTAGACGGAAAAGCTTTCCAATTGATCCGTATTAAAAGTGTGGATAGTACTGTTTATCCACCAATAGATTATATTGACATGAAAGACATGCAAAAACAAGAATGATTCATGTCACAAATCTAAATATACTGATGAATAAATTACTAATCGGGTATAGCATTCCGTAATTTTTTTGTGCTCGCAATTGCCGACTCAAAAGACCTCGTCAAACTCAAAGCAAGGTTACGAAGTTCAGATCTGAAGCACTGCTTCCCCAGAAGTACATATAATTCATGGGTCATGGGTTATTTCTAAAGCTCTTTAATTAGAAACAAGACAAATTGCCACCACCTCCAAAATAAAACAAAAAAAGGTGAAGATTGGACGCATTAGAGCTATGGACATTTCGACACGGAACTGGTTGTCATGACAACTAACCTTGAAATATCCAAAGGCTTCATAAGCGTTTATTCTGTGTGAGAGCTAGTTCAAACGCTACACCAGCCATGTACTGTACCAAATTGTTGCAATAAAATACTGTACAAGGGTCTACAAAGAAACTGTGGTGTCTAAATAAATTTGGAACTTCGATCTAGAATGACCTATAGGTATTCAGCACACGAGAGCCAACGGAATAATATGGTTTTGACTAGACTTTGAGTTGAGAACATTACATGGAAGGCTTAGACTCTGAAATATACTGTAATATTTAGCAAATCTTCAAATGCTAATTACAGTGCGGCTGTAAATCCTGTCTGCAATTAGGTGCAAAATCATTGTCACCTCTGAAAGCAGTTGGTTTTAAAATCTGCAAATTTCTTCTCCAACAATGTACAGTCTATGTCTTTCCCACCCCCTATGTGTACCCAATTAGTGGTTTGTAACTGCTATCAGATTTGTCACTGAAATAAAGTTTCTCTTCTCTTCTCTTCTCTTCTCTTCTCTTCTCTTCTCTTCTCTTCTCTTCTCTTCTCTTCTCTTCTCTTCTCTTCTCTTCTCTTCTCTTCTCTTCTCTTCTCTTCTCTTCTCTTCTCTTCTCTTCTCTTCTCTTCTCTTCTCTTCTCTTCTCTTCTCTTCTCTTCTCTTCTCTTCTCTTCTCTTCTCTTCTCTTCTCTTCTCTTCTCTTCTCTTCTCTTCTCTTCTCTTCTCTTCTCTTCTCTTCTCTTCTCTTCTCTTCTCTTCTCTTCTCTTCTCTTCTCTTCTCTTCTCTTCTCTTCTCTTCTCTTCTCTTCTCTTCTCTTCTCTTCTCTTCTCTTCTCTTCTCTTCTCTTCTCTTCTCTTCTTTCGTTATATTTCGATGGGGAAAGGGGTGGAGATAGACATGTGATTACGGGGAGAGACATGAGATTACACGTCGTAAAGAGGTCACGTACAAATAAACACACTGAAGTCAAATCTATCAATACATCCTTCAACAACATGGAGTATTTTTAGAAGAGATACAAATAATACTTTTTCATTGGTTACAAATTCAACCAAAGAAAACAAAAGGAAGCATTATATCGAAGTGTTCTCGGAAAGACCAGAGCACCGAGGGATTGAGACGGGGTCTTGGTGGTCAGTAAATATGGTTGGGCTGCATGGCTGAAATGAATTGGAAATACATAAGCCAATTTTCCCGTACAGACCTTTGACCCTCGTAAAAACAAGAGAGCCCAAATTAGATTGAACTCCTGCCCCTGCCGAGTTAGCCTGCCTACAGCTCTCTGCCAAGAAAGCCTGTTGGCAGGCTTTTGTTGAGTAAAAATATGAATCTTATCAAATAGTATGATACTATTGAAATCCTAAATGATCAATCAGTTCTACAGTTATAGGACCTGTAACCCTAAGGGCCTGATTATATGAATCGGGCTGGCCCGGTTAAGCGGGTTGACTTCCTTTGTTTTACTTTCCCTTGGGGCCAGCCCGATTCATATAATCAGGCCCTTACTCCGCCTAAAGTTACAAATCGACCAGTGGAAATATTTTCTGAGCCAAAACTGATTTACCCGCAGTACTCAGTATTGTTTAGTCTCGTCACGCAACCTTTCATGATGGAACGTTACGTGCATGGTGAGAACACCTCATGATGGAACGTTACGTAACGAGACTGAACACTTCGTAGAAATATCGGCACTTAATTCCCTACTTTTCCTCTCCCTTCTCCCCTCCACAACTCCTCAACTAACTCCCATTCCTCGCTCGTCTCGGCATTCTAAAAATTCGTCTTTATTGAATCAGGACTAAAGGACCTAAAGAGCAGAAGCGGATCCATGAATTGTTGAGAGGGGGAGTTGGTTCAAACGTATTCATACCATATTTACTTCAAACCTGTGGCAAAACTAAATCTATAGGATAAAACAATCATTTGAACCTCAAGAATATGACAGTGGTGATCCAGAGCCGCAACCCTCTCCCTGGATCCGCCATTGAAGTGGAACTGTTCCCAGACTATTCATTGAACTACATGTATTGCTTTCTTAGTATACACCTTGCATGAACAAAGAACAGAAATGAAATACAAGCACCAGAAATAGAGATATCAGTAGGAGACCACTTGAACTTGTAACTGATATCAAGTGTTCTCTTGAGCGCAGAAAAAAATACATAAATAATAAATAACGTGATAAATTTAGACAATAATACTAGAGAGAATGTTTATGAGTTTATTTCACGGCTATTTAAACTGTAGAGTGACGCCAAAGCAAACAACGTTTACAAAACTAACGAAAACTAAAACGCACGGATGAGCAGTAACAATAACAAAAACAATAGGAATATTCAATAACATTAGTATTAACAATAGACGTACTTGTAACAAAAGAGATTAAACAATAATTAGAATAATCACAAAAAACAATAACCTGTTCGAGGCTTGCGATAAAGAAAATATCCTTATCATAGTGAAATAAAACATAACAATTTCAAGAAAATTGGGACAAAAATCTTGATGCAATGATAATACGTAGTTGATATTTATAGCACAGTTTAGTTCCGTTCAGTTGAAAATATAAATAAATGTTTGAAAGCTTGGAATTTTTTCAACAGTTCGTTATGAATCTCTTAGACGTTTGTCACCTGTTTTCATTTTTTCCAGCGATCCCCAGAAGAGTACCCTGGGCACCGGGGAGGCTCTAGTGTCGTGCGAGGACCACGAACTCTTGTCGCTGGTTGACGCTCACTCGAGTGGCACAGGGCGAGGGTTACCCAAATAGTCTCTAACACATGTTTTCTATATTTCATTGGTAGTTTTAACAAGTAGAACATCAACATAAGTAGGTATTGTCTCATGTCGGATAGATAGGGTAAAGGTTAACAGCGACAGCAAAACTGTCCTGTAATCCACTGATCCACTGTTATCTGTCTGTCGTTCGTCATGTTCAAGGTTACCATCTGTTTAGCCTTCTCAGGGCGCAACAACAAAAACTTATTTCCAGCGTGCACGTTTCGAAAATTTAAGGTTCCAGCTTACGAACTCTCGACGAATCAAAGCTGTAAGTCTTGGCCCTCTTTTGCAGTACCGCAGAACTTTTCAGCTACTGTACTTAAATTCGTTAAAGAATCATAAGCCCAAGGTCATGTGAATTATTCTGATTATAAGGTCACTTATCTCTCATTAATTCTTTCTTGTCATCCTGAGATATATGTGTAAATAGCTTGACCTTGCCAAACTAACATGGATTGACGTATGTTTGGTTGCGTTACAGCTTCTAGAATAAAATGGAGATGCTAGAGACGTGACGGTCAACTTGATGTTATAAGGAGCTGATTAGCAACTTATGTTACTGTGGTTTTCTATTGCCAGATAATCTGAAAAGGCGCTTACTAGTAGTTTGTATCAAGGAAGGCGTGGCAAGTTTAGATAGAGGCGTTATTGATAAGGTATTGATACAGTTTTGATTTTCTGTATTACTGAATTTTTTGATCGGCCCTATGCCATGAAAATTAGTGATTTCCGATGATACGTTTCCTACTGACTGATTATACCACGTTACGACTACAGCGGTTTCAGACGAAGATCAACAACCGTTCGTATTATTACAGTCAAAACGGCTCAAGCTTACCCCCACCCCACCCCCCAAAAAAACATCCAAGATTTAATTCATTTTGGCATTATTGAAGTCATTATTCAATTTGAAGTTGCGTTATTGAAATCAAAATTGTAAAGATTACCTCGTGAATGAATATCGTGATTTTATCTGTTTATTTAAATAATATTGCAAACAACATATAAACAGTGGAATATTCTATTTAGCTACCATTGCTAAAATGTAGCCATGACCAGTTAAAGCCGATTAGACAGCTGAAAAACTAGGAAACTAGAATTTATGAATCAATCAGTCTTGTTTTTTTGAAGTTTGAATTTTCCGTTACGTTATGCAAATTTCAAAACAAACCTTGACCGTCAAAATCTTCGATGTTCGGGGGGTAAGCTGAGCCGAGGTATCCACAATATTAAAGATTTGGCGGAAAAATCGTGAATATTCGTTTTTGGTGGGCTGAACAGTAGAATTTGATAGTCAAAATTACAGGTCAGTGGTAAACATACCCGAGACATTCATCATAAGTCCTGAGGGCTTTATTGAAAACCAACCATCATTTTCAACCAATTATGATTGATTAGATATTCTCAGTAGGAATACATTATAGTGTTCTAGATACATTATTTGTTAAGTATCAATTAATATTAAAAAGTGACATCCAAAGTGTTCACTGTCACTATTTAATGACATTTTATAGTGCTTTGACGCGTCCTCTCATTTGCTAAGAGCAGTATGCGTCACCTTCTTGTTGAAATAGTTGTGGTTTCACAAGGCGTAGCCAAGTAGACCATTGAAAGCATAATGAACAAAACCAGTTGAATTATAAAGGTATCTAACCTTTGATTACTACAAACAAAAAATAACGAGCCCAAGAAGACTAGGAAATCGAAAAGTAAAAAAATGGTGTAGAACCGCTTTGAATCTCTATAGAGCGAGCGACAACACCAACTTAATACTAGTACTATGCATATATTTAACGTCTGGCGGGGGTGGCTTTGTGTCATCCGAAAGCGTTGAGCTTAAGGTGGCTGGACCCTATTTCGCCAGTGCGCGGGTAGTCGAATTGAAGCGGCTATTAATTGCGTTACAGAATTAAGTTGACCAAACTTTTTACACACACCTACTACAAATGGACCAAATTTTATAATGATGCTAGTTTGGTTGAAATCGGAGCTTTTTTAACATCGAAATTGTTATACACTTGATTTGAAATTTTGCCAATTTTCTCAAAATCCTGACCTCGACGAGCAAAACGATTTATGAGACTTTGTAAATCAAATGTTTGTCTATAATGTGAGAGCGTTTCAAGAAATTCTATTAAACCGATTTTGAGTAAAAACGGAGCAATTATTTTACTTTGAAGAAATTTAAAACCGCGGGTGCTCTACTAAATTAATTTTATAACAATAATTTTCCAAAGAAAAGTTGCAATATTTTTGGTTCTAAATAATACCAAGGCATGGTTCTTTATTTTGTGAATATGTCATCGTATTTGCTATTTTTGATCGCCGTTGAGACGACTGTACGTAAAGCACTAAATTCCTGCGTTTATCTCGGAATTTCGACATCCACGTTAATAATACTGGTTCTTGAAAACTAGTAGATGAATTTTTTTTTATTTCTCGATATTGAATATTCAATCCTTTACCAGTAAGGTGTGTAAATTACAAAGGCATTGAAGTTTTTTAAGACCATTAAATCATTTTTTAAACATTGCCATATGTGCATCTCTATTCTCCGAGTTGTTGCCGGTGTTTGATTATGCATGCCTGCATGCGTGTCGCTTTGGCACCTCGTGCAAAAAATGCAAATACATGGAAGTCTTCCAAGTTACCTGGACTGGTGAACTACTTTTCTTCGCCTTTTTAGCCTTTAATGTGTTTTCCAGCAATATTTCACTTCTCCGTTTTCTTTTTGTACAAGGAAATACCATAGTTCTAGAAACTGTAGTAAGGAACTGCTACGTACAGCGTTACTCTGGATATCACTGGCGTGACTTTCCATGTATATTTGCATTTTTTGCACGAGGCGCCAAAGCGACACGCATGCAGGCATGCATAATCAAACACCGGCAACAACTCGGAGAATAGAGATGCACATATGGCAATGTTTAAAAAATGATTTAATGGTCTTAAAAAACTTCAATGCCTTTGTAATTTACACACCTTACTGGTAAAGGATTGAATATTCAATATCGAGAAATAAAAAAAAATTCATCTACTAGTTTTCAAGAACCAGTATTATTAACGTGGATGTCGAAATTCCGAGTTAAACGCGGCAATTTAGTGCTTTACGTACAGTCGTCTCAACGGCAATCAAAAACTGCAAAAACGATGACATATTCACAAAATAAAGAACCATGCCTTGGTATTATTTGGAACCAAAAATATTGCTAGTTTTCTTTGGGAAATTATGGTTATAAAATTACTTTAGTAGAGCACCCGCGGTTTTAAATTTCTTCAAAGTAAAATAATTGCTCCGTTTTTACTCAAAATCGGTTTAATAGAATTTCTTGAAACGCTCTCACATTATAGACAAACATTTGATTTACAAAGTCCCATAAATCGTTTTGCTCGTCGAGGTCAGGATTTTGAGAAAATTGGCAAAATTTCAAATCAAGTGTATAACAATTTCGATGTTAAAAAAGCTCCGATTTCAACCAAACTAGCATCATTATAAAATTTGGTCCATTTGTAGTAGGTGTGTGTAAAAAGTTTGGTCAACTTAATTCTGTAACGCAATTAATAGCCGCTTCAATTCGACTACCCGCGCACTGGCGAAATAGGGTCCAGCCACCTTAAATTAGATTCACCGTTAAAAATTTTATGCACTTAAATGACTAAGGAATTGTTTGATACCATGTACTCGGGCACCACGCCCACCCTGCATGTGTCTTGTGCTAGAATAAATCCAGCTTGATGCCGCAGTACTTGTCATTCCTGGATGCTCGCGGGAAACTCGAGATGATCACGGTGGGAATTTTTGAACCCTGGAAGTTCACCAAAAGGGGCATGGCTTAAACTATTTTTACTGGTACCAACTAAAATATTCAAGATCTTGACTGGCCCGTCCATAAAAGGGAAAAAGGTTGGTACCGGGATATCCTCCCTCTTTCCTCTCTTTAATTTGTTCGCGGTAACGTTTTTGTTTACAAATAGATTTTGAAGTCTACTCTCAAAGATACATTTCATTTATCACTGAAATATATTTCTGTTGTTGAAGATATTTGATGACAAAATTATTATAATTTCCCTCACCGTTGTTAGTGGTTACCAGGAAACATCACCCCACCCTTCTAAATTGGTTACCAAGTTCAGTTGACAGTTATTTTCATTTTAATGAACTGAAACCATCCGTCAAACGCGGTCCGTGATAATGATATTTTAAAGGACGACGATCATCGATCTCCTTTGGGAAATCACCCTAATGTCTTCGTCTTGGTCAATCGAAACCGACGCATATGGTCCGTCCGCCCCACCCTTAGGCTGAAATCTAGAAAATGATGAATAAATGTTCTACTATTCAAAGACAGACGAAAATACAACGTCGGGTCAAACGTTATTTACTGTATTAATCGTTACATTTGTGAAGAGGGTATATATAGATCATTGCATAAGATTCCCGAGTATAGAACACACAGACATGAGTTCGCTGCTGAAAGAAATCACATCACTCTAAACCTTATCGTTTTCGTAAATTTTAAAAACGGCGGCCATCTATTGAAATATAGTCGGTCAGTATCGAACTAGGAATTTTGTATTGTTGCATGTGACGTCACGGCAGCCATCTTGGATGAGCTGCAACTTATCGTTATTACCACTCCTTTATCTTTCATTATAGCGTCGATAGTTCCTTCAGCATGAACATGTTCTTCCAGGACTCGACTCTTAACCTCTCTCTCCATCAGTGCTCCGTTTTAAGGGCATTTAAAGCTAATTAAAGCTACGCAGAATGAAGAAGTCGCAACAAGATCCCATTTTCGCCCAGAAAGGAAAGATTTCGAAACAAGATCCCTTATTATAATTTTCTCGCAATGTTCATAGTAGATTCCTGATTCCCGTCTGAACAAATGATCCCAAATACGTCGGCTTACCACTAGTTCGTCTATTGTGAACAAAAAATTCACAGTTTAAGCAACCTTTGATTATATATAAGTGCACTGTCTTAACATTTTTGACATGCATTTGTTCCAACAATTACTGTTTTACGTTGGCGTACGCGTAAGATATCTTAATAAACCAAGGGTCAACGCTAATTGAGAGTATAAAGAGATTCCTGTTGATCGTCACCGGTTCCGAAATATCCGAAAATCGTCGAACTTTGCCTCCATTAAAAATGGCCAGGAAAGACAAGACGTCTATTCATCACCATGGCCAAGGTAAAACAGATCACATTACTACACAGGCAGGTAATTATTATGGAGGCATGACCTAAAAACCAGTTTGAAATGTAATAACACTTGAAACCAAACCTGAAGAGCACATTGACATCACAGCACACAGTGGTAACTTTGCACTGGAGAGGAAATAGTTTTGTTTTCCTAAATTTATCTTAAAATGCACGTATAGCTGATAAACGAAATATCACTGTTGCCAAGATATGATTAACTTAAGTCTTAGATGGATGAACACGTTTCTTTCTTTTTTTCTTTTCTTTTTCTTTTTCTTTCTTTCTTTTTTATTTTTTTGGGGGGTTGGGGGGGGGGGGGGGGGGAGGGGGAGGTTGCCCCCGCAATTTTGGGTGTGGTTACGTGTGCGACACGCTTGACAAACCGTTGTATTAATTCAGACTAGAAAAAATATTTTCCGCTCTTTTTCAGACTAAAAAGGCAGTTCTCTCAAGGTGACTCACCTTGGCTTTTAGGGGTTCATCTATATTAGGTAAAACATCACTAGTTTATTTGCTTTAGAGAAAAAAACTTGCTCGGTTTACAATGCGGCGCAAATGTTGACGTCATTGTTGAGAAACTGGTCTGCGTTATCAAATTTTAAAGCTGTTTAAAAACCACTTGATTTTTTTTTCTAAATCGCTTGTTCTAGAGCTTATGCGTCGACTTTTAATATCTGACAGTTTTATGTTTATCGAAAGCCTGTAAGGTCAATAAATAAGGCCCCAAAACTAATATTTCTGAGTTGCGAAATTCTCGTAAACTAAGGATGTCTGCGTAATTGGTCGTTGCTTGTCTGGACACGAAGTCTACCTCATTCCAAATTTGGTAGTCATTTTTATCGGTTATTTCCACATGGTTCACTTCTAGTCACTCTAAGTTGGAACAAAGGTTATCGATTGTTTGGGTGTTTGAATGGCAAGAACAACGCCTTTCACTCGACACTATCACTCGACAAGAAAAGAAAGAATAACGGTGTTGACACGTTACCAAAGCACTCTAGGTTAATGAAGCTGCGTTGGGCCCGGTAATGCTTCAAAAGGTTTGTAGCGCAAAGCATCTATGCAAAGCGGGCGACAGACGAAAGCCGCTGTAATATACACCTATTTCAATAAACGTTGTCGGTATCAGTCTACGCGACTCACCCGAAAGGGAGTATGGGAAGAAATTACTAAAGCTATAAACCACAAAAATCCCACACGATTACTCCAATTCAGCTTGCTCTTACCTTATACACTAAAGAACTTCACTTACTGATGCTAAAGTCAATACCAAAGCGGAAAAGAAAGTGAACTTTTTCTACTACCCATACTCCTTTTCGGTCTAGTAGCGTGGGCTTTAGGCCTCTCGTACGACAACCTTTTTCGAAATAGGTGTATATTGAGCTATTTCAAAAAAGGTTGATGGGGCGAATGGCGATCGGCGATTGCACGACCGAAAGGAACTGTGGTCACGCTCTTAGACCGCTATCCGGCGCAGAGATATGAATCGCCTATCGACCGCTTTGTCCAATAAGGTCTTTACTGCATGGTACACCGCCATTGCTTGGGTATTAAATTAATGAAAATGAAGCAGTTCGCCATTCGCCCCGTCAACCTTTTTTCAAATAGCTATATACCTATTTCAAAAAACGTCGCATTAAGTCCGCAGTGTACACTCCAAAACTGCAAAGAGTTTTGGTAGTTCTACGGCTCGTGCTCTCCTTACACTTCTTTCGTACTCTCGGCACTTCCTGCGTGCTGTATTACTGAACGGAGCACGGAAAAAGCTGATCTATTTGTTAAACGGAGCACAGAAAAAGATGTTCTATTTGTTTTATTATATATTTTGAAGTAAATATTCAAGGGAAAAAGTTCGATTTTCTCCGTACAAAAATTCAAAATGTGCGCGTGCGCGGTCGAATTAACTCGCGCTGCTGAAATCAGAACTGTGCTCCGTTCTCTGATAAAGCACAGCTTTCAGCCAATCAGAGCGCGCGTATTGACAAGGGTATATAATAATTAGTACTCATGAAATAACACTAAATAATAGAAAACAGAATTAGCATGAAATTGCACTATTTAGTATTACGTTGCACGCTTTTAGTTTGTACTCTAGTCGCACGCCAAGTAATTAGAGTGGTTTTCATTAGCTAGAGTGATTTTCATCAGACTGTGAAATAGTTACTAAGCTAATACATACTAGTAGATCCCAATTCCATTGTTTCCTTTTGTTGAATTTTGACTGCTACACACTAATAGCTAGTTAGTATTTCACAGTCCGATGAAAATCACTCTAACCCGTGAAACAAAGTGTATTAGTTAAAGTTTGATAGTCAAAAAACAACAATAGAACACAATGGAATTAGGGTGTATTAAAGAGTAACACACTAAAGTGTTTCACGCGGGTTATTAAAAACCACTCTAACACGTCACCCTCATACACTTGCAGTAGAGTAATAGCTATCGCAATAGGCCATACGCACTAACAGGTCACGTGACCCTATCTCCCCTAAATCAAGCAGCGCCGTCAAAATGAACTCCAGAAAATGAAAGAGCACCTTGATATTTGTAAAAGTGCAAATTTTTAGCTCATAAGATGTAACACAGGAGAAATGACAATAAATTTAAGATTGGAACTTTTTCTTAAAACGCGTTGGATGGCAACATTGTCGTGCCATCCAACGCGCGAGCTTATCTAAGAAAATATCTAATCTTAAATATATTGTCATTTTTTTCTCTTTTTCATCTTATAAACTGACAATTTGCACTTTTACTAATATCGAGGTGCTCTTTCTATTTCTGGCGTCATTTTCATGGTGCTGCTTGATTTAGGTGAGATAGGGTCACGTGACCTGTTAGTGCATATCGCCTATTATACACTCCAATGATTCTGAACGTTAACAAAGGTTTCAGTTCGAGGTTACTGGGCTAGTTCCTTTACATTTCTCGTACTTTTGACCCAACAACAAACCTTTGTTCAGAATCATTGGAGTCTAATAGGACATTTACATGATCGCGTCATCTACAACTATACCAGAATGCTTTGCCCACTTTCTTTCTTGTTTACTATTCTCAAGATGGAATAAAAATTCAAATAAAAAAGAAAATCATTCTGGTAGTCGAAGTAAAATGATGCCGTCTATTTTCGCGAGCTTCAGAACGCCGTTATTAGGGTTTGGGGCTAGGGACTGAGATAAGGTCTACCCCTAACCTACCTAAGGGCTAGGGACTGGGATAAGGTCTACCCCTAACCTACCTAAGGGCTAGGGACTGGGATAAGGTCTACCCCTAACCTACCTAAGGGCTAGGGACTGGGATAAGGTCTACCCCTATAACCTACCTAAGGGCTAGGGACTGGGATAAGTTCTATCCCTAACCTACCTAAACCCTAAAATCTACACCTAATAACAGGGTTCATTTGACACGGAATGTCGTTCTGAAGCTCGCGAAATAGCCCCTACGCCCGGGGACTCCATTATGCTCGTCGTAAATTTTAAAAAATACCCCTAAAAGATACCGGAACGATTTTTAACCTAAGAGATACCAGCGATAACAAGCTAATGTTATGAACATTATTTCGATGAACATAAAATTGAACGGTCGACACGCTTTTGTTGGGCAAATTTCTTCCATTTGAGAACAAGATAATAAGCGATGGGCTCTTTTGATACCCTAAAAAATACCAGGAAATGCTTAAACTCTAAACTTCAATTTTAACCCTAAAAGATACTAAATCGCTGATTTTACCCCTAAGAGATACGACGAACATACACAATCCTTTTACAATGGACCCCACGTACCCTGTTTGAGCAGTCCTTGTCGTTAGGAGACTCAAGTCGACACGGTCCAGGATTTATTTCACAGAATGTATTATGCATTATTATATGGCTAGATAATTTCATGAATTCTGATTGGCTAACGCATGGTCTGTATTTTGCCATATCAGGACCGCTGTCCCGGATGAAAATAAAAGTTTGCGTTTGGCAATTGTTTTAGCGGGACTTCTCAAAGCCATATAATAAACAATTTATTAACCGAGCTGCTCGGGTCTGTACAGGAAAAATATCAGACCTCGGTCTTTTTGTACAGACCTCGCTGCGCTCGGTCCGTACTGTCAAGACCTCGGTCTGATATTTTCCCATACAGACCTCGCGCTCGGCTAATAACCCTTTAGTATACACAAACCAATAGACAGTGGGGACACCGGTCAGGGAGACGCCTCTGGTTGTTCTTGGAGAATGTGACACACTGCCTGTTGCTTTCCCTATAGTCACTCCAGAACAATGCCAAAAGGAATGAATGGAGACACCGTACATTTCGGACTTTTCGAGACTTGGTCCTGTTTATACAACGATGCGTCCAAAACTTTTGGTAAACTAGTGACTAGTTTACTGACTGGTTGTTATAAGGGTAGCATGAGAACTCGTCGTGTTTACACAAGATAAAGAATGTCTCACGTACAGTCCCGTTTGTCTGTTACAAAATACTTCCATTTCAAGTTTATTATATTTCAGTTAGAAGGTACATATTTTTATCCCTTTCAGTATAATATTCCTAATCAATCATGTTTTTATATATTTCTGTACTAACAAGTTGGCAGTGTTTCAGGGGAAGTGATTTTAGTCAGTGAATTACCATACCCCTCATTCTTACAAACTATTTGTCTATTTCTAGAGATATATTTTTAATGTGACGTTGTACGAAAAGGAGGCTAATGATTCAAGGGTTTTCTCATGCTAAGGGAAAACCCTTGAAATTCTGTCGAAAGCATGAGAAAAGCTAAAATGTTCCTATCACTACTCGAGAATTCTAAGGCTAAAGTAACCATTATTACCAGTATATACCTAATACATTACAATTATAATGTACTAAAATCTTGGGTGAGGCCAACAGATTCGTCCATTCGTTGCACGACGCAACATTTATTACTTAGCATGTTTCTAGCGATATTGCACGAGAAAAAGGAAAATTTTTGGTCCTTGTTCTTGTGCTAATACTTGTACTTATGCTTGCGTCGAAGTGAAAACTAGGCTTTCTTGTTGGCAATTCGGGACTGAATTCTGGTCTTAGGGCTCAAATCAACGAGCAATTCACTACATCACTGAGTAGTGGACGTTCATTCAAGCATTCAGGACCTTCATTCCCGAACCATCTTGGGAAACTATGTCTCCAAGACGTTCGATATCACTGGATTAACGGTTTAAAAAATACATCTTCTATACAAGTGCAATGTTACAAAATAATCTCGGCCACGATGGGGTGGTAGTGGTCGACATCAAACTCCTGGTGGGAATTTGTTGATTTCGCCTTGTTCGGAGATGGGCGCACCGTTTAACTTGTAGGATATCTTTACTCGCATTCGAAGTGGTTGCTGCAATGTTAAGATGTGATTTAATTGTCTGGAATATATCCATCTTGATCATCATCATCATCAATATCATCATCATCAATCATCATCTCAATCGCCAGATACACAACTACTTCAATCGACACTTCTCGAAACAAGACATATTTACAAATCAACCAGCTAAATATCTCTACTGCCCATGCCCTGTCCACATTGACCTAATTTATGCTCGAGATTAATTGAAAAGATATATTTGATTCTCTTATAGTTATATCTATGATATTTAGTTGGTGTGATATCGAAAGATCTTACCGACGATAATAAATGTAGATGTAGATATCATTATTAATAAGTCCACACCGCGGCTAATTTGTTTTTTTAGTATACACTGGATTATTCATGTGTTTTCGAAACACGCCGTTTGCCTTTGACCGAAAAGCGCTTCGTAGCGTTTTCCGGTCCACACCTAGTACCCACTAAAGCGCTCGCTTATCCCAATACGCTACGATGAAACGGCAGCTGTAGAGTATAGATCGATGATAGTTACATACGGTAAGCCCGGAGGGTTTCCCTGGGGTTACGGGGACTATGATTGCGGTTTGTGCAAAATAATCAGTGTTTAAGATTCTAATGATAAACAATTAGCAAAGCAAAACAACAGCTTTGTACCTGTCCAATACCAGTAAACGCTATACTACATATTCGTAGCAACACGACAGGGGAGTAGCGTGGATTTTCAAGGTGTACGCACGAACCGCTAGACTTTAACCCAACCATATACTTCAAAAACGCGCGTGTAAATTTACTTTAAAACTTTAGTAAATCGATGCGCGCGCCATTCTATTTTTACTTGGGATGGATCCCAGTGTTGGTTCAAGTACAGTAAGCACGCGAACTGCAAGATAAGTTTTAGTTCACTGAGCTCTTGCACGATATTCGTTTTCAACCAGGGTTGACATTTCTCTACAAAAATCTACCCAAACTAAAACCGAGTTCTCATTCAAAGCCCTTGCGAGCGTGAAGCGTGAGCCGCTCAGGCGCGCAAAAAGTTGAATGTTGGCAACGATAACTAGTGTAACTAATTGCATGACTTAATTAATTAATTAATTGTAGCTAATTGCACGAGTTAGAGTGATCGCACTTAATCCGTGAAAAAGTACAAAATCTACTTTGTACTAAAAAATATGAAATCCTTTGTTTGCCATCACTCTACACGACAAAAACTTGGAGGTAGAGTTTCCAAACGGCTGCTTTTGTAGTTTATTTGAAAAAAAAACTTAACTATTAGCCTTTGCGAGTGCGTAGCGCGAGCCGCTCGATAGAATTTTGTAGTCACGCTGTAGTAAACGGCTGTTTTCTTGTCGATTTGGTATATTCACAATGGATAAACTGTAGTTGATGTTCCAGGATATTTTTTAGAGTTCAAGAGCTTGCTCGATATTTCAACTTTCGGGATTTAACGCAGCACACCATCATTAATCAAATGGTCTGTCCTTCCAGGTTATTTGGAAAGTGTATACTCATGCGTATACGCCCCTTTACGTGAACACCTTTCACGTCTGAATCGCGCAAACCCTACCCAAATCCTAGACAATAAACGATTACAAAATATAGAAGACTTACTAAAATATAGTATAATGTATCTGCACGTATCAAATAACTCAAAATGCTACGAGCGGTAAACAGGTTAGGCAGACAGGTTACCTTAAGCAATAATTTGAGAAAATTATATTAAAACTACTGAAACTGAAAGATGAATGACAAACTGTTGTCTTTCTAAGCAATAAAATAGCCACACACGGAGAATTTCTAGATACTCTATTACGGGTGGTTCAGCGGCTTGTACGATTCGATGTCCAAAATGTAATTTTTGCTACGTTCCACGTATTCGGATATCAAAAGAAAGCAATTGAAGCGCTGCTGGTTAACATTCGATAGGATTCTTTGTGTAGTTGTCTTTATATGTAGTTGATGTACTAGATTGTGTAGAGTGATTTTCATTTGACCGTGAAAGAAAAATGACTACTCAGTTTGTAGTAGCTGATAAGAAACAAAAGAAAACAATTGCTTTCGAGTCTACTAATAGTCCAACTATTAGTTTGTCTTTTCCTTCATGGTCAAATGAAAACCACTCTAGTTGGTCTTCATGTAGTTGTATTCAAAACTTTTTCTGGGGTTTTATAGCTTTTTTACTCTATTTTTGTGCTAATTCCACGGAGAAGCCGTTTGGGTGTTTTGCAAATACTCTTTTGAATGGCTTCCAAGACAGCCATACATACACGCCAACTAGCAGTATGGTTCCTGCCTTGAAAGGCCTCCTCGACACCAGATTGAAAACAAAGAACCATAAACTTTGAATATTTCGATACATAGAAACCACATCATTTGCTTTTAGGGAACATTGAGATTGTTTTTTTAGCGGCCAATTAAATGCACTGTAAAGCCATTAAAGTGTTTTTAATCAACAATGGAATGGTACTCGCAACGCTCGATGATCACAAAGAAAACGAATCTAGCTTCAACGGTTTTTCGAAAACGTGAAAAAAAGCAAAAACAAATTAAAGCCATAAATGTAGTATTAATCAACAATCGAATGGCTCTCGCAACGTTCAGAAATCACAGACAAACCATTTTAATGTCGAATTTTCGCCGACAAAAGAAGTCCTCGTAAACCATTAAAGTGTGTTAATAAACATTCAAATGGCTTTCGCAACGTTTGATAATCAAAGGGAAACAATTTTTGTGGTTTTTGGTTTATGTGTTCACTTTAATTAGATATTAAAATGACGGCTTTGGGCGGGTCATCGAAAACTTTTATATTTAATTCAAGATTTTTATCATCACGGTCACTCGATCGAAACAAAACCACGCCACGGAAGAAATGCTTGTGTATTGAAAAAAGCCATTCAAATGTCGGCACATAGGAATCCACTGAATGGCCCTCAGTGGTAACGTGTTTCCAGCCAGTGGAGCGACATGACCTGTTAGATATCTAAATCATTTCAATAATGTACTTTCAGACAAAACAACGATTAAAAACAACATTTAGACAAAGGTTTTCATGATCAAAGCCTTGTTCCATTTAACGAACAGTAACAAAAACAAACGACGTTCCGATCACGCAATATTTTAACAATAAATAGATGAGTTATAACGCAAGGCTTGTAAAGATAGATCAGGTTGACCGAGTAGACAATTATTAATGACAAATTCAAAAAGTTTAAGGTGTCTCGATGCAGTAAATCAACACTTTCTACGGTACCTAGACCTGTTGGTTTTGTTTGTTTAATAGGCTGAAATCACGTTTTGGATAACACGTACAAGATCCTTTTACGACACCGCTAGCGATCCACAACCACATCACTAACAAAGAAACTTTCTCAAAATATTATACCACACAATAGAAGCGCAGTGTTAAAAAAATGTTGTTTGAGCTTCCCTGCATTGTTGTAATTCAATTTGCGCTTAATAAGCTCTATCAACAACACCTTTTCGTTTGAAAACATTTTTTTTTTCCTTTTCACCGAAGATGTAGCGTACTCTTTGAAAATACTCTCAACGTTGAAAACGTTCAAAAAAAAAAATGCACAAGTTGTGTGGACAATCAAAGACGCATAACTTTATTAAACCAGACATTTCACAAAACGTACTTGTTCGAACGTTTGATCAAACAACATTTTTTTTGTACATTGGGTTTCTATTGTGTGGTATAATATTTTGAGATATAACACACACACGGTATCAAGATAAGATTGTGTGTTTGATATAACACACATTATTCCTTGACACTATACAGTACATTCATAGCAAAGGCTTATATATTATCACCAAACAATAACAACGATTGTATCATGGTCTATTTCTATGTTAACAAGAGCTCCCTAGAGGTAGAATAGCAGCCACAATACACTTATCCTTTAAAATATACATTCAATAACGCCTGGAGGTATTTAGCAAGACTTAGGAATAAAAAAAGATTGCGACATTCAAACACCAAAACAAAAGACTATGGGGGACGGGGTGGAAATTTCGACCCAAACAGGTTAAGTTCCAGTGGAATTATTAGCATTTTTACCAGACAGTGTTTATGAGTAATCATATACCACGTGGCTGGATGAGAAACAAATAATACGTGGGATACCAGATAACAGACCACCACAAAGTTAACCACACAATGATGACCGGGCAATAAATAATGTTTTACAAGTGCAAGGGAGGATTCTATAATAGCACATGGACACAGGGTGTATCATTCAAACCACAAGAAGGGAGGATAAACTAATGGTGGAGTCCATTTAAAACACAGATGTGCCGAGACAGGTTAAAGAGTTGCCGATATTCAATTCCTCTAACAACCTTGAGCACCAGCTCGCATTATTACAAGATTTTGTTTGATTACTTTTATGAAATTCAGTGTGTCGCTATTATTAGTTTTTTTTGTTTTGTTTTGTTTTGGAGGTTTTTTTTACCAGTTTAAGAGGAGAGTTGTGCGAGTTAGTTCTCGAAAACATAACACGCATGAAAAAGCATCGCGCACACTCGGAAGTTTGAAATAAAATCATTGGAGGTTTAGTAAATCTTGAAAGTTAAGGCTGTCCGTGAAAACCTAGTGCTTATCTTTTCCTAAAAGATTGCTTTAGTTGTTCTCTTTCCCTACAATCTACACGACAGTTGAATCGACGGTACTTTTTTTGTAAACACGAACGCGTCCACGAATTCCCGCCGAAATTTCGATCATGCGCAGTGCGCTTTTCACCTGTGTGTAAAAAAATACTTTCTGTGGCCAAATTTAACGAAGAATAAAGATCATGCTCCAGACCTTATTTGCTTGCCTCAACTTTTTCCCGATCCCACTACAATCCTCTTGGGAAATAAATTTCTTTTTTCTTTCTTTCTTTCTTTTTTCCCCCCTCACTTCAAAAAAAAAGAGGGTCAAAGTATAGCTGTAAATGGAGTTCCTGTGGTGTAACTAGACCTTGCATGGCTCTCGCTATACCATTCTACACAGGAAATCCAACCAACAAAACATTCCTCATTCTAATGTGTAAATTATGGATTTATCAACTAGATATATGAGGAGAAAAAGAGCGATAGAGGGAAAGGAGGACTGAAGCCTGGAAAGGATAAGGGAGAGGAGGGTGGGGAGTGTTGTAGGGCAAAGAAGAAGTTATGCTGGATTCAAGGGATGTAAGGTTGCATGCCACATAGATGTAAAATCAATATAATAACGATAGGCATATTACCTGTTGAGGGTTGTTAATAAGAATAGTTTGTGTCACACATCCAGAATTATTTGGGGGAATTATATTCCCTGAAGGACTTTGCATTTGAAGTTGAAATGTCTGAAACAGAAACAGTTACGATATTCTATCACAGTTGAAGATTTGATGGTTTACTACATACAGCTTAGGTGCTTATTTGTTCACTTTTATATTACAGGTACTGTAATATATCAAATGGGGACTAAATAAATAAAAAATAAATACAAACATTAAAACGTAACTTGTAAAAAATTGCTTATACGAAATGAGTGTGTGTGGGGGGGACCAATTACATCAATAACGTATATATATAATGTATTTATAAATATCAAATGTATATATTAATGTATAGTACCTGTGATAATCTATTTAAACAAAATTATTGATGTGAATTAGTTCCAACCCAATAACAATTTTTAAATTCATAATGCATTTTTAGCTTTCAAGTTATTTTTGGAAGTTGGTACCCCTAAACATTTAATTTCTTTTAGTTAACATGTACAATAAAGTGTTGCTGTTGTTGTTGTTGTTGTTGTTGTTGTTGTCGTCGTCGTTGTCGTTGTTGTTACAAGCTTTGATATCAGGGGGGTCTAACACACCTTAGGTACGGCAGCTTGGAAGACATAGTCTGTCATTGGTACAGAGAGTGCATTAGCTGAGGTGACAGGCTATATTTAATATTGCAGGATTATTGGGATCTTTCTCAAAACCAAAGTCTACTTTTATACCACCTTTCTCATATGCTGTTAAGGGTGGAATGCCTGCAGAAAGAGAAAAAGATGATAAAGATAGTAAAAACCTACTTCATGAGAGCTAGGTCAGTTCTTAATTTCGAAGTTCAAACAATTTAAGGGTTGCTCTTCAAAATGGCCTAAGTGACTTTTGTTGTGCAGGTATTGATATTTTACAGTAGGAGAGTCATTTAATATTATAATTTTTAGACCAACATTTGAAAACTATGCAAAGTCATTGAATATGTATATTCTGCCGCTATCATGGTCATTGTTTACATTCCTCTCGTGCAAAGGGGTCTTTTGGGTATTGAGCTGGATGCTCATTTGTTGTAAAATGGTATTTAAGCAAAACGACGCTCTCTCTTATGTATTGAGCAAGATACCCTAACGGCGTTGGGACGTTGTTTTTCGGTTCAAAATCAACCCGGCTTAAACAAATGGCTGATCGAGATCAAGTGCCTCAGATTCCTGACCCTGTTCCTCCTGTTCAAGTTCCACCGCCTGCAGTTCCACCAGCTCCGGCAGCTCCCGAGGCTGCGGCTGCTCCGGTTCAAGAAGTAAGTTATTCTGTATTTGGTAAATTTCTTTTCTGAATGTTGGTCCTTGATCTAGGCAATGATTGTAGTTTTCTTTACTGGAATGTTGGCCCGTGATCGAGGTAAAGATTGTAGTTTCTTTACGGAAAATTTGGCCCGTGATCGAGGTAATGATTGTAGTTTTCTTGTACTGAAATGTTGGCCCGTGATCGTGGCACTGATTGTAGTTTTCTTTACTGGAATGGTGGCCCGTGATCGAGGCAAAGATTGTAGTTTTCTTTACTGAAATGTTGGCCCGTGATCGAGGCACTGATTGTAGTTTTCTTTACGGAAAATTTGGCCCGTGATCGAGGCAAGGATTGTAGTTTTCTTTACGGAAAATTTGGATGAAATGTTGGCCCGTGATCGTGGCACTGATTGTAGTTTTCTTTACTGAAATGGTGGCCCGTGATCGAGGCAAAGATTGTAGTTTTCTTTACTGAAATGTTGGCCCGTGATCGAGGCACTGATTGTAGTTTTCTTTACGGAAAATTTGGCCCGTGATCGAGGCAAGGATTGTAGTTTTCTTTACGGGAAATTTGGCCCGGGATCGAGGCCAAGGATTGTAGTTTTCTTGTACTGAAATGTTGGCCCGTGATCGAGGCAATGATTGTAGTTTTCTTGTATCGAAATGTTGGCCCGTGATTGAGGCAATGACTGTAGTTTTCTTGTACTGAAATGTTGGCCCGTGTTCGAGGCAATGACTGTAGTTTTTCTTGTACTAAATGAAATTTTGGCCCCGGATTGAGGTCGGTTTGAGGCAACAATTGTAGATTTCTTGTACCGAAATGTTGGCCCGTGATCAAGGTAGTGATTGTAGTTTTCTTGTATTGAAATTTTGGCCCGTGTTCGAGGCAAAGATTGCAGATTTCTTATACTAAAATTTTTTGCTCGTATCGAATCAATATTGTAGTTCTTCTTGTACTAAAATTTTGGTCGGCATTGAGACAATGAGTGCAGATTTCTTGTAATGTGGGACTGTGATCGAGGCAATGATTGTACTTTCTTTACTGAAATTTTGGCCCGTGATCGAGGCAATGATTGCAATTTCCTTGTATCTAAATGTTGGCCCGTGATCGAGGCAACGGTTGTAGTTTTTTCTCAGTAGTACTGGAATGTTGGCCCGAGGCAATGATTGTAGTTTAGTTGTACGGCACTGATGGTTCTCGATCAAGGCTGTGAATTAATCCTTGTTATGCTGTTTGTAGGACCCGAATCAGTTAGTGAATCTGGAAAACCGGTTGAGAAGCCTTGAACGCTTACAGGAGGTGAATGTGGACGCCATATTATCCAAAATCCTTTTGGAGGCTCGTTCTAAGTCCCTTGTGTTTACGAAGGATAGTGCGCTGGAGCAACTCCTTAACCTGAAGGTTGTGGCTATGGAATTAAAACACGAGAAGGCAGCCTATTTTTCTGCCGTTTTCCAGGCATTAAAGGAGAAAATGTCCGCTTCAGAAGAGCAATTTAAACGCTATCTGATAGTTTTGCTTGGTGATAAAGAAGAGGAGAAAGTCTTTGAAAAGATAGCAAAGATTGACAAGTCGGCTCGGCGCCAGCCTCAGCCTCAGCCTCGTGGCAACAGTGTTTCCCGTGGTAGACCCCTAAGCAGTACTAGATGTTTTTACTGCCGTGGATATGGTCATTACCAAAGAAACTGCTTGGAGAGACTCCGTGATTCACCCGGAGGCCAAGGTAGACCAGCTAAACGTGGGAGGTGGTCGTCTTCTACCGCGGGTCCATCAGGCTCTTCTCAGAGTTAGTTTCGGGCTTATTATTGTTGATGTTTTGATATTTGGAAATTTGTAAAGTTCACGTATTATTTTTTCTCTTGTCAAATAAATCGTTTTCTCTTCTATGGTTGTTAGTACATTTCTCGTTCGTGTCATTGGTATACCAATTTTATTTTTTCTCCTCGTTCTGGGTGAGTGACTCTCATGGGTCAGTCTTTATCTGGACTGCCCTGTGGACGTTCCGTTCCGGGCGTGGGTAGTTGCTCTCTCCTGATCGGGGACCCCATCCTATCGCAATTAGTTTTTGTTAGGTTTTCTTGTTTTTTGTTTCGTGCAAAGTTTCTGGTTTACATTTTATTTATTTTCCCGGGTAATCCAACGTGTCTATTTTTTGAATTTTGTTTTAGGTGTCTGGTGTTAAGAGAAGGCGTTTAGATCCCATGTTTGATTATTCGTTTCCATCATGGGAGTGTATTGATCCAGAATTTGGGGAGAAGTTAAAGCATATCAAAATTTCGTCTGTTACAAGTTGGATTTCTATGGATGGGGTCCCCGTTCAGGAGGGAGCGGTTGATCTACCTAGTGTTGAAGAGATTCTGTCTTCTGGAGAGCCTTTTCCATTATGTAATTTGGGTTTTCGTAATCCATCAACATTTAAAGCGGGTGGTCTTCATGATAATGTTTCATTTTGGCGCGAGATTCTGGTGGATCATCCAAACGCGGAGTCTATTCTAAATTGGATTCAGTTTAAAGTAGATGTTAACGAGTTTGTTCAACCGTTTAAAGGGCCTTTCAAGCGTGTTCCATATGACAGCAATGTTCCGCCTGCTAAAGTTTTTCGTAATCATTCTTCGTGCAAAAAGTATGCTGCCTTTGTTACTGAATCGATTCTAAAGCGAGTGGAAATGGGTGCAGTTAAAATTTGGGGCAAGGTTGGCGTGGCGCAACCCCCGTATATAGTGCTTCCTTTGACTGTCGAGCCTTCGAAGCCACGGCTTTGCTTAGATGCTAGATTTGTCAACTTGTGGATGAAGGATTGTCCTTTCAGTTTAGATAAACTTACTGACGTTGTGCGCTACGTTTACAAAGATTCTTATATGACCAAGTGCGATGATAAATCTGGTTACGATCATGTTATGTTACAAACGGATTCCCAGGAATATTTTGGTTTTCAATGGGCAGGTTATTGGTTTGTGTGCGTGACATTGCCATTTGGTTGGAAGGAATCGCCTTTTGTGTACCACACTATTGGTTTAGCAGCATCTAGTTATTTGAGGTCCCTTGGTGTCCCCTGTTCCCTCTATATTGACGACCGACTTAATGGAGAGTTATTGACGTCGTTGGGTCCTTGGTCTCTCCCTTTTTCTCAACGTTCTGATGCGTTTCGAAGTGCAGCAGCTACGTGCGCCGTTGCTCTCGTGGTCAGTGTTCTTGTGCGTTTGGGTTACACCATCGGTTTGGCCAAGTCAGTCTTACGTCCTGTTCAACAGCTTGAATATTTGGGTTTTATTGTTGATTCGTCTAAGCAGTCCTTCTTGATTCCTGAAAGAAAAGTGTTGGCTTTTGGCGCTCTGAGGGAAGAGATTCTTGCGTGTAAGAACAGTGTGCAGGTTAAAACTTTGCAAAGATTCCAGGGTAAATGTGTATCGTTTTCGTTAGCGGTGCCGGTTGCTAAATTGTACATTCGTTGCATAAGTTCAGCCATTGCTGGTTGTTCTGACGATGGTCAAGTAAAGCTTACAGATTCTGTTCGTCTTGAAATTGCTCATTGGCGCTTCCTGGATTCGTGGTGTGGGTTCGTCCCTTGGCGTGAAGAGAAACATGTACGGCTAACTTTATCTACCGATGCTTCGGGTTCTGGTTGGGGAGGTGTTGTTCATGATCCACTTGGTGACCGCGCCCTTGGTGATTATTGGAATGATCAAGAGATTGGTTTGAACATTTCAACTAAAGAGATGCTTGCTATTTTCAAGGTGTTGGAATCTTGCGGTACAACATTAAGAGACTGTCGGGTGGACGTGTATGTGGATAGTCAAGTGGTCATCGATACTTTCCGTGGGGAGGGTAGTCGAAAATCTCCTCAGTTGACAGATGCTACTAAGAAGTTGTTTGAAAGTGTGTTCTCTCGGAACATTCAACTTGAATTATTTCACGTATCCTCCGAAGAGAATCTTGCTGATGGTCCTTCAAGACGCCTTTCGGTTTTGGATAGTACTTTGTCGTTGAGTGCATGGAAGCGAGTGCAGGATGCATTTGGGGGTCCCTTGGGTCATACCTGCGATCTAATGGCTCTAGATTCTAATACTCAGGTAGACCGTGCAGGCCGGCCTTTGCCTCATTTTACACCTTTTCCTAGTATGGGTTCCATGGGAGTGAACTTGTTTGCGCAAGACTTAAGATCTTTTGGTGATATGGTCTCCAATCCGTACGTGTTCCCGCCCTTTTGTCTAATTGGCCCGGTGTTGAGATTTTTGTGTGGTTTCCGCCTACCGTTTACTATAGTGGTGCCTGACTTGTATCCTCGGCCGTTTTGGTGGCCTATTCTAAAGGGTATTTCATCGAGCGTGCTGAAATTGTGTTCTAAAGGTGATCAAGATGTGCTTTTAGCCCCGTCCAAATGTGGCTATACACCGCGTCATTGTCCTTTTGTGCTTTTGGCCTGCCGAGTGTCTCGTTTTTAATGGGGGATTTTTGTCGTTTCAGACTTTACCCCGTGTTCCGAAGTTGTTTCAGCCATCGGTGTCGTGTCCCAGGTGCAAGTATGCAAACGATGAGAACTTTAGTTTTTGTCAAGCATGTGGTTATCAGAGAAGGGAGGCTGTCGTTCAAGGGCCTTCTAGATTACGTTTTGGCATTGACGAGGAAGCTATTGGTAGTCGCGTAAAGTGTCTTGAACAGACGCGTTCGAATAGTCGTTATGGGAGACAAAAATCAGCTTTAGAATCGGAATTGTGTGATTTTTTGTCAAGTTTAAGTTGCCCTAAGTCTTTGAGTACAGCGATCCCACAAGACATTGTTTCTTTTTTGGTGTGGAAAGATCAAGGGGGCCGGACAGTGGTTCATGAACCTACTTGTCAGTTTGTTGACCAACGTCATTCTTTGAGTTGTGGTTGTCCGAAGCGCTTGGCTTACGGCACTGTCGATTCTTTGATTGGGAAGTTACGCGCAATTTTTGCTGAAAATGGCCGTGGTACAGAATGGCACTCTTTACTTGGAATTGGGAATCCTGCAGCTGATAGATTGGTGAAGTCCTATTTGGCGAATGTGCGTGAGGAACAGCTCAGAGTTCACGTAACTCCAAAGCAAGCAGAACCTGTTTTAGTTAGTGACTTAGAAATATTATCTAGACATTTAAATTGTAAATTATCTAAGTGTTCTCGGTTTGAACCTTTGCAGTTGTTCTTGTTTGCGCGCGATCAGGCAATCTTTAAGGCTTTGTTTTTCTCGGCAGATAGGGCTGCTGATTTATTAGGAGTGCTGTCTCATACAATTTTGCGCTTTCCTGATAATTCTGGGTTTTTGTTTAATCAAGTTTGGTCTAAATCTCTTCGTTCTGGGGATAGTAATGTTTTTGCTCTTAAGCGTGGCTCTAATCAATGCATCTGCCCTGTATATGGTCTTGAAACCTATTTTCGAACTTGCCAGTCTTTGAAAGTCAATATCTCTCGGGGTTTTTTGTTTCGAGGTGTTTCTAAATCAGGTTTAATTACCCCACGTGCGCTTGAACCAGGTGCGGTTCAGGCTCGGTTAGATGTTTACTGTAAAGAATTGAATGGTTCCTTATCTGCGAAGCGTTTTACTTTGCATGGCTTTAGAAGTGGCGCAGCAATTTCGATGGCCCTTGCGGGCGTACGTTTGGATCAGATTATGGATCATGTGGGGTGGAAATCTAGTAGGACAGCTCTTCATTATATAAAGTTAAATCGCGTAATGAATCCAGAAGGTGCTGCTGCTCAGTTGGCTAATGTGGATGAAGATGTAGGCAAGAAATATAAGGCGTTTAATGCTTTGCAAGATTTTGTTCCTGCTTTTTTGTAGTGCGTAATATATATATAGGGCTGTTGATTTGTCAGGAATGTTGTCTCATACATTTTTGCGCTTATTGTATATATATAATATATATTTGGATAAATGCTTCTTGGCTAGGTTCTAGTTTTAAGGTGAATTTAATAGAAATAGAGGTTATTAAATAAAATAAAGATAAGGTTTGGAAGGGTGGTTCTGATACAAGGTTGAATAAAGTTTATTTGATTAAGTGTTTATTTGGTTTAGTTGGCGATGGAATCACTATCATTTGGGTTGGAGTTGTGTAGGGAGGAGTTGCGCATCCATTCCTTATTAATGACAATGAGTGAGGCAGAATATTACACTATGCAAAGTCATTGAATATGTATATTCTGCCGCTATCATGGTCATTGTTTACATTCCTCTCGTGCAAAGGGGTCTTTTGGGTATTGAGCTGGATGCTCATTTGTTGTAAAATGGTATTTAAGCAAAACGACGCTCTCTCTTATGTATTGAGCAAGATACCCTAACGGCGTTGGGACACCCACCCTCCCTCCCGGTTTAAGCCGGGTTGATTTTGGACATTTCCCTAAAGCACTTCGTGCCGGATTTGTTTTCGGTCGGAGTTGCGCATCCATTCCTTATTAATGACAATGAGTGAGGCAGAATATTACACTAAGGTTCCCTATGGCTAGCTAGTGGATTGCTAAGAGATTCATGACTATCATGACAAAAACACCAGATATCAGTGAAAGAAAAAATGATAACATTAAAAATGATTTCAATGAATTTCTCTGATCCACGATTCTGAGCAAACTAAAGATCAGCATAGGAATTTAACCTTAAACTTATTGTTTACAGATTTTTGCAAATTGGACTATAACATCTTCAATGGTTTGTCTGGTCGTCAATTGGGTTTTGTACTTTTACCAAGCACACATTAAATCACACTCTTCATTTATTTTGAGGTTAGTATTCGATGGTATAAAATGTCAGACTTGTTGATTAAGTTCACTTAAATGGTATGAGTAGCCTTTCTTTCTAAGCCAAATATCAATGCCTGGTCATGTTTGAAATCGTCACTTAGGTCAATTTTATTGGCACAAATTGTACATTAGAAGCTAACAGAGAAAGACCTTTGTGTTCACACCAAAGTATGTCAAAAACATTTCTATTTTGACTATGTCTAAGGAGCTGTTTATATGGAGGCGAGTCAGCCCAGTAAGCAGGCCGACTTCTTTTGTTTTCTTTTGCCTTACATACATACATAGACTTTATTTATCTAGCTCGAATTTACAGAGTAGTTGGGAGGAGCTAATATCTTCAAGAACAAAAGAAAAAAATAAGGAAACAATGTGTCCCTTAAGGCCACAGAACAAGTTACTGAAGTCAGCCCACTTACCAGGCTGGCTCACCTCTATATAAACAGCCCCTAAGTGTAATACCTGATGTAGGTGAAGGAGCAGTGACATCATTGGTCATGTTTATAGTTGGTTGATTGGCATTAGTTGGTGATAGCAATCCACCACCACCCAAGAGATTAGGAGCTTGATTCAATGGAGCCATGGGTGCCATGGGGTTCATTCCCATTGGTGCTGTGTGATACAAATTATTATTATAAGCTAGTTCAATAAGCATTCAAGCAGGGGACAGTTTCAGAAATCCTGCTAAGTGCTTATCCTGGATTCATTTGAATGATTTTCTTTAGAGTTAATCCTGGATTAGTGCTAATCAGACTTCCTGGAACTCAGCCCAGGGTGAGTGATACCAGACTTATTTTACACATTACAGGAAAGACAAGTACCATGATCATTGTTTGCAAAGTCTAGTTTCACAGTTTGATATAGTAGAAGTATGCCTCAAACTTTGTGTTACCACAGACTCAAAGTAACACACTCCTTGAAAAAGCCTTGTTTACACAAATTATATATTATTATGAATCACAAAATGAGGACCCTGCAAGAAGAATAACTGTCTGATCAAGTTCTCTTTAAAAAATCATTCAATTCTAGGTTTGATCAAAGGCAATTTTCTCTGTTTTTTGCTTTTGGTTTTTTAATGGGCCCATTCAAATAATAGTGTACATCAAACTCCAGCTACAGCATCTTGAAGATTTGTAAATTCCTTGAGGAGTTTAAGATGACGGTGTTCTATGGTAAACTGACCTGGTGCTGGGCCCATGTCTAGACCACCAAGAAGATCAAGCAGTTCACCTCCACTAGATGAAGGAGGTTTAACAGCAGGAGCTGGTTGTTGGTCAGGTTGTGTATTTGTAATGTCACCTCCACCAAGGAGATCAAGCAGTGTATCAGACTAGAAAACCAGATGGGAGGTCAAATAAATAAATGTGCACCAACAGGTTCCCATGACAACTGTCATCACCGATGTCTTCAAAAGAGAGCTTATTAAGCTTCATGTATACAGGAAACAGCAGATGACTAAGAGGATCACACATCGCACCTGGAATTGCACACTTGGCACCTAAACATGGGCATCACTATTTTGCATTTATATCAAAGGTAAAATAACTCACCTTGGCATTGAAATGACAATGCCAGACACACAAAAAAGCAGGACATATGATCCACTCTGCCATCTGCTGTTCCCTACGTACATGACTTAGCTTATGCTCTCAATATCCAAATCAGAGCAGATTTTGTAAGACTAAGAAAAAGTTCATGCCCTACCACGTTGTGCAATGTCACATTTTGATTGAATGGATAAGCCATCAACATTACTCAAGCAAAATGCTGAGAAACAGCATGGCATGGTCCATTCCACATCAAGTCAAGTGCTACTACAATCATTATCAAGAACATCTAGACTAATCATCATCATCAGCTCAAAGGTTACCAAGATTACCTCCTATCATTATTACATCACTCAATTATGCTTAGAGCAGTTTTCTTACCAGTGTGAAATGGACCATACTATGACACTACTGTACCAATGCCATGTTGTCCATAAACATTCCAAAGTCCAACCATAACTGGGCCATAACTGTGCCACTTTCACAGTCATTGTAACACAGCTAAGGTAGGAATTTAGAATGTTTTTATAGACAACATGGCACTGACATGGCCACGGCACGGCGTGGTCCCTTTCACACTCATACAAAATCTAATCTATTGTAATCTTCAATAACCACCACCATCATCCACATCATCATCATCATCATCCACATCATCATCATAACACTTAGCATACATGTAGATACCAACCTCTTGTTTGACTGGAGGAAGTTTCTGTTCAACTAAAACAAAACAATAAAAAGCAAGAAGGAACTTAAATTGTAATAAGAATTGTCAGAATTCTGTGTGTATATTTATTTTTGACTTTCACACATCCATAATTGCCTTGCACCTATGGTGGTAGTCAGCATTCTTGGTCAGTAGACTTTCAAAGTCAATTGAAATAGGGATTGGTAGACTTCTTCTAAGCTTTGGTTTTGCTAATTAGCAGACATCTTCAAAAGATTTTCTTCATCAATGTCATTTTGTTCTGTTCAATTACAATAGCTGCCCTCCCCAAAAACAACTATCATGGGTACTGTGAAAGCAGTGAAGAAAAGAGTAAAAGTGAATGTGTTTTCAGATTGTTCTTACCTGGTCTAGGTTCAACAGGTTTATTTTCTGGTTCAATTTCACCATTGGTAAGTTCATCATTCATTTTAGGTTGTACTTGAGGCATCCTTTCAAGAAGACCAGACCTGCAACATACAACAACACAATATAATGCATTACAACGGGATTAGTTTACAATAGGTAAAGCAGGATACTCAATTTGACATTTTTTGAGCAGAAGGATTCAGTTTTAATAAAGAAGCTATGGTTTTAATAGACCATGCAACACTTTTGAGAGAGACAGATGGTCAGTGTAATATGACAATCAATGACTATTTTTATAGGATGAGAATAAACCAACAACTGTAAGTTGATATAGTGTATCAATTTTGTAACTGTCTTTGTATTTTTGTCTGCAATAGAGGACAAAAGCCTTGTGACAAATTGGAAAATGCACAGTTTTTCACTTTCAGAAAGTGCTCTCCCCCTCTCACTCAATGTTGAGCTTGGTGCACAATCTTGTCTACACCATGGGTTAACTCCTAGTACAACACTGATGTAGGGGGAAGGGCTATCTAGAATTTGAGTGAATCAAATGACAACTTTATAAGCTTAATGCTGAAGTGTATCAATTTTATAACTCTCTTCAGTATTTTTGTCTGCAATTGTACCTTCCAATTTTGAAAGTTGCTCTCTTGAGCTGTTTATTGTATTATTTTTCTCAAGTTTATAGACCTCCTAGAAATCAGTATCATTCATCATTTGAAATCAATGTTTTTGGAAAATACTTGAAGTCTATCAAATTAGTGTCTCAGTGATAGGCCTTTGAAATTCACACCACAGCCATTCTACTGAGTTTTCAGCTGTAACACTGAATACACCACTTAAACTGTACAGCATAATTGAGTATGGTTTCATGATACACTGCATCCCAGTACTAACTCAACTCCAACTGGGAACAAGTGAACCCTTGGTACAAGGATCTAGTTTCTAAAAATTGCAGGAAATTCAAATTTAAAAAAATCATATCTTCTGAATTCTTAATGGCTATTTCAGCAATAAACAAATGTTTTACTTTCTGATTTCTATTTTTTTTTTTTGGGGGGGGGGGGGGCATAAAAATGATGATGTCATTTTCTCACCAAAAACTGTTATTTTGAATAAATAAAATGAACAAAAATTTCACTTTTGTTAGATTTATCCTTGCATTGAATATAAAACACACTGGCCTGAAACGTCAAAAGTAATTTCAAAAGCATCAATCTGCCCCACGTGAAGATTGGCATGAAGACGAGATAAGACAAAACTAACAGAGGGTTATTTCAAAAGTGACAATTTCAATGGTCTCCTTACCCAGCATGAAAATTGGCATGATGACGAGGTTATGATAAAAATAACAGAGGGATAGCAGGATTTTAGAACCCTACTGTGGTCCTCTAGGATTGGGCTTATGATTACAAAAGTACAAAGGTGACAGCATGAATATAAAAAAACTATTCATGTCTAGTCACTCACCTCATGTTATCATACTTGTCAAAGAGTGCTGCATACTCAACGCCTCTCTGTTGTAATTCAACATCCAAGTTACAGCCAAAGTTTTTCACAACACATTTTATTCGACTGAAACAGGAAAATGGTATAATATATTATTATTTTAAATAAATTAATATCCAATGTACTTGCACACTAATTGGGGGACACTGTACTCTCACATACACTACCACATTCTAATATTCTATGTACTCAACTCTCAGCTCACTACTTCATTTTTACTGAGGGAGGATAACCGGAGGACCCAGAGAAAAACATGCTATAAAATTGTTGCCCTAGTAAGTCACATGAAATGACTGTTGTGCAAATACAAACAAAATGTAGTTCATACTGTGAGAACAGTTTTTATGAGTATGAAATAGATGGCACCTTGCCGTGACAGTGAATGCTTTATTGCCTATAAAAACATTGTTAAATCCTGCTGTGTCATCACCACGTTGTTTTCACAGTCATAAGAAAACTGCTGTAATCACTTCTGATCATCAGAATTAAGCAATTTTCTTGTTGCCAAAGGTGATGATGTATCAGTATTAGGAAATGATCAGGAGATGATGTTACCATAAAAATCAATAAATGCTGCTGGCCACTTGATCAGTGTGGTGTACATAATTATTTGTGTGAGTATCAATGGTTTTGTCAGAAATTTAAGCAATATAAAACGATCACTTATGTCTCTGTACTGTGATATAAACACGATGGAAGATGTAGAGCAAGAGAAAAGCAAGCTTAGGAACACGAGGCATAGCCGAGTGTTTCTCTTGCTTTTTGAGTGCTCTACATCTTCCAGAGTGTTTAAATCACAGAACAGAGACATAAGTGATCGTTTTATATTGCTTTTATGAAATATTTTCGACGTTTTTTGAGCGAACCATTTCTCTCTCTTCTGATATAAACATGGTAGCCAGCCAATCAGCGCACGCGTTATATCTCAAATATTTTATAAAGGTTAATAAAAAACTGCTATACAAGTCACTTCTGATCACCAGAATTAATAAATTTTCTTGTTGCCAAAGGAAATGTTACCCAAAAATTCAATAAATGCTGCTGGCCACTTGATCTGTGATGTAGATATTGTGTGGGTATAGATGGCTTTGTCAGAAATGAGTTAATAAACTTGGGTATACATGTATATTTCTGCTGTCAGCAGTACTTACTCAATTTCTTGTGTAAATCGTGTACTAAGTTTCATGACAGCAGTCAAAGCATAGTCTCTAGTAACTGATGTCGAGTGTGTGCTTTGTAGAATACTCTCAAGTACATCTATGACATCTCTTTCAGTTATCTGCAACAATGAGTGCTCCATCAGTGCTCCATTTTTAGGGGTATTTAAAGCTAATTATGGTAGTTTGGGACCCTTGCTACTGCGCATCTCCACACACATTTGAGCGCGCACACTTTTATTAAAAAACATTCGCTTGTCTGTGGAAAGTCTGGGCACTAGCAAGTCAGCGATTGAAAAGCGAAGAAATTCTACTATTAGCAGAGAAAAATAACATTTATTGACCAAATTCTGCAATTTTTTAATCACAAAATATTGTACACTGTGCAAAGTAGGTTCAAAAGCTCGAACTTTAAAATTTAGCAAATATTATCAGTCATAAAAGCCGGCAAGAACAAAGGTAAAATGGCTGATTTTTGGTGTCCATTTTCGAAGAGTTTTATTCTTTGTTCTTCTCTAACTCTTTAAATAATACGGTGACCCCCTGATTTTATTAATGATTTGAGCTCATAATCTTATAAGCTTTTCACATAAAAAAAAGTACACTTCTATCGTTAAGATTTTGAGTAAATTTATTATTTTTCTGTCTAATCCTTCAAAAACGTGTATTCTGGAAGGCCATTTTTCATACATTGTATATTATTGTTGACATTTTGCTCCTTTGCAATTTTTTCGGCAAAAACTTTGTACCAAGTGTTTTTCTGCATCATAGGCTATCTTTTTGTTTGCTTTTAAATATGTTTGGTTGTTCCAATTTTTATAATTTGACCAGATATGACACAAGGCCATTTTTCACAAAAAAGTGTCCAAAACACCCCACATCTCCCCCCTCATATCTCAAGAGTGATGGCCGTGACCCCCCCCCCCCCCTTTTATTTCACATTTTATTTCCACCTATGCACCTCTTTCTTTGGAGGAATTTTGAAGGCAAGTTTATCGTAAAATTCATGAGTTCCAAACTACCTTAAAGCTACATGGAATGGAAAGAAGTTGAAACAAGTGTGTGACGGTTCGTGTTAAAAGATGAATTTAAAATTCCAGGACAATTCAAGGAGTATTCAAGGACCCAAAAACGATATTTCAAGGAGTATTGTTAGCCGATTTCTGACTGACTTTTTTACTGAAATACTAGGACATCCTCTTCCCTCACATACATGTAAAACAAGAAAAGATAATTTTTATTCCCCTCCCCCCCCCCCCCCCATTCAAGTTCCTTACATTTTTGTCCAAAGAATAAATTCAAGGAGTTTTCAAGGAGTTTGAGCAGCATTTCTAAAATTCAAGGGCTTTTCAAGTGCCCTTGGAAACGCAAATGAAATTCTAGGAGTTTTCAAGGAGTTTAAGGAGTAGCACGAACCCTGGTGTGAAGTTACTGGGAATCAAACTCGAGCCTCTTGCTTGGGACACCACACACTAACAAACTGAGCCACACTTGTTCCATAAGACACAAGATATACATGTATTGTTAATATTAATACTAAATAATATAGTCAAAACTATTAATGGCTCGCTGTGTTGTTGGCTCCCTGTATTCTGCAAATGCCAAAATGAATCTCGTACATTGTGTGGATTTCCTTGATGGCATAAATGGTGGTAAGAAGGCAAGGCACTACAAAATCAATAAATATCTATTATCTAAGTTATTGCCTTAATACTTACTCCTAGAGGCTCATCTTCTTCAATTTCTACCAATAGCTTTTCACCAAATTCTCCACAACACCATGAACCAACTTGCACTAGTGATTGCTGAAATGATAAAACCAAAATAATTACCCATGGAAATTAAGGAAGCACCTAATGTTAGTATATTTAAGAGAAGATTGAAGACATACCTTTTCAAGAAGGCTTATCCAAATTAATTAATTATCTTTTATCTCTTTAATCACATTTTATTAGGGATATTGGATTTATTTAGTATAATAGTATTCAAGTTTATTTTATTAAGATATTTTATTGTTATTAGGAATTTTTAACATGATTATTCTATTTTTGTTTTGTTTTATTTCATAGCACATTTGAAAACTATTGTTGAATTTGCACTTTATAAATAAATTATTATTATTAATTATTCACCAATAGATTTCAAATGATGTAAAGAGATTCAAGGTAATAATACTCTACTATGTTGGGTTAATAATTATTTTGTTCCCCTTTCTTTCCTTGATAAGGGCACATCCAGGGGGAGGGTTTAGGGGGTTGCAAACCCCACTATGGAAGTGAGAAAATGATGGTCAACTAGAATTAGGCTCTGCTTTTGCTTTCACTGCCATCATACAACCCCCCTGTTCGGGATGGTGCATACGTAACCCTAGATCTGCCTCTGCTTGACATTTAGTAATAAAAATTATATATTAAGGATGACAGGTATCGAACCTCATCGTCATCATCACCTCTAGCATTTTACCTGGCTGATATCATTCTGCATTGCTTTAAACAACCGTTGTACACTATAGGCCTGCAGGTCAACAGATGCTGATACCATATGAATAAGACTAGGCACTGTATCATCTGTCACGTAGTTACCAGACTGTAAAAAGAATCAATGGCTAAGAGTAGTACTTAAAGTGTAATTACTATAAGTACATGTAGAGCAGTATTGCAGATAACAGACTGGTCTTGGGTTAAAGACTGAACAGACACAGCTACCTGACCCAGCAACTAATGGAAGAATTTAGTATACGTTTTTATTTATCACTCTACTGTACATTATATAATTATTGGAATATTATACCAAGGGCGGATCCAGGATTTTTCAAAAGTGGGGGTCACGTGACGTTTACAAACAGGGAACCCAAATGAAAAGGTCTTAAGCCATTGAAACTCGCTGAAAATATGACATTAAGTTGCTTAGACTAGTGATTTTTTAACACTTTTTATTAGAAACAAAAATATTATATTTACAACTGAATGGGTAGAGGGTTGGCATTGCTTAGTGATATTTCAATGAATGTTAAAAGTGAGTCTTTTAATTCACAGAAAAAAATTACTGCTGTCGCAAATTCATGACACATTCATTGATAAACACAGGGGGTCCTGACCCCCGCGACCCTCCCCCTGGATCCGCCCTTGTATACACACTGTGACTGATTGAGAACCACATGTGATTACAGTACACATGTATAGATGACATAGATGACAATGCTCTGATTAGTTGAAATGCTTTGATGAATATTGTATAAAACAAAAAGATTCCATTTTTCCATGGGTCTGTACCCTAAATCGATGCACAGAAGACATCAACTGTCTCACTATTCTACTTCATCTTGTGGCATCCTTTTTTTGTTCTCACCAGATCTGTGCATAAATTTATTAGAGTACAGACACATGGAAAAATGGAATCTATTTGTTAAGTAACACTGGCTGGGATGAAAAATGTTGATCGTTAGACCAGGAACATTGTTAAATGGAGGATCCTTATATCGGGGTTCCACAAATTGGTAACAAATAGTCAATAAAGAACAAAAGAAAACAATGGGATTAGAGTCTTACACTGTATACTAATTAGTTTGCCAACATTTTCATGAGTTAAATAAAACCCATAAAGCACATAACTTACATTAGTCAAAACTTTCATCATAGTGTCAATATGCCATCTCTTGTTAGGAGAGTGTCTGAAATACATTTAACATCATACTATTGAATACCAGAACAGTTTTCTGGCTTTCAATATAGGGTTTTCTGGCCCAGCACTATAAAGGTACGGTAATACGAGCAGCAAAATTGTGTAACTTGTTAGGCAACATTGTTACGTTGCAAGTTGTAGAGCGATGTTGCTGGTATTACCACCCCGCGCGCAACTTGTCATGCAACAAAAATCGATGTTGCAGGTTGTGAAAATTTGTTGCACAAAGTAGAAAGTGCAACTTGCAAGGCAACAATGTTGCCCGACAAGTTGCACAATTTTGCTGCTCATATTACCGTACCTTAAGGGGGCTGGACAAACTGGACATGTACAGTCCTCATAATGGCGAATGTTGCTCTTCAATCACAAGTCAGGTAGTATATTAGTGATATTTATAATCATTGGACAAGTACACATACAGTACAATTGACAATTTTGCAAATGATTTTCTTTACATTTTACCAATGCAATAGTGTAATGAAATACTGTGCATACATTTTTAACCTTCTTTACACAATTAAGGCATATAACACAGATTTGTGGACTGCAGTTCATTGTACTAAATTTTTGCACTTCTTTGCAAGTTTAAAATACCCTCTATACTATTACTGTACTGTTATTTAATGTAGGTCATGGTCTCAAAACCTGAACTTTAGGAAGTGGGAGAGGGCTTATTCAAAAATTGACCCCTGTAGACAGTGGCTTATTTCGGAGAGGCTTATTCAGACTGGGTGGGTGGGTGGGGGGGGGGGGGGGGGGGGGAGGTGGGGGTATTCCATGGTCATTAGGTTCCCTGTGAAAATGACCTAAGTGACTTTTTGATGGATATACATTGATTTTTTAGCATAGAAAAGTTAATATATATCATTTTAAACCAAAAAAATCATCAAAAAAGTCACTTAGGCTGTTTTCACAGAGAACCCTTCATTTACATGTACGGTGTACTTACTTATCAGCAGCAAGAAGTATATTAGATGCCACATATGATTTAAACTCCACATCTGTTGCATTCAGGAATGCCAGTAATTCTTTCATCATACCACGAATGTTGTTATTATTCACAAGTGCAAAGGACAACTCTATTGCTCTCCTAAAATGGAATAAAGGACACTCATCAGTAACAATCTGTATGACCATAAGGAATATAGCTATTCAAGTATGTATACAATCCTCATAATGGCGAATGTTGCTCATCAAACATTACATCAGGTGGTAAATAAGTAATATTTAATCATAGGAAAAATTCATGTGTATATTAGGATTGGAATAAACTTATAAGAGATTTACCGTCTTATAGAAATGTCAGGATCCTTTAGGCAATCCAATATGGTACTCCGATGCCTCTGCACTGCATTATAGTCGGCATTTACTGTCTTTAACAAAGTGTTTAAAGCTACATATCTAAGAAAACAAATTTCAATGTTCAAATCCTTACTCGAATTAGCCCATCCAAGATGGATTTGTGGGTTCCCTGTCTTGGTACAAACACAAGACAAACTGAATGTGTAACTGTCCTCATAATGGCGAATGTTGCTCATCAATCACAAGTCAGACAACAGAAATGTAATATTATAATCATTGGACACATAAATGTACACCTTCAGGATAGTATATAGAATTAATATTTTCCCAGTTTTCTTGTTGACCATTTGGATGGGATAGCAGGGATTTCAGTAATTTTTGAATTAGAAGGGTGGCTTAAAAAAAATAATGGGCTGTTTGTAAAAACGAAGTATGGAATCCATCATAAAATAGACAGCAAGAAGGGACCGCAAGAAGAGGTAAAGTACCATAAGGTAGGTGGTGAATTTCGAACTGTCGGTAGCCACCTATCAATGAAACCTTTGGATAGATGGGATGTCTCTTGTATGATGGAACAGAAAACTTGCAAGTGAAAAACAATCATGTGACGGACCCAATCTAACCAACAAAGCCAATCTAACCAACCTAATATACTGGCCACAGTAACATCAGCATATTTAATCATACAGTTATCAGACTCTTAAAACTGATTGTCAACATAGTAGCCAGTGTTAAAGGTGAATTAACTATACTTTAATGCTCCTATGCTGTTCTGATGATGAGACTGCATTCACTACTTTTTGGCCTGATGAAAAAGAATAAATAATTACCTTATATTCTTGTCATTATTTAGAAGAAATCTTCCAAGAATGTTAATGGCTAAGACCTAAAAATAAACACACAGTCAGAAAGACAATCAAAAGGCATAATTAATATGCTAAATATACTCACCCTAAGTCCACTTTCTGACTTAATATCCATAATTGTAAGTACTGTCTCATAAAGAATTGCATTGCCTACATTTTTACTTGTTTCTGTATTAGTCGCAACCTGAAAAACAACAAAGAAATAAGATATTTAGGAGTATCTCATCATATTAGGTAGATTTTTGTTTACAATCTTTGCTCATTAGCACGGGCCTTTCTCTTTGCAACCAAATTAACACCAAATCACCTCAGTCTGAATATTGAAAGGGCATGGCAAAATTAGTTTTCCGTGGAAATTTGAGCTTGACACATGCAATAGTTTTTGTATGATGTGGTTTTAAAAACTCTAAATTTTACAGAGAATATATGGGCTCATAAATGCTCTTGCCACCCAGAAATTTGAAAGCAAATTGGAAGCTAATATCTTGCATAATATTGCATGCATAGAGCTAAAAACTTGGTAGATAACTTATATTAAAAAGCTCTTAATAGATGTTTTGGACCCAGTTTGTAATTTTATTGATTTTTAACTGTCTGCTAATGTAAACATTGCTGTCAGCAAAGATCCTCCTATAAAGGCCATGTCAAATTTGTAAAAGCAGGGAAGTATATTAATTTTCCTGATGACAGGATGTCAATGGAGTTATCTCATTGCGGACTTTTCTGTGTACCTGTGCTAAAACATCATTCATTTGTTCACTTGCTTCTTCATCGTCTTTACCAAGTATTCTAAGAAGTCGTATAATTTGAACCTGTAACACAACAATAAAATGCATTATCTTGTATGAACGTTTTATTTTAATTTTTTGTAGAGTTTTACAGATTTCCAATCTTTCTTTTAATATTGCACCTAAATACAATAACACAGCTCAACAAACTAGTTTGCTCTCTAGTTTTGGATAGAATGTATTCCCTTTTTACTCAACGTCACCAATACCATTATCATTACCATAACAACCATCTCCATA
This sequence comes from Telmatactis stephensoni, assembly GCA_029948255.1. NCBI lineage: Eukaryota > Metazoa > Cnidaria > Anthozoa > Actiniaria > Isophelliidae > Telmatactis > Telmatactis stephensoni. The sequence goes on along the minus strand of JALIZF010001831.1, from coordinate 546,942 downwards.
GCAATATATACAACTATACAAAATAACATATTAGGATATCAAAATGACATATCAACTATGGATGTCACTGAATTCATCTTTCAGGACAGAAAAACATCGTATCCATGCCCCAAGTACCTGTCTCTCCACAAAAAATATCAACTTTTCTGTCTGCATTTGCAAGTGTCAGAATCCTTAAAAGTTTTACTCACGGATAAATTTATTAGTCAAAGGGATGCCAGTATGCAAAAGCAATGCAGGATAAAAAATGAAGCCTTTTAGTGGAGACACAGGTGTGGAAGGCAAGGACATGGCATGTTTTTCTGGTTAGAAAACTCTTTTTCAGTGAAATACAAAGTAGGATGGCCATGGTGGAATACCTGAAGGAATGGATCACTTATTCCTGATACATCATGTTCTGGAGAGTATCCTGACATGATCAGGTTCTTTAATACTTTCACTAATGTCGACACATGCTGAAACAGTAAAAACAAGTCAGAAACACAGCACTTTATAAGGCAATGGGCTCACCTGAGCTTTGATTGACAAAATTTCCTATAAATTTGCATATAGGTTGTATGTATGTAAATGTGTGTAGCTATGTGCTGTTTTGTTGTATCTGTGTTGTTTTCAAATGGAAAATTGTAAAATAACTAATATTTTTTTTTGTGTGTGTTTTGCTAATATATTTTTGTAATATTTGTAAAGTTAAGTTAATGCGACAATAAAGTAAATAAAGTGTTGTAAAATAGAAAAGAAAAAAAAGCAACTTGGAGGTCACAGTGTTAGTTTCAGTGCTATGATAGCTTGAAAATAGCACGATCCTGTCACTTTGAATGAAAACAACCAATTGCAAAATTTTGACGTCTAGCCCACTAAGTGTTTGTAATATACAAAACAAAAGCTTTCACATATGCTCAAGTAAACAAAGTATCATGAAAAAGAATACACCTTCACGTATTTTGTAGGTAAAGCTAAGTGTGCCAGTGTAAAAATAAAGAAAACTGAATGTAGTGGCAGACTAAGTGGTGTGATTGTCACTGAATAATCCTTTGGAGAAATGTCAAATGACAATATTTGAAGAGGTCCCTGTAAAACCAGAGTAGTTGATGCATGATCAAATTGTAAGTTCTCCTCACAAATCTTTTAATTCCAAAAGAGAATTCAGGGCTTGATCAAAGGCAATTACTCTGTTTGAGCATGGATGTCTTCATGCATTTATTCATTATTCATTTACATACCCTTTTAAAGTGTAACAATGTTTCACTGTTCAGTTTACACATTGCTGTCACTAGGGATATACCAGTGAGTAGAACTCCTAAATACATTAAAATGCTTTTAGTCTAAAAGTACATCTATACCTTGTCAACAGACCTAATCAATCATATTATGCTATTCCAATTCAGCATGAGAAACCTCTAGTGCAATGATCTTCTGTTTTGAAACTATTTGGATTATCATCATTATTCCCTTGAAATACTTATCAATTTTTTGAAGAGTAATTAAAGAAAGGAAAATGAATACTATATAGATCTCAAGGTTTGTCATGTTGAATTGAAAAAACACTGTGTCATGATGGACTATATCTATTGTAGCCATCACAGCATGGGACAACATGGTTTATCATTTGTAAAAAGGGCATATCTAGATGGAATTCCTGCAAACAAGGTGATCAAAAAAGAATTAGATCAAATTTGTTTACAATCCATTTATGACAAGCTGTTGATTGTTCTGATGTTAACATTTGTTCTACATACATGTACAAAATAATGTACTTATCTCGAAATCATGGGCAGATCCAGGGCGGAGACTGAGGGAGTTCACTTCACACAGGGGGTTACTTCACAAGATAAATTCTTTTATCTTGTTCTTGATTTTTTCTTTCTCAATGTAAAAATGTTTTGTTTTTAGCACGAGAAAGGGGGTTTCAGGGCACCCAAGGAATCCTCTGGATCCGCCTCTGGAAGTCTTTGATTTTGAACTATCATTTTGACCACCATACATGTAGTTCTGAAATGTTGACCAAACATGCCCTAGTCCTTCACCCCTTTTTGCAAGGATCCCATCTAGAAACAACCTTGTAACAATTACAGCCATCATACCATGATTTCTTTCATTTAGCAGTGCCCTTGTGGAAGGGACAAAGATCTCAATCAGCTCTGGGACTTTTTTGATGATTCTTGTAGCACATAAAGTTGCCTAGAAAAATAATGACAATCAAGACCATCCTTGTGAGTGTAAGCAACTTCATTTCTGTTCATTTGTATATCAATTTGTACTAACTCTTGGTAGTGTTATTAATTGGATTAATTCATACTTAGAAGATAATAATAAATTATCATTGTTCACTGACCTTTTTTCGAATATAAGAATTTGTAGATTTTATTAATTTTTCAATTTCTCCAGCCAAATCCCTGCTCATTTCTTGGGAGCAAATACTAAATTGAAAGAAAAGTGAAGAGTAAAGCGAATGAAATAAAAATAATCAATAATATAATCATAACAAACATACTGCAGAATAGAATAAGAAAATAATGTAAAATCATTATAAAGCTGTTAAATAATCATTCCAAAACTCAAATACAGTTGTACACGAAAAAGGAAAGAAAAAGGAAAAAGAAAAAGAAAGAAAATAAAGGAAAATTTAAAAATAGATGATCAGTCATTAATTATGCTAGTCTTGTTGATGTGCTATGTCCTATACTTTCATGTAATATAATATAATAAATAAATATATACTAGCATACAGATATAGATCTAAAGTGTGTATTAAGCTCCGTTTTTCTTTCTTCTATTTTTGATTTAAAAACATTTAATCTACTAAATGTTTGTCAAATCAACATCTGGCTGTAACTTATATAATGCTCACTATAATATACTTTTACCAGCTGTTTAATTTGACTAGCTTACTTGTTATTTTAAGCATGCAGTACTCTTATTTTTATTACTAGACATTTCTAATAGAAAGTGAAATGCTGCGAGACTATAAACCTAATGAAACAAGAAAGCTTGTCAAAAACCAGATGAGCTTGGGCACACAACAGCACTGAAAAACTCACAAAAAGGACACTGTATTTCCCACGAAATGTCACAAAATCATTCATTCTTAAGTTTTATGAATAAATTACCATGAAGATATGGGATCAAGGTTATTCTTTAATATTATATATTTTCATTTGTAATCCAGCTTTTAACAAGTAGAATATAATTTGTCATTCGTGCTAATCAATTCTGTCAGCATTTGCACATTTTTTCTTCCTTTCTTCTTTTCAATTTCTTATTACAAAAGTGGGATAAAATATATTCAATTTCCTTACATACCTGCTTGAGTGCAATTGATCATGATATAACAGTAGAAATGTCAGGTAATTTTTAATAGGCTGAGCTATACAGTAAAAACCTGCATACAAGAACCTGTGACAGGCTAAATCATGGTTTTATATCAAATGGTTCTTAATATATCAGGTGCTTAATTGCTCAATTTTCAGCCCAGAGGTTATTAATCCTCACTTTCTTTTATGCCGGTTTACACTGTATTCAATGACTGTAATAGCCACCTTTTCTGGTTTATCAGTACAATTATTCATCAGTATAATTTGTACCATTTGAAGCAGTTGTATTTATTTGAATTCGTGAACTTATCAGGTGTATAATACAATTTCCTTTTATATTCTATGCAATATAATACCCTTTTCTTTCTCTTTTCTGCACAGGTGTTATGCACCATATGTTTAAAGGTGTTATCCTTTTATCTTTCTTCAATTTTTCTTTCTTCCTTCCCTTCTTTTTTCCCATCTCTCTTTCAATTTATCTTTCTTTCTTTCATTCATTCTTTCCTTCTTCACTTCTTATCTCACATGAATTATCACTTTACATGGGTACATGGAAAATATATTTCTCGTTTTATCTCCCAAACTGAAATTACAGTACTTCAATGCTAAGACAGGTTTAGTGCCTAGAAGTATCAACAGTGACAGTTTAAAGTACAATACTATTCTCTGTAGGAGTCATATATAAAACCATACCTTCCAAGAGCACACAGTGCAAGCCCAACCACAAACTGATTACTATGATTCATATCACTGAAATGAAGCAAAACCATATTATTACTTATGAGTAATAGAGTAGATTACATATGACTGTGAAAACAACACCTGCATCGTCACCGCACGGTTATGGCAGGAATTTCAAATGTTTTTATAGACAACATGGCACTGACACAGACATGGCACATTGCGGTGATGGACCCCACTTACTATGAAAACATAGCATAATGCTTTGATATGATAAAATATATAATCTCACAAAATATGGATTTTAGAGGGAAAAAATTGTACATAAAAAAATCTGTATAAAATACTCACAAGGAAAATGTGGTACTAAATGAAGAGAATAATGGTCCAGGATTTATACTATTTTGTCATCTTTGGTAAAGTCATTTTTTACAAGGGTGCTTATCAGATATTTAAGATTTGAGTAACAAATCAGTATTATTTACTGTATAAGAAATGAAATCCTGCTGGGAATCTACTCTTTTTAACAGCAAAATAATTAAATATTTAAGGCAACCAAGTGCATATTTAAGGATTTATTGGATGACAAATTTTTTGTTTAGTCTGGTCATATTTAACTCACTTTTTCATGGAGTTTGTGACAAGCAAGTGAACATCCTGCCTCTCATCCAACAACAACATAGCACCAAGGTAGCCAATACGCTTATCTGTAAACTTCGGTGATGCAATTAACTTCAAACACTCTAGCTGCCCAAAATGAGCAGGATAACCTAACATGTGAATGTATAATAATTTTGCTACACTCCGACAACGGAAGTCATTGTCCTCTTCACGGAATGAGTCCCTAATTTGGGCACATTCTTTGGAGATGACTGCTCTCTCATCAGCTGCTGTCCTTGCTGCTCTGATTGTACGAATCAGATCTCTTAGTTTCAGTGGTGCAGGCATAGTGAACTAGGGCCAGGGTTCCACCCTAAAGATAAAACAATTCAAAGAAATTGAAGGGCTGCCAACAAAAATGACCTAAGTGATGTTTTCCAAAATCATCAGACACCAATAATTTACTTAACCAATTTGGAACATTTGAGAAAACTTCAACAGGAAGGTCACTTAGGCTATTTTCATCAGAATCAACTTTAGGATGTACATATTACCATCTTCACAAGGTAAGGTGATAGGCATTGCTAACATCTTATAGCTACACTTCCAGACCCTGTTTTGGGAACTTCTTTATTGTCTTAGTTGATAGAAGTCAGAAATGAAAAATAGCTATTTACGTAGAGGAACCTTTCTCATTCTGAAATGATGATACCTAAGTATGGCATACCTAATTTGATTTAAGAATTACAATGTTTTTACACAGATCCCTTTAGTAGCATCATGAAACATGTTTGGTAATAATAATAATAATAATAATAATGTTTAAGATTTATATACCGCAAATATCTATATGTATATAATCAAATGCGGTTGAAATGAACTGAAATGAAATGAAGTATAATCAAACATAAAGTGTTTAAGAATCCCAACTGGCAAGGAGGCAAACCAGTTGGCTATATTACAAGCATGGCCGAGAAACTGAATTTGAACTAATCGAAATCGGAACAAATTCAGTCTCAGCTAGTGGCGAGAGCAGGGAATCGAACCTGGGACCGCCAGATTGCGAGACCAACGCTCTGACCACTCGGCCATGCTGCCTCCTCCAGGTATCAGTTGCTTGGAGTGGGAAGATGGTGATATCACTGAGAGAGGTACTTTCTGTCAGTTAAATAAACTACAAGAATTGCAAGAATTGCTGGTATGATTGGCTTTTGGACATATAATTATGCTGCACAGTGGACCTTTACGAAAATAGTTTCCCCACAACCCCTTTGCAATATTTCTCTGAAAACTAAGGAACCCATAACCATGAAACAAACTACTGGCAATATTGTACAGTAGGTTGGGAGATCCAATTACAAAGTTGACTAATGTACAGAAACACTCTGAATTACATGCCAATGAATAATGGAAAGGGTTGTAGATACAGAGCATCTTAACCATATCAAGTTCTTTTATCGACATCAAAACTGCTCTAAAGCCTAACAAGATCACTGCTCTCAGGCCAACATCAAATTTAAAAAACAACACATACACAAATTATAATATATGGTCTACTGAACATTGCATTTCCTGCTCACCTCAAGTAAATATTTATAATATTTTATAAACAAAAAATATCTATAGAGTATTTATAGTATTGCACACCTCAAGTAAATATTATAATATTTTATAAACAAAAAATATCTATATAGTATTTATTTAGAAGAGAGAGGCTTATAAAACTGATGTCAAATTTAACAATCAAATGTCATAGCCATGGAGATCAAATTTATATATATAACAGGTAAGTTATTATGTAAAACAGCCAACTGGAAAAGCACAATATACAATTGAACGTGTACAATTCAAGTAATAGTGCAGACCATTTAGTACTGGGAGTAATAACATTATTTTGCAATTTCAAAATCAAGGAACAATGCGGAAATCGGCTACAAAGAGCTTCATAGAGACATTGAATTTGTTATCGGAGATATGAAGGCAGATACTGAATGGTACCAACTAGTGTACAACATTTCAAACTTTCGGCACATTCAATAGACGTGAACAATTCACGGGTACGCAAATTCAAGCCTGAGCGAATCAAAGAGAACCTTGAAAAACAGTATCAAGAATTTAATTGAAAGAAGACTAAAAGTTACGATTTTTTGATTTAGAAACACGAGTCGAGAAGTAGGCTTTTTAGTGTCAGTGATTTGCGATTAGAAAAACAGGATGCCAGTAAATTTACGAGGAGAAATTATATGCTTTGGACAGTATTTCGGTAGCTGAAAGCCTCAAAGAAAAATCACAAGCCTGTTTAACTTAGAAGAGTGAAGAAATCCTGGAACGATAAGTCAGACCTCCCCAAAGTTGAGAGTTTACTATGTAATGTCTGTCACAAAGCCTTTCACTTTGACATCAAATAAGACAAAACCCTGCCACAAAATTACAAAAGTGTCAAGCTCAATGTACAAACTATACGCCTATGTGTATTATTTTACCTGGTAAGGCTGGTTTCTGGAGTAATTACCCTTCAAAATGAGGGAACTTCCACCTCTAGTAACACGTCTCAACTTTCCAAGGACGACGAACAGATCGAATGTGCGGCACAGGAAACGCCACTGAGCATGCGTGGCAGCCATTTCACTTTAAAACTCTCCCGGATGTGATGACGTTTTGGAGCCCACGTTCTTTCCTAGACAGTGGCCTACTTCATTACTAAATATGGCGCCTGGGAGAAAACGTAATGGTAGGAAAGAAAAGAAGAAAACTGGGAATTTCTCTGTAGGAAATAAATCTGGGGTAACGAAAGGAGTTCAAAGTAGTGTTACAAGGAAAGGGAAAGATAAAGCTGTTTCGAAGAAGAAGGTTTGTGTTGAAACATGCTAAATTTGATGGCAACACGTGGAACTTTCTGCAGGATTCTTGTATTTGTTGTGTCTTGTATGAAGGCGAGTCGTCCCTGGTAGCCGAGTTAACTGTTTAGTTTATAGTCACAAGCAGAACGACAACAAAAAATAATCGCGTCTACTAGGGGCAACTTGCTTGGGATGAGCTTGTGCTGTACTTGTGCAAATCCAAGGTGGTGAGTTTTTGTACTCTAGTAACAACAAATCTGTTCATGTTTCTAGCTGAAGGAACAGACCGCAAAGTGGATAGAAGATGTCAATGAAAAATTTACTACATTGCATCCAGTGTTAGTTAACAAAAAATCGACAGATGAATCAAACAAATCAACCAATGGAAAATGTGTCAATAAAAAGGCAAGTACATGCATAACTGATTTATTTTGATAAGGCTTTGTAATCATGTAATCAATTCGTCATTCAATAAGGCACATCACATGTTCAAAGAAGTACAATATGCATTTATTTCCCCTGGTGGACTTGCTTGGATCCTTTTCTCCTTATTAATGTCATAAGATCACCCTAGGGGGGAGGGGGTGCTTGACAGACCTTTTAGGGTAAAAAATATGACCCACTCATACCTTTTAGGGTTTCTGGTTGATAGCATATCTTTTAGAGTCAGGATAATTAAAATCACATAAAGATTGAAACGATCTCACATACAAATATTCTTGATACAAATATTAGTTGAATGTGGTCCTACCTTTAAGGGTATAAAACCGTCATCTCTGATAATTTATGTGTACCTTTTAGGGTCATTTTCAAAACCCTCCATCAAGCACCCCTACCAATTTTGTAAGGGAGTACCCCCCTCCCCCCATTAATAAGGAGAAAAGGATCCAAGTCACCCCCCCCCCCCTCCCCCCCCCCCCCCCCCCGGGGAAAATCACATATTAAATGTAACTGGTTCTCATTCAATCAAAATTATTTATTTTGTGTATTAATAAGCTAACCTTTTTGCTTTCTCTTTTAATAGGAAGTGGACAAACAAACCTTAAAATCAGATGTAACAGAGGCAGAAATATCTAGCACAATTACAAATATGGCAAATCTTTTGGAACAATCATAGCCACTCATGATGTTTCATTATTATTATTTTTATAATTCAATCACTGGAAAACATCAATTGCTGTATGTTGGTCAGTAAAAATATTATGAAAAGCTCAAAACCTCCCAGTTGAAAATTATTGGATACAAAGATTTCAAACACAGAGAATCCAAGACTCAAGTAAAATTTGGAGAGACTCCAAAAATAAATGTATCGTGAATGCAGGTCATTCTCTCATCAAATGGATACTTTTTGTAACAAAATTAATCTATTTGATTTTTTTATCTGAATAAATTGTGTAATCAGTGCTGGATTTGGGCTTCCTGTGGTCTTATCAACGTGCTTCCAGTGCTTTAATGACAAAAAAATGAAAGTGAGATGCAACCAACATGCACGCAAAATGACTGCACATGCATAAATTTCCAAAACAACATCACACAAAAAGTCAAACACAACAGCATTATGAGTTTAAATTGTTGTTCTATTCACGAATAAAATAAATAAAATAAAATATTTGTTCAATAGCTTTCTTTTCCAGTACATTCTTTTGTTGGACAAAAACATACATTTGAATCCCTCAACCGTACACTGCATCAGCATTAGACAATCACAAGATCCAAAAGGATGAATTAATCTCGGGGGATGAATCAGCAGACGTCTATGACGTTGCCTTATTTGCCTTTCTAACTTGAGGAATTTAGATCCGGCGACATTTTAACGCAGGAATCCCATCGCATCCAATAAATTCAATTAGCAGCTCACTTCAAATCTCTCCTTAAATAAACAAAATATTACCGGACAAAGACTCCTTGTAAACACAGTAGAGATCTTGAAGACATAACAAAATTACTCTGTTGATAACATAGCTGGGATGCAAAACGGTTAAAGATTTTTGGACAGCTTTGCAACAGAGATGAACAGCATAAGTGGAAGGTTATCTCCCAGGGTGAGTTTTACCGAAACAGTTGGACATGTTTTAGTTGCTTAAAAAAGTTTATTTTCTTGATAATTTTATCTACTCTAAGCTGTGAATATAGAATATAAACGACGTAAGGTGCGCAAGAAAATTATACTCTAGAAAATTGACTGCCTCAATGCTTTGAAAGGCTGCAGAGGTCCTTCACTTTTAAAAAGTCCTCATTAAAAAACTGACAAAAGAAAAAAAACCTTGAAAAAGGAAGTTGCTGGTCATTATTTAGACAGACAAATGATTCTCAAATTATTCAGTGCGTATACTTGTAGAAATTGTCATTTTGTTTTCTACGGTGTTGACGGAAAAAGCATCAAACATCCTTCTGTATTGGCGTAATAACTTGTCTCTTTAAATTTGTCGCGTTAATTGAAATTAATTGACAAACCAAGCAAACGCGCTTAAAGAGAGAAGAATTTGCATTGCACTCACAGCTGGACAATAATGGATCGGCGGTCGTTAGCTATAGTCACGATCGATTTTTGTGTCCATTGATAAGCACATCTAAGTCTTACATGCCGCAATTCTGCAGGCTTTCCCTTTGATTTAGCAAAATGCATCACTGTATCCTAATCTGGAGCTCTTTCGGGCTTTAGGATTATCAGTCTGTCGATCATTGCTGCCGATCTTGGAGTCGCGACACAGTCGTTCATTCAAATATTAAAGTTCTTCGTTTTTGTTTGCAGTTACTTGAGCACATTGGTCTTCTGTCTGAAAACAGTGAGTACAGGTTTCAAAGCCGGCTGAGTGGCAGCCTTAGGGAAGGGAAGTTCGAAGGGAAGGCAAAGAGGGTAGTTGCTTCCCAGGCCTAAAAAGAATGCATGCAATAATTCTACATATCAGTGAGTGCCATAAAGCTGCGAGGTCCCGTGAACTATTAAAGTCTACAGAGTTTTATTACAAATCACTCGACCTTTACTCATTGATCAGCATTCATTTATTCTACTGAATACCAAATAACTGCGCAAAATGAATCACCTGCATGATTTCCCTCGGATATTGAAACTAGGGGTGGGGTACCTAAAGTATGCCATAGAAAGGAAGCTAAAGGACTGGCTTGGGCTTAATTTCGAAGATGGGTGATTTTCGACATCACTCGAAGGCTGACGAATTGACTTATGCAGGGAAGAGAGGAAAGATAACAAAAACGAAAACGAAGAACAAGCAAACAAAAAACAAAAAGTATACACCAATTTCCATATACATCGATTCACTGGTTACACACAAAGCTGCATCCAAGTGAGGCTTCAGGCTTACAAATTGGAATAATCCTTTGTGTGTACCCTGGAGCCTCGCTTCAAGTGCTTTGTGTGTGACCGACTGAACCGATGTATGGCAAAATGTTGAATGTGCTTTTAGTGTAGAAGTACAAACACTAAAGTGTACAATACTTTGTGCTATTTAGTACTAAATTGAAAACAAAAGAATGTGCATAATTTAGCACTATTTAGTACTATTTATGTTGCACACTAGCTCTCTAGACTAATACAAAAACTGATCGGCTGACCTAAGCGGATCTGTCGACAGTACCGGTACACTACAGGCACGAGCAGGCTCAAAAGATCGAGTAAATAGTTAACTTAACTTACAAGATGAGTATCAAAACAAACAAGAAAAATATCCATACAGTCAATGAAACAAGCTGTAAATCTAAAGGAACCAAAAGTGCCATGTCACCTCAAGCCAGACGTAAGTCAGTGATGATGTCTTCAATTTGATTCCACTTTCTGAACGAGGTATTATGACACAAGAGTTTATTATTTCTCGTTGAATTCTCTGAGTACTTTCTAGATATCGTTTCAGTGTAGTTTATACTCGTCTCGACTATTTTTTCAACCCCATTGAGACCATCTAACTTCGAATCCAGAACTATAGGGCTAGAAAGGCAGTTCTTGTTACATTGGTCCCAAATCTTGAAGAAAATAGGGCTGATGTATATATTAATGACTGAATAATAATGAATTTATAATTTCTTCCATATTTAATTTGAATGATCGAGCCTATATATATCTAGGCCTTTCAAGCAGTAGTGGCAATATATATACAGGCCATGTTGGGTGACATGATACCTAGGCAACGCTTGTGTATCTAAGATACGTAACATGATGTAGGAGAACTCCCTGTATCTGAGCAACAATCTGGTATCTAAGACACGAAACTATGACTGACGTGTATCTAAGCAACCATCTGATATCTACACGCAAACCATAACGTAATATTCAAGCTCTGTATCTAAGCAACCATCTGGTATCTAAGACGGGAAACCATGACGTAAGTGCACCCTCTGTATCTAAGCAGCCATCTGCTGTCTAAGACACCGACGAAACTATATGACTGACGTAAGTGCAAGCTCTGTATCTAAGCAACGGATCCGGTATCTAAGACACGAAACTATGACGTAAGTGCACGCTCTGTTACCTAAGCAACGCATCTTAGTGGTATCTAAGACACGAAACTAGGATATAAGTGTATGCCTTACTACTGTAAGTACTGCCTACTCTGTATCTAGGTAAAGAATCTCGCATTTGGTATCTAGGTAACGAGGTTAGTATCTAAGATACAGAGCTGGTAGCTAGGCAACGGATTTCCTCGAAGTAACTGGAGTATTTTACGTACATTGCATTGGGTGCGCCAGTCGCGTAATAGCAAATTGAAAACTACGAATTTAATTTCTGGACAAATATTTTTTTCTCGTGTCTTGAAAGCACATTCCTCAATTTTTCATCTGTTACTAGTGCATTAATTGGTGGATGTGACGTCGAATGCATTAAAAATTATTCTATTATTTCAATTTCAGTGTTGGTCACGTCCTTTGATTATTGCACGTTTTGAAAATAATGGCCACCAACTGTTATAGCCAGTAATACTTAAATCGAACTTAGACTCAGTTAATTCATAAGGCTAAGAGGAAGCGGTCGCACTCAAAACATGTTTAGCGACCAGAATATTAAAATTTAAAGAGCGACATCGAATAAAACATTTTCAGAAAATTCATTGTGCGTCAATGAATTTGACACTTCCAGCTCGCCATAATGCAATTCTTTATGGTCTTCTTCATTTAAAGTAGTTGCCGATGACGCCAAAGCGAGCGATACTCAAACTCGTTTGTCTCGTGGAGTACTTGTCTTGATAGCGAATGAATTTACGCTTTGTAACTAGTTTCGAAGCTTAGACTATTATGGAAAAGAATTCGCAGTTTCGACGACGAGCATTTAGTGACAGCATCCCTATCGGTGCTATGATAAATAGATTGGACTCGAAAAAGACTGGCAAAAAACTCAAACCACGACGGAGGCATTCATTCAGTAAGCCACTTGCTGTTCACTTTCTTGTCTAAAAACTCGCGTCATTGTGTTTGTACGTAACGGGTCTTTCTGTTACTTTCTGACAGAGAACTAAGAGTGAATATTTTTGTTTTAGTTGCATTAAGGAAGGATGGTTTATGTCGACAACGTCCCGACAGTCCTCGTCCAATGCAGGTGAGATTTCTAGTCCAGCATGCCTTACATTTCGACTGTTAAATCAACGAAGGTAAAAAAAATCTGATCAAACCGGTTTCTCAAAAGTGATATATCTTAAATCATTGATCGAATTTCATTTAAGTTCTAATCCAAACTTAATCTTAACCGAATATAATAATTTTAGTTTCAAATCATGAAAACAATCACGTACCGGTAGACACTCATTTCAGTCAGTCGGCCTTCTTGAAATTAATAATTTAATATTTCAATACTGAACTTTCTTTCTAAAAAACATTCGTAGAACTCCTACGTAAAAATATACTGCTGCTTCAACTTCAAATGGATAAAATTTTCTCTTCCGTTAATGAATTTGAGTTCCTGTTTACCATCCTTTTACAAATGAACTAGTGTTTTCCAAAAAAGATGGCTGTAACTCCAGTATTAATTCGATTGATATCATTATCATCCTATCTGCTCAAGAAGCATCGATTAGCTGTTTATTTGAATATTTAATACTAGATATTACAAACTGATGAACATTTTGACCACTTAATTCTAGTAGCGAATTCTTTTAAGCCTTGAAATGATCCCGCGGATATAGTAATTAAGTCAAGCAATAGTTTTATAATTAATTAATCTCACATCATTTTGATCAGGAGAACGACAAGCATTGGTACAGGTTTGCTGTGGAATGTAATGTCGATGAAATAAAACTACTTCTCGATAAGGACAAGAGTTTGGCTGAAAAAAAGGTAGGGAACTAATTCTTTTGTTGAGGTTTCTATTTTGCCGAAGAAACTGGATTGTTTTCAAAAGAAAGACAATTTATTTGACAAATGTTTGTGATGAAATGTGAGCAAGTAGGATTGCAAAGTAGACACGTTTGATCATGTCCATGATAGGTATATTGATCAGTATTTGGATACTTTTTTTCTTTCATTCATTCTGTCATCCCGCTTCCATGGAATAAAGGACACAGTTATGGTAATTATCATTCAAATTCATGTGTTACAACTTCAAGGCAATTTATATAAAGGATATCTTGTAAAAAGAAGACAGAGATATATATGAGAGAGTGCATGGTGGGGGTCTTTTCTTAGTTTCAAGTGATCTAAGGCTTTTTGATATTAGACAATTTCAAATTCTTGAAATTTGCATGTAACCGTCGCAAATTCAACCTTCAACGCCGGCTACGAGGGGAAGTCTCTCTCTCTCTCTCTCTCTCTCTCTCTCTCTCTCTCTCTCTCTCTCTCTCTCTCTCTCTGTATCCCACATCAGTCCAGGAATTGCGCTGATTAACGTGATAAAATGCGTATGAAATGGCGTTACCAGGACATGCACACCTTAATATTAACTGAGTATATTTAATATGAACTGAATAATCCTAAGTCCTTATTATTATATGATTGAGTCTGTTTTCTTTGTTATTCATAGGACTTTATATCACTAGATTCACGATGATTATATATTCAAGGGTTTTATATAGAGCTTCTCCGGGATGTATCTGTATAAATCACTTGAATTTATAATTCCCGGGGTTTATCTGGATACATCACTTGAATTTATAATTTCGTGTCATACTTCCTTAGATGATTTATGTGTGGACATCAAGACTTAGAAATTTTCTTAGAAATATACTAAGTAGCGATTTTTGGTGGAAAAAAAGTCTTTGATAAATGACAGAGATTCGAACCCGAGACTTTCTGCACTCCTATACCCGCTTTTAACCACTATGCTACTGAGCTAACTGATGGAATCTTCTCAACAAAAAAATCTTTTGTGTGTTATCATGAAGTTCGTTAGTGTTTCACTGAATAGAATTGAAAAACAATTATTTAATAAGGTTTCCTTCTGGAAATTCGGTAACAATGATCTAATTAGTGATTGTCTTTTTGAATCGCTTTTGTGTGAAAACCTCCTCAATCATATAATAAGGCAGATAAATACCTCGAAGCTCGGCTTTTATCCATATACATCCCGAGGGCCTACGGCCCTCGGGATGTATATGGCTAAAAGCCTCGCTTCTCGGAATTTATCCCTTCCATATTAACTGAATTTCTTTTCTTTTCTATGTGAACTCGTTCCATGTTTGGAAATTCAGGGGGTAAGTAAGAAATGCAGGGAAGATTAGAAGAGAAATGACACGAAATTGTATTGAAAAAAGGATAGCAAAATTATTTGCAATAACCGACGAAGGAAGCTAGGAAGAAAGAAAGAGAGGAAGGAAGGAAGGAAGGAAGGAAGGAAGGAAGGAAGGAAGGAAGGAAGGAAGGAAGGAAGGAAGGAAGGAAGGAAGGAAGGAAGGAAGGAAGGAAGGAAGGAAGGAAGGAAGGAAGGAAGGAAGGAAGGAAGGAACGAACGAACGAACGAACGAACGAACGAACGAACGAACGAACGAACGAACGAACGAACGAACGAACGAACGAACGAACGAACGAACGAACGAACGAACGAACGAATGAATGAATGAATGAACGAACGGACAGAAGGACGGAAGGACGGGCAAACCAACGAAGAAGGGAAGGAAGGAATTAGGAACAAATGAACGAACAAAATAATACATTATAAAGAAGAATTAGAAAGAAGAAGGGAAGGGGGGAAGGATGGGGAAAAAGAGGTTAAGAAAGAAAGAGGTAAAACAGAAGAGTAAGCAAGAATTGAAAGGAAGAATCGAAGGTACAGAAAACTGAAGGAAAATAAAACACGCGAGACCTGTACATATAAGTACAGCCATTTATGGGAAAAGTATACAGGTTTTTGAAAACTAATGCTAAATCCAGATTATGCTGCTGATTATAATATGTTACAGCACATTTATTTATCCATTTATTATTAATATTATGTATATTTAATTTATATAGATTAATATATTCATCCTTTGAACTCATTATTAATATCATGTATGTCTATATAGATTATTAGTTATAGTACTTTATTCATCCTTTAACTCATTCTTAAAATAAATTATTATTGTAATAATAATAATAACTTTAATGATTCTTGAATGGCAAATAAAACTATTTGAAAAACTCAAGATTACAATATTAGATGAATAAATAAATTACATATAAAAAATCTGTTAATATAAATATGTGCAATGTTAAGGTGACGCGTCCCATTTCTTAACTGCATAAGGGATAAAGCTGTTCTGGAAACGTTTAGTACGACATTTAAGTAATGGAAATTTCCTTGAGTTCCGTAAGGAGTAGACAGATTCAGTTACTGAAGGTAAGACGTCGTTGATTCTGTCTTCGGGTTGCATAATGGTCTTGTAAAAGCGACGACAAAGCTCATCTCTGCGCTCATGAAGGGTGGATAGTCTCAAATGAGCAAGTCGCTCTCGGTAGGACAGGCCAGGAAGCATGATCTTTGTAGCTCGTTTCTGTATTTGTTCAAGTTGGTCAGACAGGGCACTAGTCAATGAAGAGTGCCACACGGGGCACGCATATTCTACAACAGGACGAATAAAACAGCAGAAGACAGAACAGAGGTCTCTAGGAAGGACACCACTTCGCTTCAAACACCGTAGAGCATAGAGACGCTTACTTGCTTTGTATATATATATATTATTATTAGTCCATGATGAATGTAGAGCTACCCTGTAGACATGTCATCATTAAACCATTATTATTATTATTATTATTATTATTATTATTATTATTATTATTATTATTATTATTATTATTATTATTATTATTATTAAGTATCTTAAGCCCCTGCTGATTTATGATCTCCTGACTCTCCATGTTTTTTGTTTTTTGTTTGTTTTTTGTTTTTGCATGTGCTGATAATTGGATTCTTCATCTATTCTTTGTAGTTTGTAAGTTGAGTTATTTTGCATCGTTATTCAAAGTTGACTTATCTCACCCTTTCATGCGGCCACACGCAATACCGCAATACATTTACACACGATCACCGACGCTACACGCAATACCGCAATACATTTACACACGATCACCGACGCTACACACAATACCGCAGTACATTCAAACACGGTCGCCGACGCGATACTGCATACTCACGGCATGACGGTGCATGTACGTTAACTTATTGTAATAGTTTTGTCAAATCTCTAGACAGCATTACACTGGGCTGCTAAGAAAGGACATTCTAACATGGTGGTAGTCCTTGCAAGCACAGGAATGAACATAAATGTCAAAACGGTAAGAAGAAGTTGAAGAATCATGCAATCAGTCGAAATTGAGGCACCACATCGGTAGAGCTGCACACTATCTGAGCTTTTTACATAGAGCGGATCCAGATCTTTTTCATGAAACAGCAAAGTAAAAGTAGGCCATCTCCTTCCCCTATATACCTATTCCATCCCCTCTCCGTCCTCCCTCACCTCACCCGTCCGAAAAGTCACAACCGAGGCTAACAAATTTTTTACACTGAAATTCGAGACATAGGACAGCAATGCTAAAAAAAAAGAAATTAAGAAAGTGAATCTTAACCGAAACACGAAAGTCACACACATTTCTTGCAAATTATTAAGTTCAAAAAGCGCATGCCCCCCTACTTTGTTGCTATGGAAATGAACTTGCAATCCTATTTTAAAAATAAAACATCATGGTATTAAATCTTGAATCTTGAATTTCGTTTCATGTAACGATTATCTGGCATCTTAGCGGGTAAGTACTTATTGAAGAACGCTAAAAATAATTGTCCCAGCGGCATGCAGCTTTCCAATTCAAAGGAGTGAAAGGGTCGCAGTCAGTTTTGGATGTGACAAGATGACATGGAAATATCTTTGGGGACCCAGAACCTCAGGGGGAGGGGAACGGGGAAAAGGGAAGAAGGGGGTCCATCAGAGGGGGGGGGGGGGGGGGGGGGAAGGTGAAAAGGGAAGAAGGGGGTTCATCGGGGGAGGGGAGGGGGAAAGGAAAGAAAGGGGTCCGCTTAGAACGTTATAGACGCCTGGGTCCCTAATCAAGATTTCATTATTGCTGGGTTTCAGCCACTCACTCGAGAATCAAAAGATAAAAAAGCGGTAGCTATGTTGGCTTAACAAAAAAGACACACTATTATTAATTAAAATAAGAATATTTTTGTTGAAGTTCATCCAAGATGGCTGGCGTGACGTAACATGCAACCTAACAATTGTAATTATACCGATAGACATACTAACCTCTTTTTTTTCTTTGTTGTTGTTGTTGTTGTTGTTGTTTCATTTTCTATCGGTCCGTGCGACGTCTCGTTCTGAAATTTACCAAAGGGGGTGAGTACCAAGCTAAAGAAATCGATATAGTTGATTCTAGTGTAGCAATGCGCCAACTTGAATCAGGGACTGAATGGGGTTAAATGTTAACTGATAAATTAACAGCAAATTAAATTAGCTATTATCTGATAAAATGACCCCAAAATTTGGCATGATTTCATAAAGTAATTATTAACTCAAATTTTGAGTTATTAACTGATAACTGATGAATTAATAACGAAAAACTTAGCTGCTAACTGATATGGTGACCCCCCCCCCCCCCCTCATTATATCCCTGTTGAATAATTGATGTGCTCTGCCCGGCTGGTTTATCGTGTTGACCAAGAAGCTGTGATAAACGTTAACAGCGTTGTGGAGTTTCATATTTGATGCAGCTCTGGAAAGAGTGTATGTTAATTCGCGCTTGATATTTCTTACATGAATACTCAAGGGGATCCGCATAATCTATTGTTCTTGCTGCTGCTGCTGCTGCTGTTGTTGTTGATCTGGTTGTTGTTCTTGCTGTTGTTCTTGCTGTTGATGTTGTTGTTGTTATTGTTCTCGTCAAAATGGTACACCAGCAAATACTACAAAAAAAGTAATTCCCTAATCGGTGTTCCAACTTGTGAAAATAAGTATACATATCTCCCATATACTCTTTTTGCTCCGAGAACTGACCGTTAACGGAGGGCTTAAAACGCGTCTGGAAAGCGGGACTAGATAGATGAAGATAGATAGTTTATTAACAAATTTACATAGCAGCCCAAACAACAACTACAATGATTTACTTGTCATCTCTATATCATTCTAGGGTTACACAGCTCTACATTTTGCAGTTATGCATACGCACGAGGGAATTATATCTATTCTTGTCGATGATTTTGGTACTGAAAACATTACATCAATACATCAGATTTATTAACAAAGGCACGCCCTTTGATTTTGTGAACTGTGCTTTAACCAGGTGCAGACATAAACATCCGGGATAACAGTGGACGAAAGCCCAAGCATTACCTAAAAGACGATGCATCACCATGGATACAACGTACGTAAAAACACCAAAAATTATGATTGGGGAGGTTTACTACTCTACTTTTCCCTGCAAAGTAGAGTCTTTGCTTAGGGTCATAGGGGAGAAAGCAGGAGGAGGGGGGATTAAGAAAGGGTAGGATACATAAACATTTCAACGTGAAAACATGAGAAAATCCTGGACTAAGAGAAAAGTGTCATTGGGGCGTTCATCAGGTTGTTTCCATGGAGACCATTGAGTTAACAGATAGCTGGTGATCTCTAACAAATTCCTTGCTTCCCTACATCCCCCAACCCAAGTGTCTTAGAGTTACTTCTAACATCTTACCAATTCTTTTCTGATTAAGATGTTTGAGTCTTTATTAGTCGGTTTTGACTGCTTGATTTCTAAACTTTTACAGGAAAACTGGGCAAAGCGGTAAAACCAAAAGGTACTGGTGACTTTTCAACTGTCGGGCATCTCTCTCTCTCTCTCTCTCTCTCTCTCTCTCTCTCTCTCTCTCTCTCTCTCTCTCTCTCTCTCTCTCTCTCTCTCTCTACTTCATGCCCGTCTACATGTACTCCTTCGCTTTCTATTTTTTTCGTTTTCTTGCCAACATCTATACCCACTTTTTTGAATCATCGTCATCCTTCAAATTAATGTTTTTCCTCCTTTTGTTCTTTCTTGTCCTTTCTACCTCTTGTCCTTTCAACTCTCTGTTCACCCTTCTCACCCACTAAGAGCAGTTTTCGTATGAGTAAGTCGCGCAACGCAGCGCGCGTTGTTACCTGTCAGGGTCATAATAGACTTGCTCCAAGTCTCGCTCGTTAATTTTTTTCCGTTGCTAAATTGGGCTTTCTTATTTTTTCGTTGCTTAATTGGGCTTTCTTATTTTTCCTTTCCTTGCTAAGGTTTCCTGTGTCGTAATCGGAAGTGCCCGATTTAAAGTCCGAATTACACCACAGGGAGTCCAAGCAACACAAAAACAAGCGCGACTTGGAGCAAGTCTAGGGTCATGATGGCCATAAAAACAATCGAAATTCCTGCCGTAACCGTGCCGTAACTGTACCGTGAACATACCCTTTTCCCTGTTGTACGAAAACTGCTACGAATCACGAGACGTTATTCAAAATCTACAATTAGAAGACTACTAAACTACCAAAGAACTTATCAAAAGCACTGCTTATTAGTTCTTTTCAGCAAGGACAATGCCATTGCCAAGAGTCTTGGTGCGTTTAGTTCTTTATTAGTTCCTGCTAGCCCCTTAAGTACATCTTTAGAGTCTGGTCTTGAAAGGATTGGAATTGATGACAACATCAACAACGAAGACGAGGAGGATCGACAAGGAAGTACGCGTAGAAGGGTAAGTGACTTTGGCTTCCCACACGGAGTGAAATCTTGGGTCAGCCGTTCCCGTCTTGCTTGGATTTTCTTGTACTTTTGCATTCATTCTTCATTTTTCGAGTTTCAATAAGTGGTCGAGTTATGGTGCGACAAAGCTTAGACCTCCGAGCATTTTTCGAAAACGTTTTGTTTGCATGGCCGCGTAGGAATGGAGCAAAGTCGACTATGTTCTACGTCACGAGTCACGTGTTTACGTCATGAGTCACGAGCGGCTAAAGGCCGGTCCTTCCACACGAGCAAATGTTCTATGACAAATCTTAATTTCTTTAGTTCTTTCCTTTTTCTATTTATTCCACCCTTTTCCTCTCTACCTATTTCAATTTCATTTATTTTCATTTGTTGTATTTTCTATAGGGGTCATTTGCAACACTTTATCAAAATTTTAGAGGGAAAAACAAAAAGGATAAGAGTCCTAAACTCGAAATTCCAGACGACGAAGTCAGGTAAGAACAAACTGTTCATTACCTTCTCATTTAGAACACATCATCCTCGTTCCAAGTTCTCAGCTTTTTAATCGAAAAAAAACGAAGGAGGGCCTTCAATTTTTCGGTTGGAAAGCTGAGAAGGTGCTGGGAACGAGGATAGACTACACATTAACAAATGCAACAAAAACTTGTATTGCGACCCCGTTATTGTGGACACACAGTGAGACTGAGTTCCTTGCGTCATTTTCTTTTTTCGTTACCTAAAACTGAAACGACTTTTTGTTAAACAAACAGAGGAAAACGTCGCTTTAGTTTGCAGTGAATGCTTAATCGTAACAAAATATGTTTTCTAATTTAACTGGAAGTAGCCTGAAAAACAGGCTCTGCAGCTTGCTTATGCATTCGTTGAATAAAATCATGACTTGCAAATCCCCAAATGCTCTCGTTTCTTTGTAACAGGTATAAGAGAACAGGGCGTGCAAGATCCGCTCCAGACATCAAGAATATCTTAGATTTTAGACCCAGAATACAACTGTTTTCTCCAACTACGTCGCTACCCTTTTATAATTAGCCGTTGGAACAGAAACAACAGTTCACATGAAATCAAAAGCCGAAAGGAAGAACAACAAAGATCAATATTGAAGCTCTCTCTTTCAGAGGCCTTTTCGTATCTGTTACCGCTGTGCGCAAACCATTTATGCAACCACACATCCCACTCACAGCCAATCAGAAAGCCATTGTTTTTTTTCGGCGGTATTTAACTCTCTTCCCCATGAGACATTGCAGTAATTGGATGTATTTTAATTTCTATGGTGTGGGTAAAATAGGTAATGGTTTCTCGTGGTACGCCGTGGATATCCCACTCGGCACTTGCATTCTCTTTGTATACACACTCGCCCAAAGGCTTGTGTGTATATACTAGAAAATACAAGTGACTCGTGGGATATTCCACGTGATATAAAGGCTACGAGAAGCTCGGGCATGCAAATCATGTTCATCGCAGTGCTTGTGGGTCCAGTTCGGCTTTTCTAGTACTCTGGCTGCCAGAGCTGTTCCGCGTTACGTCTTGCTAATAATTTCTCACTCAGGTAATTATTAACGAAGCTTAACGCAAAGCGATAAATGCCCAAGGCAATGGATGGTATATAGCAAGAACGGGAAAACCTATGTAACACTCAGCTGATGTAATATATGGTAAAGGTTATTTCGCGAGCTTCAAAACGACATTTCGCGTCAAAAGGACCCCATTATTGGGGATAGGTAAAGGTTAGGTTTAGGGCTAGGGATGGGATAGGGTCTACCCTTAACCTAGCCCTAAACCTATCCCCCAAAACCTAAAATCTAGCCCTAATAACGAGGTCCTTTTGACGCGAAATGTCGTTCTGAAGCTCGCGAAATAACCTCTACCGTAATATATTCATAACAGGATTCGTGCTGCGATGTGAATTTAAAATTCCAGTAAGAATTCAAGGAGTATTAAGGGACCCCAATACGATTTTTCAAGCAGTATTGTTAGCCGATTTTTTACTTTAATACTTTGTCATCCCCTTCGCTCACTTACACGTATAAGAAAAAAGTAAATTTCTATATTTCCCGTTTCTTCAGTTCCTTTCCATTTTCTTCTCCAAAGGATAAATTTAGGGAGTTTTCAAGGAGTTTGAGCTGAATTTCTCAAGTTAAAGAGCTTTTCAAGCGCCCTTAAAAACGTAAATAAAATTCAAGGAGTTTAAAGAGTAGCACTAGCCTCCTCCGTAGGCAACTCCTTGGGTTTCCATTAGCTCTCCCCATTCTCCCCCTCTCACGTCTCTTAAACAGGAATCCCAAGAACAGAGAAAACGCACAGTGATGCCTGCTGACGAGGCTAGAGTAGCACGAACCCTGTCATAAAATCTATAATATTCTATTGTCTTTCTATTGTTTTATGTGTTATTCATTATATTTTGTGAATGTATTACATCAACTGAGTGCTACGTATGTACTCCCATAGAAGAAAAATAAACTTGCATTTCATTCGATTATATTTTAATAAAAAAACCTTCTTAAGGACGCTACAAAATACGTTCATAATTTGTATAGAATAAATTAAGGATTTCAATCGTCCCTGAATCACGTGTTTTGATTAACCAATAAGAAAAAATCTCTCAAAATCAATCATCTTGAGATTGGTTTACCTGTGGTAACGGTACGTGAAAACGTTTTCAGTAATTCTTATGAAAAAAAATATTTGAAACTCATTGAAAATCACATTCTATGTATACTAGGAATGCTGTTAGAAAAATATATCTATAGAGGAAAACGACAAAACGACAAAAAATCAACATATTTCTGAAAATAATTACAACCTCACTAGTTTTTTAAGCGATACTGTGCGACAACTTTCTCTAACCCAGGCCCTGGCATTCGTTTTCAAGGTTGAGGCCTCGGTTTCGAATGTAACTATATTACATAATGGCAAAGACTACATTCTCAGCCTTTAAATACGTTTACGCAATCGCCATGCGTTCTTATAAAAGGTGTACTGTAGTTAGAAAACCAAAATTGCTACTGGTATGTCGACAATAATGCGTGACATCTGTTTCTAGAGTTTTAAAGGAATTCACACGTGTGACAGGAAGACAATCGCTAAATAAAATGTGACAGTTTACAGGAATTCACATGTGTGACAGGAAGACAATCGCTAAATAAAACGAGACAGTTTACAGGAATTCACATGCGTGACAGGAAGACAGTCGGTAAATAAATCGCGACACAGGGTACCCGCCCTGTCAGACTATTCTTTAACAATACGTTGACCAAAATCGTATACTAGCTAAAAGTTTTGTTTTCTAATCCAGTCTTGTCACGACACATTTTTGGTAACGACATCCTTAGTCTCCAAGGAAACTAGGTTTCATGTGAGAATGGTACAATCACGTGAACTGTTTAGTGCCTGTCTAAATAGTATTTCTCTGTTGGTATAGGGGTCACGTGGTCCGTAGTCACGTGTCTTTTTTGGTGCAGCCTAACTACTAACTAACTCTAAATTACATCAAGTTACATGCACGACTGCCTTGGGGTTGTTTTTGGTCGAGTTTGAGTTCTCCACCATTTGCAGTGATACCTTTTTGTGCTTTAAGTACCTAAAAGTTAACACAAAATGATACATAAAACGAGTGAGAACAGCTTTGGAGAGACGTAGGACGAATGGTAGGGAAAAGGAAATAGGAAAATAGATGGGAAGGGAGATTAATGGATGAAAAAAGAAACAAAGAAACCGATATTTTTGGGCGTCACGTAGAGTACTCCATGTTACGGTCATTGTTCGGAAATCGTCTTTGAATTGTCGTAGGAATGTACAAACTTTTCCAACTTATTATCTAAAGAATGAAATGAAATGAAATCCTATTTCAAATCAACGTAAGAACGATATTTTAATAATAACAAACGAAACAGCTGTAAATCAAGTTCTATCAAATCGATAAGTTATGGAAACGTTTGTACATCTATACGACAATTCCGTGACAATGTGCAACAATTTCATGACCGTAATATCAAGTACTCCACGTGACTGCCAGGTGCCAATCGGTCATTTGGAAGGACTGCAAGCGACATCAGATTTTTTGTTGAAAAAACGAAAAAAAAAACCCGAACAAAAAAAAAAAGAACAAAAAACGAATGACAAAACGACAAGGATAAAATGTTAAATACTAAATTGCTTGCTTCGTCCACCTAACATTTTCAATTTCCAAGCTTTCGGCTCGTAGAGCCATCATCAGGGAATAGCGTGACAACAACTCTTCAACGATCATACACTAAGAGTTGTTGTCACGCTATTCCCTGATGATGGATGGCTGTACGAGCCAAAAGCTTGGAAATTAAAAATGTAACGTGGACGAAGCAAGCAATTTAGTATTTAACATGACACCCACATACAAAGAAACGCTAGAAGGATGAAATGATTAAGCGAGAGCGAAACTTACCGATGTTAGCATATGAATACGATACTTAAGGCGCCCACTTTGATAGTTGGCAGCAGCTGAAACGGCACGATGGAACGCATCAAACTGCTGCTCTTCTGGAGGCTTTTTGCCCCATTCATCACATAGATCCTGGAATCAAGATTTCAAAAAAACCATGCAAACTTAACATTATAATATAATGCGGGATGTTGTACCTCAAGGCTCGGTTTTCGGACCTTCGGTAGAAATGAAAGTCCTTAAACCTAGTCATATGCGTTGATTTTGGAATCAGGAGAAACAGTGCAAGATTACAACCAAGAAACTGTCCATCTTTATTGCAATGTTAATGGTGTACCTCATAGATCATTTCTCGGACCGTTAGTATAAATACTTTTAGTTAGAATAGAATTAGAATACTCTTGATGTCACTTCCACTAATTAACGACTTTTGCTCGTACCTGAATTCTCTTTTCTTTCTTTAAAAGTCTTTCGTTCTTTCTCTTCAAAAGTACAACTTCTGCTTTAAGTTGTGCGGTATCATCGCCTACCATCGTGTGGGAACGATTGCCCATTCCTGGACCTCCTTTGATGTGTTCCATTTGACGTAACTCCTGGAAATATTATGAAAAAAAACCCGTTTTATTTCGCTTATCACTCTCATCATCGTATCTACGATCTTCATCATTGTCATCATCTTTAATTTTTTGTCATTATGCGACAAAAATGTGATCTGCTATTGG
This sequence comes from Telmatactis stephensoni, assembly GCA_029948255.1. Taxonomy (NCBI): domain Eukaryota; kingdom Metazoa; phylum Cnidaria; class Anthozoa; order Actiniaria; family Isophelliidae; genus Telmatactis; species Telmatactis stephensoni. The sequence continues at coordinate 521,270 of JALIZF010001831.1, read as the reverse complement.
AAAAAATACCGTTGCTGTTATGTCACACAATCCATCGATTTCTCACGCAATCACAATTGCAGTGCAGAAGCGTTACACAAATCTTTCTCACCTTTGTAGTCATCTTTGCGAGTTTCGGGTCTGCAACAGTGTCTTCTTGTCGTCCATACATCAAAAACGTAATACAACCCGAATCAAACCATTCGAGAGTGTCTTGCGTGACTTTAGGTATGGAGAATATTTTAGTGTGATTGAACTCTGGCGACAGCGTGTTAACCTTGGTTTCCGTCACAGTGTACTCGTCGTCGTCCTTGGTCTTGTACTTGACGTAAATGCCTTTGCTAAATCGTGATTTGTGGATTTCTCCATTTCGAAGCGTTACCTAGGAAAGACAAGTGTTGTGTTACTCCTGTTACATGAGTTTGTGTGACTAATCATGAAACGTACCCACTGCAAGGCAAGGTGAGATATTCAGGTTACTGCGTTACAACAGCTTTGAATAGTAAAGGCGGGTCCTACTGTACTAGATTTCATTCTGTAAAACAAATCAAAGGCCCCTATGGCTAACTCGTGGATATATCGTGAATAGATATGTACCTAATAAAAGTAATGTCCCACTGCGTACACTGCAAACTGCTTCACTCTATCATATAACTTGAAATAATGCCGTGGATTGACCGAAATGACCACAGGAAGCCCAAGCAAAACATTTTAGTAAAATAACGAGTTTTCATTTGAAGACAAAAATCTCAATAAATCAATAATTTCTTTAGCGAAAAAGAGTCTTTAGCTATAAAAGATGAAAAAGAAAATGTGTCAAAAAGAAAAACAAAGTGAAAAAAAATTGATCACCACCTGGCCGACACTCGAACTCCGGACCTTTCGTTTGAAAAGCCATGGGTCCTCTTGCCCATCCAATCAATCAGAAGTTGCATGTCTTCGACTAGTAAATTTGGTGTATTTATTCAATGTGTGGTTACAAACAAAAGAAATGCAAAAATGCTTCTCTCTGTAGCAAAACCGGTATAAATATAAAAGAAATTGCTTCATAAAACACTAAGTAAGCCAATAAACTAACTCAATACGCCTTTTTGGTGCTGTTTTCGGCTAGCGGACTCGATGGCCTTCATAGCCCAGACGCTGGGCCCTCCTTCGCCGCTCCTCTTTTTTATATGGGCTTTCTGTGTCAATAAATCATTTATTTCTTTAGCTAAGAAAGAGTCATTAGCTATAAAAGAAAAAAACATCTGTCAAAAAGAAAAAAAAAGTGAAAAAAAAATCACCACCGCCGTGCCGGGATTTGAACCCGGACCTTTCGCTTCTAAAGCAAAGGGCATATCCATTGAACCATCCAGAAGTTCATTGATTTTGTCTGGTGAATTTTGTATATTTATTGTCAGAGTGTGGTTGCAAAACAAATGCAAAAATGCTTCTCTCTGTGCTCTGTAGCAAAATGTCGCTATAAATATAAAAGAAATTACTTTACAAAACACTAAGCCAATAAACTAACTCAATACGCTTTTTTGTTGCTGTTTTCGGCTAGCGAACTCGAGGCCTTCACGGCGGCGACCGACGACTGCTTTCAAAATGTTTTCGTTTGTTTAACTTATCTACTTTGACTGGCTTGTGATAATAGAGTACGAACACTAAAAGCTTGGATTACTTTGATGTTGCACTTGAAGAGATTTTTGTCGCTTGATAGCGATGTACAAAGTCCGTGGTTATCGACTGCAGGCGAGCGGAGTCGAGCGGAAACAGTCTCGTACCCAGACTCTAACGGGTATCTGCTAACACCTGAGTGAGCGAGTGACACCGAGTCCCCACAATAACTCCTTTCTATGCTTCGCATATCCACGAGTTAAAAAGGGCTTTTTACCTTAAAATGATACGGTTTGTCCAGTAGTTCACTTGGATTTTCCACAAAGTTGTCCTCATCAAGGGCTTTCCCTGTCTGTGTGCATGGCGTTACGTTGACCACAAGAGAAGCTTCTTCAGATCCCTGAATACAAAGGAATTCGGTTAGTCAATAATAATCAATTAAGGAATGCTTACTTGGGAAGGGGGGGGGGGAGTTGGGGAGGGGGGAGTCCGACTCAACTCGACCAATACTTGAAACAAATTCGATGGGCGATCTCCCTTACAGCATAATAAATTCAGAATCCACCTTATAATCTGTTACAGTCAACTTGTCGTCAAAGTCCAACGCATACGCTAAGCTCTGTAAAAACAAGTTCGCCGTTCCAATCAAGACGTCTTCGACATCCTCCCAGAATGGATCCTGTTCTTTTGGTATCTTGGAAATGTCTTCACCGTCGATGAATTTCTGGTACATTTCCTGGAAAAACAGTAGATGCGCAAATTAGTAATTCCAGAAACCAAATTTCAGCTTCGTAAAAAGTTGCTCTACAAACTCTTTCGCGAGGATGTCGGGCTACAATCGTTGGTTGTCGTGGGACGCTTCGCCCACATTTGGTAAGATGCAATAGCCGAGTGGTATCAGAACTTCCTGCTGGGCAGATTTCATATGAGTGTGAAAACGGCACCGCATGGTCACCGCACGATTACGGCAGGAATTTGGAATGTTTTTATAAACAACACAGTACTGACACGATCACGGTACGGCGCGGTCCGTTTCACACTCATACGAAAACCGCTCTATTCCAAGACTATGGTACCTCCACTAATGTAGGCTACGTCCTCACCAATTTGAAAACGCATCCATTTTGCTACGGTTAGGGTTTCTGTCTACACAATAACAGGGGTTTTGTGCTTTTATCTACGTTTCAGTGTGGGCAATGAAAACGGTAAGATGCGTTTTCAAATTTGTTTGTCAAAAGTGTTTCCTGAACTGTTATTGCGCTCGTAATTCCATTTGAGTTTTGATCATTTTATGACGTCAAGAGTGTGTCAATAAGAGGACAAACAACTGAAAAGCACCTTCAATTCGTTTTTTACAATTATTTTAAATAAAAGTTAAAAAATTCCTTATCAAACGGGGCAACAGAACGAGCGCGCGCGTCGAAACGCGTCATCAGTGTGTCTGTCCTCTTATTGACATACTCTAAACGACCAATCAGATTGCGAGATTAGTATCAAGTGTTGTAAAAATGAAATCGATAAGCTCTTGGGATGTAATTTGATTGTCGGCGTAAAATCATGAAGTCGTACCACAGTGGTAAAACGAAAGGTTCTGTAACATCATGAATATAAGATGTTCGCCCGAGTAATTTTACAATTTCCTCTCCCCTCCCCCGCTGGGTCGGAATTATTCAGTCAACGGGACGTAAGATGTATAAGTATGCGTCCAGCTGACTGAGTAATTACGAACCAGAAGGCCGAATAGGATAGGGCAAATTGTAAAAATTATTTGGGCGAAAAATGTTAGAACATTTTATATTTATAATATTATAGAGCGTTTCCGCGTTTTATCACTGTGGTCCGCCTGTGAGTCATCTGATTAGAAGGAAAATCGTCAAAAGCGAGCATTTGCCGGAAACCCCTCAGGTTGTCGTTGGGTAGTCGGCGTAAAATCGTTAATCCATCGGTACATCCGAAGACGTTTCGTACCTGCATTAAGAATCTTCTATTCATAAACTTGCCTCGATCCCACAACCAGACATTACCGTTTAGCATACTCTTCATCTTAACTGCAACTCTAGAAAACAATGAATAACGATTAAATGAATAAACATGGATTTGTTTTTTAAAGAGAAATTATACATATTTCAGTTTTAAGTTTACCAACTTTTAAAAAAGGAATCATAAAATTCAAAAACAAGTTAAAGGAGTTAGAAGTTATGGCTTTTAAGGTTTTATGTTACTGAATGATAAGGTAATGAAGATGGCAAAGTAACCATGATATTATGCCATGGTAACCAAGATCTTAAGTTACCATGGTAACCATGATCTCATGATGCCATGGTAACCAAGATTTTAAGATACCATGGTCTTATGATGCCAAGATAGCCACGATCATATTGATGATGCCATGGTAGCCATGATCTTATGTTGCCTTGGTAACCATGATCTTATGATGCCATGGTAACAATGATGTTGACAATGAAATGCATGACGCCAATGATGACGATAACGATGAGGATTATAATGATGATGTATATCTTACAACAAGGTACAAGTCACATTGACGAAAATGTTAATACTTTCCTTAATAAAAGTACAAAGCAAGATGTTAATAGGAAAAGTTTGTATAGATCGCTTGCTCCTTTAACACAATGCAAACCCCGTAGCAAACAGACTTGTACCCTGGGTGCCAGAGCTTTGGCTTGCGATACGCCGTTTCGTTAATAATCCGAGAGATTTATAAGTAAGCGGAAAACGGCAGACGGCAAAGAGGATCACGTGACCTGCTTTTTATTGCGTCTTGCGTTGCCGTTTCAACGAGAGGTTGAGTTTGTCGTAAACGTGGAAGGTCACCTACTCGTTTGAATGCCAATCGCGCAACGCCAGGCGCAAAAAAGGTCACGTGATCCTCTCTGCTGTAACGTAACGTAACGCTAGCCAAAGATATGGAACACAGGGTAACAGACTTGGTGGTGAATCTAGGTTACAAGCGATCTTAACATTGGAATAAGAGTTTGAAGATAAAGACCTACTTAAGAGATAAGAACTCGCCACTCTCGTGGCATTCCCTGTAGAAAAGGAAGAACAGTAAAAGAATAGGTCAGACAAGTTGAAAGGGTTAGTAATCAGAAAGAGAAGTTCATCTGAGGAGAAACTGGGTTAGTTATTTTTAAAGCGCTTTTATAAATTTTAAGGGAAAAAATTAAACATAACTGACGATTTTAAATTAACAAAAAAACATCAAAGTTCAGAAAAGACTATGGCCTCTGAATATTGTTCGCGTTTATACTTTATAAAGTTAGGAAGTTTATTTCATATAAATTAAGGGTGTTTAGATGTGGGTACCCTATATTAGCCTTCACCGACCACGCCCAAGCCCTATGAAGTTCCATGTTATGACCGGGTTAGTGTTGCGTGACCAGAATAAACACGTGGGTGGCCGCAATATGGCGTAATTCCTTAAGCCTGGTTCTCACTGCCGACGCAAGCATAAACACAAGCAACAAACGCAGAGTCAGTAATGTACTGCTCATTAGCGGTGCTTGTGATAAATGCAGTACGATGAGTCTACGTATGTTGCTCGCGCTTAAGCCCGCCGCACACGTTCAGAAACCGTGTGAGGAAATAAACTACCACGCGAGGCACTTTTATCACTCCTTAAGCTTTACCTGCTCTATTTTTTGTCCTCGCGTAGCCAAAGATGCAACGTCTGCGGCGCCTCGCGTGGCAGTTTCCTCACGCAGTTTCTCAACGTTGGCGGCGGGCTTTATGCTTGCGTCGCTAGTGAGGGCCAACCCTCACGGTCACAATGACAGCAGTAAATCACAATAGATTGATTACCAGTCCAAGCGCTACTAGATAGACCTCTTTAGCTTCATTGTCAGGCCACGTGATGCTACTCTTAGGAGTTGATTCTTTCATATGTAAATATTTAACATGTCCATCATAAAAGAGCAATTCTCCAGAGAATGTCACGTTCTCTGAAAATGGACAATTTGCATACGAAGCTTAAGAGGTATATTCTTAGTTGCACACTTTTTCTACAAAAAAAGATTGTGAAAAAGCGTTTCACATACTTGGTTCCTCCAGTTGAACATTGACCTTGAGCCGCTGCAGAGATGAGGATGACTTCAAACGTCCTTTAAAATGGGAAAATATACAGTAAGTATCAATACGACAAGCAGGAAAATAACAAATCGTAAATTTAGCCTTACTTTCCCTTGTCTAATTCTTCACTAACAGCATTGACTTCGCTCACTAAGGGTAATAGTTCCAATACCTGTTCTTGTGCGAGTTGTTGCTCTGTTGAGGAAGTAATTGCCAGTCAGTGTTTCACGTGTGGCTAAGGCCTGGACGCCCAATGCAGCTTCTCTTTTCTATAACGTTACGCAGCTGCAGTTTCTCCGGCTGCCTAACCCGCAACAGTTGCGCGCAACAGCCGAAGAAGTAGAATGTTTCTGTAAAGTTGCGCGCAATTGCTGAAGGAGCAGGCACGTGGTACAACTGCTTTTACGTGCAAAAGTTGCAGAAGTGCATCGAGATCTACTTCCGCAATTTTTCTGAAAAGTTACACGCATTTGCTATAGGGGTGGGTACACGGTGCAAAGTGCGTGCAGCGTCACAAGAATAACTACATCGTGTGTCTGAGTCTGCGTCTTCCGTATCTCTAGCTTAACAAAAGCTTCATTAGCGAAATCACAGATAAGAACAACAAGGACGAGAGTTCTCCAGCTGAAAATTCCAAACTACAACTTCTCCTTTACACGCATTGTCCCCAGCATGCCATCCTTGCTATTAGACCTTGTGATTTAGTAGGACACCAGGTAACTCTTACCTTTGCTCTGTCCAGCACCAAAACCTGTGGCAAAACCTTTAGCTTCAGCGATTTCCTTCTGTGCAAAATCCCAATCTACTTTGTCGGGAGAGCCTTCACTTTTCTCCGTGTTTTTAGGATTCTTCAAGTAGTACATGTGGTTAGAACCTAACAGAACAAAAACATTAACTGCTGCTACAAGAGGAGGATGATGATGATGATGATGATGATGATGATGAAAGATGGTTTCCATACAACAGTGACATGATGTATGTGTCGTGCAATGCTGTTATGGTATTGTGTGCTATGATATGTTTTGTGTGTGCTATTCTGTGCAATGCCGTGTTTTACTATTCTGTGGTACATAAGCACGCTATAGAAGCACGCATTCTCTAAACAATCGAAGTTCCATCCATCATCTAGTCGACTTCAAAGTGCCATACATTTTTATACATAAACTCTACCCGAACCCACGGGATTCTTAGCGTCATCACACAATGGCTACGAAGGAGACTTACAGAGAGAACGTTCCAGCTTAAAAGTTGATGATGGTGATGATCTTGATGATTATGAACACTGATGAATATGTCAGTGATAAACTTACCAAATAAGATTCTGTCCATATGTTTAAGTGGTGTTTCTCCTGTCAAAGGCATACCATTCACTTTAGTCTTTGAACCTGACACTGCTGGTTTGATGGTGATTTCACTCTCTCTGACGGTAATTACTGCATGTTGTTTTTGAATGCTAAAAATACAACATCAAAAAGCTATCAATGATTGCTTTGTCTTTCGCTTTTCCCCTTTTTACCTGGATCGTGAAAGGCTTAGCATCTGACTGGATAGCCTTTCAGACTCTGGTGTTGGAAATGTTGCAGGGCAAATTCTAACTATATATACAATCATAGACTGATTCCATAACTCTTTTGTAATGGTAGGTCGCTCAACTAGGGACATGTGTGAGCGACGACCACAGGAAGCCCACCTAAGGAGAGAACAGACCTCCATGAATTCAAACTGGGATTTGTCTCAAAGTAGTGCACAGAGTGACATGTTTCCGTTCTTGTCCCTTCGACATGTCCCCTAGTGTGGACCAACCTTAAAGAACAGGGGTTCAATAGTATAGTCATAGTTACCTAAGTCCACTCAGTAAAATGGATGGTGGTGGATCTGCCTTTTTATTACCAATTGTTACTTCCTCTGAAATAAGTACAAATAAAACAATGCTTTGGGGTGGGTTCTTCGTTTGTAACGGAACGATGTTTTGGTGTCACTCGACACCATAGTCAAGTTCAAGTGAAAGATAAATAAATGCAAAAATGAGCTCATGGACATCATCTGCATACACCTAATTGCAAAACCATTGCCATAGAAAAATAAACTTTAAATAAAATTAAAAAAATAACAAATAGGAATTAATTAAAGATGGCAAATTTAATCAGAAGATCTAATTCTCATACAATTTGAATTCAAAGCAAATACTGAAAAATTCTCATGTACATTGGATTTTCGTGAATTGGCAATAAGCTGAAGAAATAGAAAAAAGATGAATGCCCAACATATAACTGTAATATCGACATTTGTATTTGCTTTGAATTACAAGAGAATTAAAACCTATTAAATGCACCATTTTAAACTAATTCCTAATTGTTACTTTTTTAAATCTTTTTTGATGTTTTTGCAATTAGGTGTATCTATTAGAGTATAGACACATGGGAAAATGGAAACTATTTGTTAGATTTCAAACTACAAAGTGCACACAATATACCATTCAATAATTTTATATAATTTTATGTGATGAATCCAAGGACATAAGCCTCACCTTTATCCAAGAAATGAACTACAACACCAGAAAGCAGCGAGTCCTCATTAAGGTTGACAATATGGGGAACAGAGTTGAGTTTTTTACTCTTTTCATTAGCCTCATTATCTGCACCAACATCTTCAATTCTTTGCACTTTGAGCTGAAGAAAACGTCACCAACACCATTTTCAATGACGTGATAAACAGAGCTCTTATATGGAGCTCAGAGCACTGTTGTGGAGCAGTCCACTCAGGTTTTGATAATAGTGAGCTAAAGCACCAAGAACCTGGAATGCCACAAACGTACGAGAGGTGCGTGCACCATTGGTTGCCATGGGATACAATGTAAATCTCTAATAGATCTGCTGTTGCAACTGATAGCACACCTCTCCTGCGTTTGTGGTGTTCTACGGTCTTGGTGCTTAAGCTTGCTATTAATATGAAAATTCCTTACCTATAGCTTGATTCTATACAAATCTTTTCATGTTTAGGTACCCCTAAATTCTGGCATGTGGATCGATTATTTTGGGTATTATATAGGCACCCCTACAGGGGCGTATCCAGAATATTTCAAAGGGGGGGTAACACTTTCCATTTTCCACCAAAGGGGGGTCACACTTCCAATTTCTCAAACTTTCTCCAGTCAGATTCTTTTATTTCTATCATCTTTTTGTTTTCAAAGGGGGGTCACGGGCACCCTGGGACCCCCCTGGATACGCCCCTGCCCTACAAGGACAACAGATTTTCTGTTCATATGATGATAATTGTTGGTGTCATGCCAAAAATAATGGAGCCACATGCCCAGAATTAGGGGTGCCATATCAGGCTTACAGGTCCAAGCAGATGATGCAGCTTTTCTTGTAATATTTAATTATTCTTATTTAATCATAATGATATTTAATAATTCTTATTATTATATAGATATCGATGAGATACCAGGTTTTCTCCAGTGTCGAAAACTTGATATCAATTACATGTGAAGATATCATATCTTTCACATGTGAAGATATCACTGTTGGCATAGTAACCGGTATTTTTCAACGTTACGGTATTTTTAAGTTGTTTTTCTTATTTAAGTCTCATCGATATCTATATAATAAATAGAACATTACATGACCGCTTGGAGATACTAATTTTATCTTCTCGTGTTCAATTTAGATATCTCACTCGTTCGCTGCGCTCACTCGTGAGATATCAATTGAACACTCGAAGATAAAATTAGTATCTCCGCGCAGCCATGTAATATCCTCTATTAATATTATGCACAACAGTTGAGATGTTCTGCAGTCAACTACTACCTCTGCAACATTGCAATGCATTTTCAAATTGCCATTGTAAACATAGAACAATGTTGCAGAAAACATTGCATTGTGTAACACGCCATTGTGCTTCCATGCCTAATGTATCCCATAGGCCGATCCAGAGATTTTGGAAAGGGGAGGCATGTTTGACATTGGTTTAAATAGGTATTAAAAATTTATTCAAATTTCCAAAGGGCTGCCCCACCCCAAATTCACCCATGTATCCTGCTTTGTTAAAAAGATCTTGCATTACTCACTTTCTCATCCCAGCTTGTCATGTTCTCCATGTTGGCTTCAAGTTGAGCACGGATTTGTTCTCTCATTTCCTGGCGCATTTTCTCCATCTCTGGTTGGGAAGAATAAAATGAATTAATAATACCAGAGGTAGATTGAAGGGATGCACCCTTTTCCACCCCCTCCTGAGATGACTTTGGTCTCTCTTCTTTTTTATACTTTTCCAAGGTATCCTCTGGATCCTCTACCATTTCTGATTTCTATAATGATATACCCCCTCCAGGACAATCCTGAATACTGTCTACATATGTATTCAACAGGCAATTTAACTAAGTGAAAGATGTGTTGTGTGTGTGTACAGAAGACATTTTGAGTGGAATGAATGGAGACAGCTGCATTGGGGAACTGCATGAACATACTTGAAAGAGAGAGTGCTGTTGGAGTATAAGACACGTTTTATGAATAGAAGAGAAAAGTAGATGGAGCTGCTTGACTTCCACAGAAAATGCAAAGAAAAAATGCAAAGCTGGAAAAACACACTTCAATTAAAGACGAAAGTGCCAAAGTGAGGGTACAGCTGCTTTGTAGATAGAAGACAAAAACAGAACCAATTGGAAAGATAGACAGTGGAGCTGAGGGGATAAGTACATTTTAGATTGTAGATTGAGTTAAAGGATTGAGCTAGTGGAGAACCCAAGTTAACCCTGACAAATATCAACATTGTTTACCTTCAGGTGACATGTTGCCTCCCCCTGCTACATCCGGCAACGTTCCTCCCTCCAAGGCCTTCTTTAACTTGTCATTCTCTTCTTTAAGTTCTCTGATCAGTTTGTCCATAGGATTTTCATTGACAACAGCTTTATTCTTAATCTTCTTAGCACGATCAGCATATCTATACATAGGCAAATTAAGTGATCACAACATGCTAATTAAGCACTCAAACTGTTGAAATGAAAATTGATAACAAGGACATGGAAGTTTAGGAAGACAAGAAATACTAACAGTGAACTCTCTCTCAAAGGTGACCACACTTGAAAGCAGCCATTACTCTCCACATTATACATCTTTCAAGTTTATGCATGTGCAAAAAACTGCACCAGATTTTGTTTTTTCAATTTCTTTTTTCAGGTAGAGGTATATTCACTTATGAAAAATAACCATCCTTATACGTGAATTACTGCAGAGAGTGGTATACACTGGGGAGCATTTTCTGGAGCACAGCCCCTTGAACATGCTGGGAGCAAAACTCTTTGTGTGTACTGGTCTTTAATGTCACTGTGCACACCATGTTTCAGGTCATCAGTTTATGCATTTTTATGAGTTCAGGAAGGTCATTGGAGCACTTAGTTTCATAATTTTTTGTGACTGGACTGCAAAAACGTCCCTGCCTTGTGATGTGGCCTTATGTTGCACCTAAGCATATTGATTAGTCAAGACTAATGTCTTATGAAATCAAAAATGGAAAAACACAGATGTTTTCACAGTCAAATAGCAGAGTAGATTTCGTATGAGTGTGAAATGAACTGTGCCATGCTATGACCGTGTCAGTGCCGAAATATCTATAAAAACATTCCAAATTCCTGCTGTAACCATGCCGTGACCTTGGGTGCTGTTTTCACAGTCATACCAAATCTACTCTATAAACATGGAACAACGCACTCAAACTTTCTCACAGATATATGACAGGGGCGTATCCAGAATATTTCAAAGGGGTTCACACTTTCCATTTTCCATCAAAAAGGGGTCACACTTCCAATTTCTCAATCTTTCTCCAGTCAGATTCTTTTATTTCTATAATCTTTTTGTTTTCAAAGGGGGTCACGGGCACCCTGGGACCCCCCCTTGGATACGCCCCTGTATGACAACTATGTACTCTAATATGGATCCTACATACCTCAGTGTACTAAGTGTCTCATCATAGTTAATATCTGCTGGTGACAAAGCAGCAATCATAATGGTTTTACTGTTACCACCCAGCGCATTCTGCAGCAACTTTGTGAGGACAGAGTCTCGATATGGTACCAGAACCTTCTTTTTACCCATTGACAAGTCTGCCAAGGCAGAAATGACATTGCCAAGAGCTGACAATGATTTGTTGATGTTGGCACCTTCTTTCAGTCTGTCACCAGTTGCACCTGTACTGTCTGCTCTTTCACTGCCTGGAGAATTGAAAATAATTCACAAAATTATACTGATTAATGGATATTAATCTTTAGACATGAATAAAAAATTGGCCTCTCATAATAAGGACACCTATAAGTGGTTAAGATCAATATTTTTTTAGAAGAATTTATGCTCAAATAACTAAAATGTCAAATGCCACCAAAATTTGGTGAATGCATCTCAGATATGCTGTATATCACACTGTTCTTTTGCAGAGGTAGTGACACTTTCATAAGCAGAGTAACTGAACTATTGTTTTTGTAAATATCTCCAAGAAGCTCTACTATAACTTTATAATTTTTGATGTATCATTGTCAATTAATGAGATAAGCATGAATACAATTGTTTTGCAGTTTTTCTGCTATACCATATATATCTTGTACATAGTTGCAAGTTGATTTCAAGAGTCCATCTACATCAACTTTTATATATGCTACTCACCTGCTAAATCTACCAAGTTAATAAAACTACTCTTCTTTGTTTCTTGTCCAGATTCATTTTTTGAAATTTGGTCAAACATGATGGTCACCACTGTGTGAGCACGGGAACTTGTTGCATTCATTTGGGTTGCTGCCACAGTCCTGTTAGAGGTACCTGAAAAAGGAAATATTTAAATAAAAAGAATGATCGTCTTTACATGGAACTCTTATTCTGTTCACTCACTTAGGTCTCTTTATACATCAGATGAAAACATGGTGACCAATTTGAATAACTATTGTCCTGGACTGACTAGCCTCTTATTCATGTGAAAACTTTCTTGTTTCAACATGAACATGAGGCTAGTCAGTCCAGAACAATGACAGTTCAAATAGAACACCTAGTCCAGTCCCAGACTCTCTTTCTTGCCGCTCCAGGACTCGCGGAGAAAGAGAGTCCAGTATAACTTGCATGCGCATGTCAGCTTAGTGACCACGCGATCACCACATTCATGTGGTGATCGCGTGGTTACAAATCCTAAAGTCATCTAATGATTCAAGATGGCTGAAGAAGAAAGTGTTTTGTATACACGATATCAGTCTCATTTCAGAAAGCCATTTGTTGATTCAGTGAGCTATGCACTTGGAAAAAACAACTATAATCTTTTACCAAAGTTTGAGCAGTTACAGGCCATTTACGGATGGACAGTTGTGAAATACGCATTTGTGAATTTTTCGATACGCATCCTGACTGCCACTGCTACCAAACACTGACATTTGCATATTGCAAGCTCGCAAAATACTAATTAATCAATTGATTGGCTCATTTTGCACATGCGCATGCAAGTTATACTGGACTCTCTTTCTCCGCGTGTCCTGGAGCGGCAAGAAAGAGAGTCTGGGACTGGACTAATAGAACACCATATTTCAAGGTGTTTAAAAGGGGTACATGTATCTTTGAAAGGTATAAGAAAGAGGTACCCTTTGGGGGGGTGGGTTGACCTTGGGGTGGAGCATCTGTATAAGATTAAGAGTGTCATATGATAAAGAGTGTCATTTTGTTTATGACCAATTTTATTTGCCTACCTTCATCTGTTCTCTTTTCAATCTCTTTATAACTACCGACTGCCACTTTTTTGAGACCCTGGACAAAGAATGAATTTTCTTTGGGATTTTGACGCACCTGGAAAATATCAGTAAAATATTTAGATATGTTTGTAGGTGTCAACAAATTAATGTGAATTTGCACAGAAAAATCTGAGCCTAAGATGGGGTTTATTACCTGAGGTCGATAGTAAAATAATAATTATTCCTTACAAAATATTAATCTCAATAAACTTCCCTGAGCTTGCAAAAACTCACCTGAAGGCCACCCTTGGGATTATCTTTTGTCAACAAATCACGGACTTGTTCATTGTAGATTTCCAGCATACTAAAAGTAACTTGGTATTTCTGAAAAGTGAATGAATCAAGTTCCTGTCTTAGTACACACAGCACAGGGTTTGGGGGTTACTTCCTTTGTCCAAGTCGTAGGTGAAGTCAGTGGTCCTTTTAGGATTTAAAATATTTTCTTTGTGCACATTATTTTTAGGGGGTAACAATCACATCAGTACCCTTGTGGTAAGCTAAGGAAAGGAGGTTTACATTGCCTTCGATTGTGGTCAAACTTTTATTGATAGCTGCATGAGCCATAGGAAACATGGAGCTGGTGTTGGAGATTATTTTTTATCACATATTTGAGCTTCAAAATCCCATGAAAATATTCTCTTCTTTGTTTGAACTCCCTCATTGCAGACTTCCCCCCCCCCTCCTCCTCCCCCTGTAAAGCAGACACCTCTTTAAGGTGGATACGCTTGCCTGGCCCTATGTTTTTATATTCCCCCGTATTGTCTGGAAGGAAACTCACTCTATGTTGGACACCTCTTTAAACTACTAGATATTATGCTTAGAGCTGGTCCCAAAAGGGCCTCCTTAGAGGGAGTTCATTTTGCATTTTTTGAATTGTTGGGTATGTTGTACTTAAATATTTTGTACTTAATCATTCTTTTTGAAAAATAATAATGTCTCTTTACAAACAGCAGAATTTGCTCTACAACAGATCGGAATAGGGGGTACACAGAAATTGAAATTTTAAGGCATAAGGGACTTACAACTCCTGCATCAGTGTTGGATTCCATACGTTTAAACAGTTCATCACATGTAATTGGTACAATTCCTCTACAAATTTCAGCAAAACAAACTGGACATTAGAATCAAATTCCTGACATATGTATTATGTCTCACTAGGGATATGCAATAGGCAACTTCACTTCCAAGTGAAGTAAAATTAATTCTTTTTTTTTTTTTTTTTGGGGGGGGGGGGGGGGGGGGGAGGAGGGTAAGAAAATTTAAAGAAACCTCAAAATACATTTTTTTCTATCTAGGGTTTGTTAAAGTTTTTGGGGGGATATTCCTAGTTCCTGGTTTGAGCCACATTGCCAAATATACCCAACCATTTTCTGGTGTTCAGAAGCAATGACTTACTTGTTATTACCATAACCAACCATAGAATATGATTTACCAGCACCAGTTTGGCCATAGGCAAAAAGAGAACAATTAAAACCTGTATTGAAATAGAAAATTCTTTTTATTAAATATTGTATTATACAGTTGAAAGAGGGAGATATTTAATGACAGTGTACTGCTGTCTATACATCCCAATCCCCCTGCTCTATTAAAGCTTCATTTGGCACACAGATTAGAGAGAAATTAAAGGAACAGGGTGACATAGAGTGGTTCACTGCTTTCCTCTTGACAATGTGGTCTGTGTTTGAGTCCCATCTCACTGGGGGTTTGATGGGGGTGGGGGGGCGGAGCCATCTGCTTTCCTCCTTGCTAGCTCTCATTCCAGGGATATTTAACTCCTGTGTCCCTTCAACCAAAAACGATCTTCCAGGTGGCTAGCTTAAGTTTCAAACAGACGGGGGTCATCAGCTTTCCTCCTTTACCCTGGCCTGGGAAAGGAGAAAAATCAGGCGAGCCAAGTTGAAGATCATTAAAGGCTATAGGGACACAGGCACTATTAAATATCCTTGGAATTACAGCTAGGAGTCAAACCATAGAAGAGTGACTGTGTGCAAACTACATGTATAGCCAAGATAGCCTAGCCTGTGAATATGGTGCTGGACGTCACCCAGCCATGTGGTTGGTTCACACAGCATTAGCTTACGCCTGGTTCACTGAGCATGCTCATAGTATTTCGAGCTGTGTGAACCAACATCCCACATGGCTGGGTGACGTCCAGCACCATATTCACTTTTCTCAGTGGGAACTTGACCAGTATCCAGTTCACCGTGCTGACGAGGCCCAACAAGGCTGAAACAGCTGTCCACGGTTTCTGATTACTGGTCACATTTATATAGCCTAGCCTCTTCGACAAGATCATTCAGAAGATAACCTTAGCAAAAATCATCATAACTAAATAACAGAAAAAGAGAAAATTAAAGAAGATACACACAGGAAGTTCAGTACCAAGCAAAAGAAAAGACGTCAATTAACGTGATAAAATGAAAAGGCTGCCAATGTTGAACAAAGGATATAAATGTTCGCTAATCACACAAGTTCTAGTTTTTGACATTTTATAGCAATGTAAAAAGGCTCACTTGTAACCTTGTGTCATTTTCAAAACCTAAGCAGATATTAACTTGTTGCTATGCAAACTGAACAGCTTGCATGACTACTTTAATGCCTTTTGTTTTTGTGTCAGTATATCTTGTCTTAATCTCCCACCAACAGCTAATCAAGGGTTTTCCATTGTGAAATCTGACTAATTTCAAGACAAAAAGAAATATAGGCTAGCAAATGATCTAGTTTCAAATCTGATTGGTTAAAATATGGAAATTTGATTGACAAGATAATAAACTTAACACCCACTAAAATATTTGACTTTGGAGAAAAGGAGTATAATTTCCTTCTCAGTTGAACCATGATTATATCAATCTAAAAGCAAAATTGCTGAAAGTTAATGTACATAGACATATTTCCACAGTTGCTATATGTAACTTCTACAAGGCATTTTTATGGATGATACCTTTATAAATGATAAAACAGCAACATTACAAATAAAATAAAAACACAAAATAAGTCTTTGTTTATATATTGAAGCCTGCAATTAGTTGCAAAGCTGATTTTGATCAAATTTTAATGAAATGTAGAATAATGATTAGCCAGAGAAATGAAATAAATCATTATTACAAATTGGCCGTTATGAAAGTATAACAAAGAGAAGGATGACTATCAGCCTAAAGAATTGGGAATTATTTACCTAAGACGAAAATATATGTGAATAATTATTGGGGTGCTATGAAAGTATTGCCAAACTAGACAAGATGTGACAATTAGTGGAAGTACAAATACATGAGTAAAAGTAATTAAATTTCTACAAAGCTGTTGGATCTTTTTCATTTTATATCCACTTGTGAACACATCTGGCTTAGTCGGTGGGATTTTCTGAGTTTTTGTGTATTAAATCTTTTATTCCACAACAAATAGACGTCAAAATCTCTTTGTTGACACATGATTATTTATCTGACTCTTGAACATAGCCAAGTTTTGATCCAACATTGACTTTATGTTGGAAACAATTCAATGTTTCATTTGTCGGTCATGTTTTTTATTAGTTTTTTTCTAAAACTTCAAGTGAAAACCTTGGAAAAGCAAATTACATTGTAAAAATCCTATTCCCAATTAAAACATAAACCTGAATCCTTTTCATATTTTCTAATCAAAGGAAATTGAAAAATTGTGAGAAACATGTTGCAATTAGCATTCAGCTTCCATTTCCAAAAGTTTCAATAGCTTTTCATGCATCTGAAATTTTTCCTTTTTTCGCTTGAACATTTGAGAGTTCAGATGAACTTGGCCAGATGATAATAATAAATTTTGCGACCGGTAAAGAACTCCGTTAAAAGCTGTCATAAAAAAAATTGTATATTAACAACATACACAGAATTCATAAATTATAATCATTAAACACCTTCTTCTAGGAATGAAAACAACCTCAAACTGATAAATTATTCTCTTTACGGGATTTATTATTACTGCTAAACTTTTACGGTTCAGTTAATAATAAAGTTACCTTCAAAAGCATTTTTCAAAACACCGGCTCCAAGATCGTTGAATACTTTCCTTTGGTCGGCGTATTTTTCAATGGCAGGATTTAGATACCCGTTTTCATCCTCTTGAAAGCCAGAATGAGACCTGCAATATATACAAATCAGTCCTTTTAGCACGATTTGGGAGATAATTGAGCAAAAAGTACCTGAAATGAACGGCACTTCACTCGATCGAGATCACAACATGTCCATTTCAGGAAACCACACATGTAAATTTCGTTAGTAACGTTTATAGTGATGTAACTATGTAGATTTCAGAGCGGATCAAAAAAAAGATAAAATCAAAATACGGAGTTTACTCACCAGTATGAAAAGTCGAAAGTAAACTTGCATGTGAAAGGAAAAAGAGTAAATTAGAATATGATACGAAATTACTTTTTTTAATACTAAGTCGCAGAGAATTTGAACGGCATGTGGTAATATCGTCCGACATAAAAAAAATTCAGAACTCCAGTTCATACCTCTTTCGGTGCAGCTCCTGAAGAGAGACAGAAAATAGAAATTTAAAAGAATGCATTTTAGAGAAGAGAGTAGTTAGATCTAAGCACACTTCAATGTAAACATTCCAAAAGCTCGAAGAACAAATTCTATATTGTACCTGGGGTATCAGGATCGCTGATTTGGGTCAAAGCACCGATCATCTCGATACAACATTTTGAGCCTCGGTCCTTTTCCCTGGAAATGATGACCCGGAGTTAGCGTAAAATACATGTCAAGGCGATGTTTAAATAGGAGTGAAATCAGTACCTGGAATTAAAGGGTCGAACTCGTACGGCGACTTTCACCCTGCAAACACAAAGACGACAGAACTCGTTCAAGTTACGAAATACGAAGTTTAGCATCACAAAAATTACTTACGATTCGCCAGACATGATGGCAGTGGAAGTGCGCTAGTTGTTTGGCACTCCAATATCGTTGAATTCCTTTTTAAGACGAATTTAAAACTTGTGCGACTAACTAATTCTCCGGCAAATTGCCGTGGAATGGGCGAAGAGGTAAAGGAAAACTGCCAGTCTGGAGGGGAAAGTAGCACAATTTTGAAGACTTAGCGGGGAGGGGACGTGACGACTTCTTGTTCCGGGTTCGACGGTTTTGACATTTTGTCACTTTGGTCAAAGAAAGATTAGTGTGACGCGAGCGGCAGACGAGAGATAGAAGATGGAATAATAACATACAAATGTAGCTGTGTTCCAAGAACTGCCGGACATTAATGTTATTGCTGACCAAAACAAAGATTTTAACCTGATTAAATATATCTCCACGGTAAATTTTGATCATGTCAATGAACACTTAAATTGTTGGTACATAGATGTGTTTTATATATTTATAACTGAATTATTTTTGAAAATAAAAAATATTACGAGTTTTCATAGGCTTTTGCGTTGAAATAATGGTAAAGCAGACCAGACGACACGTACGCAAACTAAAAACAGATTTGTTATCATTATACAAATAGTGACGGCTATTGAAGGTTCAAATGTCGTAAAAACAACAAAACCATAGTGAACCCCCCTGGCGATACAATAGTGAGATCAGTACATGTTGCCATGGAAACAGAGAATTGATCCACAAACAGGCATAATTACACAATAGATCGATCTAATAGGCATTCCTGCGTTGTTATTGAATGATTTAAACGCTTTTTAAACTGATTAACCTTCAAACTCCACCAAGAACTAAGTATACAAAACACCAAAAAAGTTCAAATCAACTTTTCTCAATTACTTTATAATACTTTTGAAAACTTCAAACTGGGAGTCACAATTACTTCCATGGCCTGGTAGACATGATTGTTGATAATTGATTTAATTGATTTGCTTTTTGAATCCTTTTTTTAATAGATTTCAAAAGGTTCACTATTCCATCTATTTAAAGACAGCGATGTAATTGTTCTCAAATCCACACTAAGAAGACCCGTGTTTTGGAAATATTTTTGTGAAGTAAAAAATACAACTATCATTAAACGAAAAGTTAAGAAGCCTATGACGTAACAATAATTGAGACAAATCAAGACTTGGAATTTTTTTCATAGCTTGGTTGAAGAGCAAATACAAAAAGGGACTACAAATCGCTATAAGATAACTTTTTTACCACAATCAATCAGTTTCTCGCTTTCTGATTGGTCGAGAACTGTGGTAAATAAGAGTCCATACCAACGATTTGCGTCATCGTTTTGATTTGCGCGCTCACTCGCACGGTAAGAGTCCATACCAACAATTACGTCATCGTTTTGGTTTTGCACGCGCATGCTCGCGTTCGAAGGTAGTTTGACGAGAAATTCTTCTCCAGTTTGTGGCAAAAAACAAATTTACAATGGGTTTCCGTGGTATGGACCAACACTTTACGTCACACATGGTCAAAATATTATGAACTCATGAGGCGTAGCCGAGTGGGTCCATAACTAATTTTGACCATGGTTGACGTAAAAAGCAATTAATAATAATAAATCTTTATTGAGGATACTATCGTCACAAAGGTGATTTACAGATAGGTCCTCTAAATAATAATAATAAAAATAATAAATAATAAATAAATAGAGGAAAAATATTGATATATATGAAAACGATAAAAAGTAAAAAAATAGTAAATTTGTGTAAAAATTAGTAAAAATTGTGAATTTGTGTTTAAAATTATAACAAACAAATAACAAAACAAAGTTCACAACACTTTGTTAAACTTTCACATGGTTGCTAAATTTACTATAAAGCGTGAAAATGAGCTCAGCTAGATGTTTTTAAAAGCACTCAAATGGAAAGGTTGCGCGAGCGGGCCGTGAAAACCCGTACGGCCCTCTCGTTTCCGCGCGCTATATAATTTTATTTTATTATGTTTTTTTAGCACTTTTTATAACACAAAAATCAGGTCATATGATAAAATGCTTATTGACTGAGTTAGGTCGGGCGGGACGGGAAAATATTTGGCTCGAGGTCATGCCGTGCGCTCGACTTATTTTCCCGTCAGTCAATAAGTATTCTTAACCGAGCGCGAGGTCTGTACGGGGAAATATCAGACCGAGGTCTTGACAGTACGGACCGAGCGCAGCGAGGTCCGTACAAAAAAGACCGAGGTCTGATATTTTCCTGTTCAGACCGAACAAGTGATGTTAATAAATCGTTTATTATATGGCATTTCGCCGTGAACAAAAGAACTTCCGGTCTTCTCATTTCGTCGTTTTCACTCTCGAAAACCGGATAATAGAATTCACTCAGCGAATGCTCACAGTCAGACTCCTTGTCCATTGTCGAAATTTAAGAAAAGATCAAGTTATCGTGATGTTCTAAGGCAATTTTCTCAAAACAAACTAAAAAAATGTAGTTTTTGAATTTTCCGGTCCATACAAAATACGGAAGTTGGACCATTGCCATGGTAATGGTCCAAACTTGTCAAATACGCCGTGCGCCAGCCAATCAGAATTCAGTTAATTATCAAGCCATATAATAATACTATGTATACATTTTTATCTACATAACATGACAGCCTGTTTTGTGGATACTGTTGGCAAAAGGAGGGGAGGTGCACACTCTTTTAATCATCATCATCATCAACGCTGCTAGCAGTGCATTTCATATAACTTTTGATGGGGTTCCAATTAAAGTTCATCCTGAGGTTCAAAGCTCAAATCTTTGGTAGTCCACAACAAACTTTGTTGTCGAAATCGAACTTACTTTGCATGTATGTTCAGAAATTCATCAGGATCATGTTTCTTGATTCAAACTGTGTAAGATTCCATTTTCACGATGAAATTGCAAACTTCTTTAGGCATAGTACTGCCTTGATTTGTATTGCAACCCATACTCAGTGCAAACCTCAATTCTAACAAATTTCCAGAATTTGTCCTGTCCAGTTTGAATTTTGCTTTTATATATAAAGTATGTCATACTTTAACATTGAACTATGGAGCTTCAAAACAAACTTAGAAACCTGCCCATCAAAATTTACGTGAAATGCAATCATTTTAATCACTAAAATGTAATATCGGTGCTAAATACCCTTACTATCTACAAGTATAAATAATTCTATATCTAACATCAATATCAAGGACATTATTCTAGCATTCAAAAACTCATTAATAATTCATAAGGATGAGGATTCACCTGAATTTTCTCTGGGGAAAAAAAAAGTTTTTGAAGCCATTTAAAAAAAACAAAGCATGTGTTTTATAAAGTATGAAAACCCTTAGCCTTGGGTTTTTATATTTGATAAAACACTGCTGTGAGTTTTTTAAATGGTACATAATATTGTGAGATAAAAACCTAAAATAATTATCTATTTAGTTAATACTACACATTCTGTAAGGGGTGTAGAACCACTATACAATCTATCCTATCCATTAGTTAGGCTTTCATCACAGCTTTTCTATCCATATCAACAATATCAAATAACAAAATCAATCACATTTTAAGATAAATGCTTTATTAGAAGATATGTACAAAAATATGCAAGAGTGTACAATAATTGTTATTGTAGAGGAAATTTCCAAAAAAATCTATAACTATATACTACTAAGGAAGGTGAAGCTATGATTGTAACTATGAATGAGCTGCTTAAGGCGCTGTTACACGCTGAAACTTTTATCTGAAACTTGTCTCGATCGCCAATGGCAGACGAATTTCATAAGGGGTGTAACACGTTGAAATTTTGTCCTGAAACTTGTTCGCGATATAAGTTTCTGTTTTAGCAGTAGAAAGCAGTTCTACTTTTTGTGAAACCGTCTTGTAAAACCGACCTGAGGAAAGTTTCACCTGAATGGCCATGTTACATGGTGCAATGCGTTGTGAAACTTGTCTCGCAATGGCGATTGAGGCAAGTTTCAGAGAAAAGTTTCAACGTGTAACAGCACCTTTAATAGCAGTTTCCATATGACTGGGAAAATGACTGGGAAAATGGCAGGGACACTGCACTGCACAGTTACAACAGGGATTGCAAAAGTTTTTAAGGATATCACAACACCGATACAGTCATGATATGGCATACTAAGTTTCCCAGTCATGTGAAAACTGATCTATTTGAAAACATTGAATGTTAGTTGCATTAGAATTCTAGATCCCATTAGAGTTGGTAGAGCCCCCAGTGGCTGTGAAACTAAAGCTCAGTGGTTCAAATTGGTCATAATAAAAACAAACTGATTATAATAAGCTCTCTAGGTATTTTTCACTAGGTATTTTACACTTTATTGAAGAGGTTCCTAGGAAAAGAGCCTAAGTGATTTTCTGATGACTTTTTCAAATTTTCTCAGATTGTCTAAAATGGTATTACTGCAGTTTTCAGTATTCTGCGAACTCTGACCTTCAAATGCCAACTGATAGTTCACATTTTTGCTTCTGTCAATCAAAAGTTAAAATCACTAAATACAAAGAACTATTAATACCAAAATGATAATATGGCTAATATATATTGTCTATTGATCTTACTTGGTCATTTGGTAGGATTTTAGGAACTTTTAGTATTGATTTTTTGATGTTTTGTTGAGGTGGGCAGAAGCGAATAACCAAATTCCAATGGACTGTTTGAAGGTCAGAGTTCGCAGAATACCAAAAACCACAATAATGGACTTTTCTGTACTAAATAACTCAATACCTGCACATCAAAAACTCACTTAGGCCATTTTCACAGCACTCCTTCAATTAGAACTTTTGTACCAAAAGAAAAAGAGGGAAAACGTTAATTACTTTATCATCTAAATGAAATATTACAAACTACAGCACAAAAAAAAGATATCCTGGATTGTCTGAATCTAAGATGATTAGTGAGTGAGATTTTTATACCAATGAAAGAAACTTGGAATTCTACAGGTCAGAGTTCTGATTGATTAGAATCTAATGCAATGTTTGGAACAAATGAACAACTCCAATATTGCAATGCAATGAAAACATCATTAGTCATTGGGGAGTAGTGCTACTAATTAGGATGAAATAGTGACCTTTGTCTCATTATGCAATGAATAGTAGAAATAAAATAAGGCCAAATTCCAAGACCAATGAGCCCATGTGAGCTTGTGATACTCTAGTCACAGTAATGGTTTAGATTAATTGATTAATGCTATATTCATCTTTATATAATATTAGATGTTAGTTAATACATTATTTCCTTTCATTCAAAAACATGATATGTCTCTAAATACAACAAAATTGCAAATTCAATCAACCCACCTAATGCCAATTCTCATCATCCCAGAAAGACTTGCTGGGTATGAAAACTTTTTTGACATGACACGACTATTAACCATCCTCTTGGAAGGTTCATAAGAATGTTGATAAGAAGTAACGGACCCTTGTGCACCTGTAAATCATTGATGTCCATCCAAACACATTATCATTATGTGCAAGTATCATGAGGACAAATACAATGTCATACAACATGCATGCAAAAGGCAAATAGTGTCAAAAGAGTATTTCTTTCTTTCTTTTTTTTTTCTCATTTCCCTGAAACAAAACCTCCAAAAACCACATCCTTGGGACTACAGCTTAATGAGTACTTTCAGTATGTGTCCAATAGTTTTCAGGTGGTGTCCATTCAAAGCCCCTACGACTCCCATTTTTGAAAAATTAATTCTTAACATAAAGCATAGTGAAAATTTCATATTTTCTAATATTGACTCCATATTTTCGAAGATAGTAAAGTTTCAAATCCCAAAATGCAATGAGATGACAGAGAAAGCATAGTTTTGCAGCAACTTCATGTGGTATTTGCAACAAGTGCTCTTTGATTCGACAACCAATTTTTTTTTGTGCTTAACTGCAGGTTTCATCTCTGGAAATGATTTACAAAGTGATTTCGAAAAATTACGTTCGTGGGAGCTGTAAGCCACATTCCATTTCAGCTTGCACAGGCAACATGATTTTCTGAAATTACCAATGAATGGTGAAAATCATGTGTGTAGCCACCACTGTACAAGTGACATGGAAAAAAAATGCAAGAAATTCAACTCATTTAATTTCTCACAACTTTGTTTTGATGATTTTTAGCTGTCGTGTCACTTGTACAAGGGTGGCTACACGTGTGATTCACCGTTTGTTTGTGATTTCAGAAAATTGCGTCAAGTGTGCAAGCAAAAAATCGCTTGTGTAGCTGTGGCTTAAGTTAAAGTGCAACTGCACCTCATTCTGGAATATAACCCAAATTTAGTGACAACCCAAAGTGCCAATCTGTCTTATTGCAAGGACTAGCAGATAAATTGTTACAATATTGCATAATTATATGCAATGTTGTACCTTGTGTCTGAACTTTACTAAAGATAAATAAATTATCTGACCAGTCAAACTAAAATACCCATGTCACTCATTCTCTATCTGGTCACTATAGGGTCTGATCTAATGTAGATCATACTTCAAGTATTCAAGCCGAAATCACACAAACACTGAGCTGCACTTAATGGTCCAGTCGGTTCGAAAGAGGATTAGCACTAACCAAGGGTTAAATCAATCAAAAACCATTGATTTTAACCCATCCTTTGAACAAGTTGAACAGGAGTATTATTTTGTTGCTGGTTTCTCTCTCACTCCCATGAAGAAACCCTTGGGAACAAAGTCTACAGTATTAGAAGCTTACTAGAAGTCAAAATATTCATTATGACTGCAATTCAATAGTTAAATGTAATTCGTCTATAAATATTTACAGCTGTTATCGTTGAAGTGCAACTTGTAAACTTCAAAGTTTCATTCAAAACATGCATTCAGACAGGACATCAATCAAACTATTAACTGATATGAAAAAGGGCAATTTTGACTCTGAAACAGGAAGAAATGACTTGTATTGAAGAGGAAAGCTTAAAGTTTTGTATTTTGCTTGTAAAGACGAGGGGTTTTGTTTGGTTACAGTGTCAGAACCTTTCATATTTTTCAGTCAAGTGATTTGATTGATGTCCGTGAGAAGGTCCCCGTGAGAATGCTAGCTTCCAGAATAGACTTTGAGCTTCACAGGTCGAACTTTAATGATAACAGTTGTAATGCTGTGTGGTTGACCTGATCAGGCTGACCAATTGAAAACAAAACAAAACAACAAAAAATACAACTTCTGAGACAAGATTCTAACAGACAAAGTTCCCAGGTAGCATTATTTATCTGGTAGCAACAAAATGCAACAGAGTAATACCCCTGGATTCCCAAGGATACCTTTGACCCTGTTGCTCAGACACTTAACATATTCCAAATTATAGTATGATAAATGTGTTATATAAATCTATTTAGAGGTTAATCAAAAAGTCGTTAAGTATTAGGATACTTCACTCTAGTTAAGGCTCATCTTCTAGATGGCTTCAAGATGCTGAAGTTCCCTGCATGGGAATACTCATTGTGTCAAGGTTAGGGATATCAAACAGATCACAAACACCCTCATTGTCATCCAGGTTGAAGTAGTAGTCATGGTCACCAGGCGGTGGAGAGAGTCGTAACAGCGGTGCATAAACTAGGAAGATAATACCATGTAAGTTTCTGTATCAAAGCTCAAAAAGATGACAAATGATTCAGTGGTTCTGGCATTAGGGGGTTAGTGGCTATGATGGCAATGGTTCATTCAGTTATATATTTTTGGGTATTGCAGGAATGTCAAAACGTGCTGGCAACCAGCAATGTTGCTGCTGCCACAATGCAAAATTTGCCACAAACTTCACACTAACCATCAGTAATAAGAAATACAAAGTGTACTAGTACAAAATTCATTATATTCTAAATGTATTTCTCTAGTATTAATAGTACAACAATGGTACAGTTGCTAAGTGTAAATTGCTGACTCCTAACTAACAGTACTTCAAAACATATTGACAGTGCTGTTATACGTCCTTAGCTATAAGAAGGACCATACTAATAACACTTTTTGCAACATTTGTGACAAAATTACATGATCTGATTGGTTGAAACCATTGTCACTGAGAGTGCAGACAAGAGCGCTGATGAGTTTTGCTGCACATACTAGTTGTTCTGCTGCCCCATTCAATAAACATTTCTCAGATAATTTTTGTAAAAAAACAAATTGCAAGAAGTTTTTCAGTTGTCTGTGTTCTTACTGAAAATGGATGATGCAAAAAAAAAGTTCAAAACTTTGCAGTGAAACAACTCACTGAGCTCAATTGTTCCACTTAAGCTTTGTCATGAACTTTTTTTGATGTATCATCAACATGACAATGAGAGAATAATAAGATACTTTAATTTGTGATTACCTTCAGCAGACATGAGTTCATCAATAACTTCATCAGCAATATTTCCAGGCTCTGTAACATAACAAAGGCAATGTCAGTACAATGGCTTTCCATATCTATTTGCACATTGTCTAGAAAAGCAGAGTTTATGACATTTATTTATGTGTTTGTTCCTCGCAAATTTACAATGCATCTATGTGTAACACCTTTTTACATTGCCAAACAAAATGTGCACATGCATGCAGTACACAATTTCAACACTTAGGTAATCCACAAGCATCACACTGTATTAAAACCAACTGTGTTGAACTTGCATGATGTCATTAATTCCAGAAGCCCTGGTGTGGTGATTGGCACTAAGATTAACAAATGGCTATGAAGGCTTCTATTCAACCTGTACATTTCACTGGTTGTTAAAAAATGAAGGTTTTTGTACAATAACAATAATTTCCAATCAAAATATAATTTCTTCTTAAAATGCAGAACATAGAATTTGATTACACACCACTTTCATGTCTGCATGAATACCTTCATTGATGGCCAAATACATGTATACAAGCCAAATTACCAACACCAAATTAATAATGATGGTGAAAATATATTATTTCTGCATTATACTATGATATGAATGATTAGCCAAGAGCTTCAGCCCTTTTCTAGTGGAGTAACCAAACTTTTCAGGAAGCACAAATGGAGAGCATTATAGGCAATACTGCTTTGAGTAAACAAGCTTTGAAATGCCTTGTTATTGCTTCCAAACTGATGTTCAATTCAGGAAACTGATGTTTAATTCATGGCTTCCCGATGTAACTGTGACCCAAAGACTCCAGAAAATCCATTTTTGCTGATGATATTCAGAGGAAAGCATACATATAAGCATGTTATGCCTCTGTAATTAAATTAATGGCAGAACATGGGTTTGGGACTCATAACTGCACAAACTCAACCATTTCCTGATCAAGAACCAACTCCCTCTTCAAAGATTAAGGGCAGGCACCAGTAGGTTGGTAATTGATACATTTCAAGGTATGCTCTCCAACATGTGACAAGATGTTGCAAGCTGATGCTATAATTCCTTTTGACTGTGCTTAAGATTTGAGAATTTATAATAACCCAACTCTTGCTCTAAATTATTTATAAAGTGTTCTCTTATGGCAGGGCCCACAAAGGGGAAGTGGCTGGTGGGGCTATAGTCCTACCACTTTTTTCCCTTTTCCCATACTAGTCTCTTATATTTTCCAATCTTATGCCCTGCCACTTTTTCCCATACTGGTCTCTTATATAGCCCCACCACTTTTTAGGGTGCTCTACAGGCCCTGTAGGGGCGTAGCCAGGGAGAAGCTTCCAGAGGTTTTAAAGCTCCTTTTCATACCACAGAACCCCCTTCTCCTTCCCAACTGATAAAATGTCTTTAGAAAACACATTAGAGTGGATGTAATTTGCTTCTCAAGTCTGAGGAATTTTTAATATTTGGCACTTTTGTCAGTCACTTTTCTTTATTAGTGACTTGCCTTCCTGTGGACAAGATGCAGATGAATGAAATTGCCAGTCTCTTGCCAAGACATTTGGCATTGTCACTATTCTTCATTCACAATAGACTCCATCATTTAACAAAGAATTTACTATATAGTTTGAGAATTTACTAGCTTGTGGATCAGAATCAAAAGAGAACAGCAGGAACATCTTTTCATTTAGATTGAAGAGTGACCCTTCTCAAAGATGACCCTTTCTCAAAGATGCTGGCTACACCCCTGCCCATAAATTTTTGATTTTTAAAATTAAAACAGACCTTTTCCATTTCCAAAGATAATGTCATTAGCAACCTCTTTAAGCTCTTTTGCTGAGATAATAAAACATAAAAAGGTATGAAAACAAAGAAATGAAATAAAAAATCATGATATTAAAATTTGCTTCTTCATCCAGAATTCCATTTACATTATTTTATCTGAGCTTTTGACTCATTGCACATCATCAGGGATGGAGGATCACTATCTATCTTTCAGTTACAATTAGACATGCTGGGAATAGGATTAAGAAAAGGAATCCTTGTAACTAATTAGAAACCCCATACAACCTTAATCCAAGTATAACCAACAATGTTTTTTTTCTGTGATGTCAAACAGATGATGTTAGATTTTAGCCTCAATATAATTAACTCCCAGTTGAAAAAACTAATAATTAGAACATGTACAATCCTTTGACACTCTGTTAAATCAATGGTTGCACTAACAAGACATATTGCTATTCCATGCTCAAGACACCATTGATATCACCTGAACATTTTAATGAAATTAATGGTCACTATAAATATCATTTGTGAGCAAGCACCTTGTGCTCTTTCATGTCACATTGTGATTACTAAATCTCTCTCTCCCTCTCCCTCTCCCTTTCTCTCTCTCCCTCTCAGCTGACTACAATTTAATACACAATTAAGTGCACCTCATCTAATCATAGCTGAATGAGTGACGTACTTCCTCCAGGACTCCCGTAATGATGGGCAATAATCCCCAAAATTGTCAGATAAATATGTAAAAACAAAATGAAGAAATGCAGTTCAATATCATGAACAAAACAAAATGACGAACAAGTATTGAGCAAAAATTACACAAATTTCCATGATGTACAACTGTAGTGTATATTATGTTCTGGTTTGAAATTACTTTTGGGTTGAAAATTTTTAAACCAGTTGGACTCAAAGGTCTTCATCAATATTGATTGATTGACTATGACCATAATTATGTAATCTAAGACAATGAAAAATAAAATTTTCTGACCAAATATAAAACCACAACATATATTCAAAACACTACAATGAAAGAGTGATGGTCACTGATCAGAAATACATAGACTGAGAAGATTTCGTGTGAGTGCGAAAGGTGCTGCACTGTACTGTAACCATGTCAGTACCCTGTTGTCTATAAAAACATTCCAAATTCCTACTGTAACCTACGCCGTGACCGTGCAGTAACGTTTTCACAGCCATACAAAATCTACTCTAATATTAAAAGTTGATGGCTGTGAAAATACATGTAAGGTTTCAATATCTTTACTCCCATTTGATAAAGCTTTCTAAAACCTTAAGTACACCTCTGGGTAAAGAATGAAAGAAAATCTGTACCACCATATAAAAAGAGTATTTAATTACTTATGTTTTGAGGCTTGGCCCTTCATTGTTTTTACTATGATGAAGAGCCAAAACATCATTCAGTAATTTTTTTTATTATTTGGTGTTAAAGATTTCCATTCATTCCTTATTGTATCTCTATACACCACTGCAACCCAAACTAGTTCACTCACTAGTTTGTGATATTCCTTTGAGTGTTAAATGACTTGGCGATACTACTTTGATTGACTGATGTAGTCAGTGTCTTTGGAGATAATGTCTCAACTGCTTACCAAGCAGATCACACATTTATCACCAATAGGCAGGCACAACGTGACATATAATTTATGCATAATAAAAATTTCAAGCTATATGCAATCAGAAACCAGAAATGAGAAAAAGCCATCGCTCTTAGTAATAACTGAAAATTTGAGTGCAATTGCTCATATATTCTTTTAAATATTTAATTTTTACAAATATTTAATTTTTATAAATTTTACAGTAAATGTATGTTGGTTGGCACTTTTTGCCAACCAACCAAACATTACTGTAAAATTTACAAAATGAAAAGCTAATTTCTCAAAAACTATTGAAATAATTGCTCTCAGAATTTCAGGGATCACTAAGAGTGATGCCTTCTTCTCGTTTCTAGAGTCTGTTTGTCTATAGCTTGAAATCAGATATTATGTAAATGAGGCAGAACATAAGCAATGCATCCTTCTATTCCCTGACTACCATACATAACTACCACAATTTTCAACATAATGCATCTCACAGAGAAAAGTTTGTGGGGCAGATTTGGTGATTCTCAGTTCCATTAATCAAAGAAAGTGGGTGAGAATACTAATTACTCTCCAGCAAGCTTTAGCTTTAAACAATATGATGACTGAGGCATAAAACAGGAACAAATGTGTCTTTAAGGACTTTTGCTAGCACTGTTCATGATCATGTGCACTTTTAATGCACATGCTAGTGCATGCTAGCCCAGTGAATCCAAAATGACAGCTGTATAATAATTACATAGCCTGTGTCACATCCGGACTTTTCTTCCATTGAGTCCATCTGTGAAATAACGAACAAAACCGTGTTCTGAGACCCCCAGCAAATAGCACGACTATATATAACAGACACTGATTGGCTGGTGCTTTTTTAAATTCTAACAAAATTTGTGATTGGCTCTGTAATCACTGATGTTTTTGTCTTCACCATGACAACACTTCCGTTAGATTTTATACTGTGATTATAAAAACACAGACAGATTTTTCAATCAAAACAACCTACCAGTTAGATACATCGAATTGCTTGCCATAAAAAGAAACTTTCGAAACATTCCAATCAAACATTTTGCTAATTAATAATAGCCTTAGTTCAGAAAACATTCCCTCAAAGAGAAATTACAAGATTGACCCCGGGTCATGCTAGTAATAAAGTTTGTTAATAACTGGAGTCTATCAAGCTGTCAAAATATTGACACAATGAACATTAAGCAAGCCAATCACGAGTCCTGTTAGAATATAAAAAAGCCCCAGACAATCAGTGTCTGTTATATATAATATTGTGCTATTTGCTGGGGGTCTCAGAACACGGTTTTGTTCATTATTTCACAGACGGACTTAAACAGAGGAAAAGTCCAGATGTGATGCAGGCTATAATTATGTTGTTTGATTTTTTAAGTAGAAATTGTTAACTATTAATAGTAGGATAAAGTTGTTTAGGTTGAAAAAACAAAGAAAAGGAGCAAAAAGCTTCCATGAGACCCAGCCTCCTCTCAATATTCAAGATGGCAGCCAAAATTAGTAGGAATTGATAGGAGCAAGGATGGCACAGTTGGTTAGTGCACAGCCTTCAGTGCGAGAGGTCCCTCGTTCGATCCCCAGCCAGACCTCACATCCTTGTTTTGACTTCTTTCCAATCTGTGTAGCTTTAATTAGCTTTAAATACCCTTAAAATGGAGCACTGATGGAGAGAGGGGAGTAAAATGAGCGCACCGTCAACCTCAGGTTTGTCAGTTGAATTACTGTTACGAGTTATTGACGTTAAATATGGTCGCTTTACTTTACTTTACTTTAAATTTCAGATTTCATAATGAAATATCTTGAAAACCAATAAGATGATTTCTATTTATTCACAGTTTTATTGATCTGATACCTAAAGAATATCTTAGAATTAAAAAAAATCACATTTTCACTTATTTTGAAGTCTATGAGTAACAGTAGTCAATTTTATTTGTAGTGTATACTGTGACCTAAGTTTCAAAGAGAAATTATTCTATTTCTACCCATTTTATTTCCCTAATTATACTCTGTACATTTTCACAGTCAATTTTTGCCACGGATATTTACCAGTAGTAGTCGCGACCACTGCATTTGCTTGACTGACAGAAGAGAACAACCAATCTTGGCCCACAAACTTTTCTCTGTCATGCATGTAACATTGAAAATCATTCACCACAAGTAATTTCTGTCATTCCCTTTGAGTGTCCCAGATACAGAGTAAATAATTAATATATTATTGGTTATTAGTCATAAAAAGCCTTTAAAAAAGCTGTTTTTTGGTCATATGAAAACTGCAGACTGAGGTTTTTTTTTTTCATAGCCAGCTGCTTATATCCACCTTGATGTCCAACTTACAGTGTAAACTAGTAAGTTTATGAATGGATTGTCACTCAGAAATGTGTTAGTTAGATTTGTATGCTTCTTCAAGTGTAGATTTTTGTCCAAGCCTTCAGTGGAGTTTGAACCCACGACCTGTGCATTTAAAGTCCAATGCTCTACCAACTGAGCTATTTGAAGGATCTAGCAGTGAGCAGGTTGAAGTTTGTTATTTATGCTAAGCATGCACACTGGACAGACACTATCCAATAAACAATTTTTCAAGAATTGTATTAAGTTAGATGGTTATTCTCATAAGTCTGATAGTGTCTAATGGATGCAACTTCATTCAGCTGTTGCTCTCTGTCATGAGAACAACACTAAATTCAAAAACCTTACACAAACTTAATGTTAATCTACACTAACACTGTTTTCTCTGGCAAAAAGAACTGATGACTTATGTGTAATAACACACATTGACAAGGGTGGGGCAGGGAATAAACTACAGGTCGGGATATAAATGAACCCCTTCCCAATCACTGGACAGCAGGCTATAACAATATTGGTGGTAAAAATATAAATATATCCATGAACATAAAAATGGCAAAAAATCAAAAAGTGGAGAAACCTTATAATAGAGTAAAATGAACCACCTAAGGTATAAAATCCTTAACCCTTTCACCAACTATCCCAGTTCTTTGGGATTTCGATTTGCCTCCTGAGATGAACTATCCCAGTTTTCCAGGAATTGGTATATAACTCTTTTTTGACAAAATCATTGATATTGGTACTTATGAATAAATACCACTTGCAGTTTTTACCACTTAAAAGTTTTTACCACTTAAAAGTGGTCTGCAGCTGTTATGATTTTTTTCTGAATATCTCCTTGAATGTAAAGAAAACTTCTTACCACCAGAAAAGAGTTAAACCCTTAAATTCTATGTAAGGTTTATCAGCACAATGTTTTCTCTTTAAAACTGGTTATCAAATATGGTTTATAAAAAGGGCTTAATTCTTAACAAATTACTACAAAAATGCATACTGCCAAGGGAAATGGGCTCTCATTGAATGGCATTTCAGATTCAGTAACAACCAGAATCCAAATCTTATTATTTCAAGTAGTATTTTGTTATTTAAGACTATTGTTTAGGTATTCTTGTTACTGTACTTTAGACGTAAAGTTGTACTGGTAACATCATTCAGGAATTTTGAAATTGAACGATTTCAAACAATTCCTGAAAAGGATTCCAGTAGTTAAAGAGACTCACCATTTCATTTTTCCTTATTGCACAAAACAAAATTTGGCCAAGTCATATTTACTAAAAATACAGCAGTTTCCTTCAACTTTATGAATGTCCTACCTTGACTAGATTCAATAACTTCTGTTTTTACAGCACTGCCAGCAGCATTATTTGTGTCAGTCTCCATTGGTTCCTGCTTAAGTTGGACATTATTACCATTAGTTTCAACCGCTGGGGGAGGTACAGGGGTGACCACTGGACTATCAGCCGAAGCATCTTTGTTGACAAGAAGAACATGTATGGGACCAGTTTGACTTTTAAGATGAATTTGATACTTTCTAGAGATTCCTGGATTCTGAAGAATTAAAAAATAAAAACAACACTGAGCTGAAAAGGACATTTGTCTTATCAGTAATCTTATCTGGTCATATAAACAACTTGTGCAATATCTTATACAGACAATAATTATTGTCTTATGTTTCAAGTGTGTTTTAGTATAAATTCCTTAGTTATCTGTTAATCAAACAGCATTCAGAGCTCATTTTTCCAGATACTTTTGGGTTACAAGTTATTTACAAGACAAGAGGTTAAGTTAGGCATGCATGTCATTTTCCAATTTATTACTAACACTAAAAACCCATAGACTGCACATAAGAGGCATTGTTACACACCCACACAGGAATTTTTAATCTCATTCTTCAAAATAATTAATGAATGAATGAATGAATAACTGTCAGTGCCAGGCAGAAACCAGATTGTGAATGCTTGTAACATTTATTTCAAACACCAAAAATGTTTGACAGCATAGATTATTTTAGTTGCTGGCGATGGAGTGGTACCGATGGAGCATTTCACTGGCACTGAAAATTGTCGCTCACCTACAGAAAAGGAAAACCCTGCTATTTGGAAATGGTCCATGTAAACACGGCCTTTGAACACATGACACAACAGGGTCGTAACTGTGAAAATAATCTACTTTATTAATTGATAAAGCGTATCAACGCATCCCATCTGCCCTGATGAATATGATAAACCCAGCATGATTGATAAATATACAGCAACAAGTTGAATGGTAGAAAGAGGCTGACCCTTGAGAAACAGAGGAAGCAGATAGTTGTTTGTCAACTATAGAGGGATTTTATTTAACTCATGAAAGAAAGTTGACTAACTAATGAGTACTAAAATCCATGAGCTCCTGACAATTTCAGGTAAAACGTAAATATAACGAGTCTGAAAAAAGAAAACATGATACTGGGATTTTGTTGTGTGTAATGTATTTCGATCTACTATCAGATCATTCTCAACTATGTTTATTTCAACTTAGCATAACAACAGCTTAATGAGTACTGGTAGACAATGAACAATGAACAATGGACAATGGACAATGCAACAATACTATTATGTATACTACTAAGCCATTTCTAATAGAAAGTGAAGTGCTGTGATAAGATAACCTGGGTACCCAGTGTACGATTTAGAACACAAACATTATGAAGGCATAATGATTTTTTTACTTCCTTTTATTAAAGATATATATCTATTAGTCTACCTCATGATTGATTGCACTCAGTCTGGCTGCACTCAGTTCGTATAGAGTTACAGCTTAAAGTCTGTCTGTTACAAAGCTCGGTCAGGGTTTATATCTATCATTGATAACTCCAAGCAAAGAGATTGAAGTTTTCACACTCTATAGCATGCAAATGGGGTATAAATCTGGAACAAATTTCGTTTATTTCAGCTGGAGTGAAATAACAGCCTGATCACAGATAGTCACTTGTTTATCAGGAATTGAACCTCTCAATATTTGACCTTCGATCAGTATTAGATTTGCTTATAGATATAGCTGAAGGAATTAAAGTCTAATCTCATCAAGCCTCTGTGATCTAGAGTACAGCAACTCCATTCTCTGATAAGCAGGATGGCATTGAGACCATAAGACAGCTAAAAACTCATTAAAAAACATGCACTGTCTTCCCCAACATTGCTATGTGTCAGTGGTAGTAATAATGGGGTCGAATTACATAGTTTCACAATGGCTACCACTGGCCATGCATGAGCATTTTCTCATTTTGATGATATCAAATCATCGCTCGGAAAATCCAAATAGTTGAGTTGTATCCCAGCTATAAAGCACAGGAAGCCCAACAACATCAAAATTAGTGCTGCTACTTGCTTCGCTTTTTCACGGGTTACATAAAATCACTCTAGTTGGATGCAAACCTAAAGCTGATGTTATATGAGATGAGTTACAATGATGATTTTTTGTGCAAAGCAGTACAACTTGAGTCAAATTCGTTATTTTGTGTTGCACGTTTTTGACTTCAAATCAAAAACTTGCAACATGTTGCCAAAGTCATAATTGCACTTGAAAACCATTCTGTGTGGTTTATTACATGGAATCAACTTGACATTACACAAAAAATTGCTGTTGCATATTGTCCCATGTAACATCGGCCTAACTTTTCTTTTGTTAACTTCTACTGCAAATTAGTATTCACCAACATAAGGGCTATTACAAATCCTGCATTCTGATTGGCTCCCTAACCTCGGGCTATTGGTGATAGCCCGAGTTGAGAGGAAGTGCGAGTTTTGAAAACAAAAACAATGGCGGTCGCCTCGCGTTTTGCCGTTTTGTTTAGTCTCATTCACCTTTGGCCCAATATGTTGGTGATTACTAAAACAATTAGACCTCTCGGCCTCGTGGACTACGAGTTTGAATAGCCCATTCGGCCTACGGCCCCATGGGCTATTGACTCGTAGTCCATTCGGCCTCGAGGTCTAATTGTTAAGTAGACTGCATAACAAGCATCTCTTTGAGGGGAAAGGGAGAAAGCTAGTTGATTGGGATTCCTGTTTTAACAAACAATCCCCTTAATCTCTGTTTTTGCACCATTTGCCGTCAAGGAAATGCTTGCTATGCAGGCTAACTACAAGGCTGGTGTGGGTGCCACTCCTATCCCAACTTTACTCCAGCAATGGTGGTTCAGCTCAGTAGCTAGTAGACTGAAGCAAAGTCAAACTTATAATATAATTCTATATGTACATATTTTTTCTTTTGTTATATCATGTTTTCAAACCCACAAGGGTTCGCCAGTTTATATTGAATAAACTTATTATTACTTATCATTAAAAGTGTCTTGTTTAAGGACACAAACACAGTAATCTGCAATCCAGGACTTGAATTTGCAACCTCTTGGCTACAAGTCCAACATCCTATCCATTAGGCCACTGTGATTTTGAAAGCACATAAAAAAGTAATTCTAAAGTAGTGACAACTAATACTTTCCCAACACAAAAACTTGGTGTTAAAAAACTAAATCCAGAGTGATTGGTTATAAGCAAAATTCTCTGTGGAATGTTTCCTAGCTGAAAGTTACCTAGGCAATGAATCACCTACTATATGGATATCAACAAAGTGTTTTTCAAAAAAAAAATGTTGTGGCTATACCTTTAACAAGAACAGTGGAGGTCATGTGATCAGGGCTTTTGACATGCCCTGGCTATAGCTAGGGTTGGGGTTAGTTCAAACCAAGGGTTTAGGTTAAGATTCTGGGATTAGAAAAATTTCTAGCATTGGGGTAACTTAGCTTGGGACATGGCCTAGCTTAGGGTTAGGACCTAAGTTAGACCAAACTCGGTCACACCAGATGAACTATCCTTCAACCCCCAACTATGACTGGCTGTTCTAACTCCAGCGGTGATTGGTTAAAAAAAACAATGGTCCTTTTAGAATGACAAATGAAAACACTGGACCCTATTGTACTCTATTGGCCAATCAGAAAATGCGTTCAAATGCACTTCTAGCTATACAGGGTTCTCTAGCCTAGTTTTAAACATCACCACCCCCTTAACTTCACAATTGTGCAACTTTCGCCCCTGGACTAAATATTGGCCACCAACTAGTACCCCTCCCCCCCCTAGATCTTGATACAGTTGCTTGTTTCAAATAAAATGGTTTTAAAAGATATGTTGGTAGTCTTAAGAAGTCTTTGCTTGTGTGCTTTAAGAATCAAAAACATCAACAGTAGGAAAAATCTTTTTTTGGGGGTTTACTGCAGTTTTCAATATTCTGTGAACTCTGACCTTCAAATCAGTCCATTGGAATTTGGTTATTCACTTCTGCCCACCTCAACAAAACATCAAAAAACTAATACTAAAAGTTCCTAAATCCTACCAAATGACCAAATATGATCTTATTAGAGAGTATATATTAGCTATACTATCATTTGGTATTAATAGTTCTTCGTATTAGTGATTTTTACTTTTGATTGACAGAAGCAAAAATGCAAATTAGCAGGTTGGCATTTGAAAGTCAGAGTTACGCAGAATACCGAAAACCTGCAGTAAACATTAGTATCTCTAATAAAAAACTTCATCTTTTTTTAGTCTGCTTTTACAATAACTTCTTCAATTATTATTTTCAATAATTCATGCATACTCCAACACCTGTCTAGCCAATATTCTTTGTTCTGAAAAAGTCATATAAAAGTGGTAAATGCTAAAACTTACCACCTCAGGAATTGGTACTTCAAGTTGAGTTCCTGATGGAGCTTGTATAGCAAGCAATGTGTCTCCAGTAAAAGACTTACAAACATCATCGTATGTTACAAATGCAAGCTTCTCATTGTCAGAGTCTTCTGAAATGTTTTTTAAACTTTGCTGAACCCATAATCGCTGTTCATCTAGCTCTCTTTCTTTGTCTTCAAGACCATCAAGTTCTCTTTTAAGAACTACTAATTTATCTGATATTTCTCTTGTGTTACATCCTGGACCAGCACCCCTTTAGAAAAAATAGCAAAAATGGTATGTAAATTAAAAGGGGGGAAGATAAGAAAATAATTATCATACACTGATATCATAACTTTTAGGGGAAACTTCAATTCAATTGATCACATTTCTACAATGATAATATTCTTTTGCCATGATCAAAGTATAGCCCCCCACATTTGCATGGCAGTTAGTAAGCCAGACTTATCGCAAACATTATTTTCAATATTATAATTTATTCCATTCTAGGCAGAAAATGTAAACATTAACCCATTAACAACGTTCCTTTGTATTACTGAGTGAATTTGATAGATTCCTTTTATGCTTACTACATGCATTCTTTTGGTGGAATATTAGGAATCTTAGCCTTCAGAGATGATGGACAGTAGAGACTTTCACAGGAACCAAAATGTGAGATACAGTTCAAGTTGTCGGACAAGTTAAACACCCAAAACACAAAAATGTTGGTAAATTTGTCATCGTCAAAGAATTGGGTATATTATTATAGCCTCCAGGCCTTCTCAAAACTAGCCAGTTGCTAGCAGCAGCCTCCTCTGAGAGTTTGATCACCTCCTTCCAGTTGGAAACTTTATTATTTTATTATGCTGCTATATTTTTATTCAAGGCTGCTGCCTGCAATACTAATTCTAGGTTGCTCCTCCAGCAGTATCAACAACAACAAAACCAAAGGAGAAATCTGAATGCCAAAATAAATAAACAAAAATGGAACATTGTAAATTTAGATTTTGAAAGCGATTGAGTTTTGAGTGACAGATTCTTAATAAATGCATGAATTAATCTTTACAATTTTCACACTTGATAAAGTTTCTGAAAAGAAATAATATCAGTAAGACTGAAATAAACATGAGAGACATATAGAGGCTAAAATATAAGAAATCAAGAACTATTGATGAAATTCAATATTCTGTAAAGACGAAAATACAAACTCCATTCTTGTAAATCGTACCCTTAGGTTCGGTTTTAGGAGCAAGAATTTTTCGTGTTATTTGTATATAAAAAAATTAAGTCGCGCTAATAAAATTCAGGGTATGGGGTTCCTCGATAATTCAGTTCAGACTGCTGAGCAAGATTGCCGAATTTGACATGCAAGTACATTGCAATAAAATCCTTTAGAACAAAAGACAAATATTTCACCAGCGCGATGAACTTACTACCCCCTTTTAATCAATCATGAAGTTTAAATACCTACACATAAAGAGCCGATTTAACTGAGCTCTCAGAAAATAGCTGAGATGCTTGATCTATGGCAGTAGAGGCTTCCAAAGAAAGTGTGCAATGGAATTTTCTATAGCGCATTCTTCGAAGAACATAAACTTTACACATTTCACCTCTGACTTCAATATTCTACTCACTTCCATTGTATACTGTTTTTCGATTTCTTCTCAATGAGTCCAATTCCTTCGAGGACGTTTGTAATATCGTATATTCTTCGTTTCTGTCGAACAGCCAACGTATCAGCGGCCTTACGGAGGAAGAAAAAATACTGTAAACAGTGCTTACGAGAATGGCTAACAAAGCGACCAAAGTCTTCCCTTAGTGCTTCGAACGGCATAAAAGCTCATTCAACATGTCAAAATGCCTTCAAAAGTAAGGCTACTTACAACTTTGAGATCTAAAACTCCATCTTTTGCTTCTTGTAGTAAACTCACAAATTTTGTGGTTAGTAATCCAAGAGATTTTTCGTGTCGACTCGGAGTTCCAGGAGAACCAAAATCCGCCATGTTTCCGAGGTGCATGCTGCACAGAATTCATGCGATCATCTGATTGGCTAAATTCTAGTTTTAAATAAGGCGCCCGTTAGATGGCTTTGGGATGACAAATTTTGACCCGGGGAGGGGTAAAAATACCCCGATGATATACTCACATATCATTTTGAATGTTAAGAATCTTTCATAGCATACATAACTAGATCAAAGAGAAAGTTCAAAACAGTCGAAAGAATCCTAGTTATAAGTTCACTTTAAGTATGAAGCAAATTTTAGGCAATGAAAGTAAATGAATACTTACTCCTCCCCAGTAAGCTACAAAGAGACAGTTAGATTTTGTTACCCATGATTCCTAGGATGACGTGTAATATTTTCCCGCGCGCGGGCTTTTTACTGGCTCAGTTTTAGCAAAACTGTGTGAGACGAAATTTTACAAAATTTCGCTTTGTTATAGTGAAAATGACTTAATTTTCCTGATAAAAAGGAGGA
The DNA here is from genome assembly GCA_029948255.1 of Telmatactis stephensoni. NCBI lineage: Eukaryota > Metazoa > Cnidaria > Anthozoa > Actiniaria > Isophelliidae > Telmatactis > Telmatactis stephensoni. The sequence continues at coordinate 480,777 of JALIZF010001831.1, read as the reverse complement.
ATATACCATTTGAAAAGAAAAATTTCGTTATTACATTTTCTTTAGTCTATTTATTTTCACAGTAATTTGAGCTTCTAATTTCCGGTAGCTCATCTCATTTTTCCCGCGCGCGGGCTTTTGATAACAAACGTGCCCGAGCGCGCGCTCTTGGATGTAGTTTGGAAGGTGAAACACTTCAAACATTTTTGTTCATATTGAATTTTTTGGACAGTTTTTTCCTTTAAAAAACGCATAAACTTCTTAATACCAGTCTCAACGGACTTTCTGAAAAGCCCTGAAAAGAGGAATTGTACCTGGTAAGCAGTGAAACAGAGTGAAAGGTTTGCACTTTGCAAGGTGAGTTGGCATTTTTCTTTTTTCATTGCTTAAAACTGTAATTTTAAAATGAGTATTATTGTAGGGATTATTTCAAGAGGTTAGCGAAACGACGGTTTCGAATGGCCGAGAGGCCAGGAATTGAAGTCCTAAGCAGCCTAAGGCTTTCGCCAATGTTTTCTAGGACTTTAGGGAGAATGCAAACTCGTTTCTGAGAATATAAGCTTAAGCTTAATTTTTCTCTTCCTTCTTGTCTCTAATAAAGCAAGCAAATAATACATGCTGAGGTCACCCTTTTGCTATTCTCTTGCATTTCTGATCTGCAAGGGAATGGGAGGCAAGTCAGTAAAGCATCTTTCTTTAATGATGTGAATTGTATAAATTAGTCAATGGACACATGGTTCAGCTCTCATCCCAAGAACCTACAACCTCGTGATTACAGGGCTGTCAACCCCCAACACTTTCGTATCTGGAGATCAACATTTTTTCTTAAGATTTGGGTGAATTTTCACGCTCAGTGGGGGGAGGGGGGAAGAAGGGGGAAGAAGGGGGGACTCATAGTGAGACAAAATGTATACAAGGCTTCACCGTGCTATCTCCGAGGCTGATTTTCATACCTCAGTGGGGGAGGGGGGAAAGACGATATTTCATGAAAGAAGATATTTCAGTTACAATGGCTGTGATTTTAGGATTCGAGCAATTATCTGGGAGATTTGAGCCTCTAATCTTGAGACCAAGAGATACGGTCCAAAATCTGGAGACTTCCAGGTTATCCGGGAGAGTTGACAGCCCTGAGACCTTTCCTGAATTCAAATGGATGATCATGATCCAATAGATTCAAGTCAAGGCAAGGGTGGATGAATCTATACAGTGTATTTCATCCACCCCAGCCGTGATTTGAATCTATTGTATTGTGGTTAGTCATGCAAATTTGGGAAAGGTCTGGCTATTTGTAAATTCTCCAACAAAAAAAACTTCAAATATCTCATCCTGATCTGAAGTTATACCGATGCATTTATACACAAGGGTCTGTGCCCTATTGTCTTGGTAAAACTACTGAATACAACAAGGAATTTGAAGAAGTTTCTGGGGGAGGGGAGACGGGGGAGAAGGGGGAGAATGGTTGGGTATGTGCAGTGCCAAGATTCAGACCACAGACCGGAAAATATACCAAAAAAAATCAGCCCCAAACTAGAAAAACAATTTTTTTTACAAATCTGAATTTTACTGGATTTTACTCTAAAATAAGTTTTACCAATTTTGAGGGCTAACAAGACTCTCAAATATTGAGCATTAAGTAAAATTACCAAGCATTACACAGGCAGCCCAAGCTCAGCTTCAGTACACTCTGGTTCTTCTTAGCTTGCATGACAGTTGAACAAAACTCCTCGTGCTTTATAACGCAGTCTAGTTTTAATGGCAGCTTCACAAATGTTTTAATACTGTTTTTGAACTAATTATCCCTGGGCTTAGTACATATCCCAATCTTTATTCCTTTTTTTATTGGGGGGGGGGGGGGAGGGGGGTTGGAGTATGGAAGGGATGAGGATAACTTCTCTGGAATGATCCAGTTTCAAAAACCATACACACAAGGAGAATATATTATACATGTATAAGATATAAGTATAAAATTTTAAAACATTCATTCAAGCAAAAAATTCTCATAGCTATTTCTTTAGTTTCTTTGTTTTTGTATTTCTATAATACGTGGATAGAAAAAGAATTCCACATGAGGTTTGGCTGTGAATATGGCCTGCAGTGACAAACAATTTTCGCTACTGACTAGTATAGGTATGCCAGGAAATTAAGCCGCTTATTTTGCAAGTATAATTCAACAACTACAAAATTCCAACAGTTCCATTACCATTGACTAATGTGGTTTGATTTTGAACAACGAAGACATCTTAGGAATGAGAAGAGTAACATATATTTCAGTTTGTCCCGGTTATTTTGAGAGTGTAAAAACAGTGTACACCATTACCACCAATTTAGATCATTTAGTGCTGATGCATGCATGCAGGGAAAAGCTTCATATTTCTAAAGCTCATAACTCTGGCACTAAAAAATTCAAAACAAACTGTTTTTCAGAACAAAGCAACTTATTCATCTAGCCGCTTTAATTTGAGATTTGAATTTATCAATCACACAATGGAAGAAATGATCATTGCGTGATCGAACAGCTGCGGTTAACCTAGAAATTCTGGATATATTTTTTACCTCCTTCGAAGCATGTGTTATGTATTCAAATTGGTTTTCTTTTTGTTACAAACATATTGAAGAGGGATTTTAAGCATAATAGCTTTGAAACTCACACGTAGGTGATGTTTAGATTGGAGTTCAAAAACTTAATTAGTCCAAGTTCCATATAATTTATGGTGCATTCATGCATATATACATGCTTATTGACCACACTCTGTGCGGTCTGAACCGGACCAAGTTTATCCAGGCTGAAGTCATAATGTACATTTTCTTAAAGCTGAATAAACATTTTGTTCAAATTCATGAAATATTATTTCATAATTTCCAACCCTATGTTTCATAGCTGTGCTTTCTGTTTTTTTAGGTAAATCTTTTGTAAATCTTACGTCGTTAAAAATTTTTGTTTGCATGCAGATTTTATTCATTTGCAAAACAAACAATGTCATTATAAACAGGAAAGATTGATTGATTAAAAAAACGTGTCTAAGATTTCTAATTAATGCTTTTGTTATGAAAATATTTGACCTCAAAGTTGAATGACATGTGTTTTTGGCCATGTTTCAGGCAGTTTTTAAGATATTGCTCTGTTCATTTAAATAAGCAGTCTAATAAAAAACTAATGCACAACAACTATTTAAAAATCATAAACATTATAAATTCAAAAGCTGGACTATAAAAGAAAGAATAGAAATGATGAAATAATAACTGCTATATTTGAAAACTCCATTTATTCAGTTTCAAGAAATGTTTTTTTATAAACATCAGATTAATAGTTAGCGTGCTAACTAGAGTTTTGAGTGAACTGTGGTGGAAATCAGTTGTAAAGGTCCCCTGGTACCTTAAGATAACGAGGCAAAAAAATGGCTGCTCTATCCAGCAGCACTTACCTCAAAGTGTATACCGGTACCTGTATAGCTAAATATATGGGAGTGACCACCCCCCTCCCCCCCCCAACCCACCCTTTTTTTTCCCAGGTGTAATATGCTGTTAGGAGAACAGTGAATGAAAACCATTGTACGCTTATTTTTTATCACATTTTTATTTTAATTTATATTTACTTACATAGAAATGATGACATGCTTGTATAATAGTAGATAATGAGCTAAGTATAAAAATATTGCTCTTTTTGATGTTCAGTCAGTGTTGAGTTAAATAGTTGACTATTGTTAATAGGTTTAAAATATTCAAGAAAATAGGCCTGTCATGATTTAACCTAGGGACCAGAGGCTATTTTCTATTTCTGTCTGATATTTGTAAATCTGACACCTGAGCAAGATCTGGTCCCCAAACTGATTCAAAGTGCTTCAAAAAGGTGTACATTGTTAAACTTCTCTAAACCTACATATCAATGTCCATCATTTATTTGAAGTAATATAAAAATCAAGTGGGAGAAATTACAAGATATTTGCAGTGTTTTTGCTTTGAAAGAATGACCTGAAACCATTAATTTCATTAGTACAGGAAGAGGCAAGAAGAGAAAATTTGCATAATAACTTTCACAGACCAGTGGTCCGTTGTCAAGCAAGATAAGTCTGTTGCTAGCCAAGAATGTCAGGCTTTCTTCAACTTTATTACTATAAAACACCAGGGACATTGATATGTAGGCTTAGAGAAGTCAACTGATGCCATTTCAAAACTGTTTGAACCTTTTTAAAGCCCCTACATGTATAACCCACATTTTGTTTATTTTCATTAACTCAGTTCTTGTTGGAGAGCATATGAAGATCTTTTATCCTGTTTTTCCTAGACCCATATTTTCTGAGATATAAAGGTATCAAATTTCGAAATGCAAATGTGATGACGTAAAAGGAGTCAACACTGCCAACTTCTCGTGGTTTTTACAAAAAACGGTCTTCAGTTTGAGAGCTGGAGTTTCCACTAAACAACAGGTTTTACCAATGGAAATAATTTACAAATGGAAAAATTCAAGTATCTTAAATTATCTTGTTTTTGTATAATAAATGATGACTCCTTTTACGTCATCAAATTTGCATTTTGATAGTTGAAACCCTTATATCTTGGAAAATATGGGTCTAGGGAAAACAGGATAAAAACATCTTCACTATGCTTGCCAACAAGAACTGAGTTTGAACATACAAAAATATGGATGATAGGCACTTTAAAAGAATCTTGAAAAATTGTTACTATAATTACTGATTTTCATTTTCACATCTTCAACTACATAAAGTAACAGATTTCTATATTCTATATTCTTTTTTTAGGAAAATGTAAATACCACTCATATTGGAAAGAGCACAGGTACATGTACATTTTTTTTTAGAAAAAATTAATTTCAGTGATGACAATATATATTAAATCAAAAAAACTTTAACTTGGTTTAAATTTATCTCCACAATATACCTGAGGAATTCATTCAGTACCTTTACAGCAAAAATAATTGCATCACAAACTCATTCAGTGATGGTTGATTTGAAAGAAGCTCCACCCCCAAACTGATTGACGGCTCAGAAATACCCAAATTCAAAACAAAATTTGTAATTTGCTGGTGATGCAGTGATTTTGGCTATAATATACATATTTAAAATCGGTTCCTTAAAACCACTTATAAAAGCATTAAATGTTTGACAGTTTTGAAACAATGGCATGGCTATGGCATTATGCACATATGTAGGTGTATACCTTTGGAGGCTGGGAAAATACTAGCAAACTGTTGATTAACAGGAAAAATGTGGTACTTTTATGGTACTTTTAAGCAAGAAATTGCAGGAAAGGCAATTTTTGAAACTGTAAAATGAATGCCATAAATTGTGTACATATTAGTTCATACCTTTGTATTTTGGAACTACAGGATATTGTAGAATAATCACTTAAAACTTAAATTCCAAACATAGAAGCTTTGTCTTTTTTCAATGAAGAATAATAGCTCTGCAATAATTCAGATATCTGTTTTGATTCCAATTTCCAATTTTGGAATATTCAATGTACCATTCTGTGGTAACTTGAAAAACTTTCAGTTAATTGATATTGTCATTGCAAATGGTTTTGTCAAAAAAATGAAGTTCATTATATGAATCAACATTTTTTGACATAACTCATGTTACAACTGAAAACTATTAGTTTACAAAATTATAAATTTTGATGTGTTTATGATAACTTTTTCAGAATATAATGTATGCCCATAATAAAATAAATACATCTGTTATAATAATAATTATTGATAAACCATTACATTTAAAATATATTACATAATATCAACTGAACCAGACAGCTTTTAAAATGAATAGTTAACAAGGATTTCTGCTAACCTGTTTAAGATAACAGAATTTAAGTGCTAATTGACTTAGCATTGAAGTACATTTTATATAAAACAGTATAATTCTAGGATGTTGTTGCATGAAGGCTGGTTTAAGCAAAATCCACTAGATGCATCCTAATATCCAGAAGATAAATTTATTGGAAAATGTCATCCTTTTATCCAGTGGATAAGGAATTATCCAACAGATAGCACTATTCACCCTTTATGCAAATGAGGCAAGCCAGAGGTTGCTAACTCTTCCTTTCAAAAATCGACTGAATCTTCAATTAATTATTCTATTTACATATCATACATTAATTAATTCTGCTTACATGTATATACATTACACAGTGTAATTTTAAGTCATGCATGATTTGTTTTACAGGAGAATTTAAGACACAAACAATCAATTCATGATTTAGAATGAGAAGTTTCTTGTGGTATCTAGAAAGTTCAAACCTTTTCATATGGATTATTACTGGTATCTTCTAGTACTCTCCTTCAATTCCTATGTACATAGTTGTGAGATTTTTAATGATTAATTAGCACAATTTGTACAAACTTTATACACAAGGAATGGATATAATATGAACTCATCACAAACAAACTAGAAATCTTTGAAAGTGAAATTTGTTGTCCTTAATTATTAAAATAAAAATTCATGAATTCAAGCTCTTTCTAATCATAAATGTAGTTCTTTTAAACTAATGATAATAATATTGTACTTGCATACAATCTGGCTAAGTACAAAAATCTAATTAGAAAAACCATTAGAAAAACAAAATCTATAGCTAGTTCTTTCTAAAAATGATTACATGTCTAATCAGTTCAGACAAATATAGATGAAAAACTACATGGCAGCTTGGAGATATAAAGTTTCTTTTTTGTAGTAAAATATTCTACTTGTTCTCTGTGTACACTTGTGATATACTGTTTACCACTCAAAGATAAACTTCATATGCTCGCACCACCATGTAATATCCACTATGTACTGTTATACTTCATTTGAAGAACTGAGCTCCATACACAATATATAAATTGAACAATGTGTATCTATTATATGTGGCTGCTATAAGTAGCTAATAGTCGTTGAGTAAATATAATATATATATGATAATATATATGAATAAATGAAAGGAATAAAATTCATATTGATAACAATACTAAACACCATCAGTAGAATACAACTTAAACCTTAAGATGCTGATCAGGCTGTATTTGTAGAAAACTGTGGATTTTACACTGAATTTGAGCACCAGCACAATTTTGTCAGTCAGACCAAGACACCTAATTAATGAAAGAATAAGCAAATCAAGCAAAAATATTATAGAACTGCGAAGCAACAATGTATAATGGCTCAGAAAATCATTAGTATTAATTTTGTCCTAGCGCACTTACTGAGACAATGACGAGGCTCTATCCCATCTCTACTGACAATATTTTCAAAACAACTTTAATTATCTCACCACAGAAAATCACTGTAGGATGCCTGCCTGATTTCAGGCAACTGGTGATGTTACATTGGGTTGATTTGCAACAACAATTTTCCATGCAACACTTGGTCAAATTGATAACTTTGCATGAAAAGTTTTTAAAATTCATATCAAACTTTGCAACTTGTTCACTAATCAAATAATATTGCTAAAAATAGTTGTGTTTTGTATTTTGCACAGCATAAACTTTATGGGTAACATTTGTTGCACGGAAAATTGTTGTTGCGAATCGACCCGTGTAACATCACCTTTAGACTCTGATTTATCAGGCATTTCTGGCCAGTAGGTGCCGGTATTGCATTTACAAAAATAATGGGGTACTTGCACTAACAGGTCATGTGACCCTGTCTCCCCTAAATCAAGCAGCACCATCAAAATGAACTCCAAAAAATGAAAGAGCACCTTGGTATTATTAAGTAAAAGTGCAAACTTTTGGTTTATAAGATGAATAAAGGAAAAAAATACAGCAAATTCAAGATTAGATGTTTTACTTGCCATCTCCAATGCGTTTTTCCAAATGAATCTTAAGAAAATATCCAATCTTAAACTTACTGTCATTTCTCCTGTATTACATCATATGAGCTGAAACTTTGCACTTTTACTAATATCGAGGTGCTCTTTCTATTTTTGGCATTCATTTTGATGGTACTGCTTGATATAGGGAAGATAGGGTCATGTGAACTGTTAGTGCAAGTCTCCCATTCAAAACTTTTAGGGATAAACAATATAACCACCAAGCTCCAAAATGATCGATAAACTCAGTATTTTGATAGATTCAGAATAAGCAAAATGAGAGTTGTGTCAAATCAAGTTTCATATTATGATATGCACTTTGCCCAAATTTTATTTATTTATTTTTTCATAGTCTATGAATCATACAAAATTTGACTTGACATCAATTATAGCATGATAAATTAACCCACAGAAACTGCTCTTCTTAATAAGATTGCATTTTTTATACCAATCAAGTTCAAAGCAAATCATTGGCTGTAAATAATGACGGTGACATGTTGCTTCATGTGCATTGCACTGCAATGAAGCCACTTTCACTCATTTTGTCGCTGCAATCGTACGCACGAATTCAAACCAGTCTAAATTCGAGTCACGTGTTGCAGCGAAAAATTTTGTCGCGGTGACAAGATTTTTCATGTGTTCCCGCGTCGTGCCGCAGCGACCCGACACCTAGTGTGTGCCAGTCTTTACACTCTAATTCCTTTGTTTTCTGTTATATTTATCTATTATGCTCTAAATAGTACACTTTGATTCATGGGTTAATGAAAACCACTATACATGTAGAGCAGATTTCGTATGAGTGTGAAAAGGACCACACCGTGCCGCGACCGTGTCAGTGCCATGTTTCCTATCAAAACATTCGAAAATTCTGCCATAACCGTGCCACGACCGTGCCGCGGCCTTTTCACACTCATACGAAATCTGCACTAATTCATATTCTTAATTTGTTTGAGAGTCATATTGTTGGAGTGACAGAGTTTTATTAGAGGAAATCCTAGAGACTTACCTACAGTCATTCTTAAAAACTACTAGACACTTTATTTCTTTTGGCATTTGGTGACATCCTTGGTTTAAATCTTATGGGTTTAGCTGGACTAGCTGAAATTGTGGAGGATGCAGAGCTATTAGCTCCATCATTTGAATACATCTCTACATCCATAGCAAATGGCTTGGGTATTAAAGAGCTTTCATTGAAGAAGTTGTTCCTTTGACTTGTTTGCCTTGCAGAAGAATTAAACTTTGAAGTCAAATTTGTTGATTGATAATTAGTAATAGATTGGCTGTCAATCATTTCCTCATCACCCTCTGATAATTTGTGCAATCGTGTTGGCTGTAGCACACCCAAATATTGAAGTGTCCTTTGATTATCATTTTTACAAGTATAATTTGCTGGCTCTAATGGTGGCAACACAGAAAATTGGGTGTGACCTGTATCAGGCACACTGGCTTCAGCATCTAACACAACATTCCTTCTTTCAAAATCATGTATCCTCATATTTGATGAAGGAATTTGAAGAGACTGTTGTGGTTGTCTTTCCAGTATTATGTTTGTGTGATTTCCTGTTTGACTGACAGGAACTTTTGGAAAATCACTGCCTTGTGTAAAAACAGGAAAATCAACTACTTGCATTTCCTCATTAGCCACTACTGACTGAAGTTTTTCAACAAGCTGCTTGGTTAACTTGAGTTGAGTTCCCTTAGGTTCACTAGTGTCGGGAAGGCCAGTTTCTACCCTGTGGACTGTAGCTTGTTTGTCTTGAGGATCAGACGGCCCTTTTGTGTATTGCAGAGGGACAGGTTGCCTGTGTTTGGACAGCACAGACCTCCCTGATTTTGAAGATCTACTTGATCTCTTTGAACGATTTGACTTGGCGCTGTTTAGCCTTGATGTGGACTTTAGCCAGTTGGAGCTAATAGAACCATGTAGGTTCTTAAAACTTGATGAAGCTGCAAATGAAGCAATCCAAGGATGTTTTAGGCCTTCCTCTGCTGTCATCCGCTTCTCTGGTTCAAGCACAAGCAATTTGCTGATGAACTCTCTAGCTAAATCTGAAACATCATCCCATGGCTGAAACATAATTATCAAAATGAGGGGTTAGTCCTGGAATAAAAGCTATAGACTTCACACCTAGCTAACCCTAATTCAATCCTTATAATGAATCCTAAATTTCTTTGTATTTTTGATTCTCTTCATGCAAAATGAAATGTGTTCACCATAAATATAAATATTTGTGACTTAGATTTTAGTAAAAATATAGGCAAATTTATTAATGGCATTCATTCAGTTGACTGCTGTGATCTGTTTTCTGCAGCCAGGCCTATACTGATATTGACCCTTTGACTTAAACTGAAAGAACAAATCCTAATAATTATTGTGAAAATAAATCTGATTCTCAAAGAATCTTTAGAGGGTAGAGCTGTTCAGTGATTACTTAAAAAGGCTATTTTTGTTTGTTTGTTTGTTTGTCTGTCTGTTTGTTTGTTTGTCTCTGTTTGTTTGTTGTGTTTGGTTGGTTGGTTCTTTAGTTTTCCTTTTTTTAAATATTTTTATGGCTTTTTTAACATACTACACATTCAATGTTTTTATTGCTGGACTACACAATTGATGTTCCATTTAAGATTACAAGCTTGAACTTGGCTGTTATTGAATGGAAAGGATAATAAGGTCAAGTCTATTACTGGTTATTCCATACTGAGCATTATGTTGTAGGTATGTAAAATATGACAACTAATTGAAACAGAGCATTATAATGATCGCAGGGGGGGACTCCATTGTGAAAGAATTTGGTATGGTCATCAGAAATTTTAAAAAATACCCCTAAAAGATCCTGGAAGTCTTTTAAGAAGGGCGTGGCTGGACGATTTTTAACCCATAAGAGATACCAGCAATAACAAGCTAATGAACATTATTATGATGAACATAAAATTGAACAGTTGACATGCTATTGTTGGGCAAATTTCTTCTATTTGAGAACAAGATAATAAGCGATGGGCTTTTATGATACCCTAAGAGAGACCAGGAAATGCTAAAACTCTAAACTTCAATTTTAACACCCTACAAGATACCAAATTACTGAATTTCACCCCTAAGAGATACAAAGAGCATACCCAATCCTTTTACAATGGAGTGTTCCCCCCCCTCCTCCCATCTAGAGTCCAATATAAAGATTATTTAGCCACAAGAAACTTAAAACTACTATTACTCAATGAATTCACTATAAAAACATTCATTTAATCTCTCTTTTCTCTGAAAATTTTGCAACAAGAAATCAACCATCCTGAAGGAACTCAAGATGCTTTAAATGCTGAAAGATATTTTACAGCATTCCATGTCATTGATCAGTATTTGAGTTTCACCAGGTTTTTCTTGAGATACAACATTCACAGTAAAAGTGGTCATGTCAGTAAATCTATCATAGAGTAACACTAACATTAACCAATAGATAATAATATACATGTACATGTCAGTCTACTTATACCTAAAACAATCAAACTAAACAAATGTAATGCAGCAATCCAAATATTTCAAGTATGTTATCTAGCCAACAACTTTGACACAGCAAGTAAGCTTATATAACTTCTAGAAAGGACGTTTCAAGAATGGTGTTCCATAACAGTGTAGTAAAACAAAGGCAAATGGTTTGTCAAACATTCGATCTTTAACAACTAATGACTCTGGGACAAAAGAAAGCCTGAAGATTGCTAAAAACAACAGAATCTGTTGAGCTAGAAATCATGATTGTCATTTTTAATTGAATGAATGGCACATTTAGGGTAACTTTATGACGTTACTAAACAAAGGTTTTTATATTGGCAGAAAACTGAAAATTACGCAAAATAATTTGTACTTTCAATAGAAAGGCATGCCTACACTGAAGAGTTGAGAGCCAAGATTGTCATACTAATTTGAACACTTGCCAAAAAGAATCAAAGAGTGTTTTCTGATAAGAGGCTACAACATGTCCAATGTACCTACAGAACTTTCTTCCCTCGGTTTTTTCCCCGTGTAATGTGTGATAATGTGGATGCTATACATTTCTACTGTGGCAACTCCATCGCTTTCTTCTAACAAATCAAATGTCATTGCCGGGTAAGGAAACAATAACATAGGGACTTCACGAGAGCTTTCCTCTGTTTGTTTACTGCCAACCACAAATATGCAAAAACTATGCAGTTCATGTTTATTGGATTACCAGCTTGAATGTACCCGCAGGAAACGCGCGAATGTCTTGTGATCCTTGCCGGTTGTAGTACACTGCGGCATTGACAGAAACAAACTTTTTAGTGTCATGCATCGAGTCCCTCCAGATCACACTAGGAAATTTTTAATATGCACCACAGTGATATCTCTTGTAAAAGATGCCCATTTTTCGACCTCTCAGCAAGGCAGTGAGGGAAACTTAAGCCATGCGACGTATGATTCGATCGATGGTAATCCTATCTACATGTACTTACAAGCACCAAAATATTACTCAATTAAAGAATATAGTAAATTGAGCATCGTAGAACTTGCGCGAATCGTCAAAAATGCATGAGCAAGTGTGATTGCTAGGAGACGTGAACAATAATTCTCAGCATATGGCTCTGCTCTCGAACCAAAACATTGCGACAGATCTGCTTCAGGAAGTTCATGTATCATATACACAGAAGAAGCGACAACAAGTGAGATCATTTTCACAAGCCTGTGTGACTATATAAGCCACTTTCTAGCCCGATATTTATAAGCATTCAAAGGTTCCTAAGGTCGAAAAAGAAGCGAAGCAAGACAATTTGTGAGATTTCCAGAGTAATTAAAGTTTTGTGTGGCGATAAAGTACTCATTACGTTTTGGAACATTCCAGTCTTATTGGCTATGTCTTATGTTGCACATTCTTGTTAACACAGGATCCTTTCGTAGGCAGGAACCTTTATAGATCCAACGATGGCACTCAAAACAGGTCAAACAACCAAACAAAAACTAATACGAAACCCAACTTGGGATTCAGGATTAGATCAACTAACCCCCGATAAAGACATTCCCCCTCACTTCACTTCCATGCTCTATTTACAATCTAATCAGCAATCAAAGCAGATCAATTGAGCACGAAAATCTTTTGAACCACGGAAATGTGTCCATGAATCCCAAACAATTGTACGTTTGAAATACACCAGCGTCTGCGACACACCACAGGCACGGCTTTAGGGTATTCCGACTCTTAGCTACACTTTGATTGCAGCAACATTCCTTACTATTTTATCAAACTTAAAACCACTAGTCGACGTGTTTGACATTGCAAATTAACATACAGGCTGAAGAACATGTCACATCCTTTATAACACAGTTAGGTCATGCAACACAAAACGTGTAATTATCCTAACACTAGCCTATTCTCTTACATACCTCGCATGAATAGTTATACTTCGCCGTGAGGATGGCCCGATATAACCGCGTTCTGTTCTCGTCCGCGAACGGCATTGATCCACTAAGCAAAATGTACGATATTACACCGATCGACCACATGTCTACAGCATTTGTATACGGTCTACTCATCAGAATTTCGGGTGCGATGTACTCTGGTGTACCACAAGTGGTCTCCATGGTACTATCGTCCGGATTTTTCTTCAGATTGGACAAACCGAAGTCGGTGATCATGATCTTTGAATCATTACCAGGGTGATAGTAAAGCAAATTCTCCGGTTTGAGATCCCGATGCGTTATTCCCAAGGAGTGAAGATATCGAACTCCTTCTAACACCATGTATAAAACGTGTGTAGCGTCCCGTTCCGTGAAATACCCTCGGCTCACTATACGCTCGAACAGTTCACCACCAGTCGCGAGCTCCATTACCAAGTACACCTTGTCCTTACACTCAAAGACCTCGTACAGCCGCACTACGTAAGCGTGTTGAACTTTTCTTAAAACAGCCAACTCCGATTCAAAGTCGTTCTTACCTTCCTTTATCTCTATCATTTTAATCGCGTAAGGTTGTTTGGTGGTTCGGTGTTCAACTCGGACCACCTTGCTAAACGATCCTTTCCCAATGAGCGCCTTTATGGAGTATTTCTCCGTAACTCTAGTGTCAAATCTAGCTCTGAATTTGCCTCCTTTGACTCCTTTTTCTGTACATTTTCGCTTGGCATTACTCTTGTTTCCCTTGGGGTTAGCTTCACGTGATGAATTACCTTCGGGTAGCAAAGTTGTCTTTACTTTACGATCTGAAGGTGACTCGTTGAGTATTTTCTTACTACTACCACAACCCATCGTCATTTTACCAAATTCTCAACGAAGAGAATGAGTATCGTATACTACTTGCCATGATCAGCTTGAAATCGGAATTTATCACGACTCTCTAAACGAATCTCTGCTACAAACTCTGTCTCTCTCGTGTATGTCAATAATAACTGGCCCAAATGTCGAATGCAACTAAATGTTTGTAAATATAATATAATTGGATGATAAAAGAGTGTTTTCCATTGGTCGTATGGATCTGAAGACGACCGGAAGATTGGCGGTTCCACCAGTAGGGCGAAATGTTAGCCAATGGGGATAATCGAGTGAAAGAACAATGGATGTCAAAAACGATGACATCCTTGATGACACCAAATTCCTACAAAGGGAATCTAGACCTCACACGTAAATACTGTTCTACAGACTAATCGAAGGGCAAAATATTATAATCTACAATTTCTTAACAAAATTTAGATAGTTAAAATAGAAAAATGCATTATCACGTGATGCTGTCTGTTGAAGGCTTCTGAAAACTGAGTACATTCTTACGTTCACGAGGGCGTGTGTGTGTTTGACAAGTCAAAAAATAAGAACAAAGAAGAAGAGTCAAAGAATATAAAGGAAAACTGAGCAATGACTAAGAAAGTGTTTTTATAAAAAACACATTACAAGTAAATCGGTCTTTTCATGTTTGTTGACGTCGTTGGAAGGAAATGCTGCTTTACAGGGTGTTTGTTTCGCATCCTTTGATGCAGTCAATCAAGATAATTAAAATAACTTATCAGTCAATCAAACTATTAACTTTGAACCCTTTACGTGCATTCGAATTTATCGACCGAAATATTACTTGAATCAAAAGTTTAAGAACTAGATACTTTTTATCTAACTAAATTTGCCATAAGTCATCCAAACAGAACACGTTATAAACTATTAGAAATTGTAGCATCCATCACGTGCAAGTTTGACCTTCGAGAAAGTTGACACTTATTTTTCGTGACCTTTGCGCTCATATCAATAACAGGTACTTGGTTCAGTAAAGTTTTCAGTTTAGAAATTTACAAGTAAAAACTATGGAGATCATAGATTCAGGTGAGCGAAGTGAAACACGGCATGAAATATAGCATATGCCATATATTGTTTAAGTTTGTTTGATGATATATAGTTTGAGACTAGTCAGGAAAATAAAATGAGTCCTGGTCAGGTTTAACAAAAGTGGTCCATAAATAGTAATTAGGTTTTTTTAACAATACAAAGCTTTGCAATCTTTTTCTGTAAAATGTTTTTTTCTACTCCTTTATGCATACGCAACGCCTTTTTTAGGTGGTGGTGGTGTGGTCGACCCTGTGGGGTGGTCCGTCGTGGAGTGAAAAATAGCTACGGCGAAGTCCTATCTTTAGCACTGAAGGCGGGATAGTAGGGAAAGGGCGACCCATGTTCACTTCAGTGACTCCTATTTGATGAAGATCTTAAAACTCAGGGAGGGGGGTCAGTTGATTCTGAAATACTAATGCAAAAGGGAAACTTGCACGTTGAAAGTCAATTTTATACTGCATATTGTTTACTAATTTCCAGTGTTTTAGATTCAGCATTTCGCACGTGCGTACCTCGGAGGCTGGCTCTTCATCTATAGTGCTTTTTTTTTCCTTTTTCCCCCTCTTCTGCTTTTCACTGACTGTGCGTACCTCCGAAAAAATTCTGGCTACGCCTCTGATTTCTCGTGTATTTGTTTCAATGACTTTAATCTGCTTATTCAGTTTCGTCCAGTAATTTGCTTTGAACATGTTTGAGATAATATTCCAAATTAAGGTCATTAATAGAGGTTTAGGGGGATCGAAAGGCCTCAAAAGAACGAAAACAACTCAGTTGTCGTTATTTTACTTGTTTGTATTCATGAATAATGTGTATAAGGTATTGTCAGTGTTTTAAAGTTGAATATCTTTAAGGTAATAAAAATTTGCCCCCCCTCCCCCCCCCCGGGCCGAGTACATGTCAACCTTTCATGTAAATTATAAAATCATCAATAGACAAATCCAGTATATATGTTGTGTTTGGACCTGAACCAAGGGAGACAAGAGCTACAGTCACGACACCATTCTATGACATATTTGGCGGCTAACCTTTAGGGGATACAGAATATTCCAGGATTGACTTGTATGTTAGAGAAGAGACTACTTAACAAAAGGTGGTACTTTCCTTTTTCTTCAGTTCCTTTTTGTACAAAACTTAAATTACTTTGTACAAACATAAAAAACCTAAATTACTTTGTACAAACATATATAAAAGGCCACTCAGTAGAAAAACCCATGGACCCAATCATAAAACAAGTACGAATATCAGGAGACGTGTTGAACATTCAGTCTAAGTAATCCTCTGCTTTCAAATAAATCGGGAGCTGAGAATCACAAATGAAGAAGCCAACATCAAATTCATTCAACACCTTGTCGGAAAAGGATCCAGATTTAACATTGAACGCTTCCGTCAACATTTATAAATGCGGATTTCCGTTGTATGTAACAACACAGCATTCACTTCGCTTTCAAACTGCCAAGGCCAATCACTACGACGATGAGTGGATCGCAAGTCTGTCTGAATGTGCAAGGCCGGAAAAAATCAGGTTTGTAGCTGCTGTACCACTGCAGCTATTACCCGGCTTTAGAAACTCCATGAAATGGAGAAAGCTGCAGTCAATGTTGCTTGGCTGCATTCTGGCATTTTAGCTATCGGAATTAACTTAGTGGCTTAGTGGTAGCATAAAAGGCTGTCCTCGCAGAGTTAAGGAACTGCATGACTGAGTCGAATTTGCACACTGACTGAGTGCATATTGGATTCATTTTCCGTCCCTCTAGTTAGTATTTCATTGAAAGGGGACACCCAGTTTTACATTAAAAAACCTCTAGAAAACAGCAAGTCAACAATCTTCAATCACAAACTATGGTCTTTTGATTGTGTTGAATTACACAGGTTTTATCGCTCCTCTCCCCAAAAGAATGAAAGAAAGGAAAAAATCCGACCTACCCGTCAGTGCGGCCCTAAGGGGATTCGCAAGTCAAAGTCAGTATGAATCCTTACTCAAGCTATTAAAGTATTAGATACTTCCGAACTGGATACTTTCTCAGTTGTGCCACGATTCAATATCTCCGCTGGAAATTGACTCGCGATACTATACCAACGACCCTTTCTGTCCCTGTGCAAAGTACTGGTAGAGATCCAGACTTTCCTGTGCGATCCACGCAAACCGCAACCTTATGAACATCAAGGGGCCTCAAAGGGCCTTGTCCAGAACTTTGTTCCCAAGGGTGGGTCGAACGAAGTTCACCCCCCTCCCCAACTTCTCAGTTCACTTCTCTTTCTCTTCGGTCTATATCAAAGTATACTAAATCTGAATTTCAAAAAAATGATATAAAATAAGGAGCTGGAATTGCCATATTTCATTATGTCAATGCTTGCTTATGAGGGGACAGTCGCCTAGAACAATAGAATTTGAACAAACTTTCTTCTGCTGTATGTTCCAAAGCATGCTAAACAACGTATTTGTAACTACATGCCGTCAGTATTGAGATTTTCAAACCCATTAGGGGGAGGGGGGTATGTCCCGGTACCCACCACCAGATCTAGAAAAATCGGGTGGTGCTATACTCAGTGTGTCCAGTGCAAATGATGAGATACTTTCGTTATCTAAAAGTTGGCTAAAAGTTTTAATTCAAATTTTCGCTTTGGATTAACACTCGAATTCTAGTAAGATAAAATGCCTGTTTAAAACTATTTAAAGGTGTTATTTTGCATTTTTATTTAAATTTAGCAACTTTGAAGCTGAATGTAAAGAATATATATAGCATATGAGCGACTGGAGGCTTGAACCTCATTATTCAAATTTTCACATTGGATAAAAAATAATCCAACTTTTATCAATCAAAACTAACTACAAACGACCTAAACGGTCTGCAAAAAATTATTTTTCATGTCTTTTTGTTCCTCTCCTCTCCTCTCCTTTCTTTCCTTCTCTTTTCTTTTCTTCTCTTTTCTTTTCTTTTTTGAAAATTCCAGAACGATATAGAGCATGTTAGAGCATATTAACAATTTTGCTCTTTTTTGATCTTCAAACTCGACCCTCTTGATCTTTAGAAATTTGAAGTAGCAGTGGCGGATCCAGGGGAGAGGCCTGGGGGACCCTTGGATCCTGTCAGTTGTTTGTTTTTCTTTTGAGAAAATTTAATTTAGGAGGAAAAACGACCCCCTTACGCGCACAGTAGATCGGATAAAAGTTGTTCTAAAATTACTTTTTTGAGCGCGCACATGCCAAAAATAACCCACTCCCAAAATTGGCTCTTTCAATCTCGATGGTGCCCCTAAATTTCAAAATGTCTAGATCCGCGATCTGTCGCTGAGTAGTTGCACTGCAACAGAAGGTTTTGGCGAATCGGGCCGATTTCTCTCTTTTCCCGAACGAAGCTTATCACAATCGGGCCGACATATCGTACCGTGTAAACAGGGTTTTAAACTTTGGTCTCACCTGGATACAATTTAAGATGATTTTTGTTTTGAATTATTTCTGGAAAGCATCTATTTTAGTTCGTTATGTTTGCTATATTACACACTAGAGTAGCGAGGGGGGCACGTGCTCCCCCTAAATTTTGGTAATTGTCAAAATATAAAAGAAAAAATACTAGAAAATAAATAGAGATTTAACATTGATTAAATAAAGATTTGCTTATTTATGGTGGTTACTTTTTTATTCTTGTCTCATCCCCAATTCTTGTACATGTAGGTAGGCCCCGTGTGCTAATCTTACAATCAAAACAATAATGAACTACTGAGGTATAATATCACGCTATCTGTTCATCAAAATTGAAACAGTGAATGAATGTTTCAGTGTAATTAATTACCTTGAGTCCGGCCTCTTCGCACCATGTTCCCATCGGACGTGACTATCACTGCTTTTATCTCGCACACTAAGTTGAATAAACCACTTGATAGTTCAAGAGATGCCAAAACGAGAATGTAATTTCCGACGTTGTTGTCTTCTCTTAGTTAAGAAGGGCTACGCGCAAGCACGTACAAGGATCCAAATGGGAAAACAGTATATATATATAACTTGCCTTATTTTTCTAGTCGTCAGGTGTGGAATTAGCGGTAATAAGTCGAGACAATCTAACCGGGGGTGGAGTGCCCTATACACCCTTCTAATACATCACACAATGCTTGTTTTCCGCACTTGACGTCAAGTTTATTCTTTTCAATTGCATTCACATTGTACAAGTTTCAAAAGAATAAATTTGACGTCAAGCGCGGAAAACAACACGTTGTGGCACTTATTAGAAGGCTGTATATTTGCTATACGGGTATGTGCCGCTTGATAGGGTATGATTTTTCAGCTCCAGGGTCTGGAGTAGGGTATCATTTTTGCCTTTTTTGTCTGGGATAGGTTACCGTTTTGGTCTGGGACAGGGTATGGTTTCTGTAGTAGCTCCACTATCAGCCTTACATCATCTTAAGCACGCTTTTAAATAAACAAAATATTTGAACAGAACGATTGTTTGATGTGAACATAGGTGCTCTCACTTCCTACTAGTCAAAGCCGTCACAATATGGAGAGTCCGGTTGGCTCAGTTGGTTCTTTCGTCCGATTGGTCGGGTCGGGATTCGATTCGCGCTCGGGTCTTTAAAAGCGCCATACACTACACTAGTTATAACCAGTCGGAAGAATGCAAAAGAACCCCAACTCGCTATATATTCAGAAAGAGTAGGGAGATATCAGTGTGTGTGTGTGGTCTGTCCTTTCTAGATGGGCTATACTTGGAGGAAGAATCATGATTCCACAAGGTTTTGTCAGTTTGTCTTTTCAGGCTGTACTGAGACACCTATCTTAACCCCACTACTTGCAAAAAGCCCTAACATAACAGACTTAGGAAGGTCTACCTCATCGTAATACTCCATGAACGTTATTCGTTCAGTTATGATTTCCGGGTTGTCCCAAAAGTTTACTACATTTGACTTTAGTCACCGTTTTTGAAAAATCGAAAGCCTGGAAACCGTTTTGGTAGCCAATTTAGAGAAAACGATGCAACAAATTCTAGAGGTACTGATAAAAATGGGATGAAATCAGTAAGTATAGTTAAACGCCCATATGGTTTAATCAGCTGAAGGAGATTTAACTTGCAAGTCTGGATATGATGTTACATAGGTTCCGGGGAGAATACTGACCAAACTCGATATAAAAACCGAGGCCTTTGAGCGTTCCAGATGCAGGTGGGCAGTACTAAAAGCTCAAATCTCAAAACCGAAGCCTCTGAGCGTTCAAGGCGGGCGTTTAAACGACCATCTTAAGCTATCGTTTGATTAACAGCTTTTTCCATGCTCCCTGGTAATACACACGCAAGAAGTGACCAGAGCACGACTGACTCATCACGCTGGAGTGAGTTCAAAAAATATCGGATTTATCGAAAAATTTCAACAACATCGCGCTGAAACCGACGAAGATATGAATTTTTTAAAGTTAAATTTTATGAGCCTCATAAAATTTAACTTTAAAAAATTCATATCTTCGTCGAACTTTTAAAAGAAAACGTTCGTGCTAAACATGATAACGAGGCTAATAACGCATGTGATGCGTTACTCCCATACATTTCTTTGTAAAAATGCTGACTTTCAAAAATTCATATCTCCGTTCGTTTAAGAACGTTGTCGAAACTTGCCGCAGTTTTACTAATTTCGGTATGGTGAATTCCATTTTTCGATAAATCTGATATTTTTTGAATTCACTCCAGCGTGATAAGACTCAATTAAGAAGTGCAGGGAGGGCCGAGCAGTATTTCTTGAGTGCTCTTGGCACTTTCTAAGTGTTGTGTTACAGAACGGAGCACGGAAAAAGCTGTTCTATTTGTTTTATCATATATATTTGCCAAATTGTTAAGTCGAATACTCTAGGGGAAAAAAAGCCGATTTTGTAAGAAAGCACAGCTTTCGACCAATCACAGCGTGCGTCAATAAATAATAATAAATAAATTTCTATATTCCAAGTAAAAGGTCATAAACTTCAATCCTGGTAAAATATATTGAGGAGCTTAAGATTTTCACAAATTCTTCTCGATTTCCGTTTACTAGTACAAGGGGAAATATTACAATAATCCCGTCTTACAGCTTTACATGATACGGAGATCGACGAATGAAGAACAAGGATGTCGATTTGATATATCTAAAGGCCATTGTACGTGGGAGAAACCATGAATGAATGGAGTTGTCACTACCACGTAAACTTTTAATTATAACGCCGAGCTTTCGGACAGAGTGTCCATCGTCAGGGCAAATGAAAATGTTACATTAATGTTAAATGTAACGAATGTAGCATTTTCATTTGCCCTGACGATAGACACTCTGTCCGAAAGCTCGGCGTTATAATTAAAAGTTTACGTGGTAGTGACAACTCTATTCATTCAAGGATTTGATAGTTCAATGACGGGCGGTTGGAAGCTGGCCGAAGTTGTTGGGCGAGTAAAAGGGTGGACAGATAAAGTGTTATTCGAAAAATTTCAATAATGCGCATCAAAGGGAGTTAAGATGATGAAACTTTGCCCAAACATTTTGAACCCTTAAATGACCACTTGTTGAACTCTATTTATCCAATTCTTGAGTTATGCCCACTAAGAGTATATTTGTCTGCAGTAAGTAAGACGCAAAATCCAAAACATGTCCTTTTATTCCAAAATATACATCTGAAGGAAGAATATGATCATTTGTTTGGATATTGGAAACATGGCGAACTTAAACGAACCAAATAGTATTCTGACACGCTCCCTTGCTAAAACGTATGCATTTCTCATCAGTTTATAAACTATAACTTTTAAATGACAATGTTGCATGTCACGTATCATTTTTGTTGGGGATACCAGTACTACGTGATCGTTGATCGCTCTGTACATTGGGTCTCGAGTATGGCTTGATACCATGAGTTCTTGCTTTTCCACTTGCTGCGGAGGAGGTCTGTTGAAAACAAGCACGTAAATATGACTTGTCAGTCATCCCTGTACGAATGGTCACTGAAGGCGCCGTCTGAAATGGAGATACTGCTTGGAACATTTCTTGTTGATAAGAATTTTGAAAATCTGTATAAGAATACACCATTTTGTCAACTATTTTACACCGTCATCGTCCACTCTTGTTTTGATCCCAGAGGAAATGTTCTTATTGTCCGTTATTTTGAACAATCTATCACGGTCAGTCAGGCATTTTTATATTATTCTTAAGCACAAGCAACATCTACCCAAATAAGCAGTATCTGCTTAATATACATGTATTGATTGAGAGCATGGTCTAACTGCTACTTTTAAAGTTACTTTTTCGACTGAAACAGGCCTTGCGGTGAAACGTTTATCAGGGTTCCCACTGACCTTGAAAAGTCAGGGAATTCTCAAAATGTTTCAAGGTTAGGGAATTGTCAGGAATTCTTTAATTTGGTCAACGGGAAATTGAAAGTCAGGGAGTTTTGGGTTGGGAAGGTCCAACCCTTTAAGTAGGCTGCGAAATTCCACGAACCTTAACCGCTTAATTTCGTTGACTGATATCGGTAGAATAGAAATTTTCTAAATTTGTGTTCAGTAAAACGTCAGTGAAAAATTGGTTAGTGAAAAGTCAGGAAATTTTGTTTCACAAGCGGAGAGTGGGAACCCTGTTTTTATTTCTATGCTGCGGCACTCGAGGTAGTCATGACTAATCAAACACTGCTATACCTTTCCTACTTTCTTTTTAACAGAACTTTCCGTTGATTGGGTGGGAACGGTACTGCCCAGTTTCGGTAAGCCTTGACTTGTCGCCTTCCAGAAACAAACAGTGGAATCCTCTCCACCTGTCACGATCTGCTCGTCCTGCAAAATCATATATTCAATGTTAATGGATTGTCATTACGGCCAATGCAAGCGTACCAAACTATGTCCAACAAGTCCTGATATTGAGAGTGTTGTTGTACGTGGGTGTCATTATTCAATGTCCAAGTTGTTACTTCCACGTAAATGGATTTTATTTTCCAAGTCCCGATATTGTTGACTGCAACATGTTGACAACTAGATAATATACAAGACAACTACGTCTAATATTTTTTTCATTCCGTGATCACCAACGCATAAAAGTGTTAGATTTTAATTTTTATTTAACTAGTGTTAGATGTTGCATGGCCGGAGCGAGAAATCCAGGAAATCCGTGTGCTTGGCAAGCACACCGCAACAAAAACTAACATATGGTTCTATTCCCATCAAGACATCACCGTAAGCAACCCCCAGGATGCGGTTGAGAAGAACATGCTCATCCAATGACCCATGTGGTTCAGGAGGAAATAGCACACCGCAACAAAAACTAACATGGTTCTATTCCCATCAAGACATATCACCGTAAGCAACCCCCAGGATGCGGTTGAGAAGAACATGCTCATCAAATAACCCATGTGGTTCAGGAGGAAATAGCGGTCAGTGGATTTCCTTGGTTTTAGAACAGCCCAAGTCTCTTACTTACTTGTTATAACAACGATTACAATAGAAACAAGCACGTTTTCTCGAAATAGGGGCGACCATAAGAAAAGAGATTGGGAGTGGGGATTTTGAAGACGCAAGATTGTTTTTGTTTACCTTATTTAGCACATTCATACTTCCTAAATGCTTAGTATTTTAAGTATATATATATACAACTTGCAGTGATGTTTTTCAAATATCAACGATAGTTCACAGTGATACCTACTGGACCATATGATGCTTTCTTACATTTTTCTACAATTACGGCATTTGATGTTTTAGAGTAGGAAGGAACTCGGAGGAGGAGGAGGCTTATAATTGGACTATCTTTCTCGTTTGCTGTTGAGTGGGCTTATAACCAAGGGGCTAACTAAGCAGCAGTTTACGGTTTATCAGTGTTTTGTTTTATTTGTTTGTTTGTTTGTTGCAGTTGTTGCTGTTTTGTTTTGAAGCTTACGATCTAGTGTGCCTGTCGTTGTTTTCCTGTAAGTTTTCAAAATGGTCTAGGCATGAGCTCTATCATTCGTCAAATGTTCCGGTCCACTTCTGATTCTCAAGTTGACAAATGATCGTAGGTATATAAGCCCCGTTAAAACGGATCCAACCTGTTGGTCCAACATCATTCAACGTTGGTCCAACACACAACAGTTACAATTTATGACAATTGCACTGATAACCCAGTGGCCCTCAAAAAAAGATGTATAAATGAAAGCATTTGAACACCTTGTTGGACGATGCTGGATGATGATGGATGTAGTTTGATTTGGGTCAAACTTCTCATCCAACAGTTCTATTTTTCTCGTGATCGACAAACCGTATCACAACATGTTGGATTCGTTCTCTAGTGAAAAATGTCTGCGCGTGCGTGCATATTATGTTTCTTAAAGCCCAAATTTTGCTTGCCTTCACAATGGTTTTCACAAAATGCCAAAACTTAAGGTCAATTCTTGAAACTTAGGGCCAGTATTCACATGTCTTCATTAATGCAATATCTTTGTCGCAAAAAAGTATACAACAGAAATTTTATGTATACACTCCGACAACATGAACACTTCATTTCAAGCTAAAACTCACATTTCTTAAAGTGCCTGTCACCCATATTTTTTTCATTTTCAAACTCAGTTCTTGTTGGAGAGCATAAGTGAAGATTTTTTATCCTGTTTTTCCTAGACCCATATTTTCCGAGATATATAAAGGTATCAAATATCAAAATGCAAAGGTGATGACGTAAAAGGAGTCAACACTGCCAACTTCTCACGGCTTTTACAAAAAGAGGTCTTCAGTTTGATAGCTGGAGTTTTCACTAAACATGACAGGTTTTACCAATGGAAATAATTTACAAATGGAAAAATTCAAGTATCTTACATTATCTTGTTTTTGTATAATAAATGATGACTCCTTTTACGTCATCAAATTTGCATTTTGATATTTGAAACCCTTATATCTCAGAAAATATGGGTCTAGGAAAAATAGGATAAAAACATCTTCACTATGCTTGCCAACAAGAACTGAGTTTGAACATAAAAAAATATGGGTGACAGGCACTTTAAGAAATGTGAGTTTTAGCTTGAAATGAAGTGTTCATGTTGTCGGGGTGTATACATAAAATTTCTATTGTATAATTTTTTGCGACAAAGATATTGCATTAATGAAGACATGTGAATACTGGACCTAAGTTTCAAGAATTGACCTTAAGTTTTGGCATTCTGTGAAAACCATTGTTGAAGGCAAGCGAAATTTGCATAAGTTTACAAAAGCACGAAGGCGTGACTGTGAGCATGCGCAGACGTTTTCCAGTGGTGTCTTGAGCGGCTTCATCCCACAATGTTGGACTTGCGCACGCGTACTTCTCGTGTTTTCGTATTGAAACTTTGAAGATTTGCATCATTTTTCGTCAAGACGACATTACTTTCACTAAAATATTCTCACGGTGAATCAAATTGTTAGGTTATCGAAATAAAGCCCCACTCGGTCTGCCTGTGCCTTTGTTTGATCCAAACTAAACACTTTCGTCTACTAAACGATCTTGTCCTATCGTCCACTTTATCTTTAAAAAATTCCAGAAGTACTAATTTGCTGCTATGAATTTGACTCCTGACACGTAACAATGTTGGATTCGTTTGAACACCCCCATCCAACATGATCCAATATCGTCCAACAATGTTGGCCAACGTGGTTAAACGGGCCTTAAGAAAATCTGATCCTTCCGAATCCGATTCCGTCGCCATTTCTGATTCCGATTGCAACACCGATTTCAAGTTCACACTGGTCATGATCGATCATAAGCTCCTCTTACGATTCCGACGCTTTTATTTTTGATGTGGTAAAGCTGTGGCGTCCGGAAATCGAATATTTTCTATGCTACTATTATCGGATTTTTGAACTAATAAACGAATCAAGGTTGTTACTTGGCTCAAAGTGGGTTGCTTATAATATTATGAAAATTAGTAGGATTTTGTGTCGACGGGATATGGTTCGGTTAGAATACGGCAAATTTCAAAGCAGGCCTACCACTGTGTTTGACTACCACTGGTCGCCGTCAAGCTTAAAAACAACACGGCACAACTATTCTTGCTATGTAATGAAGTGTATTTGTATCATTTCACGTTCTTGTACTGTTGATGCGTGAACGTAGTTGGAATCTTTTGAAGACGTGAAGTGGATATAGCACTCCATTTAAGCACTATTAGCGCAAGCATTTCTTTGCAGGACATTTAATAGCTCATCTCACGAAAAAAGAACATTAAATCATATTCAGGATCCATTTCAATCAATGGTTTCTACTGGTTAACATTTTTCGCCTCGGGCTCTTTCGCAGTCTCCAGTGTCAAGTAGGACTCAGAGAGTCCAAGTCCTGTAAAAACCAAA
Organism: Telmatactis stephensoni; assembly: GCA_029948255.1. Classification (NCBI taxonomy): domain Eukaryota; kingdom Metazoa; phylum Cnidaria; class Anthozoa; order Actiniaria; family Isophelliidae; genus Telmatactis; species Telmatactis stephensoni. The sequence goes on along the minus strand of JALIZF010001831.1, from coordinate 454,431 downwards.
TTTCCTTTACATATGTTTTACACGTGTTTAGGGCTATTTTTGTGATGAATTTCAAGTGGGGGGGAACACCGTTCGTCGCCGGACATGGTAAGCCCCACTTCGCCTACAACATTACTACGCAATCAAAGTGACCTTCACGCGATGATTGCGTCTGTTTTCCAGACATCAAACATATCCTTTTACATTGAACGGTATCTCTAAAATCAAGAATTTGGGAAAGGGGGGCACATTTCGGACCCCAGATATAGTATAAATTGAGTTTACAAAACTTGAAGCGCTCCCGATTATCAATTTTGATGGGTGAAGTGCTCTTGAATAATTTAAACTTAGAGAGAAATTTTAGTCAGTCCTAAGCGGTTTGACAAATATCGCTTTTTTGGAAAGCTTGTAAAAATTACTCTGGTTTCCTCGCTTTTTCCAGCTTTTCCTACTCTGGTTTCCTCGCTTTTCCTCCCTAATAACACTGCAAGGTGCATCATTAAATCATCCACCGACAGAACTACTCAGAAGCCGTATTATATAATATATGTCGCTCTAATTTCATATCTCACTCGTGTTATTCGACTCTGACTGGGCGAGCACCGAAGCCGCTCCAAAGCAGTCCAACATCTCCAAATTGATAAGCTAGGACCGCGTCTGTATTCAATTTGACGGGGTCTGAACTTAACCTTGGGTTGGTTAGCCCTATATTGACAATATCCCTATCCTTGTATCTATCCTTAGCTTGGAGCTACAATTAACCTTTTTTATCGACTTTACAACGTATTCGCCTTTTGAAAAAGTTACTGTCTGTCTGCTTTGTAATTGATGTACAATTAAAAATGAACGCAAATTCAACCATATGAATTTTTGGAGGTATCAAGAGACCATAATCTTGAATAAAGTAGGAGCTAGAGAAGGTAGGCAACTTCTAGTGCGTAAACGTTTCGACCTTTCGGTCTTCATCAGTACGGAAAATAAAAACTAAACTAAAGTACTGGACCCATCCCCTTCTTTTGCCTTGTACTTATACTTTTTAAATTTTAAATTTAATTTTAACTTTCTAAATTTTGGGAGGTATGTTTTCATTGGTGAAAAAGCTTTTCCCATGGTCCGAGACTAGCCCTCATGAGCTGAGGAAAATAGCCTCTACTGACGTACCACGGCGTCTCTTGGAAAGCAAAGCGAACAAAACCATTGCTCACACTAGGCAAACCGAGCACGTATAGGAGGATCTTTGCTGACGTCAGTGTTTACATTTTGCTTCATTAGCATACGCATTTCACTTTTTAGCCAAACTAACACCAAATAAGCTCTAAATATTGAAAGTGCGTGGCAAAATTAGCTTTCCTCGCAAATTTGAGCTTGACACATAAAACAATTGTTGCGTGATGCGGCTGTAAAAACTCCACATTTTACAGAGTGTAAGGCCTCCATAGGGCTTTTGCCCCCAGAAGATTTGAAAGCTGATATCTCGTTTAATATAAACTAACATCAAATCAACTCTGAATATTGAAAATACGTGGCAAAATTAGCTTTCCTTGCAAATTGGAGTTTGACACATAAAATAGGTTTTTCGCGATGCAGCTTTAAAAACTTTAGATTTGACAGAGAATGCATGGGCTCGTTAGCGCTTTTGTCCTCCAGAAAGTTGCATAGAAAGCTGATATCTCGTTAGATATTGCATACAAAGAGCTAACAATTTCGTAGATTACTTATATAAATAAGTTGTTTTATGTTTTGGACATTTTGGTTTTGTTTTATGTTGTGCCGTTCTAAGCGTGCGGTACTCTTACTTTTATTATAAATGTTAATCTTTATTATATTTTCATTTGTAATCTGGCTTGGACGAGTAGAAAAAAATTGTTCACTTGTTGTTGTTGTTATTGTTGTTGTTGTTCCACCCCTGCAACGTAACCGGTTCACGTAACCGGTAAGGTAACGTTAACGTAACGTAAGGTAACGTTGCAGAAAACGTTACATCGTATGTCCGCAGTCATTCAACATCACAGAGCATTTTTGCAATGGTTTGTATTTGCAGTTGTAGACGTTTCTGTAAATGGCAGGCCTTGTAAATTAACCTCTCAAACCCTCCTGTTCCGAAACAAAAGGCCGCTCTCGACGACAACCGATACGAAAAAACATTGTCATAGCACATTAGCAGACTAGTCATTTCAGCACTAACGTGGAAATTCAATTAACCTGACCCACCTCCAATGCACGGCTAACTATAACTTTGACAGATTTAATAATATCACGAATAGCCACCATGGATGTTTCTCGTAACAAAAAGAACATCTTCGACGACAACCCAAAGTAAAACAAATATAAACCGAAGTAAGAAATGTGATAAAATCACATGGCTGATTGTTCTTGATGGTGTAATGCTTGACGACTTTGACCATGTGGTTTGATTTAACCAATAATAATTTTCTGGCCTAAATGGCATTAATATAGGGACCAGTGTTCACATTCTATCTACGCTGAGACCATGAGAAGTTCGTTTACATTTGTTATTGTTGTTGTTTGTTTTTTTGTTTGTTCTTGATACCGAGTTGTTTGTTTGTCTATAAAATTATGTTCCTCCAAAGTTCTAACCGCAGGCAACTCTATTTTAACTCTTTGGGCTTCCTTTGTAAACAGGAAGCCCAAGAACAAAGGAAACCCGTAGGAAACCCACAGCGATGCCTGCAAAGGCACAGAAGGCTATACCTGGGCTTACTGACTTTGTTTTTTAAAAAAAAATAGTCTTGTCTAAACCTGAAAAAATATTTGATCTTCGTTACCTTATCCAATCCCAACTAATGCAAAAACTTAATCAAAGGGTAGATTTCAGTTGGGAAGTACACGTGAAAAGTTACTCACCTCTAAGTACCACTCTAAACACCTCACAGTTGCGGCATGGCCTCCAGTTAACTTGCACACAGAGTTGACACCGTCCTGTGTTACATCAAAGACTTGGAGATCACCACTGAAATCCAGACAAAACTATGTTGACGTGAATGAAAATCAAATATCAGTATTCGTGGACAAGCAACCATCTGAATGATGATGAACGTTACACAAGGAGGCATGTTCAATCCCCGATTGCTTGGTGACTGGCAATTAGATACTTAGACGAATGGACAAGTATGGACATTGCACCCTACACAGTGTACGTCTGGTAATCGAGGACTACGCCCACACTAAACCCGATAAATTTGAAAACGCATCTTTCTTTCAAAAACGCATAAAATGTTAAGTTTTCTTCCCTCTCTAATGCGCTTCCTCGGCGCCAGAAAGGTAAAAAGGACTATATTTAGCGTCGGTAGTTCCTTTTGCACAACTTAATGTTCCAGGAGCCGACACCCTTTACACCCTCTCTCCATCAGTGCTCCGTTTTAAGGGTATTCAAAAAAAAGAAACGTATAATTTCATCTTTTGCTTCAAAAACTTATACAGTGTTTTCTGTCCGCACTTTAGCACTCCCTCGGCCTCAGAAACGCTGAAATCAAGCTTAATACAACAATTTGGATATGGTTTGCCGACTCACAGTGATATTCATTAATACCAAAACCGGCTAGATCATTACCCGGAGAAGGGACAGTACCCTTTCTGAAAAGCGTGAAAAGCAATACAATACAATACAATACAATACGTTTATTAGTATATCCCAAAGGGGATTTTCAATACTAATTTACAAATGAATAAAAAAAGCAAGCCACCCATTTCGGGCAGAGCCTCCTTGAAAGTGCATCATTGGCAGTACATGTACCTCCCTGGGGGGCATCGTGAGGTTGAAATTCAAAAGTGTCCACCCAATAAAAATGTATAGCACGCGCAAAAATAATACTAGTAAATATATATAAATAAAGACTTTAGATAACTATTATAACTGACTCAACTTAAATTATTAGACATACCTGTGCTTGCCAGTTATAAGATACAACTTGTTTAGAGAAGGATGATAGAAACAATCAATAAGATATTCCACAACCTGACTACCCTAAAGCGCAATAAAGAATATTAATGAAATCACTGAATTCATTTCCATACAGCTAAACGTCCACTGGAACACCTCAATTAATTGGGAGACACCTCTATTAAGGGACACTTTTTTGGAGTTCTGAAAGGATTATTTCCACATTTCTTCAACCTTTATCAAGGACGCCGTGCATTCTGCGAAAACTGTTTAGTTCGAAGGGTCTCCCTGCTCCATTGTTTAGTCTTGAGGGTGTACCCATCCAGGGTTGTCCAGTATTGAAACTGTTAACACCCTCCAAAGTGTTTCTAATAAAACAGTTAAGAGATAATATAGTGTCTCTGGCAGTACAGTGGCGGATCCAGGGGGGTTCGAAGGGGTCCACGGAACCCCCTTGAAGGTTTTAAGCCGTTTTTTTGTCAAATATCGACCAAAGAATAGAGTATTATACACAGCTGGGTTTAAGAAACGGAACCCTCCTTGGAAAAATCCTGGATCCGCTACTGCAGTATAAACAATGCAAGGAGAAAATATAAAATAGGAAAATTCTACTTCAACCCCCTCATTTGACTTACTCTATCAGACTTTCTTAATCCAGAATGGTCAGCTAGTAAAGAGGCCTGAAAAGGAAGTCAGCCGGGAAATCCATCAAAAAACTGCATGTCATATCACTTTCAGGACCTTTCAGCATTTACGTAAGACTTCCTTTTTTTTTAAACATATATCTAGAGTGGATTTCGTATGACTGTGGAAACGGTACCGTATGGTCACGGCACGGTTACGGCAGGTAATTTGGAATGTTTTTATAGAAAACGCGGCACTGACACGGTACAGTGTGGTGCGTTTCACGATCATACCAAAACTGCTCCATGCAACACTTGACCTGGTACATAAATGCAATCAATACATTTCAGATTTACATGTAGATTTTCAAGACATGTGGCGGGGACTTACACACCAGACTATTCTCCAATAGCCAAACTTCATTATTTTGGATGAGTGATGCAATCAGATTTGAGGCTCACAGGAAATCAAAGGATAACAACCTCCCCAGAGCCTTGTTTTGAATTTTATTTTTAGTGATCACTCAACCAAAATATCAAAAGTGGCCTATTTTAGTGTCAACCTTAAGCAGGTAGGTCAGACCACACACTTTTTTGCCCCACTCTTACTGTCTACACTTCTAAAAAGCAATCAATACCAGCAGAGCAGAGTTTGTATGACAACAAAAGTGATTGACATCAAGTAATATATTAATAAACATTTGAAATCATCATTAATTTTGTCCTGTCATACCAAGTCTCAAGAATTAAATGCTCTGAGCGTAATGTTCCCCATCCTTGTGAAAACAGGGCTATTAGTCTGTCACTAATTTCTTGCTCCAATAAAATATACCCCAAGGAATGTTGTCTGTTACAACTTATTGCAGAAGTCAAAATTCATTATGGTGGCATTGTAAAGGTCACGGTAAAATGTTTGTCTATATATACTGCAGGATGCTGGTTGGTCAATCTAATCACAACAGGCATCCAATCAGAAGTGAGAGAAAACTAGACTTCTGGAACAAGTTCTAACAGATAACATTCCCAGGGTATTTTTACTGGGAGTGAGAAATGAGCAACACAATAATGCCATTGTATTCCTGAGGATGACTGCTCTCTCACATGAAGTTGAAAATCATAATGCTTACACTCTGCTCACCTGGTTGATATCCCATAACTGAAGTGTCTCAATATGTGTAATGCAAAAGAGTTTGTTGAACTCATCACCATAGAAACCAATTCTCCCCTATGGATACATCAATTATACTTAAATCAAAACAAGTCGATTAACTGTGATGTTCTGAGGTTAAAGGTGATATTTGACAATCTCAGTGGTGGCATCAGAAGACAAGATTTGGATGCTGGTTCTCAGTGTAAATTTAGTCACACCCTTAAAAACATTTTTGAAGATAAGCAATGATATTGGTAGTTGTTAGTTCCTTCCACATAAAGCTGGTCTCCCAGGAAGCCAAGTTTGCCCGTTTTACCCCCTCTCACCCAGAGTGTTCTATTTTTGGGTTTTGAAGCTAACTAAAGACACACTCTCTTGCTAAGAAGGCCACACACTAACCAACGTAGTCACTCTTTAGTACATGTATTAATACTATTAAATTAATAGCACTGTAAGTTTCTGTACTGTACCACTGATGACCCTGAATTGAGCACAAATTGTAGTGCATCTTCTTCTTCTGTGTGTGAGACATCGAACAAGCAAACTAAACCATCCTGTAGTACCATGAATAACAAATCAATGGTTTGCACTAACTTGTTAATCCTTTTCATCTCTCCTCCCCCATAATTTACAGGGTGGGAATCTTATAAATTTATCATGTAACTGAAACTTCTCTGTGCCATGGAATATAATTATTTTCAAGTTAGGCTGTTTTGTAAAAAAAGAAAAATGTTTGTCTTTACAATAATTTCTAAAGCTATCATTTTCTTGAACCAGCAATGCAACAACAAAATGAATATCTTTGTGCATTAAAATTTGTTTTGATTTCATTTCATTTGAAGAACACAAGTCCAAGATCATCAAAATGTTAACAAAAACCAAAGTTAGAATGCTGAAAAATCTTTAGAAACTGCCAAAATCACACTCTAAAGCTAGTACCATATTTAAGAAGTTAGAAATAAATGTATGGTTCATCAAGTGTGTAATTAGCTCCAAAAAAAAATCTAAACCCAAGACGAGGTTTATTATAAAACCCCTGACCTTCTGAGTACCAGTCAGGCACTCTAACCACCAAGCTACAGGAGTTCCAATGGCAAGAAGGTTCATCCTGTAGTAATCTGAGTATAAATACAAAGGCTGTTCAATAACCTGAGCAGAATGATTTGTGAAGAACTACAGGGTATGTAAGTTTACAAAATAATGGAATTGTCACTCAGTAGCTCAGTGTTAGAGCATCTGACTAGTACTCAGGTCACAGGCTCAAACCTTGTCTTGGGATTCGATTTTTACAAGCTAATATTTCTAACTTCTTTCTGAGTTAATGGTTTCTCTTAACTAAGCATGAGGCTAAATGTAATTTAGGTAAGGTTAAAATCGAGACAATGCGTCTCCTGGGTAGCTGCAGTGTGGGGGGACCCTAAGATGTGCAGGGGCTTCTTATACACATGTCATCAGACACGTGCCCTTGTCTTGCTGATCATCGCGGATCAAACCATTGCTGATTACCTTAGCAGATCATTGTGGATCTTTTGCCCTCCCTACCTGTCCCTGATTACTGGAGTTATTCCAGTGCTGACTTTTGCAGGCCAAACTAATATTGTAGTGGGTTTTTTGCTTGTTTGTTTGTTTGTTTGTTTGTTTGTTTGTTTATCTGCCCCCTCCAAAGGAAATATATTTCTGTGCATTGGTAAGTACTGTTAGGTAGGTATCAATTCCACTGATTTTCAGTGTGATGGGTGTTGGGGGTTCAACTGTGGCATGTTGCCATGGTGACCTCCTGGAGGGACTGGGACATGCAGGTCAGTCTCTCTTGTGGCACCCAACCCCAAGCTCATCTATTGGTGATGAGTTTAATTATAAAATAAATATATAACAAGACGCATAGCTGCGTGAACTCGGGCTTTCTATGTAGTAAATCATGAGTTCTCTTTGTTAACATTGTCCCTTTAAATTCTCCATTCGTTTATTCTGCTGTGCTCTTTGACCTAAAGCGCATTTATACAGGCTTAACCTTCTTTTCGAGAAAGACCCATCGGATTAAAAATTGATTTTTGTTTACCTGTGAAATAGTTTTTTCAAACTAACTTATTTGACTTCTGCAGTGTACTATCAATTTTAATCATATTTTGATTCATTTGCTTTATTCATAACAGCAACTTTTACAATTATTTGAAAAGACAAATAAATGTATTTTAAAGTTTATCTGTTTATCAGTTTATCTGAAGGGTCAGTGCTTGAGCGTCGGACCGGAAATCCGAATGTAGGCTCAAATCACGCCGAGGGCTCGGAATTTTCACATCCAACTAACACATTTCCGAGTGACAATCCAATCATTTACTTACAGAAGAATTGTTGGTAATTCTGCCTGCCTTGAAACAAACCAACTTTAATATAACTGATTTGCAATACTCACAACTCTACAACTTCAACACGGATTATTAGCAGAATTGATTCACAGTTGGTGATCATTAAAGATGAAAACTACTGCTCTATGTTTTAACTATAATTATTAGACTACGTTGAATTTAAGCACAAACATTCCTTTATTTCCTTGATTTTTAGCTTCCAAATAGCAATACAATTTAGATGACTTGGGTATTAGTTCAACGAATACGTTCGTAAACAAACTCAAAAATGTTCGCTCGTAAATTGATCTCTCGTAAAGTTCGCGGATCGACCCGTTCCGAAAACTGCTCGCCATCTTTTAGTGTGGGTCTACCGCGAACAGTGTGTGCGTTTGTATGTAGTTTGAGCGTACTAGAAATCATATTTACCCTTGAATCGCGAGACATCTTGCAGGCCGCCATGATGACCATGTGCTTTTGACGCTTATTTAGGTATATACTTCATGGTTTTGAGTGCCGTATAGTCGCTCTGTACTTCTCAAGTAAAGAAGCGACTATATAGGACAATCATGAAGTATATACCTCTCGACGCATGCGCCTTTCTATCTATACGCATGCGCTTTAGTTGCCAGACTGCGTTTTGCGTCGGAACGAGGAAAATAATAACAACAATAACGAAGCCCAATTTATAACTCGGGCATTCCTACGAAAGCCCGAGTAATAAATTATTTGCAAATAATATAAAAATCAATACACTTGTTAACAAGTAAATAAAATTATACAGTTACAATACTTACAGTTGAGCATGAAGCCATATGTTTTGCTCTTCTAGGGTGGAACTTAACCTTAAATTGAACAAAAATGCAATAGTCTTTACTAGGTGATTGACCTCTGATCAAAATCTGTCTGCAAGTTTGGAATTCAAGAAAACTCAAGTCAAAGTGTTTGATTAGTAATTTTTACAATAGACCTAATCCATGTGTCACAGTGCTTTCCCAATTCATGTGTGGCAAACCTCTAAAGGACTCATTTTCTTTAATTTGTTTTTACTCTTCAAAAAAATGAGTATCAAAAGGATTAACAATGAGTTTCAAAACTAAAGCAGATCATTACTCAGGAGGTTTGTCATAAGCTGAATTGGGAAAACATCATCGCATGATGGATTAGGGTGTGTTAATAAATAATAATAATAATAATAATAATAATAATAATAATAATAATAATAATAATAATAATAATAATAACTTTATTTACGTGTCAAAAATATAGCAGTTTCCCACTAAGTAAGGACACCTATCTAAGAATAAAAATAAAAATAAATAAATAAATGAAATAGATATTAAATAATATAAATATATAACCCATTTAAAATTCCATAATGAGTTGAAATTTAAAAAAATCTAAAAATCTAAAAATCTTAATCTAAGGCATTATAAAAGACCCCCTTTCAGGATCAGTTTAAAAATACATGCTAATCTCTGATTAAAATGTTGTGGTATAGAGTGTTTACATGGATATAGACTACCTTAAAATATCTACTAACCTGTGTTATATCTTCTTTATGGGAATCAGTAAAAATACTTGTGAAAAATGGATTGGCACTCCGTACATCCCTGTAAGTAATAACAATAAAATCATAAATAGAGATGCAAGCAAGTGAAAAAAAAAATTTTAAATGGTTATACGGAGGAGGGGGTTATTTGATAAAGGGATTATTTACTGTGCTTAATGAACATCAAAATTAATCACCAATAAATGAAGGGCTGCTAATGAAAATGACCTAAGTGACTCTTGATACAATACAGGTTCCACTGTATTTGAATTTGAGAGAGTTTAGTAATCTTCAAAATGCAAAGGTTATCAAGAATGGGAACTTAAAGTTTTGGGTCAGATTACTTAAACAGTATTCATTTAATCATTTGCTGAGGTCTATCTATTGTCTGAAACAACAGGACAGTGTTGACTTAAGGCTGATTCACACTAGCAACATATTACAAGAAAATGGACATAACGACATAATGAAAAGATCAGTTTATTTATCAGGGCCCGGTTGTACGAAGGTTGGATAAAGTTATCCACCGGATAAGAGTTATGCACTGTATAGATTTTGTATACTAGATTATATCCCTGGATAAGGATTTATCCAATGGATAGCGCTATTCACCCTTCATATAACCAGACCCAGATCAATATTATGATATTCCTATTTCAAAACAAAACTGATGAGTTGAGAGTGGGGTGTTTAGAATATCTAATATTATTAATAGTAATTTTAAGGAGAGTGTGTGTGTGAGAGTATTAGGATTTCTGCATTGTAAAGCGCATTGAGACGTTGTGAAATGCACTACATGTATTTAAGTACCTAATAATAATTATAAATTATATATTATGTCGTTATGTTGTGATGTTCACACAGGTGACACAAAACATTGATATAAGTTGTATTTTGAATTTGTGTGACTTCACCATTATGATGCTTGTGTGAGCCAGGCTTTAAGGATTAATCATAATTATAATAATATTTATTACTTCTATAGCACAAATTCCATGCAAAATTATGATCAAATGCCCTTAGAATTAACTTAAATAATACTAAAAATAACAAATTGTTTTAATATACAATGTCCTTACCATACATATAAACAAACATCTTCATCAAGTGGTTCTGTTGCTGCAGCAACAATATCACCATCACAACCAACACCACAACAAGTGTAATTTGAGGAATTTGGACCTGTAAATTATAGAAAACAGCATTTTAAATACTGTAAATATAATAATATATGATAAAATTACAATTGCCCTATCACATAATGACGTCACACCAAAACATTCTATTGTTTTGATGCTAAGGATTATGGTCGCCAGAGGGGATCAGAGTGATTGCATATCAAATAAAATGCAGATGAGCAATCACTGATACATGATATATACCAAAACTCGATACATTGAAGTTCTACTTTGAAAAGGAATATTAATAGGTCCCAATTTCCACTGTTTCTGAGCATCTATCCCCAATGTAAACAAACTGTGACGTCATTATGCGATAGGGCAATTTAAAAGCATAGAGACCACAATGATATGTGTTTTAAGAAATAAACATAGATCCTTATCACACCAGCATGACATTATAAAATACTTGATTTATGGGATTTCAAATGAATTTACTATCAAATTTGTCACACTGATATTAGTAAAATTGCAGAGTTTTGTAATGTCATGCTAGCGTGATAAAGGTCTACAATTATTATTCCCAAGATACAGTTGAGTCATTCCTGACAGTGCTTTCCAAGACCTCAAATTCAGCGTGTACTATCGTGCAGTGAAAATAACAATTTGACAATAAAGCAGCTTAGTTGCTATCTGTAATAAACAAATCAAATTAATTATATGATAACAAAATTTATGAACAGCTTGAACAAGGCTTTGAATAGTACAGGCTTCACTCAACCTTATCTTGGGAAACATATATTAGTTTCACTGCAAAAATTAGCATTAAATGATTTGTTGTTGTAGGAAAAAAATATAACATACTTGATAGTTTTTGTACTGGTCTATTACAGCCTGATCTTAAATCCCAGCAACTGCAACAACAACAAAATAATTATTCTATAACAACTTACTTACTATACTAACAATTCCTCCTGACCTGAAATATCCTCCCTAACTGGTAATTCCTCCTCGGCTGACAGTTCCTCATCAGCTGACAATTCCTCCTTAGCTGACAATTCCACTTCAGCTGACAATTCACCCCCATGCAGCTGACAATTCCTCCCCAGATTTATGACAATTCCTCCTCAGCTGACAATTCCTCCCCAGCTGACAATTCCTCCTCAGCTGACAATTCCTCCTCAGCTGACAATTCCTCCTCAGCTGACAATTCCTCCTCAGCTAACAATTCCTCCTCAGCTGACAATTCCTCCCCAACTAACAATTCCTCCTCAGCTGACAATTCCTCCTCAGCTGACAATTCCTCCCCAGCTGACAATTCCTCCCTAGATGACAATCCCTCCCCAGATGACAATCCCTCCCTAGATGACAATCCCTCCCCAGATGACAATTCCACCCCAGATGACAATTCCTCCCCGGCTTACAAGTCCTCCTCAGCTGACAATTCCTCCCCAGCTGACAATTCCTCCTCAGCTGACAATTCTTCGGGACCCAGATGACAATCCCTCCCCAGCTTACAAGTCCTCCTCAGCTGACAATTCCTCCTCAGCTAACAATTCCTCCTCAGCTGACAATTCCTCCCCACCTGACAATTCCTCCGCAGATGACAATTACTCTCCGGATGACATTATTCCTTCTCAGCTGACAATATTGCTCCTCAGCTGACAATTCCTCCCCAGCTGACAATTCCTTCTGAATAGCCCTCTGAAAAACTATGTGAGCCCTTGCTTAAAGAATTAACTGGAAGGCTGTGCATTTGTGGACTAGTGACAGATAGGAGACCAATCTGCCTACAATAGATGGATTGAACAAATTGTTGGCATTAGGCATATTACCTTTTATTGTCATTAACTTACTTCATAACAGTACATGATGATGTTGTCCACAGTAGTTTTTCGTTGGCTTTGGAAAACTCTAATCCAGTTATACCATCCTTATGAGCTAGACATAGAAATAATAAGGTTTATTATATACCCTTGTCGATACGCGCGCTCTGATTGGCTAAAAGCTGTGCTTTATCAGAGAACGGAGCACAGCTCTGATGTTAGCAGCGCGAGCTCGACCGCACACGCACCTTTTTCATTGAAGGTAGATTTGTCAATAATTAACATATAGAACATCTTTTTCCGTGCTCCGTTCAGTAATACAGCACTTAGGAAGTTCCGAAAGCACTCAAGAAGTGTGGAGAGCACTCGCCTACGGCTCGTGCTCTCCTTACACTTCTTTCGTGCTTTTATCACTTCCTGCGTGCTGTATTACCGAATGGAGCATGGAAAAAGCTGTTCTATTTGTTAATTATTGACAAATCTACCTTCAATGAGAGCTGTGGAATGGTTATAAAATGACAGAAAACTTCAAACTGGGGTGCATGGGTGATGGGAGGGGGTTATACGTTCACAGAAAAGAAATACTCCACACAATAGACCATTTTACAGTTACATCTTGGTCAACCCCAGCCTCGACTGTGCGTAATATATTCTTTGGAGTTTGGTAACAGCCCTTGAAAAGGCAATGAATGTACAGGAAGAAGTAAATGAACAAAGCAAATACTTTTGATTTTGACAGGTTTGTTCTTTGTTCATTTACACCTCCCTGGTTCATTTGTGTGCATTTCTTGCCTTTTCACAAGCTGTTACCAAACTGAAAAGAATATCTATTAATTACATGCAGTCGAGGCTGTGGTTGACCAAAATGTGTTCTGTAAAATGGTCTATTATCTGATATCCCCCAAAAAAAAGAAAAGAAAGAAAAGAAAGGAAAATAAACAAAGACATTCTCATTACATGACTCATGCAGTCTTTTACATTATATACTGGCCTGTAGGTGCTTCAAGATTCATCTATTTTTAATATACTAACCAAGAACATGCTGTTGAGTCATACTCTCCAGTTCACATATCCTAACAATTCCACTGGTTTCTGCAAGTACAATTTATATTCAAAGAAGGAATATAATAGGTTGTATGACTTTAAGCACAACTTTCTTGGGCTTAATTGCCCTATATTTCATTATGTCGCAGCAAAACATTCCATTGCCGTGAGAGGGGACAAGGCTGTCATAGTGTAAGGCTGTTATAGTGCAAGGCTGTCATGGTATAAGGGTGTAATATAATAGTGTAAGGCTGTCATGGTGCAAGGCTGTCATAGTGTAAGGGTGTAATGGTGTAAGGCTGTCATGATACAAGGTTGTCATGGTGTAAGGGTGTAATAGTGTAAGGCCATCATGGTGCAAGGCTGTCATGGTGTAAGGGTGTAATAGTGTAAGGCCGTCATGGTGCAAGGCTGTCATGGTGTAAGGGTGTAATAGTGTAAGGCCGTCATGGTGCAAGGCTGTCATGGTGTAAGGTTGCCATGGTGTAAGGCTGTCATGATGCAAGGCTGTCATGGTGTAGGGCTGTCATGGTATAAGGGTGTCATAGTGTAAGGCTGTAATGGTATAAGGCTGTCATGGTGTAAGGCTGTCATAGTGTGAGGCTGTCATGGTGTAAGGGTGTCATGGTGTAAGGCTGGCATGGTGTAAGGCTGTCATGGTGTAAGGGTGTAATGGTATAAGGGTGTCATGGTGTAAGGGTGTCATGGTGTAAGGGTGTAATGGTGTAAGGGTGTAATGGTATAAGGGTGTCATGGTGTAAGGCTGTAATGGTATAAGGCTGTAATGGTGTAAGGGTGTAATGGTGTAAGGCTGTCATGGTATAAGGGTGTCATGGTGTAAGACTGTCATGGTGTAAGGCTGTCATGGTGTAAGGCTGTCATGGTGTAAGGCTGTCATGATGCAAGGCTGTAATGGTATAAGGGTGTCATGGTGTAAGGCTGTAATGGTGTAAGTGTGTAATGGTGTAAGGGTGTCATGATGCAAGGCTGTAATGGTATAAGGGTGTAATGGTATAATGTTGTAATAGTGTAAGGCTGGCATGGTGTAAGGCTGGCATGGTGTAAGGCTGTCATGGTGTAAGGGTGTAATGGTATAAGGGTGTCATGGTGTAAGGCTGTCATGGTGCAAGGCTGTCATGGTGTAAGGCTGTCATGGTGTTAGGGTGTCATGGTGTAAGGCTCTCATGATGTAAGGCTGTAAAGGTGCACATCAGTAATATTGAGGTCATCAATGTGTCAAAGGTGCAGTTTCCACGCCAACTTCATTAAATAAAGTTTAGATTAATTTTAAGGCTTATTTCATTCACATTATCAGCACTAAATACCACTTTTATAATCCTTCATTCCTCATGTATGTTGTCAGGTGTCTTACTAAATATTTTACACTGAAAGTGTTGTCTATACATGAGAGGCCTATATGTTGCATTTTCAACTACAGAATGGAATGCCAGTCCAGTCAGGTCTACACTAAACCTTACAAGTACAATACTATGCTAAAACATAACTCAATTGCGAAATAGGGCAGTTTGGCAAAGTTGTTCGAGCTGGAGTTGGAGTTGGAGTTTTTTCCAGCACCTGCCTAAAGTATATGTAGCTCCTCCAATGATTTCATTGATCGCTAATCCCGCAGGCTTATTGCTGGAATGTCCCCATAAAAATTGAGACAGGGCCTATAGTTTAAAGTCCTTTAGTATTAAAAAAACCTTCACTTTATTATCAAAAAGAGCATAAACAAGGAACAACAGATTCTTTTATGTAATATGTCACATCGATGACGTAATGCTGTACGTTAACGATAAAAATATTCCCGCCAACAAGAATAGTTGCGCTTATAAAGTGTTTAACACTGAGATATGAAATTCATCTTACCGCCTGTTGCAAGGGCTTTAGTCTCTTGCCTATGAAGGTAGGAAGAAAGAAAGAAATGCCAGTAAGTTGAAGAACCCAAGTTCTACAAAACAAACATTTTATATCGTACGCGGGCTTGCGCTAAAGGAACTCAAAGAATATCCATTTGAGTTGTCCTTAACTGATAACGAACTTACTAACCCTATTGTGGCATGGGTTATATATACGGCATCATTACGGTTAGCTACAGGCTGCAAAGCGGAGCATTTTAGAAGACGAAATTCTTGTACCAAACTATCGACGTCGTCCGCCATGTTGTTTTCTTTAAGGCCGTTAGGGAATGGGAACGAGACAGGTAGCCCAATTATAAAATTGAAAAATAATTTCCAAAGACACGACATGATACAAAATTAATGATTTAAAAACAAAAATAAAGAAAATTTGTTTGTATATTCATTTCACATCTGAGCCTTTGTAAGTCTACAAAATATTTAAAGTCAAAGAAAAAAAGGGGAGAGAAATACGCAGATACTGAAATC
Source organism: Telmatactis stephensoni (assembly GCA_029948255.1). NCBI lineage: Eukaryota > Metazoa > Cnidaria > Anthozoa > Actiniaria > Isophelliidae > Telmatactis > Telmatactis stephensoni. The sequence continues at coordinate 438,506 of JALIZF010001831.1, read as the reverse complement.
ATTGAATTATTTCACCATCGAAGTGATAATAAAAATGCTCTTCACCTGTAAGAGCCTCCTTTACTAGCCACAATCCCTGAGACTTTATAGGGCTTCCAAACTGTTCTACCCACGTGTTGGTAAAGAATAATTTCTATTGGATACTGTGAATCAACTGAATGCGTTGACGGCATCCAGTCAAACCGACCAAGCCGTCCTGCCCGATGTTTTATTTTCATAATTCTATAACGAGAATTCACCTGTCTGCTCTGGACACGAGAAAAAGACGCAAACTCAGGTATGAGAAAATGTTCTATTTTTTAATATTCTTGATACTAGAGTTTTTGGTCTAAAGTGACATTATTAATAATGTATGACGTCCATTTGTGTTAGAATTACTACAAACCATCTATTTTTTGAACTTACGCTAGACCAAATTATTAATATTTTCAATAGAAAATAGGCTGAAAGCATAGAGAGAGAAAACTGTTCCCAGGCGAACTTGACGAGTTGAGGAGCAAGAGTTAGACCAGACAATTCTAAAGGTAAATACCACGCTTTACCGGTATATTTGTAGTTGTTATTGTCTTAGGGTGAGTTGGAGTCGAAGAGCTGAAGGAACTGAAGAGTTTATATTATTAGTATAGACCGATTTGAATAGAAATAAACTTTAAGTATCAAAAAGGATACTGTCAAGTCCATTTACACACACAAAAAATTCACCTTGTATTTTGTTTTTCCTTATTAAAAATGAAAAGTATAAAAATGCTTTCGAGAGTCTGCTTGTGACCGGGAAATTTGAAATGTCTTAAATTTCAATAGCAAACCAAAAGTAATTTCTCTGTGAAGTTCACACCTGACTGGTGTACCACAACACTGAAGGTTTGGCACCATGGACCTGGGCATCCGCGAGAGTCTCTTCAGCACACAATTAACAAAAACTATTAGCTCAATAGTAATATAACCTGTTATAAAAGTGAATCTTAGCTTTAACAATGCTTTAATGATATTATTGATTTTATTTCAAACAAATTTGAAAGAATTTTGATCCATTAACAAGCCACGCTTTCTTTAGCTTTTTCAGTATACTTAACTTTTTTACCTAAATGACAAAGTGGGTATATGATTTGACTTCAGTTTTGTTTTTATGTTGAATTTTACAAGCTGTGTTGTGCGGTCTGAAAAACAAAGGACACTCAATACAAGCCCCACCTCTCAGGTAGGATATTCTCAGTATATATATGTTGTCTGGCATGCCGGCCGGGTTTATTTGATCGCATTGAACGTTTTGACATTCACACATTATTATTACCTTATTGTTACTTTATCTATTTTTGCGGTCACTTAATTTCGCGAAAATGTAAGGGGCATATTTCGCAATCTAGACTTAGTTTTCGCGATTTTGCAGAAAAATTATGTCAAAAGGAACTAAATTTCGCGAAATTTTTTACAAGAATTCTGTTCGTGATAGTGCATAAGCAAACAAATACAGGTTATAATTGTGTTAATTGTGTTCAATTAGTAATTGTGTACGTCCATATTTTACAATGATATCTCAGCCTAACAGAACGATTTCAAAGCAACTCAAAACAGTTTGAACGAATTCCTTTGCGACAAAAAACGTTATGAACTACTGTACTACACTTCATAATGTCTTGACGACGTCACATGGATATGGTCAAGAAACTGATTAGTCAAATTGAGGATGAGTTTACTAAAAAGAAAAAGAAAATATAAGCGGCCTATGAGTAGTAGTATGAAAGTACCTGTCCTGGGCCGGGACAGGCGGCGCCACAGGGCTGCGGGGCAAGCCTAATTATCAACGCCTTGTGTGTCGTTTTAAAACTTTAGGTCAAAAAACGCGTAAAATTGCTTGGAATCTAAAACCGGACGTCATCGTTTCGTCGCTATGGTAACCCCGATGTAACAAAGAACTACAGCCGTTTCAAGTTAACCGGTCGAGCACTAGAGAAATTGTAGGAAGGCTCCCTTAAAATCATTCCCTATTTTGGTTTGGTGATTCTAGTAGCGTTTTTAGAAGAGGAGGAAAATGACGAAAATTATAGTTTTACTATGTTTTGCTTTACTGGTTCTGAATGTCAACAAATCTGAAAATTGTCAGACAAGTTCTTTTTTCGAGTTTTTGTTGAGACTTTTGCAAGTTCTTTATATTATTCTTGAAATAAAAATGTGGACATTATTGGACTTGTCGGCTATCTTACAGTTACAGTTACAGTTTATTTGCCATATTATACATACAAAAATAGACATATATATATATATATACATAACATTATACTTCATAATGGCGAGGAGGTCTGAATATGAAGCCGTGGGGCTTATTAAGGAATCAGACATCCTCATTCAATAATTTGTATATTAAAAACAAGAAAAACGTGACTTGATGTTAACTGAACTATATATACAATATATATTCTTATATCCTTTGTTGCTTAGAATAACTTTTTTTATGTACAATAATTAGAGATCAGTTGTCTCTTATCTTATATTCCAGCGTTGATCGTTCTCACAGTTATGGATATTTAGCTTTGTTAAAGAATGAAATGATATGATGAACCAAAAGCTTGCATGCATTTTCTTTCCAACGCGTTCATGGCGCATTCCTATCTTAATAAGATTAACTGATTTACAGCGGTTGAGACTGGTATGAGTATTTTAGATTTCACATACATAACACTAAACAAAGTTTATTCGCAGATCATATTTAGCTAATACAAATGCAAAAGCGTACTCCTATATTGTTGTTATTCTATATATCTATCCACACTATTTCTGAGATTTACTAAAACAGCCAAAGATATTCAAACCAATACGCCATATGCACTAGCAGGTCACATGACCCTATATTGCCCCTAAATCAAGCAGCACCATCAAAATGAACTCCAAAAAATGAAAGAGCATCTCGATATTAGTAAAAGTGCAAAGTTTCGGTTTATAAGATGAATAAGAGAAACAATGACAGCAAATTTAAGATTGGATATTCTCTTAAGATTCGTTGAAAAAGCGCGTTGGATGGCACGAGCTTGCCATCCAACGCGTTTTTCCAAACGAATCTTAAGAAAATATCTCATCTTAAATTTACTGTCATTTCTCCTGTATTACATCTTATGAGCTGAAACTTCCCACTTTTACTAATATCGAAGTGCTCTTTCTATTTCTGGCGTTCATTTTGACGGTACCGCTTGATTTAGAGGAGACAGGGTCACGTGACCTGTTAGTGCATATGCATGGCCTATTCGTTTTGAAATCACTTCCTATTTTGGTTTGGTGACAGCGTTTTTATATAAAAATTCAAGTGAAAAAGATCATGAATATTATATATGTTTTTGTCACGTTTTGCTGCTAAGTTCTAAATGGATACACATGAACTTCTCTTATACACTAAAAGCAAATTCTTGTTGACTTTCTTATCTTTCTCAACCACATTTAGTCATATGACCGAAGACACTCATTGACACTCACAGGAGTTAAACATTGATTTTGTTGCCGATGAGAAATGTTTTTCTTCGCAGTTATTTCTGAGTAGACAATCAATCACGAAACACGAAAGAAGTTGCAGTTGAGTAATTGTTATTTTTTATTTGATCGATTTATTTATTTTTTGAAAAGATAATCCCTCCAGTCAAATTCGAACCGACGGTTTCAGGAACTACAGTACCGCGTCCTAACCAACTGAACTATGGAACCTGGAATGCGTGTAGAGGATAGTTAGTTTGACTATTTATTCTCAACGTTTACGAAATTTACTCAAGAGTTAGTAGAGTTGCTGAACCATGGTTGTTCTGATACATGTTAATTCAGATCTCTTCTGATCTCGATAACGTGGATAAAACTTGGCTTTCATGGTATGGGTATCCACTAGAAAGACGTGAAAGCAAATATTACACTCAACTAGTTGATCACTTTCACGACATAGTATCCTTCGCACCACAAGCTTCCGTAGGACACTGAACTACAGGTATGGGGTAAAGTCACAGCAAACATGACTCTCTCTCTGGGTTCATCGTCCGATTCAGAACTTTCAGATACTTGGTCATTACTACTTTCGTCTTCCTCATCTTCTTCCGTTTCTTTGCCCACCTCACTTTCACTTTCTTTCAACTCTCTCTCAGGTGCCCTAGCAACCAGATCCACCAGCAACTTTTTGTTGCGTATGAGATTTGATCGATGCCAACTTTTGACACTGAACCCATCTGTAAATTAACGTTTTGAGTCTCTTGATGTTTTAACAATCGAAGTTAAAGGGTAGCATAGCACATTCAATGAGCTTTGCTATGCTGGTGACTGGGATTCTCCTCTGATGATACGTCATCTCTTTATGAGAATTGCAATATAAAATATCCGCAGCGAAGAAAATCTAATGCTTTCTTTTCAGGTATGCTTCTAGAGAGCTGTCGTACTATTTGGTTGATATCATTATTCTTAGAATCAGTAGAAAATCATTAGAACCCCCAGAGTCAGTAGATCGAGGTTTCGGACAAGATATCGCTCTCAATTAAAGGCCGGCCCTGTTACACGATGCAATTTTTCTTGCAACTTGCAATGCAATACTGGCAAAAGCAGAGCATTGCAAGTTGCTGACATATCAGCTAGACGCTCGCAATTCTCTTCGCAACTCGCAACGCAACTCTTTCTTGACCTTCGAAAAAAACAGATATGTCGTCCGTGGTCACTATGTTCTGATTGGTCATTTGCGACAGGGATTGCATTGCGGTTGCTGGATAGATGTTACACGCTGCAACATGTTCAAACTTGTTCAACTTTTTCTGCAACTATTGCACCGGCCCGGCACCATTAAAATCTGTAAAGTCAGTGAATTATATAATTCCTACCGGTATGCCAGAACCGGTGCAGATTTAAAAATAAGGATGATCGTGTTGGAAAGAAAATGCTAAAGATTTTGCATTAATTCAGTCATATGACTAAATGTGGTTGAGAAAGATAAGGTAGTCAGCAAGATCTTTTTAATGTAAGAAACTGAAATTCCATTTGTATAGTTACTTTCAGAACCATCAGAGCAAAACGTGACCCGTTCTCAAAATAGACCTTACCTAGTCGTAGGGGAGGGGAGGAGCTGAGGACTACCCCGCCGCCCCGTGGCGGCGTCTGTTCCACGACCGGCACTTTCATCCTACTGACCCATGAGTGCCGTAGATGCAATGCGCGACAGCATTCTGGTTACCCTGGGACTTAATTGAATTAAAATATTATTATTTTCATAAGTTTGTTAATTTCTATAGCACATTTTCCATGGCAAAATGATCATTAGGTAGTTGGTAGGTTGTTGTACCGGATGACAATCCCCTACTCTTCACGACTCTTAAAACTCTAGTACCGTACGGGCTTAGCTTCACTTCTGAGATAGAAAACCAAAGCAGTAATTAGAAGAACAAAAAAGGCAACTTCTGGACTCGAGGCTAAGCCCGTATGTACTGGAGTTTTAAGAGTCGTGAATATAGGGTCAGATTGAAAGCAGACGGCACCTACGGTTTAATAAAGTCCCTATCAGAGAAGACGTGAAGATCTAATCATTTGCTAATGAAATTATGTAAAGACCCTAAGTGTTGGTCCGCACTGAGATCGGCTCTCAATCAATTGAGCCAATCGTTTCTCAAAAGACCCAATATCTTTACGGGCCTGTTAACTTATCCGATAAGGTTTCCAGGTGTTTCTCGAAGCACACGTTAATTTCAATTTCTATGATAACGGGTGCTCGCGCATACCTGTTCGCGACAAAATGTAACGATCAACGCACAATTAATATAAATGTAAATGTAACGAATTTTGACGCAAATTGTAACATTAATCCGAAATGTAACAAATTTTGAAGCAAAATGTAACAATTTCTTTAACGCGAAATGTAACATTAATCCGAAATGTAACAAATTTTGAAGCAAATGAAACAATTTCTTTAACGCGAAATGTAACAACGCAAAATATAACGACTATCATTTTGAAATGCAAACGAGAAAATTGGACACAATTAACGATATGGAAACCAAATTAACATATAGTAACTGGGTACAAATGCAATATCACCAGTCACCGATGTAACACTTTTTTAATCATCCCCTTGATCAAATGAGCCCCTTTTTGAATAGGACCCATTCTCCTCCCGCCCCCCCCCCCCCCCCCCCGGTTCACACGGTCCCGTAATTCTTGGGTGTACAAGTCATTCACTTTAATTGGATTGAAGAGATCCATTATAAGCCATCGTATTGTTAATTTTGTAATTGTGAAAATCTATCGGGAAAATGTTTACCTTTTGCATCGAAAGATGTTACATTTTGAGTTATAAGGCTACAACTGAATGATGCGTAGCACGCACGTGGCTCTTAAAGCCATTATGCAAGTTAAACACGACATAACTCTTTAGGGGTCATTGCAGGCGAGTATGGTCGGTTGAATACTGGAGTGATTCTCCCATAGTCATTTAATTCATGACATTATCACAACGATTATTATAGTTTACATAAATATCTATGCTGGAGGAAAAAGGCTAGCCGGGCTAGCTGTTATTGATATCCGTGATGGGTTATTACATTTTTGAACCCTCCATCTAAATAGTTGTTACATATTTTCCATTGCCATATTTCGGGTTAAACAAATGGTTACATTTTGCGTAAAAAGTTGTCACATTTCGTGTTAAAAAGTTGATACATTTTGCGTCAAAAGTTACTTTTCACATTAATGTTACATTTTGCGTTGATTCTTACATTATGCGTCGGTAACATACACACTCACGTAATTCTGGTGCTGTTTGTGGTTTTTGAAAATTTGTTTGAATGTTTTTTATTCCACAGTCACGTGACCACCACCAACCGGAAGTAAAAGTCGTAGTCGTTTATAAACAAGAATCATGGCTCTCAATTCCTTCCAGCGCCTGCTGTTTTATGGTATGCTTGGAATGACCTACGAGGTCTTGTTTTCCTCTACATGGGATTTTATCGCTTCTAACTTTAGCGATTTCAAATTACAAGGCTACACGTCTGTGTGGTCCTTCTTCATCTATGGTACATGTAGCTATTGCGGTGAGCGCGTCTTCCTCAAAATCAAAGACAACGCCACCACGCTCCTTCGCGGCCTCGTTTATCTCAAGATGGCGTACACTTGGGAGTTCCTCAGTGGTCTTCTTCTACGCCAGTTTTCCGCTTGCACCTGGGACTATACACATTATAGCTATGATCTCATGGGTCTGATAGCTTTAGAATATGCACCATTTTGGTTTTTAGCTGGTTTATTTCAAGAGAAAATCTATGACTTTTTACTGAATCTTAAGCATGAAAACTATTCACAAGTAGGAATTGTCGACAAGGAGAAAAAGGCTCAATGAGATTGAAATTGGGTTTCTGTCCCACAGTGTACATTATTTTGAGGGAGGGTATTCCATGGCTTATGTACAAATGTTTTCAACCCCACAACAACAACACAACCCCACTCCACCCATAAACTAATCCCATAACGCTTTCACCAGCTGACTCGGTGCCCTGTATTTGTAGATGTAGTTTTGTTTGTTCCTATTTCGTCTTCTCTTTACAAATTTTTTTCTTGACTGCATAAATATGGCTTAATAAAAAAAAAAGGACGAGGGAGGTTTTTTCCAGAAACATCATCACGCGCGCATGTTTCCCCAAAAACGCACTTTTGTCGTTACCGTTAATTGTTGTTAAAATAAAATAAAAGGAAATAGAATATATAATCTGCTGCTGTTATTGTTGTTGTTGTTGTTGTAAATGTCTGTTGTTGTTGTTGTTGTTGTTGTTGTTGTTGTTGCCACTGCTGCTGCTGCAGTAAGAGGAATAGAAGGGCGTGATTACCACACCCTTGACCCCCCATTCCCTTTAGGACATGAAATATTGAAGTATCAATCTTATCCTTCTTCCCTACAAGAGGGAAGAGGAATTAATGAGATTTGTGCGCTTTACACCCAATTTCGTTAACACTAGGTGTGGCAGATTGACCCTCCCAAAGGAAATCCTGGTCATACCCATGTTTTACGTATATCCTTTTCTAATTGTAGACGTCTCATTGTCTCGTTAACTCAAGGTTTTCAATTGGGCTTCCTACCAGAAAAAAAACTACCAGAAAGACGGCAAAGACATATAGCAAGCAATTGCCTAAATTGCTTACATATCCGTGATGATCTTTCAATATTTCTAGTTCCATTACCGCGGATCAATCCATATACATATACAAAGACATATACAAACGTGCCATTTATTAGATAACATTGCAGAGATTGGAATCGTTGAATTAATATCCCTCTTTCAACCTGAGTGGTCAGCAGAGCTTTATTTCGTTACGCCTATGGCAACAAGAATATCCCTAGCTGACCTAACACGGGGATACCATTTTTCAGTTGGCTAGTTTCGTTGTAAAGAAGTCGAATATTGCCTGTGACGGCCTCATCATTGATATAGTACATATATTTTTGTCTACCGTGTACGTAGATTTAACAAATGTTTTTCCTACAGAATCAATCAAGCTATTTTAGAAAGCCGATATCATTACCACCCCCAATCGGATATTCTTTGTTAAGGCTTAGCCGGGCAACCTCGCCAATTTCGCTTGTGGTTTCCTTAAGTAATTAGTGAGCAAATTTGTCGAAAAATATTTCAATTTAGTCGATAAATAGATAGAAATTAACGAGAACCACGCAGTTGTATGTACGCTAATAAACTATGGCCCTCAAAGGAGTTCGTTGACTTGTTGACAACACGTGTGGGCAGCAACACGTTCTAAGTACAACGCCATCAACTAAACTCACAAAATAGCAAAACAGTCAGGGGAATTCTAAAGATCTTAAGAACGCCATAGCTCGATCTTCTCCACGCGGTTCAGTTAATGACTGAATAAGGCCTCCAGGGAGTTAATGAAAAATGGACTTATGGACCTAGCTTATGAGCTTATTCAAAATTCGAAATAAATAAGAAAGAGTGCATATGTTTCCATTTCCTCTTTTGGAAATCAACGCGCTAGATTATTCGAGGACAATACAGTTCAATATAACACATATTTGTGCTTCATTACAATTAGTTTTAACGTCTTCTAATGGTAGATAATGTGGATCAAACAACAGAACTCTAAAGGAGGGAAGGGAGGGGCTTTTTCAAGTCTGGAAAGGTTCTTAAAAAATCGACCCTAGTTGTAGAGTTGTACAGGGTTTATTTGATCATTTACGGTATGTTGGAGTTAAAGTAATCAGCTAGGTCGATCAATTGAAGAAATATATGAACGCACAAACACACATAGCTGTCACGGAACAGGTAGAAAACACAACTCAAACACAAAGCTTCTAAGACTAGTAGCATTAAAATATTGTCGGTCTGCAATTTTCAAACATTGATTTGGATTTTTTTTTGGTTAGCATGTAGCCTTTTTAGCGGCAGTATGTGTGTATTTTGTTCTTCTGCACATTAACTGTATGCATTCTATGCACGGTCAATAATACCGAATCATACTAGTTATAACAACAGACGTATTTTCAAAGAGCCATTTTATGCTTATTCTCATTATAGCGTAACAGTATCCACCCTCAATGGTTCTAGAGTGGGGAGACATGATCAAACAAACCAACTCTCAAATCCTAGCTATGATCATTTAGCCATTTAGTAATTCCTTTTAGACAATTCCACAGTCAAAACAAAATAGAAAACAAAATAAATATTTCAGGCCTGAGGGTGACGAGGGTGGAATGCTCTAAAGCACGAAACCAATATTCAGGAAACAGCGACTTTGACATGCCCGAGCTCGAGTCATAATCAACGGCAATTAAACTTGAAGAATCTACTTGAAAGTTATTAATAGAACACAATTTGGGTTGTAAACATTCGGAGTTTTACATACAGAACAAGCATTGAACGTAGTAGTTAGTTTATATCGATTATGTATATCGAAGGTCTGCGATACAAAAGTTTTGTCATTTTTCTTTATTCATGCTAATCTGCAGATTTTTCAGCTGACTTTCAAATGGTATCTCCAACACTCAAGTGGTATCCTACAGCATTAAAATGGTTTTCTTGAGTATTGCTTTATTTTCAGCCACTCGGTGATTTAATGTGTGTGATCATCGATGTAAGCTACCAAATCGCTATCACGCCACATTGAAATGGCTTTTCTGCAGCACTGAAATGGTTTCATTCACTATTGCGTTTAAAAAACGCGATAAAACGCGATATTGCGTGGTATAAATGGCTTCTTGTTATTCACCTTTTGTACAGAAATAGAAAAATTGTCAGGGATGTAGATCGACCCATAAAATCTGTTATTAGATTCAGTGCTTGGTTGCAATATTTCTGTGAATGTGAATGATCAGGGCTTTTACCGCGTTACGAGTCTCAAAATAATTGCTTTAGTATTGTGTTGTTTTGGTTTTCTTCTCTTTTTTTCAGCATTGAGATCGCTCATCTAGACCATGGAGAAGTGGTCTACCAGTATACTAGTACAGTCAGCCAAAAACTATTAAAATTCAGCCTGACAAAAAGATGTTTAAGAAGCACTTCTGAGATTATGGTTAATATTTTTTAGCTGTCAAGATTATATAGTTATTGCTGTTTTTCTCTCCATTTTCGTCCTTTTCTTTTTCTCTTTTTTTTAAATCCGAATAATTCAGATCAATTCTCAGATCCCTCATTAATTAGTCTCAAACAAAGGGATGCAAATACTTTGAGCCTAAAGACTTTATATCAAAGAAAAAATCTCAAAAATTTTGTTTTGACCAAATTTGTATCCTTGGGCCTCCTCTTCAGTTTTTCTATTTGTACTTCAAATATCATCTCAAATGCTATTTCTATTTTTCTATTCATATTTCTCTCTTTTTCTTTTTCTCTACTCTTTGTAGCTGATTTTATATTATTTTAACTTTTCTTTAAATTTTCAGCTGATGATTCAATTTCTCTGACAAATCAGCAATGTCAAATTTCTAGCTTACTTCCGAGCCTTTAAGACACAATTTTGTTATTGAACAGTAATCCTCTTTTATTTTACTAACACCCATGGAATATTTGAAGATATTGTTGAAATAACAACAATAGTACATATAATTTATATAATATATATAACTAGATTCAAAGTTACGACTACGCAATATATGTTAGATTCTCAGTAGATAGTGTTACGGATACACTATGTTTAATGACTGTACACGACTAGATTTACGCAACTAGATTCGACGTTACGTTGCAGTTATGCTACAGTCAATATCATACAGTATAGTTTCCCACTCTCATAGAATCAGCGCTGATGTCCTCGATAATTTAAATTGTATATGCCTTTACGTGGTGATCTAATGTTTGCGCAGCATCTGATCAATATTATTTTTGGGGTTTACCCTGAAGGCTATAATAACTCGAACATCGATAATTCTTTCATTTTGCAAAATCCAATATCAAAAGTCTATTCATTTTAGCCCAATGAACTAAGACCAGACATGTAAACAATGACATGCGCTGATCTGACAGTAAATGTACAAAAACGCTCGCCCCTAAGCTAGAAATCGGCCTTTTATATATCATAACAGTTTAAAAATTCGGCCATGTCCTTGTTGCCTTGTTGTACAGCTACTCCAAGCGGTGATAGTCCATCATCGTTTTTACATCGAATGTTCGCGCCACTTTTTAATAAAAAAGCAACACATTGTCTATTTCCACCGCAAACAGCAGCGTGTAAAGGGGTCCAGCCCTCTCTGTCTCTGATATCTACATTAGCACCACATTGTACTAAAGTTGCTACACACAAAATTTTACATTCATAGGACGCTTCGTGTAACGCTGTAACTCCACTAGCATTGAGTCTATTGACATTTACTCTTCCAGACTGAATAATGTTCTTGAGAGCATATGGATCATTAGCCGATACGGCGGCATAAATAGCATACGAAGGGTGCAGAAAGCCACGAGATTGTTCTGATCTTTGCTCAAGAGGATCAAAAACCAAATCGTCTTCAAAGCGCACTTCCTCCACAACAATTTTTGGAATCACAAATTTTCTCTTGTTTTTCTTGTTTTGGTCTGTGCTTTTCTTGCGTTTATTCCTTGGACCCAATCCATGCAAGCCAGAGATGTGATTTTTCCTGAAGAAATTGTTCATTTTGGAAGTAATGGGAAAATAGTATCCGCTTTTCCGTAATTCCACATTCACAGGGGATAAAACTTGTGTGCTTGCCATTTCTGTCATCAGGCCGCTCGTGACACAATCAGCTATGGATATACTGAAGGTTTCTCGAGGTCCTTACTCCATGACACACATCACTGCAAATTAATGATCTCCTTACGGAGGCATAATATATTGTGAAGGTACGTCTAAGAATAGCAACAACGTACGAAAATACTAATAATATTAAGTGCGTCTAGACTGTCATGTAAATTACAATAATTAACTGATTCTATAGCTCATAATTTAAGTTGTCACCGTTTTCTGCTCTTTTTATATTGAGAAGAATATATTTGAGGTCGGACAGTCTTTGCTCTTTACATATAATGATTAGCAGAGTTATGTTCCGTTGTAAACAATTTAATTGAATTTAAAGAAATAATGAATCTTTACGTGTTTGTTTTTCTGTTTTATGATGGCTACCATAAAGTTTAGCCTGTGGCACACTCACGCGCAGGACATCATGGCGGGCGGAGATTTTAGGCGAAAGGCGAATAACGCGGGCAAACTAAAGTTTGTTTTCAAAATTTAGTTCCAAAGTGGTTCTTAATGATCGAGTTTTCCTAGCAAAATAATTAGAAAAATAAGCAAAAAATGTTTTCGTTTTAGGAAAGCGTGCGCTTGTTTCCGTCAACGAAAATTTGAATGCTAGTTATCAAGAAAACGGAGCGCGGGACAATCCTTTTTTCTTTTCACTTTTGGAATTAGCATTAAATTTCACTCCAAAAATTGTAGTTTAAACGATTTCTCATAATTTTTTTCTCATAGTAGCCAGTAGCCAGTCACCTTAACTTTAACTAGACTAGTTACAACAACAAATTTGCTATTATTTAATTACATTCATTACAATTAATTTATCCGGTCCCGCAGTTTTGTTTTTTTTCTCTTTTTTTTTTTTTATATATATATTTAGGTGAACTCTAACCTGAGGTTAGGTGAACTGCAACATTCAAAGTGTCATCTTACCACATGTAAATGGCAGTAGACAACAGAAACATGCTTGTAACATGCTTGTAAACGGTATCTGAAAATGAAAATAGTATCCTAAAACATTCATATGGTATCCTAAAACATTCATATGGTATCCTGAAATGCTCGCATGGTATCCTGAATCATTGAATATAACTAAAAATGTAAATATAATATATAAAACGCCCTTGCAAGTCTATACTGCATGTGATATAAACACGATGGCAGGTGGAAAGCACAAGAAAGGTAAGCAAGGCAAGACTTAGCGGAGGTCACGTGTTTCTCAAAACACAACAGAGTGCACGTGTTCCTCAAGACACAGCAGAGTGTGTTTATAAAATGTTTTTGTGCGAGCACGTTCCTGTCCGCTGAGCCAATCAGCGTGCGCGTTATATCTCAAATATTTTGTTCAAATATAACATATAAGGAGTGTAACCTTTAAGTACCGCCGTCTCAAATATCTCAAATATTTGATTATTTATGAAGCATATAATTTGGAGTGTACACCTCTGTGTACCACTGTTGTACATTTTAATGTATTATATTGTCGAGTGACTAGAAATAATGCATGCATCAATCAAAATGACCTCTATGCGACTCAGTGATAAAATGAGAGTTCATATATTTTTACCAAGATTTTTTTTACATGAACAACCGCCATAGCGTAACTGATAACTTATACAACTATGTATTATTGTATATATTAGGCTTCTATCATATTTGCATGATAAAAATAGTACGGACATATACGGAATGTAGTTTTCCTAATGAAAGATATTTGATGTAGTACTTTGCACAAATTGAATGATCGCATTTAGCACAAAACTCAAAAATTAAGTTGCTTTCTAGCACTGGAATAAGCTTTTCAACGGAAAAGTTGGAAATAGTTGGAAATAGTTTGCCAACATTGGAGTGGTTTTATAGTCTCCAGTTGACATTCAATCGGAAATGGTTTCCCAGGCCAACATTGAAACTGGTTTCCGGCCGAGCGACACTTCCGGCGGCTTTTTTTGTTGTTACAGTCTTGTTTTCGACTTTGAAATAGTTTTCTAGAATTTTCAGCTTGAGCCTTGGTATCGATCAAAACCTGTTCTATGGCCATTAGACTATTAATTATGCTTCCAGTCCCACTTTTCCCTTCAGATTGAGTTAAGACGAGTTTGTAGAATGCCAAGACGAGCGGAGAATGGAGGCGAGTTGGGGAGGACAGTCATAACGGCATGTGTCATCACTAATAAAGTTGTCATTGTCACTGCTTCGTGTAAAATCAAAATCCAGTAAAATATATTCAATCACTAATTTTTATTGACCCCCTCCGCAGGCAACACTCGCGGTTTGGGGGTAAAAGCTGTCTCTCGGGTTTCCTGTGTTGCAAAGTCTCCGAGTACGAATTAAGTGCTCACTCATCGCGGTCAAATGTTTAATTTTTAGCCGAGGAGGCCTAAGCACGAATTCTTAATTCTTCTTTCTTAACGTTCGGCAAAAAATGAACGACAACTTTGAAAGTGATGTCTAAGCTCAAATCTGGAAGGTAATAGATTAGTCTGTAATAAACAAACACTGAACGAGTCAAAAAATTAAGGACCACAGGAATCCCGAACAGAATTTATCATATTTATCAAAATTAAAATAAGAGCTCAAATAAAGATTTTACGTTAGCTTTTGGTATATGTTGCTTATTCTATATTTGAACTACTCAATAAGATAAAATAACTCCGAAATAGTAATAATGCGGGAAAAAAACATTTTTGGAAAAAGATTTTTCATGGGTTTCCTGTGGTCAAGACACGGCCGCGCAAAAGCCCGCGAAATCTGGCACATACGCAGACACTTGACCGTGGTGTTGAAGTACTCACCTAGTGTGAGACTTCGCAACAACAAAACAACAACAATAACAAAAAATGAAAAATTAAATTTTAGCATTTATATAGCGCAAATATCTATATTAATATAATCAAATGCGCTTAGAGTTTGTTAGTAGTAAGGACAGACTGTTGTACCGGGCGACAACAGGATCTTTTACGTCCACTATACAAGCAGGGTTAGAGTTAAAGCAGACGGGGCCTACGGTTTAACGTCCTTATCCGAGAAGACGTGAAGGTCTAACCGTTTGCAGATGTAATTACAAAGGCAGCACCTTCTTCTCAATTATTTAAAGACCCTGAGTGTTGGTCCGGCCGGGATTCGAACCCCGACCTCCCGCACGAGAGACCGACGCTCAACCAACTGAGCCAACCGGGCGGGCAGCGGCAACAACAAAAAACAACAACAACAAAACAAAAAACAGCAAATGTTGCCTGTGGAGGAGGCTAAATGTATGTTTTGGCCACACCTTGAGAATTTAATCAAATAAACATAAACTTACGACCACGAGCACTTAGAAATACCATTTATCCAGCAAGGGGCTAGGTACTGGCTAGGAAATGCCAACAAAGGCTAGGTACTAGTTTCTAAAATAAACCCCATAAAATGAAAAAGCATGCACATCAAAAATGTACATAATTACTGAAATGCATTGTGGAATATTGATCGAGGGGCAGCCATTCAAAGAGAAGAGAAATCCTCAGCGATGACACTACGGTCTGTTGCCCTAACAAAGCCGAGAAAAAATCTCTTACCTCCGGGTGGGATTCGAACCCACGACCCCTGAATTTTTTATAGATGTTGGGACGCGGTGTTAGACCGAACGTAATGAAAGACTACGTAACACTGAGATAGAATGAAGTGGAACTTTGAATGAAAGATGCGCAGTGCTAGAAGAGAAATCCACCTAGGAATCTTTCCGAGCAGTGACCCTACGGCCTATTGCCCTAACAAAGTAGAGAAAAATAATTTCTGACCTCAGTGGGATCCTGGATTTGTACGCCAATGCCCTGCCAACTGAGCCACGAGGTCAACCGTCTTTTCTTGAGACAGTTGTGGGCATATAGATGTTGGGACGCGGTGTTAGAATGAAGGAACGAATGAATGTGATGAATGACCGCGTAGCACTGAGATAGAATGAATTGAAAGTTTGATCATGAATGAAAGATATAGTGCTAGAAGAGAAATCCCACTGAGGAAACTTAAGTTTGATATTTATTTAAAAAAAACTAAAAAAGGTAAAGCACTAATATTTAGCGTCGGTATAGTTCCTTCAGCTGAACGCTGGTCTCACAGGAAGCCGACGGTACGCTCTTTACCCCCTCTTTCCATCAGTGCTCCATTATAAATTAATGTCCTAATTTTTGGTATAAGCACACGCGCACCTTTAAGCTAGGCTTTTACAAAATACGAACTAATCTCTAAATACTGTACTGCCAAAAAAGTACTTTAAACTGGTGTCAAACTGTTGGATAATTTTAGCACATGCACAGTTAATGACTTCGTCATTCGGAATTCAGATCATTAGCTGACTAAAGTTCAAGCTGTGCGTCAAGCCCAACATCCTCGTTGTCTGTTTCACCACTACTGTTTTCTTCACTTTCATCATTCATCTGTTGTGTCATTTTCTTCGTCCTGGACTTTGGAACTGGTTGATGCTTCACCTTTTGCTTTCAATATCGCCGCTACCTCCTAGCAGACGTTCCGTTAATTTCTTGGTGAAAACACCTCCTTTCTATCAGCCACATCAATGGGTCTAGGTGTAGACGTTTTAACAAGATTTTTGGTGAAGTCTGCGTTGATTTCTCAACAGCAGTGAAAGTTTTATTCTCTTGAATAAAGTCAAAAATCTTGGAGCGACTTCGATGGATGTCAAATTCCCCAGCAGAGAACGAGCTCTTTGCTTGAGTCGTTTATCCTTTGTTTTCATTATCTTTCTTCTATTTTGCCTTCTTCTTCTTGAAGAAGCCGCTCTCGCCGCCTCCGTGTGCACAGGGAACCTCTTTAGTAGTTCGATGTGGGTGGTCGTGAGCTTCGTAGAGGTAGACTGCAGCTCTTCATTGATCGTAGCAACTTTTTCTTTCACGCCTTCTAAATAGGCGAACTCATCCTCTGCGTATAGCTTTACTGTGTGGTTATCTGAGAAGACGTCCTTGCGTTTGGCTTCGATTGACGCCAGTAATTCAGATGCTTTCGCTAAGGCACTGTTTACATCACTTAAACAAGAGTTACACTTCGCCACGTCGACTCTTGAACAGTTCTCTATATGGATGGGGGGGGGGGGGGATCACAAAATTTGCCAGCCCTTATGAGGGGGGATCGGTAAAAAGTTCAAACCTTTTGGGGGAGGATCAGATCAAATGTTTTATAACTGTGATAAAATCCTCACACCCCCCCCAGGCGATAAATAATGACAGGTCCCTAATGACTTCGTCATTCAGTGGGAAATGCAAGAGCTGTTTCTGGTAACTTTCTGTAATTGGGATTTGCTCCCCTCGGCAAACCGGTACAATTCCCAAGATATCAATGATGATATGATCTTCTGAACGTTATTTTTGTAAGAATTGTAATGTTTTAATGGCTTATATACATAACGTTTTAAGATAAAGTGATTATATTGGCTCGTACTCTTTTGTCTGTCTGGCGTCTGTTCGCCTAGCTTTCCGTCTGTCTTTCTGTCTTCCTGTCCGTTAGTCTGTTTGTCTACCTGCCTCTCAGGCTTTCTTACACGTTTCTTAATGGTTCCGAGAAATGTTGAGGCAAATGGAGATCAACCGCACACAAGCAATTCTCTTACAGACACATATTCAGACAGACAGACAGACAGATAGACAGAAAGAAAGAAAGAAGAAAGAAAGAAAGAAAGAAAGAAAGAGGGACAGACAGAAAAAAATTAACACCCAGTAAATGGAATGAACGCAACTAAAATCTGTAAGAATTGAAAGAATGATTGTACTTTGACTCTTTTCCCTCATCGAAAGATTTCCCTGCGAGCAAGCTGGTTCTGTAAATTCAAAATTTTTCCAAGTCCTTCATGTGTGAAAAAATGACAATTACTTCTATAAATCTATTTTTTACACATGACAATTACTTCTTTAAATCTATTTTTTACACATGGCAGTTGCGGAACTAGTTCTTGGACACTCCCTCTCATCAAGGTTGCTCTAGTCCGCCTACAAAGATCGTAAATCAATTTTCGGCTGCATTTAGGGCCAGTAATTTAGCAGTCAATTAAGCGTTATATGAATTTACATTACGTTAAACTAAAATATATAAACTGACTATCTATCTGTTTGAAAGCGCTTTACCTAAGGTTTGAGGAGTTAAGTGCTTACAAACTAAGCTTAAGATCATATTGGAGAGCGGAAAGCCATCATAATCTAAGTGGCTTAACCGCTTTTGCATTTGATCACTGTTATAGTTGAACACATATTTCGACAGCATTTCGTTAACTTTATGCGCAAACCAGAAGTAAATAACCAGAAAACCAATCACACATCAGTTCTCCGAAAGAGCTATTTTTAGCGTATCATACGTAGGGCTTGCTCCAACCGGTGATGATATATCGGCGCTCACATCACTTCAAAATCATTAAAACAGTAGTCAAATCTTTTTCATTTTTGACATATTTCTTTTTCTTTGTTTTCTTGTTTCTGATTAAAACATGCAAAGTTTTGATGCTTAGCAATACTGATAACAGCAAAATAAGAAAAGTCTGGTTTTGTAAAAGAAAAAATATCGATTAGTTTGCTTATTATGTCATGTTATTGTATTGAGACTTTAGCCAATCAGGTCAGATTTTTGGGATCTCGTGCGCTATGATTGGCTGGGCGCATAATTCTAAAAGTAACTCACTCGGAGAAGTGATGTGTGATTGGTTTATATGGAAACTTCTGGTTATGAGAAAAAAATGACAACATTAGAGGCTACAGCTGGTTTTATACAACCAAATTCATCAAACAAGGAATTAAGGAAGGAAGCCATCCATCATCAAAAATATAAGTTGACATAGGTGTGCGTTGTTGATTCAATTCAGTTCCCATGTGTTACGAAAAGTAAAATCAATAAAAATGATACCATTTTGTAGCAAAAGCGCCATTGAGCTATCGGAAATGGCGCTATAGAAATATTTATTTATTGTTATTATTATTATTTTGATTAAAATCTTGGGATCTGAACAAGGAGCAAAAATGCACACCAAATTGATGTCTTTGTTCAAACCAAACTCTAAACAACCAACGCAGATGATAATTTAATATACTAGTCTATTTTCGCCCATAATTGATCTATTGACGTCAACACAATTAACATGGTTCCGTCCTCCCTAAAACCGAAAGATAATCAAACCACAAACGAACCTCAACTCCATTCATTCCGCAGTTAATTACATTCTTAAACAAAGGCATTTAGAGATGAGGTTGTTAGCACCGGGAAAAGTGGGATGCAAGGAAAATACGCAGGTCGCCCACATCAAACCAAAATTTTCTTCTTTTTTTTCCATGGCATTGTTTTTGAAATAACTTAGAACCAAATTAAAAATTCCTTTATACGAGGGAAGAATCTATTTTTTCTTGGCATTGTATTTGAAATAACTTAGAACCAAATTGAGAATTCCTTTATTCGTTTCAAATGGCTACTGCACTCTATTGCCGCCAATCCTACGCATTGTCAAATGGCGTGGAATGAACTTCACTCTCAAATCAGCTTGAAGTCAATTCCACATTCATTTTTGGAAACAGGGTCTGTATGGGTTAACCGACAAACACTAAAATATTGAACTGACAAACGACAAATGTCTTAATTAAATGTTGAATACAGACTTACGGTTACCTCATGTTTCTATTCATATCTATTTAAAAACCTTTTTCGTATTTATCTGATCTTCTTTTAATAACTACCTACTTTTTGCTGCCCGTTGGAAATGAGTCATACTTTAAACGAATCTAGAGGAAAGATCTTTTGATAATATTTGAAATGGAACTGATGTAGTTGATTATTATAACAAAAGCGGGGACACTACGGATGGGGTTATTCGAGAATGGTATATGTCAGAGACCTCACGAAATACTCAATTGTCTAGACCTATTTCAAGAAACGTTCATTCACTAATCGGAGTAACGATGTAGTTAGTTGCTGCAATGTTGGAACATTAGTTAGAACTGTGCTTTTTCGTATTTTAGTCAAGAAATATGCACAAAGGCAAAAAATTCTATTTCGTCTCAAATCGCCCATTCAGATTGAACAGCGTCAACGGTTTTTGAATAGATGTAATTAAAAGTACCCTTACATTTGTCGTTCTAGGATTATACAAGCTCTGTAATAGTTATCTAACGTCCATAACTATCACTGACAAAGGAATCCATGTTATTCTCTGACGGAGTCTTCTCTCATTATATCGATATCATGATTAACATCCTTCGTTGCTAAAGTACCTCATCACTGCCGATGTTGTAGATGTACATATACATCTCCTGTAATCGACGTTTACCTTCGTGATTGAATTATCGAGATCTCCTATGGACTTTTTGTTGTTAAAAATAATTTGATATTGTCAGGTAGAAACTGACTTAGTACGAGCAACTGCAGATATCCCAGATTAATCGGTCGTAATTCATCTTTAATACATTCTAATACAATGTCGCTGAGTTCCCTTTGCGTATTTCCAGGGTAATTTTAATAATTGCTTTGTAACTCTGAAACATCTAAAAGCAAAACAACTAGAAAAGCTTTGCACTATTTTTGCCGGGTTTTTTTGTTTTGTTTTTGTTTTTGTTTTTGTTTTTGTTTTTTTTTGTTTTTTGTTTGTTTGTTTGTTTGTTTGTTTGTTTGTTTGTTTGTTTGTTTGTTTGTTTGTTTTTTGTCGTTTAGTTGTTTTGTCATCCAGGAGCAAGGATGGCACAGTTGGGTAGTGCGCGGACTTCGGTGGGAGAGGTCACAAGTTCGGTCTCTTGTCTACACCTCGCATCCTTGCTTCGACTTCTTTCCATTCTACTTTCACATGTCCATAATACCTTGCGCTATTAGGGGCAGTAGTGGCTTATTTTGCAAGAAAACCTTTCAAAACCAACTGCAAGCCGGGGCTTTCTAGGACTCTTCTGAGCTCGGATTTTGTGAATTTGTAGACATCTTTATAAGATTTATAATGAGATGCTTTGTCATTGACGCCATTTTGTTTGTCTTGCATTACAAACGTTAACAGCTGCCCCACCAACACAAAAGGCATTATGGATCATGTAAATGTAATGAACAGCCATTTTGCAGAGGCGTTCACAACCCGTGATCTGTTTGTCACGTGTAGCCTTTATCGACGTCGAACATGTGCCGTCACAATCCATGTATTTTGATTAGGCGAAAAGCGCCACAAATCCTAAAGAGATTCCTGTCTACTTATTTAAACGGCTTTTAACTTATACTTAAGCTGTAGCATTTATCTGCACTATATTATTGATACTGCGGATACAAATTCAGCCTTTTTTTAATTAACAAAAAACATTCAGTCACACTAAAGTGCGTGCAATCCGATTGAATAGCTAGATTGTTCACTTAAATCTAGCCTGAGGATCAAATAGTGATTGCACAACCTGTAGACTAATGGACTGAAAAGCGTGTCGGAGGTTAGTCATCACTCTGTTACACCATGGATGAACTTCCAATAATTTGCAGTTCATTTTTATAAAGAAATTCATTTGCACGGTACTTATTTATTGCTGTTGACAAACATGTCATGTTTTCCCTATATCTTATGAGATGATGGTCTGGGTTAATTAATTATAATTCATGATAAGTTAATTTTGTATCAGTAACCTTGAAGATGACTGAATAAAAATTAAAAGCAGAATAATATTGAACAAACATGGGGGTGTCAATAGTTCAACGGTGTTCGTTGGAACTGTTCATAAAAAAAGAAAAGAAAATGAAAAGAAAGAAAAAGAAAAGAAAAGAAAAGAAAAAGAAAAAGAAAAAGAAAAAGAAAAAAATAGGCATTGATTTTGTTTTGACTAAAGCTAGTGGTACGTTTCCGAACGGAATAAACGTATTCTTTTGTTCAAGTAAATATTACACTCAAGAAAGGAATCCAAAGAATTCGGACTATCCAACTCTCCGTGCTCAGCAAAAAATGTAACTAGTAAAACCTTACTACTAAATATCGCATTTGAAATCAGTTTTAAAACGTTCTCTTCATTCGGAAATGTAATTTTTTATTTACTTTGTATCTGAATTTTTTTTTCTTACACATTTGTATAGTGGCGAAGCATAGTGCTTGAAAGTGTCAGACTGAACTCTTGGAAGACCATTCAAATTATGATTTACTGCAATTATTGACGTAGTAGTTAAGACAGTAGTTGTGTCCAACGTCAAATTCATTGACGATGTGGCGTAAAAATGATGGGTATCAAAACTGTTTTCAGTCATAAATCAATGCCGTGAAAAAGAAAAAGAAAAAAAAAGTGAAAGGCCAATTTAATTGTGTTCTTTTTGAAGAATAATGTCTTTCTTTGATAGTGACAAGAAACGTTATCAGTACTTTGACTTGTGATAACATTTTAAAATGATTTGTAACGTATAATTAAGAGGTTTGATAATTTTTTTTCCTAGCTGGAGAAAAAAAAATGACGGATAAACAGTTTTGAAAATTAAGCCGGACTGAAAACTGAGTTGCAGTGGTACTGAACCACGCAATTTATTGCTGACGCATTCTATATTTCTTTAGTTCAAAATAATGATGAAATTATTATTATTATTGTTGTATAATTGCGCGCTCGAACAGTTCAGTTTGGTTCAATAAATAAACAACTTGTTCGCCAAAGAAGGTAGTTTATTCGTTTCTTTACATGAATTGACAAATGTTTTAAATGGCTTGGCGAAGAGCCGATTAACGAGTTGATATATGTTACAACATCGTTAAGTATGTCAATATTGTAATCCTAAGATGATGGGAATGAAAGTGGATCGTTTGTACACAAGCAAACACGAGTCTGGCAGTCAGTGTACGTACACAAAAATCACCTAATCAAACTCGGCCGTAAGCTGGAGTTTTTAATTTGTCCTTGCATCTGATATGGGGAAAACGTCGATTTCAATGAGGTTAAAAATTCGGCCATGTTCTTATTGCCTTGTTGTACAGCTACTCCAAGCGGTGATAGTCCATCATCATTTTTACATCGAATGTTTGCGCCACTTTTTAATAAAAAAGCAACACATTGTCTATTTCCACCGCAAACAGCAGCGTGTAAAGGGGTCCAGCCCTCTCTGTCTTTGATATTTACATTAGCACCACATTGTACTAAGATTTCAACACACCGACTTTTGCCTTCGTAGGACGCTTCGTGTAATGCTGTAACTCCACTTGCATTAAGTTTATTGACATTTACTCTTCCAGAAAGAATAATGTTCTTGAGAGCATATGGATCATTAGCCGATACGGCAGCATTAATAGCATGCGAAGGGTGCAGAAAGCCACGAGATTGTTCTGATCTTTGCTCAAGAGGATCAAAAACCAAATCGTCCTCAAAATGTACCTCCTCGACGACTATTTTTGGAATCACAAATTCTCTCTTCTTGTTTTCTTTGTTGTTTTTCTCTGTACTTTTCTCCGCGTACATGGACGGCGCCGGCGGAAAACTATATTTACGTTTAGTCCTTGGACCTCTTCCGTGAAAGCAAGTCTGAGAGAGAACATTCTTTGGGAAGAAACTGTTCTTTTCGGGACTCAAGGGAGAATAGTAGCCCATTTTAGGTAATTCTTGAATCAAAGTGAATAAAACTTGTGTACTTGCCATTGGCTTCATCAGGTTACTTAAGAAACAAACAGCTATGGATAGATTGAACGTCTTCTCAAGGTCTTTACTCTATGACACATCATTACCTGTGATATGGAAGAGTCCGTCCGAAGCATTATACCGTGAAGCACACTAGAAACGTCATGGAGTGTCTAGCCTGTGATGATTAGTGCGTCATTAATATTCCTTTGACATCATCATGGATTTAAATAATTAATAGTGAATAAAAACTATTATTACGTACCATTTTTTTACTCCAACTTTAAAAGGTATTAAGCAACATAAATATATTTTATATTTTATAAATGCTCTGAGTTCAGGATTTGACAATTTATTTATGTTCCGGAGAAAGGGATGAACCTCTTTCAAAGTACCATAAACAGAAATATGAAAGGCTTCTCATTGAATACTACTGAACACAAATATCTCGTATGCATTTTTTTCCTCTTTCTTATTTTCTCGTATTTGTTTGTTTGTCTGTTCGTTGGTTCGTTGGTTCCGGCGTTCCTTTGTTTTCTTTCGTTCGTTCGTTCTTTTTTCAGTCTTCCTAGCTCTCTTTCTCACTTCTTCCTTCCTTCCTTCCTTCCTTCCTTCCTTCCTTCCTTCCTTCCTTCCTTCCTTCCTTCCTTCCTTCCTTCCTTCCTTCCTTCCTTCCTTCCTTCCTTCCTTCCTTCCTTTCTTTCTTCAGTCTTTCTTCAGTCTCTCTCTCCCTCTAATGCTTTCTCTCTCTCTTTCTCTCTCTGTTCACTCAAAGAAGGATGTCGATTGAAGTTGTTTTTGAGAAGTTAAAGTCATCCTATATCACTTGAAATATGTTTACTGAAAAAGAAAAAATATTTTCATGCATGCGCATCACATTACCAAACGTTCTGGCAAGGCCACAGGGAGCCCAAGCTATACTTCTCAGTGAAACTGATGACGATGATATCTTATTGAAGAGGAGAAAACGATTAAAAGTAAAGATGTAACCTCTCTAACGTTGTTGTGTATTGTTTATTTGATGCATCAAATAGCTTGGGCTCCCTGTGGCAAGGCTTCTTGCTTTGCCTACGAAGATAGTGAATAACCACCTTTTTGGCAGTCATGTGACTTCCTAATTCATCATCGTCAAGGCTCATGTCCATTTACGCTAGAAAAAAACTAAAGCTAGTTAATCTTTTTTTTCCGAATTCTTTGCCTATTAAAATGTTTGAGGAAGCTCTAAGAAAATAATGCTCTCCATTAAATCATTAAACCAGCGGATTTGCAGACCAATTTCATCAAACAAGGAAGTCATTCAACTACTCACTATATAAAAAATAACCGATGATAAAACGCTCCGTCAAAACGTCAAGTATCAAGTTTCTAAAATGTTCATACATTTTATAATGATCAATGAAAATGAGTAAAAGTATAAATAGAAAAAAACGGAAGAAGGAAAATAATACGTTGTCAAAGGAAAGACGACAAGCGCATGAAGTCTCGTTATTGATCAAGGGAGCTGACGTCAAAATTTTGTTTAGAATTTTGTTAATTCTTGGCCGGCGCGTGAAAGCGCGCGACGTTGCAGGCTTTCTGGCAGAGATTGAGATGTCCCAGCCTTTCCTCGTTGTGCAGTTGTGTGAGAAGGCAGCGACAAGAATAGGTGGTCCTTTGCTCCTCCTCTCACAACTAGCTGATAATCATCACAACGAGGAACGCCTGGTATATCTCGATCTCTGCCAGGAACGCCTGGAACATCGCACGCTTCGCAATTTAGTTTACACAGTTTAAAATCCAAAAAAATTAAAACAAAATTTTGGCGTGCTTCCTTGCATTGATACTGTCGCCACGTATGTAGGACAAATATAACCTTTTTATCGAGGAAGCGCTTCGAAATAAATGTTGATTGTTCTATATTATGTATACTGGGAAAGCATTTAAATAATAGTCAATAAATGTTTAAAATCTCCCTAAAATCTAGAGATTTGTGATTTTGTTTTTCCGACTCTCCATAAAGAACGTTACGATATCACTGATAGGGTAGCTCTCGGCTAGATCTGTACTGTGGATTCAATTTGTACAATTTATCATATCGGCGTATTGTGGGGTTTTCATGACCAAAAGTGTGATTTAGCTAGATTTTACTTCTGATAAAAAATACACAATCAACTGAGGCCCCATATCTATGTTTTAGTTCAAACTGAACTAAACAACCAACACCGACTAAAATTCTTCGATTTTCGCGCGTAATTGATCCATTGACGTCAGAACAATTTTCAAAGTTCCGTTTTGAAGCTCCTTAAAACCAAAGGATCAACAAACCACAAACAAACCTCAACTCTATTCACTGTCGATACCTTCCCCACTCAATTACCTTCTTAAACAAAGACATTTGGAGGTGAGGTTTATAGCGGAAAGTGGGATGAATTTCAGTTAAGTGTTTTTGGTAAAGACGATTTGGCAGACAAAGGATATTAGGCTACTTTGGGTATCCTGTGGTACCCGGGCAATATCACCACGCAGATCGCCCACACCAAACAAAATAACCCCAGCCAAGAATATTTTGTCATTTCCTAGCATTGTTCTGAAAATAACTCGAAATGGATGAATAATTCTTTTTACATTTCAATTCCTACTCGTTCTCCCACGTAATGTCCGTTTGACGTCGAACAAACTTCGCTTCCATGTCGTTCTCACATTCTTAAAATGTTCAAAATTATTGAAATATTCACTAGTTCAAAAAAATGTTTTCTATTATCATTTACATTTTATATCTTCATTTCCACCTAAGATGAATGCCACTTGAAGCAAGTCTAAAGGGAACGTTTATAAAAATGTTTTAGAAACATAGGGAAGTAATTAATCAATATCCAACGGAGGAGGGGAATGGTGTTATCGAGAACTTACTATAATCGAGACCACATGCATGCAAGTATAAATCACCCTTATATTTTTCTTTCTAGAAATATACAAACTCAATAATAACGCCCCATTCTTATCGCTGACAAATAATATTAAATTGTGACACTGATCTCTATTATCTCATTATATCGATATCATGATTACCATCCTACGTTGCTAAAGTGAGCAACACTGACGTGGTAGATGTACATCTAATCCCCGGTAATTGACGTGAGTTTACCTTCGTAATTGGGATGGAATTAGCGAGATTATGGACCTTTTGTTTATGCTAAAAATAAGTTCATATATTGTCTTAGAAACTGAACTGACTTAGTTTGGGCAACAGATATTGCAGGTTTATAATAAATCGCGATCATATATATATATATATACACCGAAAATCTACAATATCGATGTGTTCTTCTTTGCGTCTTTTGGGACCATTTTCATTGCCTTGTAACGGGAACCATCCAGACATCGAACAACACGTCAGACTTGTAAAAATGATATGGTTATTCCGTTTTATTATCTCAAGCAAACTTTTTAGGTCCAATATCGACCTCGGTTCGATGTAGAGAGCAAGGATGGCACAGTTGGTTAGTGCGCGCGGCCTTCGGTGCGAGAGGTCCCTAGTTCGATCCTCAGTGACCTCGCATCCTTGTTTCAACTTCTTTCCTTTCTGTGTAGCTTTAATTAGCTTTAAATACCATTAAAAAACGGAGCACTGAAGGAGAGAGGGGAGTAAAATGAGCGCACCGTCGACCTCAAGTTTATCAGTTACCCAAATTACTGTCATGAGCTACAGCTGAGTCTGGAAAGAGAAACATGCAGGAGCCATCCAGACATCGAACAACACGTAAAACTTGTAACTAATGACACGGTAATTGCGTTTTGATATCACAGGCAAACGTTTTAGGTCCAATATCGACGATGCAGTTTCATGATGCAGAGAACATTTTTACAAGTCTGGAAAGAGCTCGCACTTGACTTTTTTTTACAATGTACTTGGCGACTATTCAACGTAGGTTTGATGTCACTTTGCATTAGAGGTGACGTCAAAATTTCATAGTTAGTATCAGTTTAGAACATTGGTATGCGTTTCGCAATAAACTACATATCCTATAATTCAATTGTATATTATATTAATAATTCAATTATATTGTTGATATGTGCTATTATGTTCTATAATTGGTGAAAAACACTGCAATCTCAAAATAGTGTAGTTTCTCAACTCTTTGAGGAAATATGGAACTAGTTCGAAATGCTTCTTCGATGTTAACTAAACGAACACTGTTGAAGTTGATTTCCACCCTAATCCTGGCTTCAGTTAAAGTGACGAAATAGTTAGCCAGGCTGAGCTGCTAACACAAACCTCACCAGTCTATTTCCCATAAGCATGTTGTAACTCATATTTCTTTAGAACAAGAAAGCTACAAGGCTATTTTCGAAGGTACTGTTATTGCAAGTCTATTTTCGTTCATACCAATCACGGGTCACGTTTTGGTATTTTATCTACTCTTGTGTTGCGTTATCACATCTTTTTTCTTTCTTTCACGTCACACATTGGATTACACGACGTAGGCTTCGTGTATTTTTAGATGAGGACGAAAACGAAACGCAAATTTTTACCGCCTACATGTACAACTTTGAATGGTTTCTTCTAAAATATTCTGTTAAACGTACTGAATGTTTTTGGAACAGCATCCGAGTGCAAAACATGTAAAAAGCTTGTATAAGTATCCGTTCTAGCAAATTAACTTGATATTGCGCTAATATAAATAACTGAATAAATATTCTGTTGAGTGATTTTTGTGCTCTGGATACATAAAAACTTTATTCAATTCCAAAGAGTTTGTCCATTGCCTCAGTTCATGTTGCGTTCTGCATTTCATTGCCGAAAGTGCGATTAGAGAGGCAGAGCAAAGCTACGAAAAACTAAGTTGCTCATGAAATGATCGGTACATTTTGTGGCAGGAAACACCACAAACACATAATAAATTGAGCAATCCTGGACTCAGAGCAAAAATCCCCTGAGTGCAGGATTCCACAAATTAATAGCTTTCCGGAGCAAGGGATGCACCTCTTTCAAAGTACCATATATCGACACAAGATATGAAAGGCTTACGTCTCATGAAATACTATTGGACACAAATATTTCGTATGAATTTTTTCCTTCTTTTTAATTTTCTCGTATTTGTTTGTTTGTTTGTTTGTTTGTTTGCTTGTTAGTTGGTTCGTTCGTTCGTTTACTTATTTGTTTTGTTCTTTCTTTCTTTTTCTTTCCTTTTTTTACTTCCTACCTTCGATTCCTTCCTTCCGTACTTCCTTTTTTTCTTTCTTAATTTCTTTCTTTCTTTCTTTAATACCTCTTAGAACGATGCCGACTGAAGTTGCTTCTGAAAAGTCAAAGTCATCCTATATCACTTGAAAAATTTTACTGAAAAAGAAAAAAATATTCATGCACTCTCTATCATAATATTTTACGCATGCGCATCACATTACAAGAAGTTCTAACAAGGCTTTCCGTTCTGCCTACTAAGATAGTGAATAATCACCTTTTTGGCAGTCATGTGACTTCCTAATTCATCATCTTTAAGGCTCATGTCCATTTACGCTAGAAAAAAACTAAAGCGTGTTAATCTTTTTTTCTGCCTAATATTTGAGGAAGTTCTAAGAAAATAATGCGGATTTGAAGACCCATTTCATCAAACAAGGAAGTCATTCAACTACTCAATAAACCAAAAATAAACGATGATAAAACGCTCCATCAAAACGTCAAGTATCAAGTTTCTAGAATGTTCATACATTTTATAGCGGATCAGCTGCAAAAATAGACTTGAAAAATGATGAATGACTGATGAGCTGTAAAAGTATAAATAGAAAAAACAGGAAGAAGGAAAATAATTCGTTTTCAAAGGAAAGACGCATGAACTCTCGTCATTGATCAAGGAAGCACGTCAAAATGTTTCTTTGTTGATTCTTAGCGCGTGAAAGCGCAATGTTCCAGGCATTCTGGCAGAGATTGAGATGTCCCAGGCGTCCCTCGTTGTGACGTTACTCTATAACGGAGTTCAGACGAAGTTGTGGAAGAAGGCAGCGACAAGAATAGCTGGCCCTTTGTTCCTCCTGTTACAATTTTGTGGTCCTTTGTCATAACTTCGTACTACAGTTGTCTTTCCAAAGTTTGAATTTTGAAAACAGGTCTTTGCGCAATCATCACAACGAGGAACGCCTGGTATATCTCGATCTCTGCCAGGAACGCCTGGAATATCGCGCGCTTCGCAATTGCCGAAATACCTTTGGGAATCCAAAGACAATGAAGCGGTAGCCATGTTGGTTGACCAAACAATAAACGCTAATGAGAAATCTTTTGTTGAAGGTCAACCAAGATGGCTGCCGTGACGTCACATGCACCCCAGCAATAGGTTGCTATCAATAGACGTCATATCCCATCCCGTGCGGAATTTTTACCAGCTGAATTGTAAGTTTTCAAAAGAACTGTTAATGGTTGAAAGCTTTTGACCCCCAGTCAAACCGGTTTTTGCCCTCCAGTCAAACCGGTTTTTGCCCTCCAGTCAAACTCAGATGAGATTCAACAGCTGATTGATAGCAACCTATTCAATTTGTACAAAGTTAAAAATAAAAAAAATTCCAAACCAAAATTTTAGCGTGATCCCTTGCATTGATACTGTTGCCAAATTTACAATCAACTGATCACCCTATATCTATGTTTCAGTTAGTTCAAACTGAAATAAACCAACACAAACTAAAATTCTTCGATTTTCGCGCGTAATTGATCCATTGACGTCAGAGCAATTTTCAAAGTTCCGCTTTGAAGCTCCTTAAAATTAAAGGATCAACAAACCACAAACAAACATCAACTCTATTCACTGTCAATACCTTCCTTACTCAATTACCTTCTTAAACAAAGGCATTTGGAGATGAGGTTTATAGCGGAAAGTGGGATAAATTTCACTTTAGATTTTTTGTTAAGACGATTTGACAGTCAAGGATATTACGCTACTTTGGGTATCAGAGGCCTGTGGTAACCTGGGCAATATCACGCTGATCGCCCACACCAAACAAAATAACCCCAGCCAAGAATATTTCGTCAATTCCTAGCATTGTTCTGAAAATAACTCGAAATGGATAAATAATTTAATTCAAGTTTCAATTCCTACTCGTTCTCCCACGCAATGTCTGTTTGACGTCGAACAAACTTCACTTTCATGTCGTCGTTTACACATTCTTGAAATGTTCAAAATTATTGAAATATATATTCATAACTTAAAAAAAGCGTTTTCTATTAACATTTACATTTTATATCTTCATTTCCACCTAAGATGAATTCCACTTGAAGCAATTCTAAGGGAAACGTTTATAAATATATTTTAGAAATGTAGGGAAGTAATTAATCAATATTCCGAGAGGAGGCGGGGGATGATGGTTTTATCGAGAATGTATTATAATCGAGGCCACATGCAAGTATATATTACCCTTATATTTTTCTTTCTAGAAATATACAATCTCTATAATAACGCCCCATTCTTATCGCTGACAAATAATATTAAATTGTGACAATGATCTCTATTATCTCATTAGAACATCCTACGTTTCTAAAGTGAGCAACACTGACGTTGTAGATGTACATCTAATCCCCGGTAATCAACGTCCTTCATAATTGGGATGGAATTAGCGAAATTATGGACCTTTTGTTTATGCTAAAAATAAGTTCATATTGTCTTAGAAACTGAACTGACTTAGTTTGGAGATATTGCAGGTTTATAATAAATCGCCATCGTATATATACACCGAAAATCTACAATATCGAAGTGTTCTTCTTTGCGTCTTTTGGGACCATTTTCATTGCCTTGTTACAGGAACCATCCAGACATCGAACAACACGTCAGACTTATTAAAATGATATGGTTATTCCGTTTTGTTATCACAAGCAAACTTTTTCGGTCCAATATCGACGACACAGAGAACTTTTTAACAAGTTTGGAAAGAGCTCTCACTTGATGACATTTTGAACAATGTACTTGGCGACTATTCAACGTAGGTTTAACTCAGTATGGTTTGATGTCACTTTTAATACACTAGAGGTGATGTCAAAATTTCCTAGTTAGTATTTTAGAACATACACTTAAGATAAGAACGATAGGTATGCGTTTCGCAATAAACTACATATCCTACATATTTATCTTTAAAAAATTGTTCAATTTTAGAACTTAAAGACGTATTGTTTATTCATGTGCTATTATGTTCTGATTGGTGAAAAACACTGCAATCTCAAAATAGTGTAGTTTCTTAACTTTTTGAAGAAATATCAACTAGTTCGAAATGCTTCTTCGATGTTAACTAAAAAAACACTGTTCGAGCTGATTTCCACCCTAATCCTGGCTTCAGTTAGCCTCCTACGCATGCTCGATCCAGTATAAAATGACTGCGTAGGAGGCTAGGCTTCAGTTAAAGTGACGAAATAGTTAGCCAGGCTGAGCTGCTGACACAAACCTCACCTCTATTTCCCATATAAAGCACGTTGTAACCGGCACGTTTCTTCAGAACAAGAAAGCTACAAGGCTATTTTCGTACTGCTATTGCAAGTCTATTTTCGTTCATACCGATCACGGGTCACGTTTTGGTATTTTATCTATTCTTGTGTTGCGTTATCACATCTTTTTTTTTTTTCTTTTACGTCACACATTGAGCTACACGACGTAGACTTCGTGTATTTTTAGATGAGGACGAAAACGAAACGCAAACTTTCCAGTCTACAACTTTGAATGGTTTCTTCTAGGATATTCTGCTAAACGTACTGAATGTTTTTGGAATTCAACGAGGAGAGTGCCTAAGGCAATGTTATATATCTCTTGGGCATTGTTATGAAACCTACACTCTGGTATCTCAAACAAATATCCGAGTGCAAAACATGTAAAAA
Source organism: Telmatactis stephensoni (assembly GCA_029948255.1). Taxonomy (NCBI): domain Eukaryota; kingdom Metazoa; phylum Cnidaria; class Anthozoa; order Actiniaria; family Isophelliidae; genus Telmatactis; species Telmatactis stephensoni. The sequence goes on along the minus strand of JALIZF010001831.1, from coordinate 405,941 downwards.
GTTTGTATTAGTATCCATCTAACAAATTAACTATAAATAACTGAATAAATATTCTGTTGAGTGATTTTTGAGCTCTGTATACATAAAAACTTTATTCAATTCCAAAGAGTTTGTCCATTGCCTCAGTTCATGTTACGTTCTGCATTTCAATACTAAAATGTATTATACCTCTCTCTCTCTCTCTCTCTCTCTCTCATTATTAAACTAACAAACATCATCGTCACCACCGCCACTTTTACGTCATCATGTCGTCAAAATAGCCCCCCAAAAAGTCCATACAATAATTGCGTCTCGTTACTGGAATGTTTTGTTTATAGAAATGATTGGAAACATCCTGAGTACTTAGAGAGGTCTGTTTACTTACAAGTGCGGATTTGTTTTTCTTATGATTTTTTTTAATCCTGACGCACACTACAAATGAAGTCTTCGATTTGTCACCCTGGGGCAATCTAATAAAGCAGTGACAGCACTATAAAGTAGTCTAATTGGTTGGTGGAAAGCTATACAAAAACATCTAGCTTTTTCACCATGATTAAACTTTGATGGTTTCTAGGGGGACTGTTTCAGTTCTGTTTTAACCGATGTTGTTATCAGCACGTTTACGTTCTCTCACTTTTTTCATGCCCATGAGGATCCTCATTCCTAACTTATATGGGATTTGTTTCCGTTCAAGTTTACACTCGTGCAATTGAGCATGTGTTAATGTAAAGGACTGACGCATTTTTCATTTGTTTTAGCCTGAAGGTGTTTTCGTCCCGATGTCTATCAGAAGTTCGTCGCTAACTATTTATGGTGAAAAACAATTTTAGAAACGTTTTTAGACCAATGTATATGGCTACGTCATTTCAAATTATAGATGTCGTCTGAGTGCCCAAAAAATTCATCGAGGTATAGTATTCACAATGCAAAAATACAAAAATGTTGGAAAGCATTGTGTCTAACAGCCCTAGACTTATATAAATCAAAACGTTTGCGGATATTTTTATCCAGTAATGTTCAAAAATAGTTATGCCCTTGGGAGATCCATTAATATTGGTCGTTGGTTTTAACTATGCAATTATAGCCGGATACCATATGCAATTGAACTATTTTTTTCTCAGTTCCAATGATAAATTTCATTTTGGCTCTAGCTGTTTGAAGCTAGCGGTGCCAAAAATTATAATGAAGCTAGTTTCCTGTACGTAAACAAAACCTATTTGTACGAAATCTCTAACAGCACATACTGTGTTATGGATGTTTGCTTCTCAACGATCCATGTAAAATCTTTTGTTCAAATAAAATATTCTGAAGAACCGGAATGGAAGGAATTTTCTGTTTTTCTAATGAATTCTCTCATCTAAAGTTCAACTGGTCCAACTGAGTAGTACTGAAAATTCGATTTTTTTTAATGAAAAACATTTCTTTGTGTTTGGACTGTTTAAATTCGCAAAATGGCGGCGTTACAACGTTTTGAGCCATCTTCATTAATTATTGTTTACATCCTATGTTGTTTTTCTCGTATTTTTGTATAATGAAGATGAATTGCGCCCCAAAAATGACAGAATCTGTAGAAAAACTCTTAGAATGATGATTTACAGTAGGAGAAGCGGACAGAAGTTTGTATCTTTCGAAAGCATTGAGTAATGTGACGAAAAAAATAATACGATTTTTGTAGAACCCAAGATTTCACCACAGGCGTTATTTGCTTTCTTCTGAGTTTGAGACAGGAAAATGTGTTTTGATAAAATACGTTGTCCTGTATTATGGACTTGATGTGGTATCTCAAAACACAAACGTAAACAGAATTGTAGCTTTTGAATAAAGTCCGATAAATTTATAATAATTCTTTGATCCCTGATGGGGATCGGAAAGCCTCTGAATTTCAAATTTTGCTGGTGAATAAAAGAATAATTTCCTTTAATTGTTATGTCCCAACAGAAGAACCTGCATTCTATTATAGTTTACAAATACTTTTAGTCTTTATTTTGATAAATCGAAATTAAAAAATGAAGAATTAACTGAACTTGGCCTCCAGTAAGTAAAATAGGAAGTATGGTGTATTGAGTTGTTTATTATTTAGGACTTGTTTTTTTTTAGTTTAAGAATGTAGAAAAAACAGAAAAAAAGGAAAAAACCATAATCGAGCTGAAGGTAAACTGGAATGAAAAAGGCAATCATATTTGAAAAATTGAACAATTTATTGAATGATTTCTTGAACATTTTTCTTAAATTAGTCATTTTCATCATTATTATTTTTGTTATTTTTATTTTTGTGACTGTTTGGACATATATTGAATATTTTTTGGTCTAATAATCAACGCGCCCTGTCAAAATAAGGTATTTACGCGATTAATCTTCCTCTTTGATCAATAACACCAAAAGCTCTCCCCACCCCCTCCCCAAAAGCCAAAAATTTGTCATCCATAAAAATATGGAATATATTTCTTTGGTTGGAATTTATTTTCGAATTAGTCGTCAAATCTGACAATCATAACTTCACTTTTAATTCTGATCTTAATTTTCGCGTGCGATTCGTGGTCGTGCGGCAAAATTCTAACATAAAGTCGTTAAAAAAATACCTAACCCCTCCCGTGGAGGAAATATTATCACAATTGAAAAATTGTTGAATTAATTTCTTATTCTTAAGCATGTAAATTCAAGTTCTTTGATTAAGCTATTTTTTAGTCTGAGAAACTAGGATGTAAAGCTATTTTTCTGTCATAATTGCTCTTGCCCCAGTCAACTAAGAAAGCGAAACCGGATGCAATTGTGCGACGTAGCCAACTCTTTAGCTTTGAATTCCAAGGTTTCGACTGAAAAGCAGCTTTAGAATGATAAATTTAGACAATTTCCTAAGCGTTTTCTATTGATCGTGATAAAGATAACGCCTCAAGTACTGAAAAAGAAGGATACCCGTAAAATTTTATAATGCCTGATGATCTACACGCGTTTGCCGGTCACAGTGATAAACGACTTTGGTAGCTGATATATTAATAAACCCATTGTCAGATAGTAATAATTATAAAACTACAATTATATTATCAGTATATAATCACTGATAAAAGAGTATATTATATATACATGTAGTCAACCTTGAGAATTATTAAACATTGGCAGTTTGGGAATATATATATTTATATAATAATAGTAATAATGATAATAACACAGAACTAATTTATCATTATCTTTTGTTTATGATCTTTTACTATCTTTGTTTTGAAAGAACACTTGAAGATATGGTCTATAGCAAATTGTCTATTCAAATTTACGGCATTCGCACTCACACGAAAGCATTCATTTTCCTCGCTCAAGTGAAGACTCTTGCTCCCGTCAGCAATTCGTTGATTGGATTGAGATATAAATCAAACAAATACACATATATAGATATCAAAGAATTCTTTAATAATTCTCTTCATTTCTATAAATATATTTCCTCGAAATCTGATTCATACAATGTATATATTACAATTTTCAAAGCAACACGACCCGGCGTTTAAGGAATTTTGTGTCAACTTGAGATCTCTCCGGACCTTGACTGACGAGTCTGCTGACGTCACAAAATTCGTCATTTGTCAGTTTATGGTAACGAGAAAAAAGCCGTGTGTTTACAAATGTTTCTTTTGGTTTGACTGAAAGTGAATTAACGAGGTGAATTTTTCCACAATATCATTAAGTATGTAGATATTGTAATTCTATGATGAAAATGATCCCGAATGAAAGTGGATCGTTTGTAAACAAGCAAACGAATCTGACAGTCAGTGTACGTACACAAAAATCTCCTAATCAAACTCGGCCGTAAGCTTGTCCTTGCATCTGATATGGGGAAAAAGTCGATTTCAATGAGGTTAAAAATTCGGCCATGTCCTTGTTGCCTTGTTGTACAGCTACTCCAAGCGGTGATAGTCCATCATCGTTTTTACATCGAATGTTCGCGCCACTTTTTAATAAAAACGCAACACATTGTCTATTTCCACCGCAAACAGCAGCGTGTAAAGGGGTCCAGCCCTCTCTGTCTCTGATATCTACATCAGCACCACATTGTACTAAGATTTCAACACATCGACTTTTGCCTTCGTAGGACGCTTCGTGTAACGCTGTAACTCCACTAGCATTAAGTCTATTGACATTTACTCTTCCAGAAAGAATAATGTTCTTGAGAGCATATGGATCATTAGCCGACACGGCGGCATAAATAGCATACGAAGGGTGCAGAAAGCCACGAGATTGTTCTGATCTTTGCTCAAGAGGATCAAAAACCAAATCGTCCTCAAAATGTACCTCCTCGACGACTATTTTTGGAATCACAAATTCTCTCTTCTTGTTTTCTTTGTTGTTTTTCTCTGTGCTTTTCTCCGCGTACATGGACGGCGGTAGAATAAATTTACTTTTACTTCTCGGATCCATCCCGTGCAAGCGAGAGAGCTTTTTCTTCGGGAAGAAACTATTCTTTTTAGAAGTCACGGGCGCGTAGAAACCGGTTTCAGGCAGCTCCTGAATCACAGATAAAACCTGTACACTTGCCATGGGTCTCATTAGGTCGCTTGTGATACAATCAACGGGTAAAATTGAAAACGTACTTAATAGCCAAGCTATTTTGTTGAGGTCCTTACTGTATGACATGCAGTAGGAAATAGTCTAGAATCACTTTCACGCAGGTGTATAAAGCCAAGGAATCTAATAATAGAAAGCCATTAGACAGCTTGTCAATCAACCCTTTCCTATGACGTCAATTCAGACAAACGATAAGCAATGTCTTTTGTTGCACTATACACAAAGATGATCCAGCGGCGGATTTCAATCTTTTCTGAATATTTCAAACACGAAAGTTCTAGCATTCTAAATTAGAAGAAGCGAATAAGTGGAGTTTTAAGAGCGTCACACTTTGTTACCAGTCAGCGAGGAGTGCGAATGAAAAATGTAAGAAGGATTTGATCTTTCTCGAGTTTATTTACTTCAATATATGCATCAAATAATATATATGCGGTTTTTTTTCTGATAAATACCGTTTCTACTACAATATAACAAATCGCTCGATTTATACGATTGTACAATTTTCGTATCTTAAAAACCATTGCAGTAAATCCTATATTTTTCATATTTCCCTCTATCAAAACAATACCACATTCAAATCCCGTCGACTTCAAAGCGGAAAGCAATAATAAACCGACAAACAATGAATATTTTTACAAATCATAATTTCTTGATATTTGTACAGCACATTTTGTGCTAAAATGAAAGTAATAGGATATAATATATAGAGTCATTACTTAGAATAATATATTAAATAAAAAAATATTTTTAGACTAGCTTTAGCAAGTATGGTATGTTCATCCGGTAAGCTATGCATTTATCTCGGCTATTTTTGTTTTTTTATGTAAGTTGTAAATTTTTTGTGTGAGTAGGTTGTAAATTGCCAACATTTTTAGAATTGCTAGAATTTGGCTAAATTGTCAAGCGGTCTTTTTTACTTCCCCCAAAAACGTGATCGCTTCAGAAGTCGCATTTTTCTGAAGTTTCACATCAGCAGACATCACGTCTACAAAAGTAAACAGGGTTTATATTTTCCAATTCGTATTAGACTTTTACAGATTATTCATTGGTTACTGGAGATTTCTGATTAGCTTTCGAGAAATGTTTTTAAAGAAAAATTTGTGGACGAACTCCTACTTTGCATATAATTTGATTCTGCTACAGAGAAATAGTGGAAAATTCACTAGTCTCGTGTATTTCTCGTGTATTGATATACAATCATTTGTGATTTCTCATGGCCAACATCAACTATGGCGAAGTATGTTGGACCAGCACGCTCACCGCCTTGACCTGAAGCGCAATCTTTAGTTTATTGCTAAAATTAAGATGTTTTGAAGAAAGTCTAAAAATATCACCAGCACAACACACCTACACGTTCGTATTTAGTTGTCTCCGCTAACCATCAAGGTTTTTGGAACTGAAAACATAGCTGTCTGAATGCCACTTTTACAAACCTTGAACTCGTGCATCTTATTTCCGAAAGTGCCCTAACAAGATCTTGAGGTTTCAAATTTTTGAAATAAAAAAGAACCTCTTTGATCCTTGTCAGATATACATATTTTCGTCCATAACTAACCAATTTCAAACCCTGGAACCGATATATCACTGATAAAGGTGTTTCCGTGATTGTTTTTGTTAATGTCATTCTCAAGCGGTCAAAATGCACTTTGCTCTGAGCTATTTTAAGGATCCTTCTATTTTTTGTCTTCCGATAAGAAATTGCTTTATAATCACGGAACAAAGATCGGTGTAAATATAGAACATGATTTAGCAGTATCTTTTTTTAACAGGAAAATCCCCCCTAAAAAAATACAAAATATTGACGAAAAAGGGTATTTTCCACACTGTTTTAATACAAAACACTCATTTGTGTTAATATCACGCTGTGCGAAAAACAATTTTCATCTCTCTACGAAACCAATTTTTCCATATCTTGTACAATAGCCAGTTAATTTTTTTTTGTCTCAAAAGTGATTTTTATCTAAAGTTTACTGGTGATAAATGAGTTTTTCCATTTGAAAATAATATTTAATTAAGTATTTTACTTCGAAACATTGCGTAACAGCAAAAACGTGACTTCAACTAATCGTGTTTATCTCTTGCTAGGTTAATTCTACTTATCAGAGAATTGTATTCCTCTGGATTTCCTCGTTTATAAACCACACAGTTCTATTTCAATCGCAGTCAAACCGCTTGTACATACCGAAATAAAAATTCAAAAACGTGGGGAAATGGAATGTTCCATCGAGCACGTAAATGCATATTCAAATAGATAATTTTTCACATTTCTATTCCAGTATTGAACAAGACTCGTATGTTTAATTAGATTTATTAAAATCATGAGTCGGCTTCTTTTCTTGTGTGATCAAAGGCAAAGATATCTCGTTTTCCCTTCCGATTAAATAATGTGACAACATACATTTGTATCATTTCGGAATCTCAGAATATCATAGACGTCTTAGTCATAACAATAATCTCGGCTTCTCTTCATGTACCTATTGACAACAAATCGCAAAGACAGGCATATTCTCTTGCACACTCGCTAGTCAGGCGTACGCCAGCAGAAAGATTTATGTGAATCCGCCTCCAATTTTTTTCGCTCCTATGATAAATAAATTTAGTTAAGATAATTTGGAAAGACAAAAAGTGTTTTGATGATGGGTTGGTTGCAACTGAATACAAGCCGTTTCACAGGCATGCATTGCGAAACCGGCGTCTTATCTTAGAGTACACGATAAGAGTACGAAAAAGCTGGCCATAGTTTTTCATCTTTGTTTACGTTCGATTCATTTTGTTTCGTTTATTTGTTTGTTGTCATAGTATGTGAGCCTGCGTTTCAGGCATGCGGTTGCGCCCTATGAAAATAAACCATTCTAGTGAACCGCCATCTTGTGAATTGTTCACTGTTTGAGTTCTTGACATTTGTATTGTTTGTGGGTTGTTTAATTTGTTTGTTTTTGTTTATTTCTTTATTTGTCAATAGGAATCTTTGAGGACGTACAAGCTGCTTCGGAGAGGTAGCCATGTTTTAACGAAATCATTTTCAATATTACTCAACGCTTAAGGGTAAAAACCAACTGAATATTTTAACGTAAAGATGTGTTACCGTCTGCAGCACAGGAACCCCACAAAGAAAAAAACACAACTACTATCAAATAAAACAATAATATCTAGCAATAGCCGAAACCAACGTCAGTTCGCGCTTCATCAGGAACCGCGGAGGATAGTTTTGTTTGGGGGCTGATCAAGTGCTGATGCTACAACCATAAGACTAGAATAGCCTATTAACAAAATATTTTCTAAATATTGTACTGTGGAGCTAAATCCTCCAGAGCCCACCCTCTCCACAGGTCCATGTTCATAATCAACGAGGGTGACATGGTTGGCCGAGTGGTGAGAGCACCGCCCTTTCACCGCTGTGGTCCGGGTTCGAGTCCTGGCTCTGGCATCAGTCATATGTGAATTGAGTTTGTTTGATGTGTTGTTCTCTACCATGCGGGTTTTTTCTCCGGGTTCTCCGGTTTTTCCTCACCCAGCAAAAATCAAACATGTGAGTTGAGCGATGTATGCAAAATATTTAATGTAGAGGTAGTGCATGCGTGTGAGTGCCAGAAGAAGAATAGCCACTACGTGGATCTGCTGTAGAAGATTGATTATGATTGAATTAGTTCCATATAGTTGACAATAACTAACTTTAATAATAAATGCAAAATAAAATCTTCTGAAACCCCTAGCAGGTGGAGAAATTCTTTTGTTTTTAGCGACGACCCAAAGAAAAGAAAACAGGAGAGTTATCCCTTTGCTAGGGTAATCTTACCTTAATGCAAATGGGCCCTAAGTAACCTGACGCAAAGGAAGGGGAGGGGAGGGAGAGGGGAAGGGGACAAGAAGGGAAGGGAGTGCTTCTTTCCCCAGCTGCGCAGGCTAGCCCTAAGCCATAGAACATTCAGTGAATTACCAACTCACAATTAAATGAACTATAGTTAAAACATAATTAAAAAAATAAAATAAAATATCAGTCTATCTCGACCAAATAATAGGAATATGCCACCGGTCAACCGGAACATCGAACGTGTTGATTACATGGCTTTCTCGTCACAGGTTGAGGAAGATTGTCACACAGAGAACGATGAAGAAGAACCATTTTGCCTTGGCTGCTACGTCGCTGGCATGACAGTGTTCGAGTCATGATTCCACGACGACCACACCTCCTAGAACACTGGAAACAAATAATAAGGAACAATTCCTTAGCTTTACTCAAACAATAATCGACTTCTTACAAATATGGAAACTTATAGTTACTATGACGATACGAGACAAAATTTTACTGGCTGATATTCCACAGTTTCCTTATAAGAACCCGATAGCCAAATGTTACCCCATACTGTTCCAAATAAGGAACATCTTCCAAGGATACTAGAACTATCTTTTTTCAACGAATGTTCCAAAGCTGGAATTTAATATCATCAGTATAACACACACACATACATATGAACCACCATTTGGTAAGATTCACTTTGAAAAGAAGCATTCGTCTTACCTTGGACCACTTACTTGGCACCCATTTAACTGGACATGCTATTTTATTGCATGACTTTTTAACAGAACTTCTAGGTTTGTATCTACGGCACCAACCGCTATGTCGAACTTTGTAAACATTATCAGCCATTTCTTGGCGACAAACAATTTGTCGTGTTTGAAATCCACCTCCACAAGTTTTGGAACATGGCGTCCATGCAGATACATTCCATCTATTTAAGATTCACAAGAACAGGAGATTATGTTGTGTTACATAGCAGGAGCCCAGTTCTAGGGATGAGCGTGCAACTTATATGCTAGGGGGGCGTTTTCCTAAGCAACTTACTTTTAGGACGCATTCCCGCCAACCGTTACCATGGTGATAAAATTGTAGCCAATCATTGCTTGATACATGTAGTGCTTTATTCACATAAATGCATTCCAGTTATACGAAACAATCAAATTAAGCTGATAGAAGACCTAACAATCCAGCACTTTGTAAGTTTGTTGTTATGACGATTGCAGAATTGATATTGCTGGGTTGCATGTGACGTCATGGCAGCCATCTTGGATGAACTTTAACAAAAGATTTCTCATTTGCATCTGTTGTTTGCTCATCCAACATGGCTACCGCTTCATTGTCTTTTGATTCTTAAAGGAATGGATGAAACCTAGCAATACACTGTTTGTCAGACAAAGACCTAGCCAAGCGTAAAAAAACGCAAGTTTGAAGATGACAAATCATTATTTTAATAAAATGTTTTCAATTTTAGTGACCCATAACCATTAATAGTATATTGGTTAGCTACCTATCTAGATTAACCTCAGGTTATTATAGGCAGCTTGTACCTGAACATCTGTTCTTTTCTGCTGTATGTAAATAGATATATATTTAAAAAAAAGGGTACTTAATAAAAACATTGATTGATTGATTGATTGACAAGCGTTAGTCTTGCAAAACTCCAGAAATTGATAAGTTTGGTAGTTCATAACTTTAATTAAATTTTCACCATTTTCGAGTGATAGTGTGAAAGAAAATCTTAGAAAAACTATACACCAGTTTCCATTATTTCTGCTCTCCAACTTTGGCGCCATTTTGTTTTGACCCCAAAAATATCCCACAATGCAATTGTGTGACGTTAGTAAAAGCTTCTAAGGTCTATGGATCCATCCATCCTATGGTCTATTAAGCGACCAACGTGGGGAAATTAACAAGTGGCCGCTTAATTGAGGTTCGGCTGTATAGCTAGCCTTAACTAATTCACTTACTTAGCTGAACACGACCGCACATTGCATGTTTTTACTTCAACTGGCTTCCTTCCTGCAGATTTACATGCACCATCTCCCACGTAAGACCTATCATCTTTGCGCGTACACTCAACAGTTCGCGTTTGCTGACCTGAAAGTGAAGAGTGCAATATTTTTATAGACTGGACGTAGGAATTGAAATAGTAATACAACTTAATAATCTCCCTTAGGAAAATAGCAAATAGAAATGTCTCGTAAGTGTTGAGATCTCTCCCTCCTCTATGATTAGGAAACCTACTATGCATATCACGCTAGCGTAATGGCAACGGTAAGGAAAGTCATCAAAGACGTCAGGTCCACTCCCTCCCTCTCTGACAAACTACAGATTTGAAAAAAAATGGGTCATCCACTACGGTTAGAACGAAGCTCGCGATTTGCTTAAGGCTGGTTCACACTAGCGTAGGAATCAGAATCGGAATCGTAAGAAAACAACAAAGAATTTAGGGATTAGAATACAAAAGAAAGGTGTTTTTCTTTGTTCCTTCCTTTGTCTTTGATTATGCTTATGCTTGGTCTTATGCTTCTTGCGATGCTTATGTCGATGTTTTATGTCACACGCTTGACTTAACTCTTTTGTCTTTTCCTTTGTTTTCTGCTTCCGATTCCGAATCCGACGCTAGTGTGAACCAGCCTTAAAACGACAAAAACAAAGAATATGTGGATTACTCTGAACAATGTCTTTTGTTCTACTTGTCGCCTGTGGCATTGTTTCCTTCCGACCGTAGTGTATTAGGCATAGTTCAAACGTCGCATCTCACATGTGTCGAATGCAATGCAAATGAGATGATAATGAGTAGAAACAAAAGATTTGACTAATTTGCATTGAATTCAGCACATGTGAGATTCGACGTTTGAACTAGGCCTTACTGAAAAAAATGGCATAACACAGATATAGTGAAGTGCAGTGGAAAACTGGCTCCGCGGTCGCACTGCACTGCACTTTGATAAATTCTTATCTAGATGGGATAAATTTATTGGAAAAACCCATCATTTTAGTAACTGGATAATAATTTATCATATGACGCATATTTGGCCCCGCGCGCGCTCTTAAGGACGGTGCCCACTATTGTCAGCGCGCACTGCGTTCTGCGCATGGCCCTTCGTAGTAAAAACATCGTAAAAACAAAGTAGTTTTGCGATATTTGGATAAATAAAACTTACTTGCTTGTAGAAAAAACATTTGACTGTTCCTGTAGTAGAATTAAATTCAGTATTGATGAATAAAACTCGCTTAAAAACCATTGTTTTGATCACAAGGACTAGATTTGCCCATTGGCCGCCATCTTGGAAATGTCCCATAATGCTTTGTAAAATATGTCTATACTCTGTATGGAGGGCTAGGGCTTTCATCGTATTTCGTGCGTTTATCGGTAAATAACTTCTTAAATCGCCTGGATACCCCTCTTTTTACCTTTTGTAAATTATAAACCAAAGAAAAATCTAGAATTATATAAGCTTTTTATAAATTTATAATTGAAGAATGATAAAAAATATCACATATTATATTTAGCAATCATAGACTAGAACATCCTAAAACCAAGTAAATATTTTTAAGGAAACATTATTTTCTTTGTTTTCGCGGTTTTATGGTATTGCCCTACCAGAGAATTATGCTTAGAGTGTTTTAGGAAAAAAAAGTTTGAAACTTATTGGAAGTATAGAGGATTTTTGATTTTTTTTCTTTGGGTCGTCAAAAATGCATTTTCCGCAACATTTGATGACGTATAACTCATCAAAATGCGTGGTGACCCCCAATTTTTTTCTTGGATTCTAACAGCCTACAATGGGTTCTTTCACACCCATATAGATTTTAGAGAAAATAATTACTTTCACATTAGAGGGCTCCGTCCTTAAGAAAACCTTCGGAAAAAGTGACGTAAGCAGGGCCGAAGATGGTCCGGAAAAACCCGTATCCGGACTCGGACCCGCGCGAAACAGTCATATGATAAAATGCTTATTGACTGAGTGAGATCGGGCCGGATGGTGCGCTTGGTCCGTACGGCATGACCTCGAGCCAAATATTTTCCCGTTCACCCCTCCCACTCAGTCAATAAGTACATATTATCCAATGGATACCCTTCGTGCAAATGGGGTTTGTCGTATAAAGTAGCCTCTCGCACATATAGCATACCTTTGCCACAAGTCCTTGAGCAGGATGTCCATCTCGACGTCTTCCATCTAAAGTCCCTTCCTTTGACTACTGTCCTTTTGAATGGATCAAATAACGAGTACGTGATACCTTTGTTCCTGACATTATTTAATGGCATGTTCTATGGAGAAATCATGAAACGAATTATATCTATATCTATAGTCTTGTGTTTACATATAACTCAATCGGACAGTCTGCCTCTCTGCCTATCGATCTCTGCCAGTCCTTGTGATTGTGTTGCGGTCGATCTGTCTGTCTTTCTGCCCGCTTGTCCCTTTTCTGCCTGATCTTATATACCTATCCTTCTGATTGCGTGGCAGTCTGTCTGTCTTTCCGATGGTTCCCCCGTTCGTCCGTCTGTCCCTCTGTCTGTCTGACGATATATCAGCCTGTCCTTGTGATTGTACGATGGTCTATCTGACGGTCCGTCTGTCCGTCCTTACTTACCACAATATAAAGCACCTCGGTAGTTGGTCCTTTAATGTACACCCTGTCTTTGTAGTTTGATCGTGTTCGAAAGTAAGAAACTCGAGTTCCTGCTACATCTACATCTTGAGTGTATGATGGGAAGTATGACGTCACGTATTGGCGATATTTGTCTTGGATGCCTGTTGTCGACAAAATAATTCTAATTTAATTTTAACAAAATGTAACGTGATTGTATGAGTATCAAACGGACCGCGCCGTGCCGTGACCGTGTCAGTGCCGTGATATCTATAAAAACATTCGAAATTCCTACCGTGACCGTGCCGTAACCGGCGTGCCGTGACCGTGCGCTTCCGTTAGACCATGTTTGAGACCACAAATATTCTTCTTGATAACTAGGCTTCAATGAGCAAAACAAAAGAAATGACGTCATTTTTCACACCTGTAAGCCTCGGTATCAAGCAGAATAATTGAGATCTTGAACGTTGACCGTTTAGATATATAGTTGTTCAAAAACAGTTGACGAGAAGAACGGCGAATGGCGATCGGCGATTGCACGACCGAAAGGAACTGTGGTCACGCTATTAGACCGCTATTTGGCGCGGAGATATGAATCGCCTATATATCGACCACTTTGTCCAATAAGGTCTTAATAATAATATTATAATAATAATACTTTATTAATCCTCCCAGAGGGCTTTTCAGCAATAATATATATCTAAAAATAGTCTTTACTGCACTAATAGTACCGGCATTGCTTGGGTATTTAATTAATGAAAATGAAGCAATTCTTGGTACCCAAATTTCCTTTCGGTCGTGCAATCACTAATTGCCATTCAGCATTCGCCCCGTCGACCTTTTTTTAAATAGCTATATACTGTATTCTGACTTAAAGTGAGTTTACCCATCCAAATTCTATTGCTGGATTTTAATGATTTCCTTGAGTAACAAACAGATATAGAAGTGGTAGATGAATGAAACAACAAATGCTAGTAAGGAAAAGTTTGTTCTAGATGACTGCTCCTTTTACCTATGCAAGAGTCATAGTAGTCTTGCTTCTTCTCAATCTTTATATCCCACGAACCTTTGCGGATGGTCAGAAATAGGCACGTGTCAGCGTATCCTACAAATTGTGAAAGACCATGAATTAGTTTAATTATATTTTGTATATTCTGCATAGTAGATTACATGCAGACGTGAAAATCTCCTGATCTCAAAGCTGGACACCTTTAAAACCCATTACATTACAAACGGCTTCAATTTAATTAATTTAAAATTTGTTCAACTTTTCTTGTTCAACTTTGTTGAACGCCGATGTTAAAATAGTTTACCAGCCCCTTTCAACAACATTGAGACATTGAATCGATGTTGAGTGAGGTTTAAAAGAGTTTAAATTTTTTGTTTAAACAAAAAAAATGGACATTTTTTGTTTGGACATCTTTTGTTCAACGAGCGCAAACAAACTCGTGGAAAACGGTTTCAACATTTATTTCAATATCATATCCTTTAAACATTGGTATATAAGATCAAAAAACAATTTGTTGTTGTTGTTCTTGTTGTTTGTTTGTTTGTTTTGTTGATCTATGACGCGCAAATGCGCATTTTTGGTTTGAATATAAGAAATACTTGCCGTCCACAACACATTTGTTTTTGGGGGAGAGGGAGTTGAAGAGGGAGGGGGAGGGGGAGGGGAATTTAAACTTATTTGACACATTTGATCGTAAACTTCTTTTTTTCAATAAAATAATTGTTTCAAAACATATGCCAGCGTGATAATGGTGAATATTGTCACGTGACAGGCGTAAGACAGGGTTCCCAACGAAGCAGTTACTTACCGTGTCCACGACAAGGATCGATATATTCACCAAACACTTGTGCACAAGATGAGCTGTCTCCGTTACAAACACCACAACGATCACGTTTAACTTTTGAATCAAGCTTTCCATCACAGCCTACTATCTGTAAATGAACGACAAACACAAGAACGAGTTGAAAACTGACGGCAGTGCGTAGTCCGCGCCGGACGCTATATTCAAAAAGCCACGTACCAGAATGTGATGAATTGAAGCGATTGGTGCACTGTAGAGGGGTTTCGCATGAGTATGAAACGGACTGCGCCGTACCGTGATCGTGTCTATATTAATAAAGTTCGGATTTCTGTCGTGACCGTGCCATTGTTATTACTAATCTATTTGATGTCCTGTTTCTAAGACCTCTGGATCAGATTAGACATCTTGGACTAAAACAAGTGCATTGGAGTTAACTTAATTGTACTTGACGATTTCGTCATGTAATCTTAACAAACTGAGTACCATCTCATCCCATAATGTACAGCACAATTAGCATTGTTGAGCGGGAAGAGCTTAGGCAGGAGGCGCGATAAACATTCTTCGGGCAAATAAAAACGGTTTCTTAACGTTGCTGGGAATAATTGGAATAAAGACAAGGAGTATCATTAAATTACTGGAATTGTCTGTCCTGGTAACAACCACCCAATTAGACTATCTTATCTTCTAATTTCGTTACTTACTCTACATTTGCCATTTATGCAAACATCTTTAATTTTTGGATCTTTATAACATCGTGTACCATCTTTGACAGGTCCTCTTTGCCAACCCCAACCACCTTTCGTGCATCCAAGAACACAAGTATCTACAAACATTAAACGAATATAAGAAATTTCTTACATAAGCCAATGTTTCAGAGAATCATCGTTAACTGAAGCACAATTACAATAAAAGACTTATTTGATCCAGCTGTTTGTACAAGTTAAATCAATGGACCACAAGGACCAGGCAAAATATTTGGCTTAACGCTGTGCTGCGCCATTGTTAATAATTCACCTTTATTAATTTTGTCTCTATTTGACAAGGTTGTTTTTAATGACACTTACCGTCGTAGTAGTGGGTGTTTTGATATGTGGGATCCAAGGCCTTACACTGTGCTATACGGTCATCTTTTGTGCCTTGCGGACATTCCTGTTAAAAACACTATAAAATGTCAATTCACATGCACCGATATGCGCATCTACTGGTCTGTCTACACTTAGTATTTGTAGAATGAATGTAGTGCTCGAAGTGTACAGCCATCTTCCCAGCATTAACCCTAAGGATTCTTTCCGTTCTGTCTCGTTCACACCTTGGTATGTTCCCCCAACCGTAGTCCACAATCTCCTCCCCCCCCCCCCCCCCCGCCCTTTTCAGAATAGGCGCATAGATGGATTTTGTTTAGTACTAGTACCTATAGAGTCGTTTTCGTACGAGTGGGAAACTTCCCGCGCCGTACCGTGACCGTGTCAGTGCCGTAATGTCTATAAAAACATTCGAAATTCCTCCTGTAACCGTATCGTATCGTAACCGTACAGTGTTCCCACTTATACAAAAACCACTCTATAAGGCTTCGTCACTTGGGTTACATCCACAGCAATCAAGATGTAAACTTCAACCGAACACACACTTGCTACGGTTAGGTGTTACGTACGCACTATAACAGCGATTTTTCGTTTGTCTCAGGTGCAAAAACGCCAATTCCGTTTTCACAGCTAACGCGAAAATACAGTACAGGTATTCATGTTGGATGAATGAACAACAAACGCTAATGAGAAATCTTTTGTTGAAGTTCATCCAAGATGGCTGCCGTGACGTCACATGCAACCCAGCAATACGCAAAAATACTTAATGAATATCATGAATACTATATATTATTGATGCAATAAAATGAATGTATTTTTGCGTTATTGAATACTTCATAAAATTATTTTATGAAGATTTTTCAGTCAGATTTTTCTGTAGTGGTTGTGGTGTGTTTTTTAACGTGGAGTTATCATTTATTCATTCATAAAATTATATTTTCCTGTAATGAACACCAGGTGTTTAACAAAATTCCTTTAAAATGTTTCATTCCACCCAAGTCGACTGCGATTGTTCGTTTGTGCACACCTGAGTATTGCAAAGTTGCCAGTGACCCTTGGATTCTCCTTGACAAGGTTTACCACCGTTCTTTGGTCTAGAGAAGAAAACGTACATAAAATTAAAAATTTCCTTTACCAGTTACTGTGTTTCCTCAGCGCGTCTTGCGCAAGCTCTCTTTCTAAAAAACTTAATTGTGACATCTTAGGGCCCGTTCACATGAGAGAGGGTGTCCCCATGAAGTAGGGATAATCAGAATACCTGTCCACCATTGTATTCTAGAGTCGGAACTCTTTGAAAACGACGCAAGAATACAAAAGCCTCTACTGTTATTCAAAAAAGTGGCCGGGTATTCTGAAGTAAAGGCGCTGTTACGCTGTGCAATTTTCCCAGCAACTTGTCTCGCAACGGCGTTTCAAAACAAGTTGCAGAGAAAATTATGGCGCTGTTAGACTGTGCAATTTTCCCTAGCAGCTTGCTTTTGGCCAGTTGCTGGGGAAAATTGCACAGTGTAACAGCGCCATAATTTTCTCTACAACTTGTTTTGAAACGCCGTTGCGAAACAAGTTGCTGGGAAAATTGCACAGTGTAACAGCGCCTTTAAGCGCGCACGTCTATTCTCAAACAAGAAACGGTCCTTACTTTGGGCTGCTGCAATCTCTTGTCTTCCACTTTATTCCACCACCACACTGTCCGTGAGCAAGGAGAGTAACTCTTGGACCATGGCGTCCAACCTCCATTGACGATAGGTTTTCCATTGTCTTCACACTTACCTTTAATACACCACTAAAACAACCATGTTATCACGAATTAGAAGTAAATAGGACCCTACAGTTTTAAACGAAAATACACCGAAACCACGATATGTTGAGCTTCAACGGGCTGTAGAAATTATTCTCTTTAGCGACGCATAAGCACAAGCAACAAACACAGGGTCAGCAATATACTGCTCACTAGACCTTTTTGTCGTAACACTATTTTCCAACTTCGTGCATCTTGAAACAAAGAACTGCATCGTAGAATGTGCGGAATTTGAACTTCTTTTGATTGAATGAAACTTCCCTTTGTCTTCTAATCAAGAACGCGCATAAAAATAAGCTCCGAGCAACAGAACTTTGGAGCCATATTAATGTCTTCTTGATTGAAAGACAAAGGGAAGTTTTATTTCAAACAAAAGAAGTTCACATTCCGCACATTCTACGATGCAGTTCTTTGTTTCAAGATGCACGAAGTTGGAAAATAGTGATAAAGCAAAAAGGTCTATTAGCAGTGCTTGTCTTTTTTCACACCTGTGATAAATACGATACTGAGTCTACGTATGTTGCTTGCGTTTATGCTTGAAGGCGCTGTTACACTGTGCAATTTTCTCAGCAACTTGTCTCGCAACGGCGTTGCGAAACAAGTTGCAGAGAAAATTATAGCGCTGTTACACTGTGCAATTTTCCCCAGAAACTTGCAATATTTTTGGCTGAGGCAAGCTGGGAGCGAGATTCAAGATGGCTCCTCAGAGCGAAATGAGAAATTGCGCATGCGCTCATAGAAAACGTGCCTCAAAAATTGCGAGGAAAGTTGCTGGAGGGGTGATACACTGTGCAATGGCATTGCAAGTTGCTGCAATGCGTTGCGAAAAGTAGACCTGAGTTCTACTTCATGCAACGCTACGCGCAACAACAACAAAATTGCGAGACAACCCCTGTTACACTGTGCAATCCTCCAGCAACTTTTTTCGCAACGCCGTTGTGAGACAAGTTGCTGAGAAAATTGCACAGTGTAACAGCGCCTTGAGTCGCTAGTGAAAACCAGGCATATCAGTCCTTAATTGAATGGGAGGCAAAAGTGGCCCCATGAGCTTTCAATAAAAAAGAATTATCTTGAATTAAACCTTGCATTTGATCTGATGAAAATCCTACACGAGACAAATATGACGTTTGTTGAGCAAAATTGTCCCATTAAAAACATATTTATTCGAAATTGCCAAGTCTCATGTTTTTTATTTTTTATTTTTGATATATCAGCATTAGTTTTCTTTTTAGGATTTATTGTACTTTATATAGGGCATCTATTGATAACAGCATTCATAAGTTATATGTATTGTTGAATGAGTCACCCTATTAAAATAAAGGCATCTATCTATCTATTGTCATAGCAACAGTACGTACGTGTCTCGGTCCGCATGCTGTACCGTCAGCTGGAGGAATTCGTTTATGAGGACAAACGTAATAGCCAGTCGACCCAGGCTTTTCACAGAAGAGAAGCTCGCAGTCATTTGGAGTCTATAAGAAAAGAGCCAAAACAGTGCCATTACATAAACTAACAGCAATTCTAATCCTCCTCTGCAAGCAGATAAGCAGATTTTTCCTGATCTTCAGCATCGCCAACAAGTAAGGGAAAACCTCTGGCGGCCCTCGTGGCTTTCAAGGTTGAGCATGAGCGAGGATGACGTGCAAAACGTCATTTTCACGACCCAGCGATACTGCTATGCACATGATTACATTTGCATACAAAACCGGTTTTGAACAGGTTATTTCGAATAAACCATAATTTTTACACCAGAAATGTGAATATGGAAATCACACGAGCAAATTTTCTATGACAAACTCTTCAGATAATCTATCTCCAGTCATGGCCATAGGATTATCACCAGTCTAGCTCCACTCTATCTTTAATTTCTCCCTTGCAAGCTACCCTATATTATTTCAAATATTGTTCTTGGTTTTGTTGCATAATTAATTCCAAGAACGAAAAGGGTCAATGTGTAATGATGCAACAAGAGGCTATCGCCAATTTGACTCAAATCTCAGGTCAAATCTCAGCTGACTTTTTCCAATACTTTCCTGTGTAATAGGAGTGAAAAAGGAACAAAATTCCATATCCACGATGCATTTCAGTCATGGAATGCAATATGCAATTCAACCAAGGTCAACCTTTATTGAAATATAGGTATATCAAAACCGTAGCAATTGCGGTATAATAATTTGTGATTTGTTACACAGCAGTAACTTACATGTTTACAAGTTGAGTATCCTTTACCAAACAGCATTTGACACTGAACAGTTCGGTTTTTTACTTCTCCAGGCAAAAGATGGCTTAAAGTTTTTGAGAGTCCATTCGGCAAAGGTGACTTTTGAGGTGAATCGTCTAGACACTTTGACTCAGGACCGCTGATGATAAAGAAAATCTTATTATTATTTATATAGCTATTTCAAAAAAGGTTGACGAGGCGAATGGCGAATGACAATCGGCGATTGGTGATTGCACGAACGAAAGGAAATTTGGGGTAACGAGAATTGCTTCATTTTCATTAATTAAATACCCGAGCAATGCCGGTACCATGCAGCAAAGACCTTATTGGACAAAGTGATCGATAGGCAATTCATATCTCCGCGCCGGATAGCGATCTAATAGCGTGACCACAGTTCCTTTCGGTCGTGCAATCACCAATCGCCGATCGACATCGGCCGTTCGCAGCGTCAACCTTTTTTGAAATAGCTATATATATTATAGTTACTTTAATGATACAAAAAGGACAAAATATAGTCCTTCTTAATTAAGGGATCACCCTAAGTCTACCAATAAGTGGTTGCTAATATGGAAATGTAAGAAATCATTTACATGAGTGTTTCTGATTGGCCATCAAAGCTAACACTGACCTACAAAGGGATCGTTTAATAGACGGTGCTCGCTGATGGAGCTTCGACAGATTTGGAATAGTGCAATGCGTCAGTAGAGAGGAATCTCCCTGCACAACCACCTCTATAGACCCTCATCCTAAGCCGTGTCATACCTAAACTACTGCAATCCTTTTCGAAGTTTCTATTCATATTTAAAAGTTAAAACTCCTTTCTGAACACCAAGACAACAGAGGAGACTAGCATAGTAAAAGCTACCGAAAAGGATTCTGGGATTGTAAGTATGATACGTCATAAGGGTGAGGTTTTATCAGGCAACCAATTTTAACATAAACTGTGATGGTTCGAATCAATTCTCGATAAAGCGACCATTAAATGTCACTCTCAAGGACGGTCGCTTTATAGAGTAGATCTCGTATGACTGTGAAAACGGTAACGCACGGTCACGGCACTGGTTACAGGCAGGAATCTCGAATGTTTTTATAGACATCACGGCACTGTCACGGCCACGGCACGGCGCTGTCCGTTTCACACTCATACGAAATCTGCTCTAGGAGCTCGAGTTGCTTACCTTAAAAATTTCTGTATACTATTCATACTACAGCTAGACCACGTGGTCGATGCCGAACCCTTCGATGTGCGAGTCGCCATGATGTTTTGGAAATCGGGACATTTCGTCCCCCATCCTATCTTGTCCACCTTCCCATCGTGATCGATACCAAGTCTGATGTTACAAATTTTAACCGTTAGAACAAAGACAGGGGGTGGCTTTCATTGCCTCAAAAACGCTAGACAATGACCCCCCCCCCCTCTCCTGGGGTGTACTCAGTCGACCATGTTTCCACGGAGGATCTCCACCCCAAGATCTGATCGAAAACCTTAACCTTTTGTATACCAATTTTGAGAGAAAACAAGTTCCCCTTTCAGAGAGATTTTATCATTGACTCAATCCGATAATTGGCTCCTGAAATCTTTACCTAAGTCTGTACTACAATGCGTGAAATCTCAACCCTTTCATGTGCCTCCAACATACATAGGGACCCTTTTCTTATACTTACGGCGTAAAAAAAGGCACCCCTGTCACATACCCCCAGCGTGAAAAATGGTACTCCTTTTCACCCCCAGCGTGAAAAATGGTACTCCTTTCACATACCCCCAGCGTGAAAAATGGTAATCCTTTCAGACAATAGGCTAGTAAGAAAATAACTCCGAAAGACTAACAATATTGTGTAACATTCTCATAGATTCATAACAATCTGAAAACCGGTTATAAATAGTAACGCAATCCCACAACAATCGATAGTGGTTTAAAATTGAAATGCAATGAGGACAACCACCATTGAAAACAATAATAACGCAATCCTATTACAGACAACAACCCCCATAGAGTAACGCAATCTAATAAGATTACGACTTACGAGTGAGCGGTTTCATGTGCCAGGATGACTGCTGTACCAAGTCCTTTATCTCCAATTACTGCACGACCCATTTCATGATAATAAGGATTACAAGTTGATGGCATGGTAGCATAGCCTGCAGTGAATAGAACAGTCAACAATCTTACTTGACAGCACCCATGGGCATTCGTCATAAGACCTCCTTAGACACATCCAAGTTAAAAAGGAAGACGGGGAATGAACCACTGAGAAAAGTAGGGCAAGGCCTGCAGGGATTGCTTTATGTTGTATTTATTCTAGGGCGTTTTACTGAACTACATATAGCTACGGTAGAATTTCTGAAGTTTTATAACGTTAGAGACTATGATATCTCAGTAAAAAAGCAAGTGTAATCACAGCGTTAGTTAAAGAGTGCGCGGCTATCTTATCTAAGGCCGTTTTTCCACTGCAGTGTTGGGAGTATTTTGCTGAGGAAAAACTAGGTAGACAATCTGAAACAATATACTACAATATATACCTCTTGACCATTGCTAAAACAAAATTTAACCAAGGTCAATAGAATGGTTTTCATAAGAGGGGTTTTCATAAACCCGTGAAATAAAATCTAGCAATTAATGTGTAATAGTCAAATATGAACAAAAGCAAACAATTGAATTAGGATCTACTAATGTGTGTTAGTCTAGTATCTATTTCACGGGTTTATGAAAACCACTCTAACACTAACACTCTAACGTGAAACACACTTTAGTGTATCACACCCTAATACACCCTAATTCCACTGTGTTCTTTTGTTGTCATTCGACTATTACACTTTAACTAATACACTTTGTTTCACGGGTTAATGAAAACCACTCTACTCAAGTGTAGATACGGCCTGAGTACCTCGATCAACCTTAAAATACATGTGGGATGGAGTGCTGTCAGAGGAATGGGGCAATGGACACACGCCCTAAAAAGGACACTTAGGAGCAAGTAAGTTAATAATATTACCTAAGACATCGGTACTAAACAAGACAGCAGTGTCTGGGTGATCTGGGTTCGTATCATTATGAGGAAGAGTTTGATCCATCCATTTGCCGAATACCTCGAGTCGTTTTTGAACTGACGTATTTTTGCTATACTTAAACTGTAACAAAATAAATTGAAGATGACAAGAATTAGTAATAATTTTGGATTCAGATATTACAGTAATTGATGGTGTAAAAAAATCATGTTGAGGTGGTTTCTTGAATTGACTCAAGCGAAGATGAGATAAGAGAAGGAATCGCGCGTATTAGTTCTTTGGACAATCATATGTCCCGTTTGATGCTATTTTTAGAGTGAATCTGATTGGTCGAAAGCGCGCGAGCTTTCGCATTGCCTCAAGATCACAATGGCGGAAAAAGGGTGTATAACGTTTGTGGATTAAAAAGAGTTTAATTTGAGAAAAAGGGCAAATGGAGTACAAAAAAATCGAAAATGGTCTTGGCTAAGTCGAGGACATGGTGACGAGGTTCTAAAAATAGCATCTAACGGGGCATATGATGGGCCACGGGGATTTCTTCTCTTACCTCATTAATTGACTATATAAGTCCTTGTGAGACAAAGGTAATACAGGGGAATGGTTATGAAACTCGGTAGACTTCAAAGCGACTGACAAAGGAGTAAAATGAATTTTGAGGTGCGCCTGACCCATCCTCGGAAACCCATGGATATTATTCATGGAATGTTGTCGATTTCATAACCATCTCTGTCCGTTACCAGACTTTAACAGCTCTCTAAAGTGACATTCGAATGTAACCGGTAGATTTTAACTTCAGAAAGGCATCTAGTGGGTGTCCTTCCATGAAATAGTTAGCATATTCAATACTACTCTCAATAACAGTCAACCAACGGATGATTGATCAGAATCAATCATTTCACTTACCCCGCCTTTCTTTAGGATGATTCCAATGATGACAAGGTTTATCTTGATTGGACCAATTGTGTGATCAAGAAATAAGCTTCGTGTCTGCAAAAGTGAAGCAAGTCATGTGGTTATTAAACTTGGTTTAGCAAAAGTTCGAGGAAAATTTCCAACGAGAGAGAACAGATTGCTCCAGGCCAAACATCTACGGCTGGAGCCTGGAGAATCAAAGGGGGAAGGACAACAATGTAGTCCCGTACTAAGAACCGATGCTAGAAAATGCAGATAAAAACACTCGCTTGGAAAATAACCTAAATCCACACTTGAGAAAAGTCCAGAAAAATTTGGACTGTGTTAGAGATGAATTCTGTACTCTATCAAAAATGAAAAATGTAAATAACAGAACAACCAACCAACCAACCAACCAACCAACCAACCAACCAACCAATCAACCAACCAACCAACCAAACAAACAAACAAACAAACAAAAACACGCAAAAAAACCCCAAAGAAGTGAACGTTTCACTGTTGAACATACAATGTGTGAAACCAGTAACATGTGGTCAACGATTTCGTTTCCATGGAGACCAATAGCAAACTGATCAGCTACTAAAGTCATCTCCAGAACCTTGTGTTTCGTCTTTGTATTTGCTCGTTTTTGCCTTGACCTCGTATAACCTTATATCAAAGAAATAATGTTGCGAAGTATTAGCTACCAGATTGAATAAAAGGCTAAAAATTTACGGAAATTAGCTAGTGTTGCTTAAACGTTTTTGACTGAATTTAGTTATCACAATTCTTGTTGTTTTAATTTAGCTACACTAAAACAAAAAGGCAAACAATAGATGAATAAATGAATGAGTGAATGAACAAATGAATGAATGAATGAACGAATGAAAAAAGGATGCCAAAAACTAACTACTAGAGATATATTATAGAAGGCCAGTGCATGGATAAACGAATGAATGAGCGAACGAATGAATGAATGAATGAATGAAACGAAACAACCTTACGACCGTACCTAATCGATGGTTTACACAACAGCTTACAACCATTTTCATTACCTCTTACTGATCTTCGTTGAATCACGTGAGGTTTGCCAGGACCGTAATACCCATGAGCCTCAGCCAGGTGATCAGGTAATGGTCGAATATGGAGAACTTCATGATTGACATCAATAACACCAGTCTATGGAATCGTTCAAAAAGGTTGTGTAAAGGATTTTGACTTACAAATCATTTCCGAATCAAACACAATAACAGAAGTTGTCGGAATAGAAAGCTTAGAACCTTTTCATGTACTGTGCAAAGTATGCGTTAGGAAACTTAATGAAATTAACTCTGAATCCGAGAAGGAAAAGGAAACCTCTGCGAGTGTCAATTGAAACAAAACCGGTTTCAAACCTGTTTGAACCAGTTTGCGCATACCTCTTCATATCAGTCTTTACCACTATTTGTTTTACCACTATTTGTAGGATTTGTTTGCGAGCCTGCCAATTGACAAGACGCAACTAGACCTGAACAACAATTTCGCGGCATACTATACACGGAGTGAGGTGACGTCATTTCCTGTACAACGCGCATGCTCGACATAATATCAAATGGATGCTTGCAGAGACTTCCTTTGGTCCTCCTTCTAATTAATGACTGCATTTACGTACCAGTCCATCTTCATGTTCCGACAGTGACACCCTAGATCCCGGATATCCGGTCACATGACCACTATAGAGCGGCACGTGACTTGCTTCGCTGTCAGTTGTTGATCCATCCTCGTGGTATGTACGAACGACAAAATAAGGAGATTTGACTTCGTTATCTTGCTTTACTGTCAAGTTCATTGATGATTGGGCTGTCTTCAGCGTGTACGATTTACTGATAAAGGACTCAGAGTTCCTTTTTAGCCTGGTACGAGATGTGGTCTCCTTGTTGCCATTGGGAAAGGTATGACCTATTTCATATTCTGGAACTAAGAAAAAGAAAATCCGAAACAAGTGTTGAGAAGTAGTTAGTATAGAATAGAATTTAATGGTATATAAGGGAAACCTTTCTTATTTGAGAGGGCGCGCTTTTTTGGGGGGTGGTGCTTATTATATCATATTTTTGGAACAGCATCATTTTCCAACAAATGTAATAACAACAATTAATCTTGAGATGGAACGCAGTGCATTGTGCCAATACGTTCATGGGATACTGTCGATATTTTGATTATATTCAGTGGGATATATGTGCAGTGTTCAATCAAGTGAGTTATGGAGGCAGCTGGAGTAACCATGGGTATTGGCAGGCTCGTAACATGGTATATTTTTGTCTCACTGATCCCGGGTTTTTACGGAAATTTTGATCCCTGAGCCCATACTTTTAGAAATTTTTGATCCCTGATCCTTGGTGCAAAAAACTGAGCTGATCCTGACCCAATGTCCCTGATCCTCTATCCCACCCACTTAATCCCTGACCCCTGGCATCTGATCCCTGATCCTGGCCATATTTTTGGGCTTGATCCCTTATCCCATATACCACGTTACGAGCCTGTATTGGTGCGAATATGATTGGGTCCCTGACTCCCGTATACCCCAGATCCTGATTAATTGTGGTCTAGAGTTCCACCTCAATCAGATTTCTTTTCTGTCACAGGGCACGTGCACTCAGCACTTCAACTTTTTCATTTCTCTTTGATTCTTATATTGCCACAAGGCTTTCATTCATTTCATCTGATTCGCATTTGGGTTTCTGAGTTTTAACAGGGACCTTGTAGCTAGGTGTGGCAGATTTTTACACAGGGATACCGTAAAGGAGCTGCTTGGGTATTACTAACCTAGGTCACGTGAGCTTACACCGAAGAACATTTTTGTTTCTTTTTCTGTCATATGGTGGTGAAGAGTTGGTTGCTGTGGAATGGAAACAAATAACACATTTCTGAATGATTTTTTGTACTGCCCGTAGGGTGGACACATACATGGTTGAAAAGGGTTACCAGTTTACTTTCTGCCAAATGATGACATACGCCTGTAATTGAAAAAAAAGACAGGACGTCAATGATATTTTCATAATAAGTAAGTAAGCTTATTTGGTTCCCCTTCCCTTTCTACCCAGTCCCGATTGAACAGTATACCCAGTATATAGTATACAGGGGGGCCTCCCCCAAATATCTTCGTGGCGAGACTCAATCTCGTACCCAGAGCGAGCGTTGCTCTTGGTCAGCGGGAACGAGCAGACGACTAGTTTCTCGGCGCTGGCCAAGAGGAACGCAGGCTCTGGGTACCATGGCCAGACTGGGCGAGATTAACAAACGACAAAAGGGAAAAATGCGAGGAGCAGAAACCATGTGGATGACAGGGTAGACTACGTAGCAACAATGACACGTTTACCTATTTGGGTGTAGGAAGGAGATTAAAATTAAGCCTTGAAAGCTTTTTCCTTTTGAGTTACTTATCATAAAACTTATTGATTGTGAGACTTACCAAAGGTGACAAGCAAGCACAACAAAACACTCGCCCTGCGAGCCATCTTGACTATAAAACGAACAATCAGAAAACAATCATTTCCTAGCCTTCTCTTTCGGTTTTCCCTTTTCTTGGGATTCCTGTGGTCTTCTTTATCGACGGGCTTCCCCTCCCTGACCCCTTCTCTTACCTACTGGGGCCCAGCTCTTCTCGGTCGGCCAACAAAGGGATTCCAAAAAAAAAAAAAAAAAAAAAAAGACGGGATTGCCTATGGAGGAGAGGAGGGTATTTAAAATTTTCAAATTCGGTTCTTGTTGGAGAGCATAGTGAAGATCTTTTATCCTGTTTTTCCTACACCCATATTTTCTGAGATATACAGGTATCAGATTTCAAAATACAAATGTGATGACGTAAAAGGAGTCAACACTGCCAACTTCTCATGGCTTTTACAAAAAGAGGTCTTCAGTTTGATAGCTGGAGTTTTCATCACTAAACAACAGGTTTTACCAATGGAAATAATTTACAAATGGAAAAATTTAAGTATCTTAAATTATCTTGTTTTTGTATAATAAATAATGATTCCTTTTACGTCATCAAATTTGCATTTTGATATTTGAAACCGTTATATCTCAGAAAATATGGGTCTAGGAAAAACAGGATAAAAACATTTTCACTATGCTTGCTAACAAGAACTGAGTTTGAATATAAAAAATGTCCATCGTGACGTCCTGTATCCCTAGGGTGAATCACTCGCCGATCCTTCAATTCCTCTTTCTGTTCATAGTATCTTTATTAAGCGTACAGCCTGCATTACTAGCCCAGGTCCCAGAATTTCCTCCATATATTTACTATAAATTGAGCCTCTATTCAACGGACAGCTCTGTTCAGCGGACGCGGACTATATAACAAGCACATTTGGCAATTTCTATTGTTAAGAACCTTTATATATTAAGAGGACGTGACTTTCGTTCATCCTGTCTGAGGACAGAAGATAGGAAAAGCGCGCGAAAAGAAAAGAACACCATTATCTCGAAAATTCATTATTAGCCTATGACAGAGAATGTGATTAATACACTGGTGTTCACAGACCAGTAGGCGTAGAATGTATTAGTCTCAGGTATCTGCTATCTGCATGACCTAAGCATATAAGCTGTGGGTATGAGATATTTGCATCCTGCCTCCCAGGTCCTAACCCTTTGGGTATATTTCTCACGTAGCTCAAAACTGAACAGCTGAACAACTAGATACCAGTGTATTTTACTCGGTTTATGACGTCACGAAACGGATCCTGTGTGACGTCACCACTAATCTTCAATGGAAACCAGATACGCTGTAGATTGGTATGGTCAGTCGACTACAATGCATTGTACTGCATGTAGGAAAATATCTATTGAAGCACGAGAAATCGATCCCACAATAAACAGGGCTGAGAAAACCCACTAAAAGTAATCTGTTGCTAGTTTTGAAGGAGATGCCCAGATATTTTGCAAAATCATGATAATAATGTACAGGATATATCAGTAATTTAGACCAAATATCCTTCCTATACAAGAGTAACGTACTTTCAATAAACAAATTAAGGATCTACACGGGTTTGAATGCACATGTCATTATGAGTGAGTTCAACCAACAACACTGAAACTTCTCTCGACGTTCGTCGACTTGACCTTGATCGAGTAAGTCTTCAAAGCTATCTCAATATAGATTAAACTAGCATATGCCTACACTATATTTAAGGTACAACTTACCTCGCCAGCTCAGCAGGAGTACTGTAAGGGTATAATGTCGCCAAGAAGAGACCAGAAGATATACGCGTTTTGATAAATAAATAAATGCTTGACTTGTTATCTTATATTTAAGTATATTTCCTGTTTGGCTCGGTTACAAATGCGTTTTTCCGGAAAGTGTACTTCCGGTCTTACTTCTTCTTGTTCTGGTGGTGAGTACACGTACCCAGCTGACCATAGTAGCGATTGGAACTTTGTGAGCACACTAAAGCGTCCATGCAGTTATGGCGCGATACGGTTTTGCTATCGCGCGATAATTTTTAAACAAGTTTATATCGTGATAGTTCAACTCAACATTTTATCGCGCGATAGGTTAACCTACTGATCACCTCGTCCGATAAATAGACGACAGGGGCCTGAGTACCACTAGAAATACGATAGGTTGTATTATTCTGTGATAGTTGAGTTATCGCGCGATAAAATGATGAGTTGAACTATCGCTCCATACCTTGTTTCAAAAATTATCGCGCGATAAATGCCATAGAAGTTTTAGTATGTTGTTGGCCCTACTATATACAGTCATTTCAGAAAACGTTGTCGCTGCTCCGCCTCAAGCCTGCCGCCTCGACCGAAAGGGATGATGGGTTGAAATCACTGAGGCGACTATAAAATGCATATCTAATTAGTCATCCAGAGGACCTGGACCATCCAAATCGCTCGCCAGCGAAGGTCTGCACCACAAGTTTGCAACATGACTAATTAGATATTCATTTTATCATGTTTTATAGCCGTCACAGTGATTTCTACCCATCATCCCTTTCGATCGAGTCGCGTAGGCTTGAGACCAATCAGCGACAACGTTTTCTGAAATGACTGTATAAGATCACTGCTGCTACTCGCTAAATTAACCGCATTTACAAAAATAGGCGCTTGTTAAGCGCGTGTGGCTACAGTTTTATGAGATAGAAAGAGTTACTGTATACAGATATATACTGGCGAATTTAGATCAAGATGATAGAGGTGCGCCATTTCATCTTTTGTATATCATTATATCATTGTACATTATTTATATAAAAAGCTGGAAATCTTATGATTCCCTCGATGATTTTTTCCTAACTTCAGTAGCAGCGTTTTCACCTAATTGTTTCTTAATCCTAAACATTTCATGCCCATCGAAGCATTCAGTAAGATATCTAAAAAAATAAAAAACCTGAATTTTTGGACCGCTATACTTCGGGTTGACGTTGTTTTGGTCGTCAATGAAGCATCTCCATTGTCCAGTTTTTTTTTTCTGAACTTGTGAATTCCGATATGCCGCTCTTGATTGCCTTTTGTAAACCTTCCGAGTAGCTCCGAGTATGATAATTTAAAAAAGCAATTTCATTGGCTTATATCAGAATAACAAAGGATGAGTGCAACGAGCGGTATGGGAATTCACAAGCATTCATCTCAAGCGTTGAACCCTTTTCCGTTTGAATGAATTAACCATTGTCGTACCATCAAAGATTCGGGGATTTAACTACTACGGTAAAAATTAAGGTTTTTTATACTAATGAGTTGTGAATTATATCATAAAAAATAGAAATCCACTGACAAGTTGACTTGAAAACTGGTCTTAATATTGAAGGTCGCATAATTGGGGAGGCACCATAACTTGATATGCTGTTCAATGTGGAACACTGTTGTCCTAGCTCTCCTCTGGTATTATAGTCGTCAGACTTCATCTCGATCCTAAAATCTCAAGACTTTTGCAATGTCCGCTGTCACTCAAATTGTTCTCTTTTCTGTGGAGTTGTTGGGATCTGCAGTTTGTAACGCCTTTCTTCTCGTGTTGCTGAGGCGATCACGAGAACTTCATCGCTCTCCGTCCAAGAACATCATCTTTAATTGCGCTTTCGTGGACCTAATGAACGGCATCATCAACACTTCTCTTGCCATGGACTATCTTGTCATCAAAACTGGAAACCTGAACGGATCGGTTGCACC
This sequence comes from Telmatactis stephensoni, assembly GCA_029948255.1. NCBI lineage: Eukaryota > Metazoa > Cnidaria > Anthozoa > Actiniaria > Isophelliidae > Telmatactis > Telmatactis stephensoni. Next base: position 375,060 of record JALIZF010001831.1, on the reverse strand, counting down.
CATTGCTGTCAGCTTCATGATAATATTCTGGTTACTCTTGACTTTACATTCCACTCTAATCATGACGGCAGATCGACTGATGATCGTCAAATATCCCATCAAGTATAACAACGTCGTAACGGTGAAGAGAGCGCGCGTTGCTCTTGCGATAATGTGGTTGGGTGTTTTACTACTCACTTCTCTCGTAAACGCGTTTAGGGTAATACGAGATCCTCCATCAGTGAAGGACAGCACCATGGAGTACCTGGGACGACAGCACAAATCAAGTGGAAAATACTTCGCCTCACTAATGATGATCATACAATTCGTGGTCCTTGCTGTTCTCAGCCTACTGCTGTATCGACAACTACAAAAACTTCTCAAGAAAAAGATCGAATCATCTTCCAATAAAAGAGAGAACTTGAGGAAGAAAGCCGAGAGAGCAAAGATCGTCTCTTCCAGCAGGACCGTACTGTTGGTGATGATAATCTACATGGCGTGTTTTTTCTTTTCCTTGATCCACGCGCTTTCGAGAATCATAGGTGTAGAGTTTGGCATCGCTGAAGGCTTACGAGCTTTTATTGCAATCTTTGCTTCACAAATGAGCTCACTACTCAACCCCATTGTGTTCATCGTTCGATCTTCTACACTACGTCAATCTGCACGAAGACTGCTAAACCCCATAGCAAACAGAAATGAGGTACAAAGTCATTAAATGATAACACTAGATATTGCTTCTAATATTTGTGCGGTGGATACAAGTTAAATAGTTTTGCAATCGGTTCCGCCAGATATTATTCAAATAATTGGTGGATCCATAGATATTTATATAGGTATGTTAGTGAGCTTAAGGTGGAGCCTACATAGTTCAAGCGAAAATTTGCAAAATTTTTAACTCGCTCGCTTCGCGCCAATAATGCATCAATTTTATCGTCCTTCTGACCAAAGCTACTTCAATTATTCTAAATTTTAATTTTTGAAATTGTATATCCCAGCAATCTTTAAAAGTATAGCTTAATACTCTTCAAAACTATATGTCGAGATACCTAGTGAACTATATGCTTCTAAATAATAAAGTCGGCTTAAGGCGGTTCGACTGGGTTTTGTTTGAAGGCGCACCTCCGCTGTTTGATCGCAAAATGCATCGCGGCCAAAAACCTAATTTCAAAAAAAAATTCCAAAAAAAATTCCACAGCAAGTCTAAGGATAGATTAAAGATTCTTTTGACGTTTAAATTATTTTGATTCGGAGTTTTCAATAATTTATAGTGGCGGGCATGGCGATTTTCATAAACGGGATCTGTTTGGAAACACTAGAGTTTTGAAAACCGCATTTATTGTTTCATAAAATCTAGATCAAGTTCTGTATTCTTACTCAGCTTCAACGATTTCTATGGAAGTGTTTTCGAATAAAACGCGCTTGAATTTTTACGCATCAAAAATGTAAACAATTCCAAGCATTTACTTGGCCGAAAACCTTACTTTTAGGACTCGAAATCGAAAAAGCTTGTCTTGAGCTCATATTGTTGACACATTCAATAACTGTTCGTTTGGAAAAGTAGAACAAAATTGCGTCGCACGATTTTGAGAAATATGAATTTAGGTCAAGTTGATAGAAGTGCGCCTTATCATTTCACTTATCTTTATAAAAAGCTAGAAAACTTAAGATTCCCTCGATTAATTTTTTTCTAACTTCAGTATCAGCGTTTTCACCTGGTTGCTTCTTAATCCTACACACTTCATTGCCATTAAGCATTGTAAGATATCCAAAATACATTATAGAAACGTAAATTCTTAGGCCACTTACTTCGGATTGACGTTGTTTTGGTCGTCAAGCATCTCCATTGTCCAGATTTTTTTCTAAACTTGTGAATTCCGATATGCCGCTCTTGATTGCCTTTTGTAAACCTTCCGAGTGGCTCCGAGTATGATAATTTGAAACAGCAATTTCAATGGCTTATATTAAAATAACAAAGGATGAGTGCAAAGAGAGGATTCGGAAGAAGAACGAGTGGTGGTAGAAGAACAGTGGTGGTACTATGTCCTTTTCTGTATGCTCCAAGTGATTCTTTAAGAATACCATCAGGACAAAGAATACTGAGAAAATTAGCCATCTGACGTAAAACGATCGAGACGCTCATACACCTATTTCAATAAACGTTGTCGGTATCAAGCCTACGCGACTCACCCGAAAGGGAGTATGGGAAGAAATCGCTAAAGTTATAAAGCCACAAAAGTCCCACACGATTACTCAAATTCAGCTTGCTCTGACCTTATACACTAAAGAACTTCACTTACAGATGCTAAAGTCAATACCAAAGCGGAAAAGAAAGTAAGGTTTTGCAATTACCCATACTCCTTTTCGGTCTAGTCGCGTTGGCTTGAGAGCTCTCATACGACAACCTTTTTTGAAATAGGTGTATACTTTAGACAGAACACGAAAGAGAATCGAGATAGGGCGGAGGTCACTGTTGGGCTTGATATCTTTAACTTTTGGAATGGCGCTTATTCTGACTGTTTTTTAATGCAGATGGAAATCTTAGGTTGACAATGCAGTTGTTCAGAATGTGGGTCAGTGCGGACGGCCAGCCGGTGACTGAGTTGTTCAGCAACTATCTTGAAGAACTTGACTGGAATGCCGTCTGGAACACATAAAGTCCCTTCTTAGTTTCTTCAACTCTGAGAGAACCTCTTTGCAAGTAACTTTACAAAGGTGAAATGAATCACCTTCATCTTCAGGAAGAGAGTCTATCAGCTTCCATAGTTCGTCGGTTGGAATAGCAGTAGAAACAAATTAATTAAAGTAAGAATTCAGCTCTTCGGGTTCTGCTTTAAGTGGTTGTGGGCTTGGGTGAAGAATTCTGTATTACTTGCCATACCTCTTTAGGCTTGGAAGAAGATAGTGCCTTCTGATAGAATTCGCGCTTAGTTTTCTTGGTCTTAGACTTTAGTTGATTTCTTATTTCTCGATAACAGGCCCTTTGCTTACCCGGGCGGAAGTCTGCAGAGATAGCCAGTCGTTTTGAAGTTGTTGTATATCCAAGTCCTTCATCCAAGGCGCAGGAGGACGTGTGACTTTAGTGAGTTTTATGGGCGCATGTCGCCAGGTGGAGGCATTCGAGGGTAAAGGAGCTTAGCAGATCAACTTGCATACCAGGATCGTCGGTTGAATACACGACAGTTACGTTAGGGGCAGTTGTTCAAAGTCCTCAATGACAGCTTTAGCCGTTCCGAATGAGTTTGTACCTCGGTACAAATCTAGTGATGCGAACATTAACACAAACGTAATATGCGTCGTGATCGCTGATCATAACCAGATGAACGGTGATCCCGGCGCTGCAAAGCATTATTGGACAAAATGACCGGCCCTGGTTCCCAGGTTCCTTGATGAACAAGCAAAATTCCAGAAAAATGATTTCTGAAAGCTTTTAATCACATAATTTAGCAAAAGAGTTTGAAAGAAGTCTCCTTTGAATTTTTGACTGTTGCTGTCGATCACTTTGACATCGTTTTATCAAAACTGTGTCAAGCAATACCGTCACGATGTGTTGAAGGAGCTAAGAACTTATCATTCTGCGAAAATATTTCACTCCTAAAGTTAATGAGCGAGTATATGTTTATGCATTTAAGAAATATTTAGTCTAAAATAAGCAAATAGCCAGTGTTGGTACCGTCATTTTAACGCTCAATGTTTTGGCTGCTATCTATCTTATTAAAACGTAAGCACATTGCATATCGCTATTATCTTTGTTACGAAACTTATTTTGACTCGAAATCTTGCCTTTTCTATTTGATGACAATACTAGAATTTTATTTTAGGCTCTAAAAAAGCATTTGAAATTTTTGATGAGCTTATAAATGCAATCAAACAATACGTGATTTTGAGAGTTGACCGAGGCGAGCGTGTTGATAGTGCGAGTCTCCCAAACTGGGAAATCGGTTTACAAACAGAATATCGTGCTTTACAGCACTGTAAATAAGGGCTATGATTTTAAAAATGAGTTTTTTTAACATGGAAGTATACTTGAGGGTTTTGGCGAGTCTACACCTGCATGAATTTGCTAATAGCTTTTAATTTGTCAACTGAACGGAATAATTAAGTACAGTACACATTGCCACATCAAAAGTTTATCATAAAAACTTACAAACATTTGTACGACAATTACTTACACGTTAGACTCAGGAAGAAGACTAAATTTACAGTTGTTCACCACATATCTTGATGAAAAACAATTTACTATAAACTCCAGTTGCAAAATGGCGGATTCACATACTCGTCGACCGTGAAGTAAGTAGCCTGGGGACGAGGGCCGGTCGCAAAAATGCTGAACGCACTTTGATTGGTTGAAATTAAAATCTCCGTTCCCCTGGAAGGAATGAAATGACATCAGTGTGAGTTACCTGGTAAGGTATGTTCATGATAAATGCTGGGGGTGGAAATTAATGAAAGGAATTAGCAATAAAAATAGTTTATAAATCGCTCTTTAGGTACTTTCTTTGTATTTAAATTTTGACCGATTAATGAGATGCAAATGAGCTTTTTGAAGCACAGAATCCCGGATGTGATGTCGCTTGATTCTGCCCGATGTGGTCGATGAGGGTTGATGAATACTAAGTAGTGCGTATACTTGGCTTGGATACTAACTGCAGACTCATGGTTCTGAGAACATCAGTGTACTTCTTAACTGCAGGGATATCTGATCGCTAAAGGTCGGCATTAAAATCGCCAGTCAGGAGCAGTGCGCCGTCCCAATGGATTGCTAAATCGTTCAGCAGGGATTCAAATGTTTCCAGCCAATCGTTATGAGGTAGCATAGGTTCTGACCGGTTGATGGTTCCCAGGAGAAGCCTGCTATGCTTGTTGCGACCTTGGATTTCCAGCCACAAATGTTCTAAGGTGGTTGGAAATCGTTGTTAGATTTTTGCTGGACTCCAACTCCCAGAGCGCTTTGCAAGCTCTTATGCACATTGCCTTTGTTGTAGGTGACGTCACGGCAGCCATCTTGGATGACTTACAATTCAACAAAGGATTTCTCGCGTTTGTTGCAGTTTGTTCATCCAAGATTGTTACCGCTCTATTATCTTTTGATTCTCTTGGGAATTACTAAAACCCAGCAGTACATTCAAAATTAAATCATATTTTAATTATTCAGGCATTTTTCAGTTTCAAAATACATAGATATTTTATATATATATCTCGTTCCATTTGGCTTTTGAGCTAAGGACTTTTTGTTTTCAGGAGTCATTTAAATAAAACTTTTACACTTGTAATTTATATTTGTAGTTATTAGTTTAGCAGCCAAACAACATTAGCTACACTTGTAAAATGCAATGCAAGAGTAAACATTTTACTAAAAAGACCCCAGTTCGTTTCCTTGAATGATTTGAAATCGAATAACATTTGATGCTATTTACTATGCTAGATTTTCCTAAAATATTTTATAATTACGTAAGACGGTGTGAGCATTTGAACAGCTCTGGCATTATTTGTATGCAATGGGATGTAGCAACCAAGCCTTTGTACAAACGCCAGGTTACAATGGCGCTGGACATTTTGAAAATTGATCTTAGAAATGGATTGTAGATAAAGAATGTGAATGAAATGGAATGTATTAACCCCACCCCCCACCCCCCTCCCCCCTCCCCCCTCTACCACAAAGAAAAAGAAAAAGAAAAAAAAGCACATAACAACTTGCGGACGGAAAAAAGGACGTCGAATACAACAGCTGTTTTTAACGTCATAATCACAGAAGCGTTGACAGTCCTACATGATATTTACAGATCTCTCTCTTTTGTATCTACAATCAATCTATAATCTTTTTTCCACTAAATAACGAATTTTCCTTCAAAAATAATTTGTCTTCAAAAATGTTGAATTTGTTTTAAAAAATCACTATGATTAAAATTTGGTCGAATCCTTAAATGGAACTGGTCACGCCAAGAGACCATAATACTAAGAGAGCGAAGCTCGGTATTGATGTCTGTGCGATGTTGGCAGCAAATAAGGCTATTTCTAGTAATTTCGCCATCGCGCGCAAGGCTCTCAAACAATAGAATTTGATTTTTGATGTCCGGAAGCGTTCGCTTTCGGCTTTTGGATTCTATTGTTTGAGAGCCTTGCACGCGCGATGGTGAAATAACTAAAAACAGCCTTAGTCGCCCCGAACATCGCACAGACATCAATACTGAGTTTCGCTCTCTTAGTATTAGGGTCTCTTGGTCACGTTAGATTCTTGGATTCGAGTTAAACGTGTGAGCTCAAGAACCTTGAAATTGGAGAAGGAGGTATTTTTGTAGTATCGGTGACAGGTTCTCCGTCATCTTCTTTGGTGTTGGATCTCTCTCGTTTCCATGTTGTTATACCGGAAGTCCTGATGTGCTTATTTCGGTCTCTCATCATCCGTGATTGCAGATAAGCCACTTTGGCTGATAGCCGTTTCACTTCCGCCTGGAAACAGGAAATGAATATCACACTCAGCGCGATATTTCAAAGGTGAGAAACTTGGTCACGTGATCTAACCAAGCGACGCAAAACCCTTGTGTCGGGAATACTGAGCCCATATTTATACTCACTTTGAATGAAAGGTTTATGTCTAGGCTTTCGGGCAGTGTTAGTGATAGCCAACTCTGCAGGCTACTCCTTTGTTGGGTTTCCTACTCCTTTATCGGGTTTCCTGTGGAATCAAACCGGAAGAGGGTAGACTGGAGGCGAGAGGTTTTTTCGTTTGTTCCCAGTCTCTATTCTTTGACACAGGAAGCCCAAAAGTAAAATAGGAGTTCCCTGCGGAGGAGGCTTTGTTAGCGACCATTGTTCGATGTGTGTTAACTTAAGTGAAATGTTCGGATGCGACCGCGGCCAATATTTGTCTTTTGAAATCTTTAAATCCCCTTCCAACACTTGCAAACAAAAGAAAAGGGATGTGATATCGGTCTATAAGCAATTTCAGTAAAAGACTCTGCTCAACTCAGTCTTGGTTTTTTAATTGCCATGAAAGTCCACACACTTGGTTTTAACCCGTATAAAATGGCTTCACGTAAAGGTAAACTACCTTAATTTAAGTAACTCAAAATAGTCAACTAGAGTAACTGATAAACTTGAAGCCGACGGTGCGCACACTTTATGAGTATTTAAAGTTGATCAAAGCAACACGGAATAGAGAGAACTCGAAGCATGTGTGCGATGTCACTGGGTTGGGGCCAAAATGGCTGCTAATATCGCCCGATATCGCCTAATACTATCCACTACCGCCAAAGATTTTGGCCATTTTTTCACAAAATTTGTCAATGTCACCTAATGTTGAATTGTGTCGTAGCAACAATCTGACCAAATTTTTCTATTATCACCAAATGCCGCCCAATATCGCCTATATAATATTACCCACTATCGCCAAAGATTTTGGCCAATTTTCCACAAAATTTGTCAATGTCGCCTATAGTCGCCTAATGTTGCATTTTGTCGCGGCGACATTGGGCCCCAGAGTAGGCCTGAATCAACTCGGGGCGCACACAAACCAACTTAGCCACTCTTGTTCCTTGCATGGAAAGGTTGATGCTGAACCATGAAAGATCACGCCTACCTTAAGATCTTCATTTTCCCGCTCGATCACTGCAACGTCTGTCACGTATACATGAGTTCCATTTGGAGAAAGCTCGCCTGAACGTCTCTTGCTGTTTGTAAATGACGCAGTGACTCCTCGATGCTTGATTTTACGTAGTATGACGCACTGACGTCAACAGAACAGAATTGCGTCATTTTGACATCACAAGAGATTACGTCATTAAAGGTTATCAGAAGCCAATGTCAGGAAAAGTATTTGGGGGATTTTATTGGATCATTGGAAAACGATTTTGTTTGTAAGCAGGGGCGGATCCAGGGGGATGTCGATAGGTGCACCGGACACTCCCTATCACCGTACGAGATGACGTCATCAGATTCCATTGTTAGGAGGGCGCCATCGTGGATGTGACGTCATCTCTCAAGAGGCCTATTTTGGGACACCCCCCTTTGCAAAATCCTGGATCCGCCCCTGGTAAGTACTTGAGTGGAATTGCAACTCGGAAAAATAACATTTATGTGTGTAATTAGTTTCTGATAGTGTGAAATGACTCGGATTATATTGTTCTTGCCATCCAATATGGCCCTGTCGTTTGATCGTCTAAAGCTTCTACTGATGCACTTACCAAAGCCACGACCATACAACATATTATTCATACTATTTTTCCTTGGTGCACTAACCTTCGGTATGAAAATCAGTAGTAGCATTACTGTGGCAATCATGTTAATGAATACAAACTCTACAGCATAGATAATGTCTGGATTGGTATTCTTTTGGGTCAGACCTCTGCAAATTAGAAACTATTTTTACAAAGAGAATCTAAAAAAGATCAACTTAAAAGGCTGTCTTCAGTGGATTAGGCTGGAAAGTCGATGGAAAGCTATGTTCTACCAGTAAACTGTTAACCTGTATTCTAAGCCAAGTTCAGTGAAACCTCAATATAACGAACACTAATCCCGCTATAAAGGCAAAGGCAAAGGTTAATGTTACTTCGAAATCGCTGGGAGTGGTTGCTCAGATCTCCCGAGCCAGAGGCTCATGTATAAAGCGTTCGAAGGTGCGCCCGTTACCTCCTCTCGCCGTCAGTGCTCCGTTTTTAGGGTATTTAAAGCAAATTAAAGCTACACGGAAAGGAAAGAAGTTGAAACAAGGATGTGAAGTCACTGAGGATCGAACTCGGGACCTCTCGCATCGAAAGCCGCGCACTAACCAACTGTGCCATCCTTGCTGCTGTCAAGAACCATTTTCCCGCTCGGTCGACAAAGGGAAAAATGTATGGATTTTAACAACGTTATAACGAATCTCCGGTACTGAAAACGAACTTTGTCACATCAAGGTGAACTGTAGTTGTAAAGGATATTACAGATTCGAAGAGCTCTAAGAAATCAAAGCAACGCACTAAAAACATTGAACATATTTCAACAATCATCCCCAGTCAGCTTTTTAGACAAGGCGCATTTTCAAAAAATCAGATACCTGGAGGCATTTTAGGGTAGAGGCTGGTAACATAACTATTCTAAACCGATTTTTCATGCTGAATGCGAATATGACTGTTAACAAGACGTATTCTGCAATCTTATATGTGTAAATGACGTATTTTATGAATTGCTGCAGTCATTTCATACTAACGGCTTTTTCATGTAATTCCAAAAGTTCCCAAACTTAAAAACAATTACCATAGCTGGAAAGAGCATATCAAAATCAGTAAAACTGTGAAGTTTGAAGGATATCTGTTGAAAAATCAAGGAGATACGAATTTTCAAAAATCGAAATTTTGTATAAAAACACTTACAGTTATGCAAGAGATACAAACAAATTTCGATTTTTGAAAATTCGTATCTCCTTGATTTTTCAACAGATATCCTTCAAACTTCACAGTTTTACTGATTTTGATATGGTCTTTAACATGGTAATTGTTTTTAAGTTTGGGAACTTTTGGAATTACATGAAAAAGTCGTTAGTATGAAATGACTGTAACAATTCACAAAATACGTCATTTACACGTATAAGATTGCAGAATACGTCTTGGTAACAGTCATATTCGGATTCAGCATGAAAAATTAGTTTAGAATAGTTATGTTACCAGCCTCTACCCCAAAATGCCTTCTGCACTTTTTGCGATCGACTTTTCCAGTTTTGCGCCTTGTCTATTTGTCATTTTGTCGCATGCAAAGCGGGTTTATGGCAAGAAAGATCTCGTTCGTTCCCATGAAGCTTTGCAAATCCACTTGTCATTCAAACAAAGCCAGGCTGTAAAAAATAGAAAGAGCAATGATTTTGTTCATAAGTTTTACCTAAGAATGGCAAAGAAGCACGTGACAAAGACGGCGTTGTAGATGACCCAACTGATAAAGCGGTTTTCGCTGTACGCTGACGGAGCTTTACGAACACAGTAACACAGCCACAGAGCACATAACAATAGTAACACGTTACCTGGAATATGAATTCAGATTGATTATTTAAGTGTATAATTAATATTGATTCGTATGAGTCTCTTGTCGCGTGACTGCCCGTATCGATTATCAAGTGCGTGACCGGTCACGTAAGTAGTTAATTAGTAGAAATATGATAAAAGAAAGTTATGCGTTCATAATTAGTTTTTCTTTTCTTTTCTTTTTCAATTCAGTGTGACAAGCCTCTTGAGTATATTTTCAGGGGTGGATCCAGGGGAGTTCCTTGGGTGCCCGGGAACCCCCTTTCTCATTCTAAAAAAAAAACATTTTTACGTCGAGAAAGAAAAATATCAGGAACAAGATAAATGTGAAGTGAACCCCATCAGTCTGGCCCTGGATCCGCCCCTGATTTTTATATATTTTTACTTTTGTTTTCATGTTTCTTTAAATGGGTACAGAATGAGTAGTATTTTCAGGGAATAAGAATAGAATTTCGTCAAGATTACGTCACAAATTTGAATGAGGTTCAAATTTTGTGTAACAATTCTAGAGCCCAGATCCTCGCTCCTAAATGAAGCAGAGAGAGAGAGAGAGAGAGAGAGAGAGAGAGAGAGAGAGAGAGAGAGAGAGAGAGAGAGAGAGAGAGAGAGAGAGAGAGAGAGAGAGAGAGAGAGAGAGAGAGAGTGAGAGAGAGAGAGAGAGAGAGGGAGAGAGAGAGAGATAGATAGAGAGAGAGAGAGAGAGAGAGAGAGAGAGAGAGAGAGAGAGAGAGAGAGAGAGAGAGAGCGCTAGCTATACTTACACACGACAATAGCATAGTCAAACCAGCTAGTCGAACATCGTTTATACTGAAGACCATCAAAAGTAACAGCGTTGTTAATGAGTGACTTAGGGATCAGCGTCCATACCAATAACACTACAATGTAAATGGCTACAATGATGGCCAGGTGTCTCAACAATCCCATGTCTGTTATTTGTACTTTGTGAGCACAGCGTACACGGAAGGTTCGATACACCCTGGGAATCAAAAATTAAACAAATCCTTCATATGGCTTGTCCCCGGACTCCCTTAGAAACTCCCACCTAACTCCTTCGGCGGTCGTTTGCCTCGGTAACCATTTCGGTCTGGCTACGGCTCTGTACCAATTATTATAAATTAATATACCAATTATTATACATTGTTAAGTATAATATTTGTCAAAATATTTCAATAATTCCACACGGTTCTCGACCAATAGCAGACCGCGATTAATTTGAAAGTTATTATGTGGAGAAAAATATTTGTTGCTTTCCCAGGATGGTCACCGGCCTACTTGATCATTGTAGAAGGCAACAAAAGTTTATTATATCAATGAGGTCTTCTTCAAATAGTTTACCTCCAAGTTTTGAGGGCAAGAGACCCATAAGCCAATGCAAATCCTATGTGTTGTAACCATGGAAACAACATACAGCTGATGTCATTTGGTGGTGACGTAAACATAAAAATAAACTAAAGAAAATACAAAGTAAGTCTCACTGACTAGAGGAAAACATAGAAAAGGGACTCGTGTCTTGAAAAATATCGCTACCGTCCCCTATTTGATAGTATATCACTCCTACAAAATCAATTGATGTCTGTAACGAAAATAATGGACAAAGTTTCACCACAGTGGACACATTCAATGTTTCTACTCACCATCAGTTTGATGGGTTTGGAAGTATGGTTTCTTTGACGACAGTGGTGGGTTAGGGGAAAGGGGGAATGGATTAGGCCAACTCGAGTTTATATGATCTTACCGCTAAGTACATCAGAATTGCTCCAGTCAATATAATGATGAGGAACAACGGACTTGATGAATTGATAACCTACACAAAATGCAAAGCAAGTGATGTTATTGAGAAGACTGAAAATGTACAATGGCAAGTCAAAACCAATATTAAGTCTAGTTACCGAATATGACAATATTGAATGGCTGTTCGTAAGAAGGCCTACGCCGGGCCCTTTAAGTCGCATCAACTTTTTGGCCAATTGTTTTTGCTTAAATCGCAAAGAGTCGCCTTAAAATGCGCAAAGTTACGGCGACTTTAGGGATCGGAGTAGGCTCAGTAAGATTACTCGAACTTGATTGGCCGCTGTTCATTGCCTAAAACCTATTTTAGTTTCCATTGCAGCCAAACCACTATGACCGAGTCAATAAGAGACCAACCGGTACAAATCCAGTCCAAATGGAATGGAATGGAATGGAAACTTTATTTACGGAAGAGACCTCATCACCCTTAATCACATTCTAAAACAGGTTTAATTAGCCGGATTACAGTTAGTTAAATAAGTTCCCTTACCTTGGTGTCGCGATGGAGCAAGACAAAAAGGCCAAACCCAAGAGCCATGAACAGCGCTACGGCATTAATAACAAGTAGAAGTATCCTGGGAATAATGTAGACGGAGTGCTCGCACGGTCGATCATCCTTGCACTCCGCACAGCCTTCACTGCATTTCTTGCACTCGAAATCATCATCATACTTGTTGGGTCGTCCTTCGAGCTTCTTGTCGTACTCGGCCTCGACTTCTGAGCCGTTGAATTTCTTAATGTGACTAGACGTGGAAGGGAAATAGTATCCCTTGGCACATTCACACCAGTAGCTTCCTCTCTTGAAGCCTTGATTGGGGATATTAACACACTGAAACGAGAGCAGAATATACTTCATTTCATAGGTTTCCTGTGTACATGATATGATAGAGACTAGGGTCAAGTTTTTGTTTTTGTTTTTGTTTGTTTGTTTGTTTGTTTGTTTGTTTGTTTGTTTGTTTGTTTGTTTGTTTGTTTGTTTGTTTGTTTGTTTGTTTGTTTGTTTGTTTGTTTGAAAACTATCCATCCATCGCGGTCCATCAAAGGACCGACTTGTCATCTAAAAAACGAAATTTATTTGTCTTCTTCAGAGTGTTGAATGAAAACACGCAAATTTACAACGCGCGCCATGTATGAAGAACTTTGAAGGTTATCAATATCTTTATTGTGGTTAAACGTACGGTGTATTATGTCAAAAGAAATGGCCAACACTCAATCAATTGTGCGTCCATTGAGTTTATGGGTGCACTTGGTCGGCCGCTAAGCCCTTGAGAAGCTACAGGTGCGGCTACACTTCTCTCGTGCTTAGCAACCTCCCGCGTGCATCCATAACTCAATGGACGCTGAAACAATGAATGTTGACCATTTCTTCAATTTGAACTGAGTAGGCTGGCACTATGGCGTTGTAGCAGACAGTTTGCCTATCTGTCACTGAGAGAATCAAGACGTCTCGACCGAAATTGTGATACAGCAACAACAAGTAGCTCGCTAGATTAATTTCTCCACTCTTATTTTAGCTGTTAGCGCTACCCGTCGGTTCTAAAAATAGCTTCCGTAATGGATGCATGACTCAGACAAAGATCATGAAACTGGAATCGTGCTGTAAAAATACAAAGAACCGTCGTTTTTAGAAAACACTGCTTATTAAAAAAGATTGGGCAGAAAAACCAAACTAGTGTACTGGACAAAAAGGCCGTCCACACGAGAATTCAAAAAGAGTGACAAGAACCGTCCAAGGCCATACACCAAATTTTTGAATGTTCTTGTACAGGTCGGTTAAGGTGCGTAAGGTGGTGAGCGGTATAGAGGATTAAAAAGTCGATGAATGATCTTTTGCTCATACATTATCCATCTTTTCCCTGGTCTTAAGTCTTCTAGACCGTTTTCTCATGGGTACGCACGCAGCTTCATTTCAGCCAAAGCCTATCTTTGAAAACAGATGTCAAACTTCAGTCGGATACAATTCCAGAATCAAACATCATTTTTCATAGTAACGTCACTTTTCAGAGTGAACGAAATGCTATATGAAGTAGCAGTAAGTAAACACTTTTATTTAAATGAAATTCAGGCTAGTCCCTTCAGTACAAACTGATATCAATAGGAGCCCTGAAATTGTTCTAGTAATAAGAACGAACTGAAACTTTGAGTTGGAAATAATTTTTCACGGTCCGTCAATGGCTCGTCATGAAAAACTGCTACTGAATATATAAAGCTGACTAAACGAAACGGAGGGAGGAAACAAAAGAGAATAAAATACAGTAAAGAAAATAAAAAACGTGATTGAAAAAGTGATTGAAAAAGTCATCCATCGTCAAGTCATGAAATTTCTAAATGACAACAAGCTTCTATCACAGTTCCAATTTGGTTTCAGACCAAGTATGTCTACTGAAATGGCTGCAGCGTTACTAACCGATGACATCAGAAAGTATGTAGACAAAGGGCTATTAGTTGGAGCAGTCTTTATCGATCTAACTAAGGCATTTGACATGATTAGTCATTCTAAGTTAACTACTAAATTATCTCAATATGGCGAATTAACGGAAAGATACCGTACTTTACCTGGCGGACAAAGAGGTCAAAGAAATTAACAAGAAACTAACAGAGGATATGAATTCCATTGCCGATTGGCTTGATGAAAATGAGTTGATTCTTAATCTCAAAAAAGGAAAAACTGAGGCATTACTCTTTGGAACTGCCCAACGCATTGCAAGGACGGATGAGTCACTAATGGTTGAATATAAAAATTCAATCATAAACACAACAACTGAGTACAAATATCTTGGTGTTGAACTTGACAGCTCGTTGAACCTCAACTCAAATTTTGAAAAGTGCTATAAGCGTGCTGCTGGGAGATTACGATTATTAAAAAGTCTCAGATCCTATTTAGATGTGACAGCTGCTAAAGCCATTTATGATTCAATGATCCTGCCTACTTTTACTTATTGTGGGATATTAACTTTAAAATTAACAACAACTTAGACGTCTAAACTCAACGATTTCCATGACCGGGCCAGGAAAGTAATATTCAAAAGTAATGGAACCCATGGTACCCGTCTTACTTCATCTTTGGAGGCCAACAAGAAGCGTGCTTGTATGGTTGTAAGGAAAACCCTTGACGGAGACATTTGTGATGCTTTAAAGAATCATTTTATTCTTCAACAACACGAGAAAGACACAAGAAATAACAAGTACAGCATTAAACTTCCCAGCATTAGAACTGAATATGCACGTAAAGGATTTTTCTTCATGGCCGCTAAGATCTATAATGAACTCCCACTGAACATTAGAACACTAGACAAATATAAGGATTTTGAAAAATCTTTAAATGAATATTATTCTTAGATTTTACAATTATATTTATATATATTTTTTAAATTTTATCATTTTACATTTTTAAATTTATATGTAGTTATTGTCCATATTTTATATTTTTATTTATCATATATATTACATTTATTTTTTTTTTTTTTCTTTTTCTTTTTTTTTCTAAGCAGGACACGCGTTGATAACAGCAATGTTCATTGTTGAAGTGTCCATCCTGCTAAAATATTCGTATTATTATTATATATTATTATGGGTGGATCTTTCAAACCGTGTGGCACTTTTTTAAAGATTCTAACTAAACGAGAAATTTGCTCCCAAAAGCAAATGTCGCAATTACCTGCTCTATTGTTGAAATGATGATTGCTTAGATAGCAAGCCTTTCAGGTACTCCATTGAAAAGAACATCTGTTATCTGACAATCACGAAAACGAATCCCACAAAAAAAGAGCTCTTTTCCAATTGCACAAATTAGTCCTCGCAAAAAGCAAGAAAAGTTAGTGCCATTTTCGCACAGCGGTTTCTTTTCTTTTCTACTCGTTCATTGCTACATTCTCGAATATTCGGGTTTTACCGATCCGCTTTCTCCACTTTGTGCTTTTAAGATGTTACATGTGCCTACAAAAGTTGTCCGTTTTTCGAAGTGGGAGGGGAGGGGTGGAGACTTTAACCATCTGCCGATTAACAGTGCTATTACGGTTATGGTGAATAAAACGAAAAGTCGATGCACCTTGTTCGTACATCATCCACTTATCTTATCTCTGATCACAAATTTTAATGGTACAGCTTTCCAACCTCGAATATCCAAACATTGAAATTGAAAAATTGGCTAATTTCTCTGTGTAAAATAAGTTTCATTTGTTAAAATTGGAAATGACTTGAAACGTACTAAAACCTATCTGTACGACTCCCAATAATCACCAAAAGCAACATTTTCTTTACATTCAAACAAGACGTATAGAAATTGTCAAGTATTTTAGCATTTAAGTTGTGAGTAAATGACGTCATTAACTCAACCCTATTGTTAATTCTTTTAGACTTTATATCAAAATTTCGCTTTGATAATGAGCTTGAAATGCAGATTTTTGGGCAGAGGGCAGCTATTTATTTAACTACATTCGTGTTCAGATAGAAATAATCAGTTTCCAATTTTCATCGATTTTCATCCAAGTGGGCCTTTAAACGGTTCACTCCCATGGCGACACCTAACAATTAAGGACGTTTAACTAAACATTTTGAATCTACAATCTACATCGCGCTGATATTCCCATGAACTGTCCATTTTTATAATGACAGGAAACGTGAACGATTGTATGACAGATGTGTTTTTTGGGGATTTGTTTTTATTTTTTCTTCGCAACCTCATTGGATAATTGTTTGTGTCATATTTGCAGAATTTACCAAAAGCTCGACGCCGCTTTAACTTGGAAAATAAAAAAGTACAAAGTATTTTTATGTTTTTATTTTTAAGACATTCATTCAAATTTCGAATAGAATTTATATTTTTATCATCAGCTCACAAATTATACCGTCAGAAAATACATAATGAACACATTTGATTGGCAGCATAACGACAATTCAAAAAATTGAGTGATTTTAACTGTTATCAGTAATTGTTTTGGGTGATCAAGGCAACACAAACAATGATCACATTATTTTCGCATCAAAGTATTCAGCTGTTATTTTCTCAAAAACGCTCAAACTGTTGTGCACGGTAGTTAGTTTTGAACGGTCAAGTAAGCAATTTAGTCATCAGAGCACAACCGTATAAGCCCCGCCCGCCTTCATCAAACTAAGTTGTGCCGTATAAAACGGCCTTAAAGATAGCACTAAACGTCAATTTACACGATACAATTTTTGCTTACAATTCAACTTGTTGCACGCAACAACACTACAACTTGCTTACAAATGCTGCGTGTGACAAGAACGAAAGGTTGTAGGATTTCAAAACATGTTTTAAAACCTTACAACAGTTGCAAGCAAGTTGTAGGGTTGTTGCATGCGACAAGCTGTAGAGCAAAAATTGTATCGCTTTGTAGGTTTTTTCCGTTTTTTTCTTTCGCTAAGCACTTTATTTTGTTCCATACTTTTCTCCAGTCAGTCTCTCTTTCACGTATTCTATCGAAACTGATCAATTTGTTCCAAACGTGATTTCTATTCCTAGATCTTCCAATGCGTTTTGAGCATCTTTCTTGATCGAACAGTGTTCCTTTTCACATTCTCGTTTCAAGGCTATGTTGTTGTTGTTATTGTTATTATTATTATAACTTTATTTATAAACGGTTGATCCATCAGTATTAGTAGGTGTAGATGGCCATGTGAACGAAAAAAACACTAGTTTTATAATTCACTCGAATCACTAGTGATAAGACAGATAAATGTGTCCACAACTCAACTTTTCTTCACACAAACGAACTTAAGTAAACTATAAGCTGCTGGCTTACGATAAAAATTTGGAAACAATGATTAATACAAACCAATCGGACGTTCATCTCAAGCGTTGAACACTTTTCCGTTTGAATTAATTAACCATTGTCGTCGTACTCATCGAAGATTCGGGGATTTAATCACTTACTGTAAAATTCGGTCCAGTTATTTTATACTACTGAGTTGCGAAGTATATCAAAACAAAAGAAATCAATTCACTTGAAAATTGGTCTAATTATTGAAGGTCGCACAATTGGGGAGGCACCATAACCTGAGATACTGTTCTATGTGAAACACCGTCCTCTCCTCTGGCGTTATAGTCGTCAGCCTTGACTATACGTCTTAACAAGTCATTTAAACGTCCTATAATCCCAAGACTTTTGCAATGTCAGCTGTCACTCAAATTGTTCTCTTCTCTGTGGAGTTGCTGGGATCTACAGTTTGTAACGCTTTTCTCCTCGTGTTGCTGAGGCGATCACGAGAACTTCATCGCTCTCCGTCCAAGAACATCATCTTTAACTGCGCTTTCGTGGACCTAATGAACGGCATCATCAACACTTCTCTTGCCATGGACTATCTTGCCATCAAAACTGGAAACCTGAACGGATCGGTTGCGCCCGTTGCTGTCAGCTTTATGATAACATTCTGGTTACTCTTGACTTTACATTCCACTCTAATCATGACGGCAGATCGACTGATGATCACCAAATATCCCATCAAGTATAACAACGTCGTAACGGTGAAGAGAGCGCGCGCAGCTCTTGCGATAATGTGGTTGGGTGTTTTACTACTCACTTCTCTCGTAAACGCGTTTAGGGTAATACGAGATCCTCCATCAGTGAAGGACAGCACCATGGAGTACCTGGGACGACAGCACAAATCAAGTGGAAAATACTTCGCCTCACTAATGATGATCATACAATTCGTGGCCCTTGCTGTTCTCAGCTTACTGCTTTATCGACAACTACAAAAGCTTCTCAAGAAAAAGATCGAATCATCTTCCAATGAAAGAGAGAACTTGAGGAAGAAAGCCGAGAGAGCAAAGACCGTCTCTTCCAGCACGACCGTACTGTTGGTGATGATAATCTACATGGCGTGTTTTTTCTTTTCCTTGATCCACGCGGCTTTCAAGAATCATAGGTGTAGAGCTTGGCATCGCTGAAGGCTTACGAGCTTTCATTGCAATCTTTGCTTCGCAAATGAGCTCACTACTCAACCCCATTGTGTTCACTCTTCGGTCGTCTACGCTACGTCAATCTGCGCGAAGACTGCTAAACCCCACAGCAAATAGAATTGAGGTATAAAATCACCAAATAACAGCTCCTAACACTTGTGCGGTGAACACAAGTTAAACAATTTTAATTTAAGCAATGTTAAATGTTAGAACGCTTAACAGGGGGTTGGGAACAATATATTTTGCCTGTTGCTATAGGGAAATTTTAGTTGTCCATAAAACTCATTAAACTAATTGGAAAGACATGAAACTTTAAGTACGAGTTGAGTTGACGACAATGTGCTGCAGTCCTATGACGTCATCTCCTACGTCATCAAACCAGAAAAAATACGATTATGCCGGAAAGAGGTTTTAATTAATTTCAAATATTTTGACATCTTTTGAAACTTTAGATTAAGGGGCTGTTTATATGGAGGCGAGCCAGCCCGGTAAGCAGGCTGACTTCTTTTGTTCTCTGGCCCCCAGGGAAGAGAAAACAAAATAATTCAGCCCGCTTACCGGGCTGGCTCGCCTCCATATAAACAGCTCCTTAGATGCACAAATTAAATTCAACCATGTGTTCTACGTTAGTCATTTTTGTCAATAACTTTTTATATTTTGTTTGTTTGGTTTTTTTGTTGTTGTTGTTGTTTTTTTTTTTGCCTTTGTGGAGAATATAATCTGTTCACATACATAATAAAAATCAAGGTCCTTTTTAAAGCTTGCAAAAAAAATCGATATTTTTTCTGCTGTTTTGACTCCTGGCAATGTGCGTTTGGGACTTAAATGTGAGCATGACGTTTCATGTTTACGGCAAACCCATAATGACTCAGAATCAATTTTGTTGGAACGGCAACGCCAGAGCGAAAAACAGCAAGTCACGTACGTGAAATAATAATAATTAATAATAATTATTAATTAATAATAATTAATAATAATAATAATAATAATATAATAATAATAATAATAATAATAATAATAATTCTTCCCAAGCCGGGTCCCCTGTGTTTATATATCCACAATGTCATGTAAAAAAGCCTTTCACATATACGCAATCTCTTGTAAAAAAAAATCTCTTGTAATTAAAAAACTCTTTCATATATATCAGTGTATATATATATACTGGGAGTCACTCACTATATTGCACATGATTGCCTCCTATTTACTATCTAATTTATTTAATGTTCTAATCAAGAGTTCGCATTAGTCTGTTCGCATCCTGTTAATTTCTTTCTGTGGGTGGTTGCCGACTCGAAAGTGCATACTATTTTGGCAACCACACACACACCACTAATCTATATCGCTTAACACTTTACCTTGTAAATAATGTTAATTGTAATTGTTATTAATTTTACTCATTATATTCATATCTTAAATGTGTGTGAATAAAAACAAAGTTCAAAGTTCAAAGTTCAAAAGTTCAAAAGTTTTTCGTGCTGGCGCGCATACACAAATAATGCAATTTACTCAGTTCAGAACAGTACTTGCACTACACTTTGTGTCAACCCGGGACGAAAAGACCATCATGTCAGAGGCTTAAAAATATTCATTACAAAAACAGTTCCTAAAGGCGCTGTTACACTGTGCAATTTTCTCAGCAACTGGTCTCGCAACGGCGTTGCGAAACAAGTTGCAGAGAAAATTATGGCGCTATTACACTGTGCAATTTTCCCCAGCAACTTGCAATATTTTTGGCCGAGGCAAGCTGGGAGCGAGATTCAAGATGGCTCCTCAGAGCGAAATGAGAAATTGCGTATGCGCTCGTAGAAAACGTGCCTCAAAAATTGCGAGGAAAGTTGCTGGAGGGGTGATACACTGTGTAATGGCATTGCAAGTTGCTGCAATGCGTTGCGAAAAGTAGACCTGAATTCTACGTCATGCAACGCTACGCGCAACAAAATAACTTGCGAGGCAAGTTGCAATCCTCCAGCAACTTGTTTCGCAACGCCGTTGCGAGACAAGTTGCTGAGAAAATTGCACAGTGTAACAACACCTTAAGGATTAAGTGTAAATACACATGTACCTTTACTGAATAACGTCACTAATGACGTCACATATTCTAGTCATAAAGTATGACGTCACATGTACATTGTTCTGTAACCTAAATTTTGTCTGTTGATTTTGTCATAAATTTACTTATGACGTATTACGTATGTATGTGTATTGATATGTGCTCTTAAAAAACGTTTTAAATCGTTTGTTTGATTGAATGTTTTCATGGCAACTGTACCTTGGTTGATATCTTACATCTGTGTGTACCCATGAAGTCCTTCAGTTTCACCGAATGAAAGCTCTTTGTGTTGTCCCCAGTCCTCTTGCTGGTCTCCTTGGTTGTTGAATCACATTGGTTGATATCAATGTCATTCAGCTGAATATCGATGCTGACCACGCCCCTTGAGAAATAAAGTAATAATAGATTTTTACTTCTGTGGCATAAATTCGTGCTGAGTGAGCTACTTCCTTTACTGGTTAATTTCCTATGGTCTCTGATAGTAAGTATTAAAACAAGCACAGCAAACGCTCATCAAACCATCTTTACACCTCACGGACATGAAATCGCTCATTAAAAGAACTTATCTATGACACAAATTTTATGACAACTTGAAAAAGCTTGAGGCCATAGTCTGGGTTTCATCTGACATAATTTTCAATCTCATTGTCATTGGAATTTTCCACAGCTGAATGACAAGTTTTCATGCAGTAGAATATTCTCTGGCTGAGAGTACATGATGGTCAGTGTCTGACCACCATTTGAGGCAGATAATGAGATTCTGATCATCCTGTTTGAACAAGTAATAACTTTCCTTTAATAAGTCACTATTCAATAGCTGGGGCAGAAATTTAGAAAAAATCTTTCAACTAAATATAACTGCTGTAATTGAAGTTTTCTTAATGTTGTTTTATAGGTTTTGTTTTTCCCCGAGGATACTTAAAACAAAAGATCGAGTTGTGCCAGCTGCCAGGGACTGCCAACTTGCCGTAAGGTTAAGGGCCTTCCATACGAGCGAATTTTCTATGATAAGTGGATTTTCTCCGTCTACACGCGAACACATTTCCTATGATAAATGCATTCAGGTCATATGAAATTTGGTCAAATTTTCTCATTCACACGAGCAAAAGGTATTTATCAAAGGAAAATTATCATAGAAAATTTAACCGTGCGAAAGGGCCTCTCCTCTCCTCTCCTTTCCTCTCCTCTCCTCTATTTTTCTTTCCTTTTTTTCTTTTCTAACATTTTTTATTGCTAGCTATTTATCACGCATCTTGTCAAAAACCAGACCAATAGACATAATCGTCCAACGCTTTGTTGTACCCAATTCAAACCTTCTGGGATTCGAACTTTTTGTCCACTAAATTTCCATGTCATTGCTGCATTGACATGGAAATGTAGCGAACAAAAAGTTACCGATTTTGTCCATTCCTCTTGAACTGGTGCTTTCCAGTAAATCTAAATCAGTGATGACAATGAGCAATGCAAGACCGAACGTTTTGTGCAAGCTAAGCAAGCAAGATATAATAATCTCACAACAAAATGACTTATCAGTTTTAAAATATGAACCTTTTTTTTTAATCGAGTACAGTCTGACGATCAATGCATGCACGTACACATAGCTTTTATGAGGATTTCCGAGCCGTCTTCAGTGCGTTGCTGAACCCGTCAAATGTCAGACATATTATTACAAAAAGGGCTATTAATTCAAGAAATTAGTTTTTAAAACATTTGTACCTCAGTTTAGGAAATATTGAGAAGTAAACGATGGAAACACTTAAAATGATTTATGATGGCAAACATCTTTTTTTTGTGCAAAGCATTGTGGTAATCTGGTCAAATCGACTTCATTTGGTGTGTTGAAGCCAAGTTGAAAATTTCTTTTTTATTAATCAGACAATATAAGCAGACTAGACATGAGTTAAACTTGAAACTGAAGCTTGAGATATATCTCATGCAGTTTCCAGTTCAGCGAAACTAAGATAGTAAAGAAAATAGATTTGAAAACGTGAATGACTTGAGGCTAGTTTCTTCACACCACAATTTAATCGGAGAATTTTTGCAACTTCTTCATAACACTTTTTCATAACACAACTTAACATCTTAACATTTCATTGATGTTTTTACAAGTGAGCAATTCAGTAAAGTAAAGAAATAGAGTTGCTATGCCGACATGAAGTAGACAAAGGAATGTAGATGATAACAATCTGTTAGGCTAGAGACATGCACTTTTAGACAAGATCTGCAAGTACCTCTTGAATTGGCTCCAAAGAAAGAAAGAAAGAAAGAAAGAAAGAAAGAAAGAAAGAAAGAAAGAAAGAAAGAAAGAAAGAAAGAAAGAAAGAAAGAAAGAAAGAAAGAAAGAAAGAAAGAAAGAAAGAAAGAAAGAAAGAAAGAAAGAAAGAAAGAAAGAAAGAAAGAAAGAAAGAAAGAAAGAAAGAAAAAAAGAAAGAAAAGAAAGAAAGAAAGAAAGAAAGAAAGAAAGAAAGAAAGAAAGAAAGAAAGAAAGAAAGAAAGAAAGAAAGAAAGAAAGAAAGAAAGAAAGAAAGAAAGAAAGAAAGAAAGAAAGAAAGAAAGAAAGAAAGAAAGAAAGAAAGAAAATTCAAAATTGGTATTATAAAACCTCACCGAATTACGACGTCAGAAAATTCACAGTGAAGCACATGCATAACAAAATATATTTTATGAAGTTTTTTTTATTTTTGAAGATAATGAATTTGATTCCTGACTCACCAAATGATTCTTTTTTTTAGTTATTCCCACTTCTGATACTGGGATAATATGAATTCAAATAAAGCTGAAAGATTGTAAATAATGGAAAAAAAATAGTTCTTACTGATTGGCAATTCATTTTCTTATTTACATTTCCTGGGAGAACTACTTATGATCAATTCTAAGTGGGAAAGGAGAGTTTACTCGCCTTTTCACCTATTTACACGATAATCCTTCCATAATTCCCTCCAAGCAGCTGCTTTCTCGTATAATGAATATCATTCATAGAATACTAAAAAATCACTTTACTTCGCCCGATTCAATTTAAGATATTTATTCACTCCCATAGCTCGGCGGTTTTTTTCCCTTACTGAGGATCTAATAGTTGCCGAAAGTGGCCTAAATTATCAGTTGTCGTTTTACCGCCAAATATAGACACCTTTTAGCTGAACAACATTATGATAAATAATCGAGTTAGTCAGCCTGTGAATACATATTGACAGGTCGCGCTCCAGTTGACTGCTTTGAACTATAGTAAAAAAAGACGTCCTATTGGTTTTCTGCACATTTGATTGTTACTTAGCTGAATTCGGAGTGCAGTCGACGTACGCCGACACTGTTTTAACAGATCAGTGCTTTATAGTTGAATCGATAAAATTGATCACTTAACAAATTGACCTGCCAAGTGATATTTCCATTCAAGTTCTAGCGCTAAAATGGTTCACACCATTAGAATAATTTCAACTAATCCTGATTATTCTTCACACCTTTAAATTATTCTAATGGTGTGAAAAATTTCAACGCTAGATGTGAATGGAAATGACTTGGCAGGTCGTTGGCCGGATCACGTACATCTAAAGTACTTAAACTACTTTTCCTGCTAGAGAACAGTCATTTGCTAGACTTGACGAGTTTAGTCACGTTCATGTCATTTTTTATTTCTCTCTCTATTTTTGCTTTTGTTTTCGTGACGGTTTGTAACCAAAAATGGCATACCAACAAAAGCAAGCATAACTGAGATCATTAAAAACTCGCGAAAATGAAATTCTGAATAAAAGAAACAATGAAACGTAAATGAAATGATTTTTGATGTTTCCGGTAGTCAACTTCAGGGAGGGTTGAAAAGCGAGTACGCCCGGGGATGTTACATGGCTCGACATTAATTGCACTCAGACAAGTACGTGATTCACCTCTTACGGTTTCTTTGAAATTCTTTGAATTGAAAATTTAGCTACGTGAAATAGTCCGTATTCTAGTCAAAACATTGCTCTCCGTTTAGCAGACGAAGGAGTGCCATAAAGTGGGAGCTGAAATCCGGAAAATAGTTGTCGACTGAACCGATTCGACTGCGGACGTCTTGTCTTTCAGTTTTTAAAGTTGATATCAGGGCCGACATGTCGCTAATCATGACATGAGAACTGATTTTCATTTCATTTTGATTTTCGTTGAAATTCTGTGTATATTAATTACAAAGTAATCTATAATTGATAGATGTTGGGTTGTAACTACGGGAACTGCTATGGGTATAATACATATCCTTAATTACTCGAAATTCAAAATGATCATTTTCCAACCCTTCCTGTAAGAGTATTTCTCAACAACATACTTGCAGTACATTTCAGTTTCCCCTTTTAGCAAAAGGATTGCGTGTAGTCCAACATCGCAAAATTACCTAATGATATAATTAATGCAAATCACTTTTCTTATCAAGAGACTCAAGGCATGATCCAATATACTTACAGAAATTTATTGGATTCGTTGAAAAATGGCGCCAAGAAGGTCACCATCCAACTTTTTCCTCCAAAGCAATCAAAGTAAGGACTCGTCCATAAGCCTTCATCCATGTGCTGAACAACTGGTATTGTGACATTTCGCATGGGGTTCGCTGTTGAGTCGTTGTACCGTGTCGTATAGTGTTCGGTCCGGTACTTAAGCTTCATTTTCAAAGCTTTTTCTCTGGGTAAACTCCACCAAATGGTGTCATTACTTGTAAGATAATCATGAGTAACAGATATATCCATAATATGAATGTTATTATGAAGTTTCTTGTCCTTGTAAGCGTAAGGACAGAAACGTTCATAGTTTCTGTATTGGTTTCTCTCGAAACAAATTACCGACCCATATACAGATTTAGAGAACAGGACGTTGGACCGTACCAGTGAGTAGAGAAAGGTATCATTTTCTGCCAAGAGTTTTGCTTCCCTCCACATCAAAGTCATAAGATTGGCAACCTCTAAGACCAAGGTTGCCTCGCTATGCCACCGACTGTGGTCGAATTTTATATGAAGTGCAATGGTCTCGTTCTCCTTGCACTCAGAAAACTCGTCCATTTGCTTTTGAACAGTCTGCACGTGATGCAAAGCTTCTGTTAAACTACCAAAATCATTCTTTGCAGTTTCCCTAGTAGTTCTTTTTCCTTGGAAATCGCCTTGATCTCCTTGACTTGCGGTATCTCTTCGATAGTGGCTAGAAAGTGGACTTTTGAACGTGTCTCCATTGACCGTCATAACAATCTTTACTATCATCAAACATAAGAGACAACGAAGCATTTTGCCTTTAAACGTGCTTTAAACTTTGTCGATGCTCTAGATCGTGGCTAACTGTGCGTCCCGTGTCGGTGCTACGTTCCAGCTGCCTTTGATTTCGTAAATGAACTTGTAGTTTTGCTTTCCGATGTATATGCAATGTTTTGGTGTCACACAATTATATCGTGACATCGGAAGTCGTGCTAATTGAGTCTTTCATGCATATTAAAATCCAGCTTGAGCTCCTGTTGGAAACAATCATGCCATTTTGCCATACTAACTCAGAACATGAAAACCTTGATTTTCTTCTGTATTTCTTATGACAGGCGATAGTTTCTCAGTCTAAAAGATCAAGTCAGTCACTGACCGCAAATAGAAATTAACAGTTGACTGGCAGATAAATGGTTTTCTGTTGGGCTTTGATTGGTTGAAATGTAAAGTTTGATATAACTGGTTTATCAAGCTGTCGATTTTGTCTGTTTGTCATGATTGTAAAGAGTACCATTTCTTGACTGTTGACACAATTTTCCTCGATCGCCCTCTTTGCAACATTTCTCTTTTAAAATTATGCATACATATGATGAAAAATGAAAACAAGAGAAATATTAAATTATGTATAGGGAAATAAATAGCAAGAACTACAAGGAAATCAGCTTCCATCTTTTATTTATCAAAAATTATATATATAAATGTAGTGTTTGCGTTTTGTTATCGTAAAATCTCGTTTCGTTAAGTGATGCTTCAATAGTTCCTGAAGGCAAAGAACAGAAAAGGAGCTCTGTTTGACAACAAGGGGAATAACATGGAATAACACTTAAAAACGAGTTGAAATGACTAAGAAAAAATAATAAATGAAGATAAAAGAAGGCACAAAATTCCGGCAAAGGAAAGTACAATTTTCATTACGTTGCCAAACAATTGCCGGATAGCCGTAGTTGTTTATCGTCAACAAACTACTCACTAAAGGGATTTTAACAGCCCCTTTGATTCGAAAAGACGATAATCTCCTTTCATTTTCAGTCTATATATACCGACTATTGTCATCTGCATGCTTTCGGTTGTCAAATGTTGCTTGATCAGATATACCGTCATCAAGCTAGCAGCTTAGAAATTGAAAGCCAAGTAATTACACTTTGAGTTTCTTTGAGGAAAAGCAAATTTTAATATGCGGAAAGAACCTTTATAATCTCATGAGTCAAAGAAGACGTAAATACCCGGAAGTGTTTAGCAATCAGTTCTCCTCAGTTGTTTTCTCCATGTCCTTGATGAGTAATGAGTGTGGTTATTAGCGCTGGCGGACTCGAATCTAGACAGTTTCATTACCGGCCATGAAACATTTTATACTAGAGAACGAATTTATATTCACCTCATGCAGTGGGAGGGATTGTCTATCAGAAGATGATCCACCTCTCACTCGACTCTCACACCTCGTAGATGAATTTTTATTGAATAGACAGGTAATTGACCGATTGGTTCCTACATGAGCCGTCACGGGGAGTACTTCATGTTACGGTCACGAAATTGTTCGCACGGAATTGTTTGTAAAAGGGAAGCCCAAGCTACCAAGGTTTCAATAGTTCTGCACGCACATAAAGCGCCGTCACGCAATACCGTCGATGCACCATTTTCTCGAATGCATGCGTGACTCGTGTACGTTATTTTATCAGTCTTCTTGGAGTTTGCTGGGCCCTGTTTATATGAAAACGAGTTGTGACCCTGACAGCTGAGCGATAAGTCTCTTGTTTTCATTTCCCCTGGGGACCGAAAGAGTTTTCCCGACGAACAATTTGCCATAAGGCTCCTTATCATTTCTTGTGGACTGAAATAATTTAAAATTTGATGAATATTAAGAACGAAAAAATTCTACACTTTGAGTGAAATATTGCCAAGAAAGTTTCGTTTAAAAGCAGAAAAACGATATGTATGTATTTATTCAGATGCCGTCATCTACTCACAATTAAGATGCAATAATATTCAATAATTTTGATCCGTCTCTTTTCAGTTTGAATTGAAGAGGAAAATATTTTGTTTGATGATTATTTGGGGCCCTATAGATAACTTCCACAACAGAATCAGCCCATTCCAATTTTTTACCAGTTGTCATAAGCCAGTTTCCAATTCTTTTAAGGTGATTTTAATCAATTTAAAAATTGTTTTGCAGTTCACACTGACGCTAACTACACACGATTGTGTAGCTCACGCGAGGCGCGCACGTTCGATTTTCAAGATGGCGGCTGTTATTTATTTATTTATTTATTTAATTAATTATTTATTTATATATTTGTTTGTTTGTTTGTTTGTTTGTTTATTTATTTAAGGATTTATACACATCTAGTACAGGTGATAAGAACAAAAGGACATACGTCCTCTACAAGGTTCAAAACACCTAACCCAGCCCCCGCATAAAATTAAAAATTTTTAAAAGTCCATCGCCTACCCCAACAACAATACGCGACAAACTGGAACCTTGAGTCAGAAAGAGCGCATTCAGTATAAGCACCAAGAGTAGCAAGCAGCAGGAACAAGGGAAAGAGGAATTGCTGAAACTTATACTGAAGGCGCTCAAACTCCTCAAAAAAAGTGCTAAAAATAAATAGCAATTGTTTTTATCATTATGTAAATTAACAGCAAGTAAAGAGATGACGGCTACCGTGAAATCAGCCGGACACAGAAGAAAACTGATGGCTTGAAATCCATTGTTTTTGTGCTCCAATTCATTTGATTTTCCTTTAAAAAATCGGGCCGACACGAAAACTTTGTAGGCCGATTTCTGCGAATCGGGCCGATTCTTCCTTTTCCCGAACAAACCTTGTTAAAAAATCGGGCCGACAATCGTAGCGTGTAAATCAGCCTCTAGCAAGAACATGCGGTATAAATATGTACTCTTCTACACTTAGGACAAATAATCTTGTATGAGCGAATATTAATTATGACCACCAAAAACATTATACAAACGCCTAAAATATAAGGACTTGAGCTGGCGCTTGAAAGAGCCTACAGATTCAGCTGCCTTAATATCATCAGGAATACTATTCCATAAAATTGTAATTCTATTCAAAAAGTAATCGGGGAAATGGGAAGTGCGAGTGCAGTTAGTCCTAAGGCAAAGTGCAGTACTAGCACGGCGAGTGCGCCCCCGAAGAAAAGAAAAGTATAAAAGTAAAATAACATTAATTTGAAAGTAATTAAATTAGCAACTAAAACCAACAATAATGACCTAAAATACATCTAAAGGAATTGAAGTAAGAAAATATTGATAAAGGACGTTTTATGCATCACGGAAGCAAAGGCGTTTTTTCCCCAGAAACTCACCCCAGTCTCCACTCGGAAAACACCAAATGTACGCACTACAGTGGAGCGTTTTGCAAAATATCTCAAAAACAAAAACGGTGACTCGTCTTTTTTATTATATAAAATTCATCGGACTATTGTTTTCTAGTATAAATGAAAGTATAAAAAAGTTTGGATTGGAAACATGAAAATTTTTCATTGAAACCGATTGAAATGTCAATATTTTAATCCAGCGACGATTCGGACATGAGTTGTTTTTGCCCTGTTTTCACAACAAAAACGTACAATTCAAGCACCAGACCAGATACTGACTCTAGTTTAGGTATAGAAATGCTTTGATATCTTCATTATTTTATTAGCAATTGTTCGTTGTTGAAGATGTGGACAATTTTTGCTTCATTCTGTGCTAGGGAAGAAAACTGATCGACATGAAATCGTAAATTGCCATAAATTCTAGCTGCTGAAACGAGCTCCGTCGGTGACCCCCTCTTTTTTCTACCTCTTTTGAAAGTCCCAACTTTAATGTACCCCTGTGCAGAATTTCAAGAAATTCTAGGATTTTCAATTTTCAATGGATTCACCTTAAAGTTGAAATTAAAAAACCCAAGATTGAAACGTAAGCCCACTAAATATCGCTTCTCACAGGCACCCATCTGTGCACGTCTTCGAAAACTAATATTCATACGTTAGATATTGATCATAAAACATAATGGTTACGTCACTCTTTTAAGTGGATAGAATAGAACCCTCTTCCGTTGGTTATCTTTTGTATGCGAGTGCGTTCTACAGTCTTGAGGAGTTAAGATGAAAGACTATGGAAAATGTTTACACTTTCAAAGAACCCGTTTTACAACATCTACAACACAGCGTGGGATGTTATTTAAAAAGGCTCTAAAACTACAATCGGCGCCTTTTTGGATGACACATTTGCGGAAGAAAATGACCTATCTTGGATAGATAGATAGATAGATAGATAGATAGATAGATAGATAGATAGATAGATAGATAGATAGATAGATAGATAGATAGATAGATAGATAGATAGATAGATAGATAGATAGATAGATAGATAGATAGATAGATAGATAGATAGATAGATAGATAGATAGATAGATAGATAGATAGATAGATAGATAGATAGATAGATAGATAGATAGATAGATAGATAGATAGATAGATAGATAGATAGATAGATAGATAGATAGATAGATAGATAGATAGATAGATAGATAGATAGATAGATAGATAGATAGATAGATAGATAGATAGATAGATAGATAGATAGATAGATAGATAGATAGATAGATAGATAGATAGATAGATAGATAGATAGATAGATAGATAGATAGATAGATAGATAGATAGATAGATAGATAGATAGATAGATAGATAGATAGATAGATAGATAGATAGATAGATAGATAGATAGATAGATAGATAGATAGATAGATAGATAGATAGATAGATAGATAGATAGATAGATAGATAGATAGATAGATAGATAGATAGATAGATAGATAGATAGATAGATAGATAGTTTATTGCGAATAATTTGCAGCCCGCGAAGGCTGAATTACATATTCATAAAAATTTAGATACAATAAAGATTTCAATAAAATACATACAAAAAACTAATTAATTACTATGATGAAAAGGACTAATGTCTTGTCTTATCTATCTTACTAAATTTGTCCTCACTGGCAACTAAGTTTGTTTAATTCAGTCATTCCCCCTCCCCCTATATATTCAATGTTGAGGTGAGAAAAGTCTCCCACCCTGGAATCTGACCAGTGGACAACATTGCTTAGGGGGCGAGGGGGGGGGGGGGGGGGGATCGAAGTCACAATTCATAAACGTAGAATTTTGACCATTTTATTCGAAAGTGTGTCAATTCAAAAAGGCGCCGATTGTAGCTGCAAAGTGATTAAACTTGTAAATTTATTTTCGACCTCAAGCGACCACCTGAACCCGCTTGTGGATTAATGTGGCTTGAAATAGTTTTTCATTGATTACGCTTCCACTTTTCACTTTACGAACTGATCAGCTTATCCCAGATAAAATGGCTTTTGCACTGACCAGTTGATCAGTTTTAAATGAAAGTGTTCCTTGATTTATTCAAAAAATTCTGATCAAATAGTTTGTATTTTTATACCTCATTATCGTTGTATTCGTGCATAGTTTATAACTTACAAACTTCGCTTGTCTAGAGCTCGTCAAAACTGATTTGGACCATTGTTGTTAACCGTTTCTATGGCAACAAAAATCAAGCTGAAATGAATATAAATCAAAACTTTAGTCAAGCCTAATAACTGATGCAAAAATTTTGATCAGTCACGGATAACTTGCAAGAATATACTGATATATAGCTATTTCAAAAAAGGTTGACGGGGCGAACGGCGAATGGCGATTGCACGACCGAAAGGAAGTGAGACAACTTTATCCAATAAGGTCTTTACTGCATAGTACCGGCATTGCTTGGGTATTTAATTAATGAAAATGAAGCAATTTCGTGTTACCCCAAATTTCTTTTTAGTCGTGCAATCACCAATCGCCGATTGCCATTCGCCCCGCCAACCTTTTTTGAAATAGCTATATAATCCATAGAACAGTCCACGGTCGTCTTCCGATGTCCTGCTGAGCAAGAAGTGTAATACCGCATGAAGACCACGGGAGAGCAACTTTATTAAAACGCTAAAATGAAAAAGACAAAAAGATTTTTTATATTTTTCCCCATCTGTCTAAACGATCAAATTTCACATGACAAGTGCATTTGTAATATGAAATCTCGTTAAATTTTCTCATCCACATGATCATAAAAAGTTCATCATATAAAATTTGCTCCTATCATGAAAAGGGCGGCTTTAGTTAGTAAAATGATGAACAAAGTCAAGCCAGTCACTTAATTAATTTTTGCGGAGTACCCTGCAGTTAGAAATCTGAACAGACTACGAATTAACAGAAAAAAAGGATCATAAGTCGACATTGATTGAAAGAGAGAATTAATAACCTCAGAAGAGCATCTGAACAAGTGACGTCACGTCAGCCATCTTGGATGAACATCAAAAGATTATTAGCCTTCATTGCTTGCTCAGCCAACATGGCTACCGATATACCGCTTCATAGACTTTTGATTTACCGAAAGAATGGATGAGACTCAGCAAATAAACATCCTTTGATTTCCCGTTTACCTAGTAATTGATGTTAACACAGGAAGCCCAAAGTCTTGTGATCGCTGGTATGTGAAGGAGACTTGCATGGCTTCCATCGCTTGCATATCTGTCTGGGCGTTCTCTACGTGTGTGTACTTTTTATGGAGAACTTTCTGATAGCGATCATTTACCCTTTGGTGTCGCATAGGGTTCTTGTCTTGGACCGTTAATTATTGTTCACCATGTATGCTAGTAAGCTATTAAAAGTGATCAAAGGTCATTTGCCATTAGTGCATGTATATGCCGACGATACTCAGTCGTATTTATCGTTTAAACCTGAAAGTTCTTTAACTGAAACAGATGCAATGAGAACAAAACGCTGCCGCCAGACTAATTACTAGCTCTTCGCGTTATTGTCACATCACGCCAGTATTGCATATCAGTTTTATGGCTAGGATATTTGGGAGAGTTGGGCCGGACACAACAGGAATCCCAATATATCAGTTTTATGGCTAGGACACTTGGGACAGCTGTCCCAACTTTCCCAAGTGTCCTAGCCATAAAACTGATATGTTGGGATTCCTGTGATGTCCCAACTGTCCCAGTTGTCCCAAGTGTCCCAGCTGTCCCAGCTGTCCCAAGTGTCCCAAGTGTCCAACTCATTAATTGCCAACTGTCCCAAGTGTCCCAGCTGTCAAGTGTCCAACTCATTACCAACTGTCCCAAGTGTCCCAGCTGTCCCAAGTGTCCAACTAATTGCCAACTGTCCCAAGTGTCCCAGCTGTCCCAAGTGTCCTTGATTACTTAGTATTAAAATTGTAAGCTTAACACACCCTTATATAACTTGGTATTAAAATTGTACTCAATATCAAGTCTTGGAAAAAAACGTAAGGTTAAACTAGTTTGGGGAATTGAAACTTGGTATTAGTTTGAGACCTGGTAGTAATTTAGAACAAAATTCGGAACTGTTACATCGAGAACGAACCAGAGTTGTTGTGTTAGCTCAACCTTCTTTCAAGTCAAAGAGGGCGTCAGGAGATCGAGCCTTTTCCTTGGCCGCACCCACGTTATGGAATATATTACCATTGAATACCAGACATGAAACTGATATCTTAAAATTCAAGAAGACATCAAGACTTTATTATTTATAGAAGTAGTTAACTAGATATTCCAACATATAGTATTGAAGAGTATTAAGATATAATTTTGAAGATTATTTTACATTATCTTTATTGAATATGTCATTCAAATTGCTATAAAGGGCTGGTTATCTGCGAGCGACGGAAGCAGAAGCGGAAGCAACATACGCAGACTCAGTGTCGCATTTCTCACCTAGGTGCGAAAGAAAACAAGAACAGTGCATACTGAATCTGCCGATCTTTCCGCCTCTGCTTCTGTCGCTCGTGAAATCAGCCCAAAGTTTTCTTAAATTGATCTAGCAGTTATGTATTATAACATTTTATATTACATAATATTAAGACCTAACCTGAATTCTCTATCATATTACATCTATAGAACATTTACATTGTCTTATTTCTTTGAACATTTTACTATATATCATATTATATAATATTAAAAACTCATTAATAATTCATAAGGTGAACACAATGAAAATCATAATCATGACGAGTATCTTTATATCTGTTAAAGACGTATCCTAATTTACGTAAAATTTAACCTGGATTTTCTCTTTTTTTCAAAAGCATGAAATATAGATTGGAGGTTTATAAATCGGTTGAAAACTACGGGCTCAGACTTTCATTAGGGAGCTTAAGCAGAAGACGTGTTTGTCAACACTTCTGTCACACAATGTGATGTTTCATCGATACAATATCTGCAAGTTTTGATCAAATTTTGGACCGTTTAAGATTCAAAATGGCAGAAATATCAACAAAAATTAATCTACGACCTCCAAATAAGGTAATGTCTGCCCAAATATGGAATAGAGTTGAAAGCCGTGCGAACGTCACCTTTTTATTGGGAATTGTTTGATATGGCTGTTCTTGGTATAAGATGAAAAAACCTTAACTGACCTTCTGCTTAAAGTCCTTACATGTAATTTTTTACAATTTAGAATAAAAGTTTAAGATACCAAATTACTTTTTTTCGAAAATTTGGGTTCGATATTTCTATGCTCCTATCATACTGTTTTTGGCACAAAAAGCTAAAAGTACATTCAAATTTTCGAGTTTCAGAGGAGCCTGGGACGAGGTATGCCGTGACGTCACACGCGGGACTGACGCTTGTTTGATGCTGAAGGATTGTTGGGTAAAATCTTTAAAAAATGGCGAGTAATAACGAAAACAAGAGAAAAAACAAGAAAACCTCGATCTTTTGACAACTTGTATACTTTTACTGCAATGTCTTGGTCGATGAGTCCCGTGTTTGACGTCACAGAAAAGCTCGGCTTAGTCCACAGTGAGCCTCGGAAATTTTTCAACAGGAAGCCTAAATATACGTTTTTCGACGTCTTTCGGCAGGAAAAAAAAACTTACGTAGCGTCATAATTTGTGATTCAGACTTGCGAAAATATTTTTTCTACATCTTAAACTTTTATTCTAAATTGTAAAAAAATTACACGTTACAAGGATTTTAACGAAAACGGACACATCATCTATAATGGAGAGCGGATGAAGAAGAACCATTTCGTACAATGCGGTGGCGTCCGTCTTGACAAAAACGTCCGGTCTTGAATTTCAATGAAAGCCCTCGCCCTATATGTTTTGAACCTTTATTTATATATTAGTACGAAAAGAAAATAAGAAAAAAAAATGTAAAGTTCGACAACAATTCTCTTGGTCGCCTTTATATTATTTCGTTGTAGGCAAGTAAGCTCAGACTTAATTGTTCTCTTGTTCTACATGATTCATTCATTCTTACTCCAAAGACAATAATATAGTAATTTATTCAACAAATAGATTCCGTTTTTGCTTGTGTCACTAGACTTCGTCTCGTTGCTTATTCGAACCACATTTTGATAAACGTGACGGAAAAATGGAATCTATGTGTTTTATATAATATTTATCGACTGATAAACATGAAAAGTCATGGGGTGAAAAAAGCAGGGAACGTCAGTACGTGATCCTCTTTGCCGTCTGCCGTTTCTCATCTATGTGAAGCTGAAGTTCACTAACATATAAATATCTATGGATCTACCAATTATTAGAAGAATATCTTGCGGAACCGATTACAAAACTATTTAACTTGTGTCCACCGCACAAGTATTAGACTGAGCTATCTAGTGTTATCGTTTGATGACTTTGTACCTCATTTCTGTTTGCTGTGGGGTTTAGCAGTCTTCGTGCAGATTGACGCAGTGTAGGAGATCGAAGAGTGAACACAATGGGGTTGAGTAGTGAGCTCATTTGTGAAGCAAAGATTGCAGTGAAAGCTCGTAAACCTTCAGCGATGCCAAGCTCTACACCTATGATTCTTGAAAGCGCGTGGATCAAGGAAAAGAAAAAACACGCCATGTAGATTATCATCACCAATAGTACGGTCCTGCTGGAAGAGATGATCTTTGCTCTCTCGGCTTTCTTCCTCAAGTTCTCTCTTTCATTGGAAGAAGATTCGATCTTTTTCTTGAGAAGCTTTTGTAGTTGTCGATAAAGCAGTACGCTGAGAACAGCAAGGGCCACGAATTGTATGATCATCATCAGTGAGGCGAAGTATTTTCCACTTGATTTGTGCTGCCGTCCCAAGTACTCCATAGTGCTGTCCTTCACTGATGGAGGATCTCGAATTACCCTAAACGCGTTTACGAGAGAAGTGAGCAGTAAAACACCCAACCACATCATCGCAAGAGCTGCGCGCGCTCTCTTCACCGTTACGACGTTGTTATACTTGATGGGATATTTGACGATCAACAGTCGATCTGCCGTCATGATTAGAGTGGAATGTAAAGTCAAGAGTAACCAGAATGTTATCATAAAGCTGACAGCAATGGGCGCAACCGATCCGTTCAGGTTTCCAGTTTTGATGGCAAGATAGTCCATGGCAAGAGAAGTGTTGATGATGCCGTTCAGTAGGTCCACCAAAGCGCAATTAAAGATGATGTTCTTGGACGGAGAGCGATGAAGTTCTCGTGATCGCCTCAGCAACACGAGGAGAAAAGCGTTACAAACTGTAGATCCCAACAACTCCACAGAAAAGAGAACAATTTGAGTGACAGCTGACATTGCAAAAGTCTTGGGATTATAGGACGTTTAAATGACTTGTTAAGACGTATAGTCAAGGCTGACGACTATGCCGCCAGAGGAAACTGAGAACGGTGCTTCACATAGAACACTACTGATCTCTATGCTGCCTCCCCAATTGTGTGACCTTCAAAATTAAGACCAATTTTCAAGTCAATTGATTTATTTGTTTTGATCTATTTCGCTATTTCGCAATAGTACAAAATAAAGGAACTTATAGTTTACAGTATAAGTGATTAATTCCACAAATCTTCGATGAGTACGACACTTGTACGATAAAGGTTAATTCATTCAAACGGAAAAGGGTTCAATGCTTGAGATGAACGTCCGATTGGTTTGTATTAATCATTGTTTCCAAACCTCGGTACGCCAGAAGCTTACAGTATATTTAGGTTCATTTGTTTGAAGACAAGTTGAACCTTATGGACACAATTAAGCGCCACGTTTTGGCAATAACTCTGATGATTGTTCAACTGAAATTTTGAACATAATTCAACATTAATATTCTCATCAGTGATTCGAGTGAAAAAATTGTTTAATATAAAACTAGACCTTTTGATTTCATTTGGCCGTCTACACCCTAACCTCTTATGCTAATGAAATAAACTATTTTACTCACTTGCTTTCCGTTAGGTAGATTTAGCAGATCGGAACAAAGTTTTCCAGCACTTATGTAAGTGATAACGAGAACAATAGGAATGACAAACGTTGATTTCATTAAGTTATAAAATCGTATACAATAAAGTTTACCGGTTTAGCGAACTTTTGTAAAATTTGGTAATCGCAAACTGGCCGGCGCGCTCCAAGATAAGTAATAATAGGGAGCTTAAGCAGAAGACGTTTTTGTCAACACGGACGCCACCGCAATGTACGTTCTTCTTCATCCGTTCGCCATCATAGATGATGTGTCCGTTTTCGTTAAGCAGAAGGTCAGTTAAAGCTTTTTCATCTTCTACCAAGAACAGCAACCTCATCTATGACGGCGAACGGATGAACGAAAACGCGCGTGTGACGTCCGCGTTGACAAAAACGTCTCCTGCTTAAGCTCCCTAATAATTTTTCAACCTCATGAAAACGTGTTGTTTCATGCAGATAGAGTAGATTTCGTATGACTGTGAAAACGGCACCGCACGGTCACGGTACGGTACAGTTACGGCAGGAATTTCAAATGTTTTTATAGACATCACAGCACTGACACGGTCACGGCACGGCGCGGTCCGTTTCACACTCATACGAAATCTGCTCTATTAATGAGGTCATGTAGCCGTCCTAAACTTTTTACATCATCAATGTTTGATTCATCAATGTTAAATATTTCAACATTTTCGCTTTGCAACTTGATTCACTATATATAGTCAATCGAAGAAACGTTGTCGGGTCTAAAAACATAGAACATAGAAGCTGAGACCGAAATGGTGCTTGGGATGTCAATAATAATATTCTGATTTATTCATTTACGCTTTGCCTTCGATGCAAAATGCCAAAAGCGGCAGTGTTCAGGACCTGCGTTGGCGGGCCGTTTGGCTTCGATTTTTATCGGTTGCAGCTTAAATGAATAAATCAGAATATAATTATTGACATCCCATGCACCATTTCGGTCTCAGCTTCTAGACAACGTTTCTTCAATTGACTACATGCATAAAAGGGACAACCAGATCATTGAGGATGATAAAGTGACGCAGATACTAAGTTAGCAGATGCAGTGCCTTTCGATGCCTTTTCGAAATCCAATTGAAAACCTCGTTGTCGACACTAGTAGAAAACGTCTGCGCATTTTTTTCTACAAATAAATTTCTAATAAAGTGGTCAAATACCTGAACACTGATATTGGTGGCTCCCTTGTATCAGACTCACCACTACTGTTACATAATACATAGACTTTCATGTAAAAGTCGTTGGGGCCATTTTTTAATTTGTGCCGTTTTGAAAAAAAGATGCCGTGAAAAAATTGTACTTAACCTCATAAAAGAATAAGAATGGTCGACTAACTTGTAGGGACTCTACAAAAACACCGTAGTCTATAGGATAGTGTAAACTATTGAAGGGTCAGGTATAAAACTAAAGATGAATGAAAGCGGCAAACGCTTTCGTTTCTTTCCTCCTGCTGATGGCGTTCTCTGTGGTATAATAGAGACTAAAAATGACCTCCGCTATCCAGGGTATCGAAGGGGAGTGGACTCTTTCTTGAGAGAGATCAGCCGAGGATAGTTCAGTTTTGGTAAGAAAAGACGTCTGTGCGAAGTACGTCGTTTTCAATACTGTGATGATTGTAGCGAGTCTTTGCGTGGTTATATTTACCGTCAAATATGCAAGAGGTTTTGCATTGAAGCTGATTCCCAACGAATTGAGACTGAGCTGTTAAATTAAAGCTCAGTGGTCTACGTAAATTTTTTTTTAATTTATTAAGCTGGCCCACGCATATTTATTCGGTTGACAAATCTAAATTTCAATCGCATCTTTCAGCATCATAACCTTTCCCGATTTCTAAGATTTATAGGGAGTACTGAATCCTCAATCATCGAATTATATGGAAATGAAATTGTTTTTACGAATTGAGTATTTGTAGAGATATATTGCCGATCTTGAAAAACGCAATTTTGAAAGAAAATGCTCATAATTCAGATAAATCAAGGTGAATTAAAACTTCGGCCAAATTCTAAACAGATTCTCACAGAAAATGAAAATGTTACCCGTCGTTCGAAAGGTCAGTACCACTTGCAACTTGAGTAGAAATCGTAGAAACATCGGAAACGACCAGCCAGCTGCGTAATCGTCCAGCAAACTGGAAGACATTTGTTGTATCTTTGGAGCAAATGTGAAAACATTATAATATTCCGTCTTTTAAAAATTCAACGCATATTTTTCTTGTAATTTTTCAATATAATGTGGAGTAATACATCAACAAGTAAGCTTTACAGTTTTAGCACCTTTGCTGAATACAAATTGGTGAAATTCGTCAGAATCTTTTTTCCACAATTTTATTTTATTTATTTTTAGACAGGAAAAAAAAGAAGAAAAGAAAAAAAGAAATTCGTCAGAATCCCTCTACCTCCTCTACTTTTTTTTTCCCTCGGGGTAATGCAAACAAGTTGTGTACTTCACGCTGATTGGTTAGTTCGTTCTGAAGGATTCGCCTACGTCGTAGATTGAACAATGTTCTAGCTTTCTAGCTGAATTTTCACTTTTTAGTCCCTTTTAGTAGCATATCATTTCTAATCTAAACAAAAAAGAATTTTGAGGAATTTCAAAGTTTCATAACTTTTCCATAACCTGGGTCCGTTCACACGAAGGCGAGTTGTCCCTGGTAGCTCTTTTGTTTTGTGTCCCCCAGGGAAAAGAAAACAAAAGAGTTATTCCTGCTACCAGGGACAACTCGCCTTCATGTGAACGGACCCCAAAACCATTTTTCACACATTCCATGACTTTCCAGGCCTGGAATGCAAATTTCAAATTCCCCGGCTTCCCATGGCTTTGAATACTGAGGAAGCTATACCTCAAAAACGACATTTTAAAGAAGAAAATCAATGAATGCACATAGAGTTAACGCCCTTTCGCACGAGCACAT
This sequence comes from Telmatactis stephensoni, assembly GCA_029948255.1. NCBI lineage: Eukaryota > Metazoa > Cnidaria > Anthozoa > Actiniaria > Isophelliidae > Telmatactis > Telmatactis stephensoni. Next base: position 334,918 of record JALIZF010001831.1, on the reverse strand, counting down.
TTTCTATGGCAAGCGGATTTTCTCCGTCCAGACGAACAAATTTTATATGACAAATGCATTTGTTTTCTCGGTTAATCTGAGTTCCTATACACCAAGGTTGAAATAAAAATACAAACAAAGAAAAAAATATACTATAAGTCTAAACGAAACTTGTAGAATGATGTAAAAGGTTACATTGTACTAATATGTATTAGTTCATTATGCCAAAACCGATACGAGACTTGAATTGGAAAACACTCTTTGAGCTAACAGCGTTGGCTGGAAGCAAGTTCCAGTCTTTGAAAGCTCTGGGAAAAACTTCACTCAGCTAATGAACATTCCAACGAGACTGAAAATGTCAGGAGAAACCCAGCAATTGGCCTTGAAGATAAGAACACCCATTGGGGTGATACCCTACGAACACCCAAATGGGGTCCCACAGCGGGTTAAGTTTGTCCATAGATCAGTTCATTAGGAGTGTCTGATGTGTAGAAGTGACTGCTACTACAAAAACCCATATAGGTTCCCAGCGGGTTAAGTTTGTTCATAGATCAGTTCATTAGGAGTGTCTACAGGTGATGTGTAGATGTGCCTGCTACTACAAACACCCACATGGGTTCCCACAGCGGGTTACGTTTGTCCATAGATCAGTTCATTAGGAGTGTCTATAGGTGATGTGTAGATGTGCCTGCTACTACAAACACCCACATGGGTTGCCACAGCGGGTTACGTTTGTCCATAGATCAGTTCACTAGGAGTGTCTGTAGGTGATGTGTAGATGTGCCTGCTACTACAAACACCCACATGGGTTCCCACAGCGGGTTACGTTTGTCCATAGATCAGTTCATTAGGAGTGTCTTTAGGTAATGTGTAGATGTGCCTGCTACTACACACACTCACATGGGTTCCCACAGCGGGTTAAGTTTGTCCATAGATCACGTAGTTCATTAGGAGTGTTTTCCGGTGATGTATACATGTTCCTGCTGCACTGCTTAGCGCACGCCCATCGGTAGTCCTAGACACAATAAACATCAAACTTATGGGCTCAATTTACTGAAGGGTTTCGATTACAAATCCTCACCCTTCTCACGGCTGGATCACTGGTCTGACCATTGTTGACAATGTTATATTTATTCAGCCAAGAGGGATATAGAATAGAAATGTAGATTCTAGCAGGCTCTCTTGTAACTGGTCGACAGAGTTGCGTGTTTGTTGCTACCAAACTAATCGTTTAATTAAGGCGCTGTTGCACGGTGCAATGGTGTCTGCAGCTTGTCTCAGTGGTGTTGCTAACTATGTTGCATTCTTAGCAACGCCATTGAGACAAGCTGCCGACATCATTGCATAAATTCCCTCAATTTTTCTTGCTTCTGACGGTTCAAATTCGAGAGGAAATTAATAGAGAAAACCCCCTAAGGACCAGGGTAGCTTCTTCGTATTTACCTTAACTAGCAATGGTGCCACTGACGCTAACCAAATCCCTAACGAAACATCTTCACCCTTTAAAACAATAGGTACGATTATCAATCACTAACTTGGACACCTCTACATATAGAGTAGATTTCGTATAACTATGAAAACGGCACCGCACGGTCACGGTACGGCGCGGTCCGTTTCACACTGGCTTATACGAAATCTGCTCTAGTAAGATCGCAGTTGTTTTCACTTTATGAAATGCTAGTGAACCAAGTCTTAGATTAGGCCCAGATTTCAGACGTCAGGGATTTGTGCGCCCGCGATACTCATCCCGGGCGCACGACGGCTGAAATCTGAGCCTAGTCTTAGGTAACCCTATTCAATTTTGTCACCTGATTTTTGTCACAGTGGTTTTCTTTAGATTTAACCCTGGGCCCTAATGCTTTTTGCGCTAATCCGGTACAGGGATAGCCTGTGTACAGCCGCTCCCCACCCCTCACTTCTCCCTCCCCGTTTCCCCGTAGGGGAAACGGCTGTACACAGGCTAGTACAGGGATCTGTTTCTATAAAAGTCCGTTAAAGCTAAAGTGAAAGTTTTCAGATGTTTCTCAAAGCGCGTGGTATTTTCAATTCCTATAGGGGAATGGTAACCAAAGATTAGCCAGAACATCAACATCGTGTTGCTGCACTTTCGTATTGTGAACAAGCTTTTGCTCTGAGACGTGACGTGGGAAATAAATTATTGATTAATTAATGATTGATTGATACCAATGGGAGCCATCGATCCCTTTAGATTTCCAGTATGGCAGTGCCAGAAACTACCATGCGCAACTGTAACCGTGGTATGTAATGCAAAAGCTGCCCACCGAAAGGAAAGGAAATATTCAAATACCTGGTATTCCTTAAGGTAATTCGAATTAAGAGCCAGCCATCTTACGAGGTCAGCAGACATCATATATCCCGCACCACATGCAAATCCAGGATATATGGAAGACGTATAGTCAGGTTCCCGCCATTTACCATATCGTTCGACTGGCCACTCAAAACGAAAGCTGTAATAGATTTAAGAATATGCGGCAAAGACAGCAAACATGGCCTCAAATTGGACACCCTATAATATGCGCATCTCTCACTACTCTTAAAGGAACTGTTTCTTTCTCACATAGATTCTCCCTAAAGTCTCCTCTCAACTTAGAAAGACAGCAAGAACTGGTCCTGAAGGGGTTTTGAGACAAATCTGGGGTGGGTGACCAAGGGTCGATTCTTTCTGTCCTGTGTTGATTTTCTTCTAAGATGAGAAGGCAGAAATGCAGATGGCCTAGATGCCAAGGGAATCCCTGACTGATCACTATAAATATCTTTCGCCTCCTCTTTCACGTTACCCCAGCCCCAGGCCCAGCTGGCTACCACCTCAGTAGAGGACAGCACAAAGCAAACTCTGTAAAACTATCCTGTGTCACAGGTTCACAGCAAGGATGCTGACTAACAGGACTATATTAGTGTTTCTTACCCACTCCACCAGACTTTAGGCTTGCCATAAAGATTGTATTGCTTAAGGTCCTAAAATAACAGAAAACCCAAATATTATGAAGAGAAACATATGATTCACAGATACAGCTATAGTAACTCGGCAGGTGTAGATGATGAACTCATAATATGCATTTTTTTTGTTCACTGTCGTAGTCCCCTCACAAAGTGCCACAAGGTCTCCCAGAGGCGGATCCAAGATTATCTTCAGGATGGGGTGCACCATCTTCAGGAGGGGGTGAACCATCATGTAAATTGGCAACTGCCGAGAGGATATTTTGGAAAAAAATTGAGAAAAAAGGACTCAAAGTTGTCTCAGGAGGGAGTGTGCACCCCTCCCCTAAATCTGCCCCTGTCTTCACAATATATAATCAGTTGCAGGAGGGTCAAAAGCCCACTAAGTGAATTGTCAAACAAGCATCTTGTTACCTTTAAAATAGAGTTAATATTCACAAAACAGTCATCATCAGTCTTGAGTATAAAGTTAAAATCAATGTGATTATTAACCCTGTGAAGGAAAAAAAGAAAAAATATTGATCTGATGTTAATCTGCCTTATCACAGATTTAATGAAAAAGTCATGGATGTAAAAGGTTGTAAAGTTATCATCCTTACAAATCATGCTATCATACATAGTCATGTCAACCAATGCATCACAAATTATTTATTTATTTATTTATTTACAGATTCAGTTAACATTTACATAGTTAAACTAGGTGGCAAAACAATAGGACACATAGTCCCCTACATAGGTTAAGCCATCCGCCCCACCCCTGATGAGAATCTATCTATCTATATACATGTATACCTAACCACCCCCATTAACTAAATTACATATAAAGGCCACTCATGTAACTTGTCACAAATCACACTAGAGTACATGCAGATTTTGTATGACTGTGAAAACATCTCTTCTATCATGTAGAAGATCACAGCATCACCAATCAACACACTTGTAACAGACACACAACTGTCATTATGAAACCTTTTCTGTAACACTATACACACAACATCAGCACCATGTGTCCACCCTTGCAACATTACATACAATATAGAGCACGCCGGGGCCAACCACCCCCCAAAATGGATCATTTAAGAATCATTTTCTGATAACTTTCTAAGCATTAGATGTATTTTGATGAAACTTTGTCAATGAAATAAAACCATTCTGGAAAATTTTTTCTTGGTATTTTGATGACACAAAGTTGATACTATGACATCATTATCAATGTTGCAATTTTTTGACAATTTTTCAAATTATGAATTCAATTTTTCTAAGTGACCAGTTTGAAAGGTACTATCCAGAGGAGTTCAAATCTGAAAACCGTTTTACGATAGCATCAATATTTGATGAGTTATGAGAAATTAAATAATGGACAAACCACCCCTCCCCCCTCACCCAATTTCTTTAGGAAGATTTAGGAAAACAAACCTCTTGGTAAAATTTTTTCTGTAATGATTTAAATCAGTCTATTTTTGCCTTAAAATACTATACTAAATGCTTTCTAAAATCGTATGATTTCCGAATTTTGAATTTCGTTCTCAATGTGGAGATATTAAGGAAAGTTTCATCATGACGTCATATGATGACGTCACAAGATTTTAACTTTTTGTTCAAAAACAGACATTAAGAGAAAGTTGTTCCCAAATGTGTGTCACATCTTTTCGTGCTAGACAAGTACTACATATGTAAATTGTATTTGGTCTTGATACAACGATAGAAATATACAAAAATAATTAATTTTGAAATTCCTCAATGATATGACGTCATCAAAAGCAACTAAAATTTAAAAAATTATATCTTCTCACATATTTATGCTATCAACAATCTGTTTTCGGCATACATCTCCTCGTTATCTAGTCTTTCATGTTGCTCACATAAATGTAAATTAATCCTTGTTTGTAACATCATCAAAAAGTTGCAACATTTCTGGTGACATCATAATATCGACATTTTCTGTCAAACGTCAATCAAAATGTTGCGGCATACAGTTTCTCGCAATAGCCAAAGTTTAGTCCAGAAACTCCTTTTCGGTCAAAAGATATAAGGAAATATATATTTTTGTCACCCTGTGATGAGACATTTGGGGGGGTGGTTGGCCCCAGCGTGGAGACTTTGCACCATCACGTGACAGCAGCCATGACAGGAGGCAGGAACAATAGAGTCTGGATTAATCTGGTTTACATGAGAAAGAGTTCAGTTTCCCAGAAGGAAAAGACTATTGTTCCTGCCTCCTGTCATGGCTGCCATCACATGATGGTGCAAAGCCTCCATTGGAAGTAACAGAAGTTATCAGAAGTGGAATGTGATCCCCAACCCACAACTGTTATACAATATTATTAATGCAGGTATGGACACATGGTGCAACTATATCACTCACAATGTTGCAATTAAAGTTGCAAGGCCTTAAACTTACCAAGAGTAGAACTGCAACATTTTCCTGGGTAAGTTTCTGTACACTTCCACTGCATCAACCAATAATATATCATTATATGTAGAAATTTCCTCTTGTAATTTCTCGTTTTCTTCATTTTTTAATTTCATCCATTTTTTCTGTCTTGCACTCTTCTCTTCTTCATTTTTCAATATTCCCTCTTTTGAGAGATCTCCTTTCTCTGATACTAAATGGTCAATATAAACAACAGTAAGAAAGGGAGCAAAGATTAAAACATTTTCAAGACATTAATGATGAATGATGAATATATGATGATGATGATTATGATAATCATGAGGATATTGGTGTTGGCAGATGTTACGATGATAATGATAATGATGACATTGATGATAACATTCCTAAGCTCCATTTACACAACAATCTTGTTATGCCTCTTTAACCCCCAAATCTGCGCACACAGACTGATTATTTTTGGCACAGCTCTCATTATTATCATCATTATACTTTAAGTGCTCTTTTGTTTAAATGTCCCAAATTATCAGTCCACATGCCCAGATTTAGTGGAGCCACATCATAAAAATGCACTTTGCATTTCAATCACTATTTTATTATAATAAATACTATAATCATATTTATATAATATTATAATTCTGGAGTAATCACCAATGTATATGATTGGCTATATTAATTTTAGTTGGTATAAATATTACCATAAGCATAATAAATGAAGGTTCCAGCAGCATACTGATTTGGTTCTTCAAGTGCAGTTTCTTGGTTGTCAGGGAATGTTCCCTGGACCAAGCCAAACCTACTGATCTACAAAGTAATAGGGAGTTTAAGATTGCAAGATGGCAATGCTGACAACAACATTGGAGAACAATAAGGTTAATCAAGAACAATAAAATATTTGCACCTGGAATGTTTAGTAAATATGTATACTTACACTGTCCTCAGACAATTCAAAAGATTTGTGCTCTACTGAGAAAGTGAACATCCAACCATTTTTATCTTGTAAATTACTTTGCTATGTACCATTCATCGTATTTTGTATTTTTATGGGATTAAGTTCATAACATCTACAGTCAGATGCTGAAACTGCTGAGCCACTGGAAACTCAAACTGGTGTACTTAGGGCAAGCTGAACATGATCCCTGTATATTTTTAATGTGTTATCAGTTACTTCTGCTTACCCTCCTAAAGGTCAACAAGCCCCCTCCACTGTCAGTGGTTCCATGTTCCATGGGTTTATTGTTGCACGGGTCTGCTTCATTGAAATTCTCTGCCACAATGGAGGCTTCAAAATCCTAAAGACGCATAACACATACAATAGACCCATATCATGCAAGCGTGACCTTATAAATTATTTGATTTATCGGCTAGCATACTGCTGGAGAGGGGGTTAAAAGGCTCAAATGTCTTAATAGGTTTACCTTGGGTAGAATGTATTCATCCACCTCTTTAAACCTACTGCCACCAATGAGTTCACCAGAGCTGCTTGGGCTGAAAGTTGCATTCACAATTTCTGTCTAGGAAAAGAATATTTGGTAGCTATTTCAGCCAGTTAAGAATAAAAAAGAATATTACCAATATAAAATGGCTAGCTAGGTTCCAGACCAAAATTGCAGTGATTTTGCAATACATTATAATAATTATAATCCAGACAAAATGGAAACAATGACAGCTGATTTGTATGCTTGACTAAAGCTTAAATTAATAGATCTGTTGTAGACTTGGAAGATCCATGACAACAATATGATAGGAATAGCATTGGCACATCTCTATACAGACATCAACTATAATTATATGAGCATTCTCTTCACTATTACATGCAATATATGTAGGTTTACATACTGCAGTTGTTCCTGTCATAAAGTCTGACGACCAATTCAGTTTTCAGCCCATCTGAGTTGCTATCAAACACACCAAGCTGTTTAATGATGACTGGAAAATTGACCTGAATAAAAAGTGGAACATGCATAAACACAGCTGAACAACTTTAACAATTACTTTAATAGTGATTATAATTTTCCCCTCAGTATATAAAGTATTATATGGTCAACCTTGATTTCTCTGTAAGAATAAAGCAATAAATGTATCAAATACTCAGCCTAATCCCCAGGCTATCCCGTCTCTCGTTTCAAAACGTGACGTCACAGAGTCTCGCAGAGGAACGCCTGGGTACTAGGCTGTCAAATACTGTATAATGGTAGTACCTTGAAGTCCATTCCCAAAGGCCCTGAGTGTACATGATTACCAGTTGTCCCATGTGGTACTTTATATGCAATTATTTCTTCATTTAAGACTGAATAACAAAATGAATAAATGAATTCATGAGTGATTGAGTGAATTAATTAATGGATGCATGCATGCATGAATAAATGGATAGAGGGATTGATAAATGAATGGATGAATGAAGTTTTAATCAATTAGCCAATTAATCTAGCCTGTGTACAGCCGTTTCCCACCTCTCCCCCCTTAGGGGAAAAACAGGGAGGGAACCATTTTTCCCTGTAGGGGGGAAGGGTGGGAAACGGCTGTACACAGGCTACCAATTAATCAATCAATTAATAAACTAATGAATTAATTATTGGATGAATAGGATGATTCAATAAGCAAATAGACAAATGAATGTTTAAAATAAGCAATTTAATTTAGTGGGTCTAGTGGATTATCAATCAAACAGTGTGAAATGTAGCAACACAAGAAACAGGTATAATTTCAATAGGTATGTCAATAGGGTGTAACTACCACACTTACCAGGATTAACAAGACCACTTTTCTGGCATGAATACTGGTCTAGTCTGTCTTGTGGGGGAATATCACATGGTTTATCAGCAACTATAAACTTTACCAATACTCTAATATTATAACAATAAAAATAATGATTACACAGGTAGCCAAATCAAGATAAAAAGTATAAATACAGTCAAATCTGTATATAATGGCACTCTATTAAGTTGTCACCCTCTATTAAGCAGTCAGTTATCAACCATACCAGAAATAATTTCACACATTTCGAGTGGTTTTCATAAACCTGTGAAATACACTTTAGCGTATTTAGCACTACTTCACCCTAATTCTTTTGTTTCCTATTGTATTTATCTGACCAATACACTATAACTAGACGTATAAACTACGAGCAGTCCCCCTTTGTCCCCCCAGATCAGTAAAAATGAATGCTTTGAAAATACCCGAACGAGCGAAGAATTGGGATGAGTTGGGGAGGGGAGAAAAGAGCGGAAAAGTACTGTAGGCACTGCAGACAACACACTAAGACTTAATTACTCATTGCCAACACAATGCAAAATTCTTATTGGTCAGAATTAACAATCGCTCATCGGCCTGTCAGCTGACTGTCGATCACTGCCAGTCTCTTGCCATACTTGATAGGTATTATAGTTTGATGAAACCATAGTTAACTATGATGAAACATGACACATGAATTTGGAATTGTGCTTGCAGAGTTTTCCCAATGTTAGATTTTTAAAAACTGAAACAGAAAGTTAACATTAAAAGTTTGCTGGCTGGTAAAGATGTTTTTGCTATTTTGCCAACTGGATTTGGCAAGATTTCAATTTACCAGTTGTATGTTATAGCGAAATTGAAATCTGGTGAACGTTATTCAGTTCTGGTCCTGCCATATACAAAGGAATTAGAGCAAGGCTGAAACTCTCCCAAAACTCCTGCCTAGACTAGTTTCAACTATTTGTGGGAGTTACGGTTTGTAAGTTATAAATGTTACTAAATAGAGTTGAAGTTGAACTTTTGTATTGTTACAAATGACTGAACTTTATGCAAGTACATGTAGCCTTGTTTTGATTCCTTTTTATGTGGCAAATTAAGAATATATCTAGAAGTTGGCTATAATGAACCAGAAAGGCCAGTGAACTCTGTGACCAGTCAATACTCACTTTGCATTTAATTCTTTGTCATGTTTTACATAGCCAACCCATGTTTCTCTAAGAGCCTGTCGCAGTTCAAAATGGTCCCTTGCTGACAGTATTCCAATTATGATGTCATAGGGTAGCTTGGTATTATTTGCTGAAATATTTTATAATTTAAATTTATATTAATCAAATTAAGCAACCACTTTTGCTTTGTTTTGATGGTTTGTGACAAAATAAATATCGTTATTTAAACTTTGTACTTTGCTACTATGGCTCATTGTAAAGAGAATGAGAATGATCTGATGTGATGCATGATTTGTAATATTTATAAAACATTTGAGATATAACAATCATGCTGATTGGGTAGCTACCGTATTTATATCAAAGCAGGACGCGTGGAGGGGGAGGGGCTATAGATATAGCCCCACCACTTTTTCCCTTTTCCCCCAGGGTGGGGACTCCTTTGTAAAAGGATCGGGTACGCTCGTCGAAAATTTTCAAAAATATCCCTAAAAGATACCGGAAGTCTTTTAAGAAGGGCGTGGCTAGCCCCTAAGAGATACCAGCGATAACAAGCAATGAACATTATTATTATTATGAACATAAAATCGAATAGTCAACATGCTTTTGTTGAGCAAATTTCTTCCATTTAAGAACAAGATAATAAGTGATGGGCTCTTTTGATACCCTAAGAGAGACCAGGAAATGCTAATTAAAAACTCTAAACTTCAATTTTAACATCCTAAAAGATACCAAATCACTGATTCTTACCCCTAAGAGATACATGTATGACGAGCATACCTGATACTTTTACAATGGAGTCCCCCCTGGGCTTTTCTCATACTAGTCTCTTATATTTTCCATTATCATATACTTACTTCGATATCAACACAATAGAGCGCGCAAATATAGAGGGTATCGGCCAATTGATATCATTCACATGTGATGATATCAAAAACAACCAATCAGAGCGCAGGATTTCGATATCATCACATGTGATGATATCAGGTTGATTTTCCCGCCATTCAAGCTACTATGTACTCAGTAGTGTCAACATGGCAGAACAAAGAGAAACCAAAAATAATACTTTAGCTCATTTGTAGCATGTAATGAAAGTATAAGCCTTGTGATATTTCAGTAAAACTTCAGAGTTGACATTTTTATTTCATTCTTTGGCACTATTTGCCTTGTATGTTCAGTTCTTTTTCTTAAAATCTCAGTAATTATACGATAAAAAGGAAATTACACAGCGGCTTGAAGATATGGAGTTTATTTCTTTCCACTCGTAGATAAACTCTATATCTTCGCGCCACCGTGTAATATCCTCTATATCTCAGCCCCACCACTTTTTCCCATACTGGTCTTAATACTGGTCTCTGCAAAGGACAGTCAACATGGTTTGCACAAAAACTTTGAAAATATTTATAAAAGCAATATAAAATGATTGCATATGTCTCTGTACTGTGATATTAACACTCTAGAAGATGTAGAACACTTGAAAAGCAAGAGAAACACTGGGCTATGCCCACACACATCTCCCAGCATGTTTATAACACAGTACAGAGACATGCACAGCACACACATTATATATTCCTTAAATAATAAAATATCAGTGTAATTGCCTCAAAAATTTCCTGCGTGATGTGTGAGTCAGAGTGTGCCAAAATATGATGCAAGGTTGTTAAATCTTGAAAATATGACATTGAAGAACAGAAGAGAAAGTGGAGGGGTGCTTTATTTGATGTTGATATATAAAGCTTAATTATAAAGTTATTAAAACCATTGTTTTCAAATATTGTATATTTACATGTAGTGAGCAAACTACATTATTGAAAAGACTTACAAGTTGAAGATATCGTGCTTCTCTAAAATTTTTCATCACATTCATTAAGCTTATAATTTTCATTCATCAAATTTCAATATAAATTTGTTACAGCTTATAAGCTAAGTTTATACAAATTATATGCAATCAAAGTGTCAATTCCTTACCATATTGTGAGCTCCATATAAAGTCCTTTATACATAAGTTGTAGTTCTGTGTCAATATTTGGAGGAGCAGAGCAAAAAGTAAGAAAACAAGAGCAACAGTTTGTGTTGGCGGGAAAGAAGGCATCCGTGAAGTCTGTACTATGGGGATCCTGTGGTAAAAGGCAACAGAGGGGCGCTGAAAACAAGTTAGTACCACAGGGCACCCAATTCGCGAAGTTGTTCGACGAAATAAAGTGGAAATGAAATAATAATAAATATGTACTTAGTTGACTTATCGTATGCCCTGATTTTTCTGTTATAAATAGTGCTAAAAGTTCCTGATAATGTAATGAAAATGCTGCGATTAGATACTGGGGAACACTACCGATGCACTGATAAATGCAGTATCATGAAAATAATGACTTTGTATCGAAACAAATGTAGTGTCGCTCCAAATAAGTTTCAAAGTTTCTTTGTTGTTGTTGTTGTTGTTGTTTGTTGTTGTTGTTGTTGTTGTTTTTGTTTGTTTGTTTGTTTGTTTGTTGTTGTTGTTTGTTGTTGTTGTTGTTTTTGTTTGTTTGTTTGTTTGTTTGTTTGTTGTTGTTGCTTGTTGTTGTTGTTGTTGTTGTTGTTGTTTTCAACACTCAGTATGTTTAGTCCTCCAATGACTCTATTTCAATGTCAGTAAAATATAGTATGTCGTTCAGTCTGGTGAAGTGACCAGTTCATTATAAGTAATTGTTGCCGCGTGGGAGACTTTGGATTTATGTTTATCAGCTTGTTGACTCTACGTCAAAGAAGCCCATACTAGTCCACGTCCTTGATCAAAAAGTATCTTTTCGTGATGTTAACTCCACATACCAAGTTCATCGTGTAAGGCTCCATTTTCGTAAACTTGATTACTGTTAATATAAAACGAACTATATAAACGTGCTTCCTTGGTTTTGGAGGCTTCATGCTGTTTGGTCAGTTTCGAATTCCGGAAAGAGTACCCATCGGAACCGCTCCACAGAAGTATCCGCTCCGCAGGCTATTATTTTGCTGGCTGGCAAAGTGAAATATGCCTCATTGCTAGCTGGAATTTTGATCATTTGTACCAAGTGCTGTTGATTACTGTTAGTTTGCAAAAATTGTCGAAGCAAGACAGAATTATTACAGATCGTACTGCGGCTTGTGGTCGCCTTGTATAGGCGACAGTAATATGGCACCCCAAGAACAGCGTTTTCAAATTTTGCATTTTAAAGTCTGCACCCTCACCGCAAATGTAGCCGTGGTTATTGTCAATAGCTTAGAAAAGAATGTGGTTTTGAAAGTCTATTAATGAAGTCTGGAAACACCTTTAACGAGGAAAAAATTAAAAACACATTCATCACTCTATCATGACGTTTTTGCCTTTGTTGAGTACACATTTCGCAAATGGCATAGGAACTGAATGAAATCACTTTGCTTGAAGCTCTGAACTCGGAAAGCTATGGCGGTAAAGAGCTTCACCATAGATCTGAACCCCAGAGATCAAGTTTATACAACTGGGGATTCTATCACAGGCGAAGTAAATCTGATTCTCAATTCACAAATCAAATTGAAAAGCCTGTTGGTCTGTTTTTCTGGGAAAGGCAAAGTGGAATGTGTGAAAGGAAAAAGCATTTTTATTGGGAAAGAAGAGTACTATACTGAAGTCATACAGCTTTTAAGTGAAGGTAAGGAAAAGCAACATGGTAAATAAAGAATTCGGCCGGTTTACAATAAGCTAGATAACATTCATGTTTCTTTAATGTCAGCGGCCTTACTCTTATCAGTCAATTCAGTTTACTTATCTGTATACCGTGTCGGTGTACTATAGTTACAGAAAAGGCATTGCAAACAAGCTAGAACGGATGGGATTTGCCACAACGCTTTAACAGTGAAGTCCAAAAATGTTTTTCGTTTTTCAACTAAAACTTATCCACGTGACGAATGCGTCATTGAAACAAAGTGGTCACCAAAACACCATTAACGTACTTTAGGCTGTACATGATCCGTATGAAAAATTGTCAAGCTCTTATTGTCCTGGACACTACTAAAATGATGTTCAGTCAAAGCTATTAACGTTGACTGACACACTAGAAGACGAATATAAATAAAGCTTACAAGACAACATGACCACATACCACAAGTATTCACAACAGCTGGAGATGCCTCGATTTAAATCAGATTTGTTTTTGTTTTTGCTTTGTTTTGTTTTGTTTTGTTTTGCTCTGTTTTGTTTTGTTTTGTTTTGTTTTGTTTTGGTTTGGTTTGGTTTGGTTTGGTTTGGTTTGGTTTGGTTTGGTTTGGTTTGGTTTGGTTTGGTTTGGTTTGGTTTGGTTTGGTTTGCAGGTTTGGTTTGCAGGTTTGGTTTGCAGGTTTGGTTTGCAGGTTTGGTTTGTTTGTTGTTGTTAGTTGTTGTTGTTTTGTATACGTAGAACCGAGCGTAATCGGTTACGGTTAGGTTTTTGTAAGGTCCTGAGTGTTCCGTAACGTTAACTATAAGTACTACATAACAGAAAGCCTACTTAGACTTATTAATTTTACATACTATCCGCGCCATAACAGTGACTTTTTGTGCCTTATAGGCTCTATCTTACTCGTCCTTGATTTCTTTTAGTGCAGGTCAGAAATATGGGTTGTGTCTTGAAGCCTGGGAACTACTCGTTTCCATTCTCCTTCCACATCCCAGTTGACGCAGATTTGCCTGGGTCTCATTCAGGAAAGCGTGGTTACATAAGATATACTGTAGAAGCCCGGATGAAGAAGCCCAATCAGATTGTAGACGACACGACTACAATTACTGTACCTGTCATCGATTTTGTTGTCATTGAGGAGCGTCTTCTTGTAAGCATGAATTTTTTCATGCACCCTCTCTACCCTCCCCGCAGCACCCCTCCCCGTGCCACGCCCTCCTTTTTAACGATAAGTGAAACACTCATACACAGAGGACTGGAAAACAGGATATTGATTTAAGTGATCAGAGTGAAAATATAATACAGCTAGTGTTCCAGACCAAAATGGACGTACCAATTTCAATATACACCCCGGTACATGCAAATCAGATATTCCTTTAAGCATACTCTATAGACTGTCTAATTACACTATACCCCTCCACCTATAGATCAAAGGGAGAGGAATCTCACTTCCATGCTCGGGCTGACATCATTCAACATTAGCCAATAGGAATTCTTATTATGTTAATAAACCCAGGAGAGGCCTAGTCAACCCGAGCAGCATGGAAATGAGGTCCCTTACGGATTTGACCAGAGGTGTTCTCTCTTCGCTCAACTTCGGCTCGTCTTTCTCTTAGTATTCTAACTAAGCGCCTGTGAATTCCAGAGCTCGAGGTCTCATGCGAAGAATCATCTTTGCAGCAGCCATCTCTGTCTTCCTATACGTATGCATTGCTATCAAACTATTTTTCTATCACAAGGTACCCCTTCCTTCCTCTTTTATTATTGTTCCGTTTTAATGAGATCATTTATTGTTCTCGTCTTTTTAGACCACACAGCGTCAGCAGCTGACAACCAGTGTTGGTCGCGCATGTTGTGTCTCTGGTTCGATGTCCATCACGGCCAAAATAGACCGAGCGGGTTACTACATTGGTGACGAGGTGCAAGCATCGTTGTACATTGACAATAGATCTGCACATGACGTCACAGAAGTTGAAATGTATCTGCGACAATTAACGATATACTCCTATAGAACAAGTATGAGAATAAGTATGAAAAGTATTAAAGTACTATTTGATCTGAGCCCAGCCGTCAAAAGGAGGTACGAGATGCAAACATTGGACAGTAACAGGCGCGGATCCACCGGTTTACGGAAACCGCGGTCAGATTTTTGGATTTTTACAGATCAATTTTATAGTTCAATTTTGCAGAGCGATGATCTATAATTAGAACCATTTGCAAGCTTTCATCATGATAAAACCTCATCTAAGAAAATGGAACTTGGCAATGTTCTATAAGAAGGTGGGGCTATTTCAAAGGGGGGAGTGGAGGAAAATGTCTCGTACTGAGTTGGAAACCGGTCAACATTTTTTCTGGGTCCGCGCGCCTGAGTAATTTAACAAAAGAAACAGAAAACTTGTGATGTGTGCAGATTTAGAGCACTTGGCAATTGCCCTATCGCATAATGACGTCACAGTTTGTTTACATTGGGGATAGATGCTCAGAAACAGTGGAAATTGGGACCTATTAATATTCCTTTGCGAAGTAGAACTTTAATGTATCGAGTTTTGATATATATCATGTATCAGTGATTGCTCATCTGCATTTTATTTGATATGCAATCACTCTGATCCCCTCTGGCGACCATAATCCTTAGCGTCAAAACAATAGAATGTTTTGGTGTGACGTCATTATGCGATAGGGCAATTGATCAGAAAACTTGTGAGACTAAGTCTCGTCAAGAGACCATAATACTAAGAGAGCGAAACTCAGTATTGATGTCAGTGCGATGTTCGTGGCGACTAAGGCTATTTTTAGTAACTTCGTCATCGCGCGCGCAAAGCTCTTAAACAATAGAAATCAAACGCCGAAAGCAAACAGTCCCGTCCGCGCGCACGTCAAAAATCGTAACAAAGCTTGCTTGCAAAGGCCACTTGGGTACTTTTGCACACCTACATGCTCGGTCTTCGACAGTTAGCCCAGTAATGAACCTATATCTAATAAATATTTGGAGTTAATAAATACTTCTTATTAACCGAAAGCGCGCGGTTATTATGGAAAAATATCAGACGGAGGTCTTGACAGTTCGGAACAAGCCCGTAGTCTAAGCTGAATTTGCATGGGCTTCGATTCTTACGTGTAGAATCAGTAAACTAACAAGCTTGTATCAGTATGAATTATCCAATTTTAAAATTGTTAAAGTACTTAACTTTACTGACGTTTTAAGCCTTCAAACTTGCCTCAAGATTGTTCTTGAAATGGGAAATCAGTTTTGATGATCATACAGCAAAAGAAAAAAAACCCGTAAAATCAATAAACAGTAATTGGTATAACTCCTTGACTTATGCACTTAGAAATGTTCACGGATATTTATTCTTTTATTTACTCTTTCCTCTGTTAATTTATGAAATCATTCTTACGGTTACTGGACTTTGATTGGTTCTCCTATTTCCCCAAGGGTTTGGAACAATCGATTAGCATCACAATAAACTTCGCCGAATAGACTACCCCGATTAGACATTAAAATTATTAAGTGTCTAGGTAGCGCAGCGGTCTAAGGTGATATCTAAAGGTATGGATTAGGGTCCGGATATCGTCTCCCTCCCTGGCCTTCGGGCTAAGACAACTGTTTTATGTAGCGCCGGGATAGCGTGGATGGGGCCGAAATCTTCATCCTTAACGTAAGTCGATTCGATGTCTCAGCTTCTTTGAATGTCTCGGGAGAATCGTCCCAAATTTCATTTTTAGCTTTTTCCTATCTTTTCAATTATCTAGTTATTCTTGCCCCATTTCCGGGGGGTCCAATGTAAGGGTTACAGATTCGAGCCCTGTGCAGGTCGGAATATTTTTCTTTTTTTCCCCTTTTTCCTCTTCCTTTTACTGTCTTCTTTCTTTTTCGGTTTCTTGATACTTAGATTTTAGCATTTTCTGTAATTTTTGAGTATTTTTAATTTTTTGCAATCTGTTTTAATACAAATATTATATTGTATCATTATTAATTTATTCAAATTTTGTTCTATTTATTTCTTGAATATGTTACCGATGTTTACTTGACTGGTTTGTATGGTAAACGTGTTTCGTGAGATATTTTAATAGTTTTCTTTGTTTCTAACTTTAATAACAATCTGTCAATTTAAACTCTTTTGAGTAAATTAAAGGTACATTTTGTCTTCTTATCGAGCTTCACCTTGTTCTATGAGCGAACGAATGAACAAATGAATAATGAAAGGATGAATCAACGAACGAATGAACAAATGAGCGAGCAAACCACAGGCACTCCTGGCTTTGTTTCAGAGGGCGTTTTACGCGCTGACGCGCGCTATGAATATTAGTTTAGGTTATTTGTGTCATTAAGACCACCAAGAGACCATTATACTATATATAGTCGCAAGGCTCGAACGAAATGCCGAAAGCAAACGGTCCCGTCCGCGCGCACGTCAAAGATCAAATTCTATTGTTTTAGAACCTTGCGCGCACGGTGGCAAAGTTACTAAAAATAGCCTTAGGCGCCACGAACATCGCACAGACATCAATACTAAGTTTCGCTCTCTTATGTAATGGTCTCTTGGCCTCGTACTACTTCTCTTAAAGCACTTTTCTCTCGCGTGTTCTGATTAATCCTTGCGTGCTGTAAACGTACGCGCACGCGTTTTCTGTTTCTTCGAGAGAATCATCTTTATCGTTTATATTAAGCACAATGGCTTCAAAAGAGCACATTTTGCATAAGCGGGAACTTTAAATAGCAAAGAATAATGATTGGCTGAGATCACCGTATCCGCGACCCTACAATATGCCTGTCTCGCACCGTAGGTATGGATTCCCAGTATAAAATTCCCCTATAAGATTCCCCTATAAAATTTGTCCATTGATGCGGTCTGTTGATGCTTTACAGAACGCCCTGAAAAACAAGAGAAGGAGAAGCGATTATCATACGCTCGGTCCTCAGGTGTACCACGTGGTCAAGACATCAATATTGAAGGACTGAATCTAACGATACCTGAAGTCAAACCTACAAGTCTTGGTGGTATTATAAAGACTTCTTACTCCGTCGAGGTATGACAATGACGTGATTTGCTGTCCATGGCAACAATAGCCTGTGAACAGGCTCTCTGGGGGAGGGGGAGGGGAAGGGAAGGGAAAGGAGAATGGGAATGCGCACAGCCTTTTCATCTTGCTTTTTACACATTTTGGAAATCTCGTCTTCAGATCGAGCCGTTATCTCTTAATGCGCAAGTTCGATTAAAATGCAAGAGATCATGGCTCTGGGGACGAGATTGTAGCATTTTGGTAGTTGCATTTTTGGCTTTGCTGAGCCACGTAAGGTGTTTAGTTGTTGTTGTTTGTTTGTTTGTTTGTTTTTGTTTTGTTGTTGTTATTGTTTGTTTGTTTGTTTGTTTTGATAAAAACCTAAAAAATTTAAAAAAATATATAAGATAAAAGAATTTTTTGGAAAAAAATTATGACAGATAAAAATTGCTATATGGGTTGCACCTTTTCATTTTACTTGTACACCAGTTATAGATTTAAAGCAACTATAATTCTAGACATGGAAAAAATAGGGAACTGAAATGAAACGAAACAAAAATCAACACTCACTGTGATCGATTAATGTTTTCATTTGTTCTGATAAATTATCACTCTTCTTCTTTAGATTGTTGTCCACATGGATGGCAAGTTCGTCAAAGATCCCCATTTCACTTTCCCCGTCGTCATTGGCAACGTCCACTCCACGCAAATCGACAGGTTGATTGATAGTCGCATGGACATATAATCACTGAAATGGCTCATTACAAGGACAGTTGCTTAGAAACCAGAAGTGTTTATTCAGACAATTTTAGAATACACGTTTAGAAATCTAGGTGGAAACTACTCAAAGCTGAGAAGTATTTGAATACAATTTTTAATAAATTATTTGAAGTTAATTTGTTGTCCTTAGTACTTGAGTTGAGTCAAACTTTTGAGGGTAAAGATAACAATAAAAACTGACCATTTATCGGAAAAATGTAAGTGTCGCAAATGCCGCTTTTTAGACAAGCCAAACTGTGTTTTAGGTTTTGCGGTATGAAAATTGGGCTTCCTGTGTAAAGTTGTGCAAAGCATCTTGGGTGAAATAAATAGGGAAAATAAAACTGAAAACGGAATGTATGATTCATTCTTGATTTCTTAAAAAATATCCTCCCCTCAAGCAATGTAGGGACATTAACTACAATGTGGACTAGTAAGCAAGCTTCAAAAGGACTGAGATTTGGAAGATGTCGATAGATGAGCCTTCGAAATCCAACACAAAAAACGTCGAAGAGAGTGATCTATGTGAAGCTCCAGAAATGATGGCGACAGTGATATCCTCTCAAAAAGCTGCGTCCTTGTCTGTCGAAGAAATCCTGAAGGAGTTTAAAACTAGTGAGACAGCAGGATTAAGTAACGATGAGATAGAGAGGCGTCGAATGCTACACGGATGGAACGAATTCGACGTGACTGAGGAAGCTCCTCTATGGAGAAAGTATCTCGATCAGGTATGAAGTTTATTTAGATTTGAGAGCAGGTTCCTTAACGGTTTAGTTTCATAATTCGCCAAACAATACTGAATTCAAATAATAGGTGCTCTAGACTACCGAAACCTCGTACAAGAATGACTCATTAGAGGAAATTTATCAATGTAAACACACACAAGAATTTGTCATTATCTGATAGATTTTTATTAACCTTATTGAATCCTAACTTCGTGTTTATTCGTCAAGAGAAATAACTTTAAAACTTAACTAGTTGTTGTTTATATTTCCAAAGGCCGATTTTCAAAGCAGTTTAAACGATACTGTGGGAGATTAAGTGTTTTTAAACAGAAAACACCTGGACTTCTGTACATAACTTATGTGCATTTGTGTTAATTGGTGTGCTTAAATTAGCATGTCTAGTCTGTTGGCTAATTACATTCTGTAATGATTACACGGAGTCTCTTTTCAGTTAAATTGGAAGTACAGGCCCAAGTTCCTGAAAGCTCATTTTCAGTCCTGGATCAGGGCTTATTAATGGGCCTTCATGATCAGAAAATTAGTCCACAGCATCAGAACACTCTCCTAAGAACTAATGATTTTCATACTAAAAATGATTCTCTCTCTCTCTCTCTCTCTCTCTCTCTAATTCTCTCTCACACATGCATGTAGCCTCTATTAGCACATTAGTTGGCACACTTCCAAGCATTTGAAGAATGATACAAATGTATCCTCCAGCTGATTGGTCAGTTAGAAATATTGAAAAGGAATTCTATTATGTGATTGGGTAGACAGTGAGTTCTCAATTGACTCTCTTGTCAACACCATATTGAATTTAAGAAGATGTTGTGTTTATTTGGATCCCAGGTCTGGATCTCATGACTTTTGTACGTACATGTACAGGGCTCGAAATAACGGCCGGTCAAAGGACAATGTCCTTCCAAATTTGCTAGATGACCGGCCAAATCGGATTTTGAAAGGACAAATTGACCTGCCACATTTTTAGACAAAATAAAACAATCAATTCCCAATTCACTAACTAAAGCTTTTACAAACTTAATTACATTTCTTACTTTTCTTTTGAAATGAGTGAATTAACATCCCTCCAAGAGTTTCTGGTTGATTTTACACTCGTTTTAGTTTGAATCAATATGGCGATGTTCCCTGCACATTGGGATTCCTGTGTTGTACTTACCGCGCATGTGTTTATTCATGGTTCGGGATTCCTGTGTTGGCTCACTGAGCATGCGTTTAAGTCGCACATGGTCACAGATCTGGTATATCTGGAAGTTTTTTATCATACTCGATTGTAATCTAATTTCTTAAGTTTATCTTTGATATGGTACAAAAAGGTAGGTAGTTTTGAAATACATATTTGATATGTACTACACATGAATAAATTTGACTCTATCGCAAAAAATTTATCAAATATTTTTGTGTTTTCACGTCTTCAACTGGTCTCGCTTTCTTGAATATAAAATCATCATACAAACCAATCTTTTTTCAAGAGGTTTCAGAATATTCAATTGTTAAATCCTTTATGTGTTCGGGATTTCTGTGGCGAAATGTTACGTGACTGCCATGGTCTCGTATCCAGAAGGCCTTGTAATACTCCACTTGCTTACGTTAGTGTTTTTTCTCTTTTTAAACCCATTGTGCTATTTCATTGGGCTATGATTGTACTGTAAGTAATCATAGTTTTATTGTATTTGACATTCATTTATTGTAATTTAGTCTTTATATTCTAACTATGCAATTTATATTTTAGTTCCACTTGTGTTGATTTTATTTAACCTGCGTTAATAAACCTGGTTAAAAGAATGCCATTAAAATGCTTGCTGATCTTTCCGAATACAAAAACCTATAAATTAAAAGAAAATAATAGTATACAGTTTTTGTCCTTTCAAAATTCGACATGACCTTCCAAAAATGAATTTGGAAGGACATCTTGTCCTGCATATGTCCGGCCGTTATTTCGAGCCCTGCATGTACAAATTAATTTTAGAGTTTAGTGTAGGCTGCATGGGCCAGGCTTTTAGGGAAGGGGAGAGGAGAGGAGGGGAGGGGAGAGGAGAGGAGGGGAGGGGAGAGGAGAGGAGGGGAGGGGAGAGAAGGGGAAAGGGAAGCAAAAAAAGGAAAGGAGAGCCTGGAATGAAACCTTTTTTTTTTTTAATTACCGTACACCCCTTATCATTTGTTTACATTGTGAAATGTGAAAATATGCAGCTTTGAGAAATTTGTTGCTTACATGTATTCTCTGTGAAGCTCCAAAGGAAAATAACTCAAAACATTGTAACATAAATTGTTGTGTAAACTCATCTGTGCAGGCTATATGTGAATAGCAAGATTGATTGTCTGTGATAGGTGCATTATGTAAAGCTGAAGGATGAGCATATATAATTACCAGTATATAGCTTATGAGCTAAAATGGCAGACCACATATGGATGATGGTAATGCTTATAAATGGCAATTATGGTCATAGGGTATACCAACTATTCTGTATGATTAAATGCTTATGTTTGAGTTATTCTTTTGTAGTTCAAAGAACCTATGATACTATTACTGTTGGCATCGGGATTTGTAAGTGTCTGTATGGGCCAGTTTGATGATGCATTCAGCATAACAGTCGTAAGTATTATCATGTCTTCTGTCAAAACAAGACTTAGAGATAAAGATCTCTGCAGAACATACATGTCCTCTAAAAGCTATTTAATTAATGTTTTATTTTATCCTAGGCAATTCTTATTGTAGTAACAGTAGCATTTATACAGGTAAGTAGTGTATATCAAGTTAAAGTAAATGAGTACTTTAAGTAATTATAGACACTTTATATGGTTAAGGATAGGATTACTACCCTCCTATTCTTACCCTTCTAAAAATGGAGATTGGTTCTATGGCTGGGAGGGAGGGGAGGGGGGGGGAGGAGGATTATTTGCATGTTCAATAAATGATGTCAACATTAGATCAAGTACATGTAAAACCAAAACGGATTTTCTGCATTTTCTTCAACTGGCTGATTTTTGATAAGAGTCTTCTCACAAGTCAAAACTTTTGCATTGACTTGCATTTTAATTGTTCCTGGCCTAAAATAGAGCACTGAAGAGAGGGTAATGGCACAGTATCAGATTCCTGGGGGACCAGCTTCACGCTGAAGGAATTGTTGACATTATATTGCTTTATACCTTTTACCATCTAAGGCCATGAGATGTCATATACATTGTACTTGGAATTGATTAGTAGTTTGAACATGTAGTCACTATATTTAGGAAGGGGGTCTTGGATTGATGGAGTGAAGACATACACTGTAGATAGGCACATGGTGTACTTTCTTTAGAGTAGATTTCATATGACTGTGAATTAATGGCACCTGCATGGTCACATGGCACAGTTACTGCAGGAATTTTGAATGTTTTTATAGACATCACGGCACTGACATGGTCATGGTACAGCTGCAGTCCATGTTTCACACTCATACGAAATCTGCCTCTGGAAGCATAGTTTTGTGAAAAGACTCTAAATATAATAATCATGCAATTTGATTTGATTTTAGGAATATAGATCTGATAAATCAGTAGAAGCAATTACTAAATTAGTTACCTCCTCAATGTCATTGGTAAGTTCTACACTGACTACATGTAGAATCTCATCTAAAAAGAGCAAATTTGGTCTGACCTGACAAATCCCCCATGACATTAGCCATATCACACCCTGTACAATTAGCTTCAGCATTCAGTGTTTTGTACAACTTTGTCTAGTATGCTTTTCTTTGTTCCTTAATTATTTTGCTGCTTGTAAAGTTTTCTTGAAATCTTGTGGGATGAGATACTTAATACTGATATTGTTTTTAGTGTTCGTAATGGTAAATTGTATGATTTCCTGGCAAGAAGTCTTGTACCTGGTGATTTGGTGTGTATATCAGTAGGTGACAGAGTGCCAGCAGATATCAGACTTATTGAGGTAAGAATTCATTGTTTATAGTTTACACACCACTGAGACAAAAAGAAAGACAACTTCCCAACTTTTTGTTGATTAATGATTTTGAATACATTGCAATAAATAAATGATGAAGTTTATTCAAAATTGCTCTATCAAGTCAATGTATTCTTTCTCTGTTTGTTGCCCATTTTAATCAGTTTAGAATAAGCTTATCAATTCACCAAATTATGAAAGTTGAAGTATGGTCAATAGAAACTACTTTGAGACACATTAAGTGACACTTGATCAAATTATACAATGTAGATTCTTCTCAAAGATCTTTCAATTTCCAAGGAGAATTCAGCATCTTGATCAAAGGTTCACCCACTCTGTTTTGCACATGGAACCCCTTCATTGTAATTGAGAACCAGGCTTATATCGTAAACATAAGGTGTTAAGCAATCTGATGAGGGATAATTGCATGGTTGTTTCCCTTTTACCAAAGGCTATAGATCTTGAAATTAGATGAATCTAGTTTCACTGGTGAAGCTGAACCAGCAAGAAAGACAACAAGATTAATTCCAAGTGACCAAACATACTCCAATAGCATCTCATCTAGAAAAAATATTGCCTTTATGGGTACCCTTGTTAGAAGTGGACGTGGAAAGGTATGTAGAGATATATTGTACTTCTTCATACTTTTTTTTATAATACTATTTAAATACCTATGTATAAAAGAGTTTTATATTTATATACAGTATACACCAATAAATACCTATGTATAAAAGAGTTTTATATTTATATACAGTATACACCAATGTTGATCAATCACCTTATTTATGTATTGCTTTTTACTGGGGAGCTGGCTCAGAAAACGTCAGTTACTTCTGATCAGCTCCCCAGCTGCCAATGTGTTCCAATTTATTTACCTTTTGTTATCATGTAAACTGTCTTAATCATGTAAATTATATTGTAAAGACTGATCAATAAAGAGAGAATACATGCAAATGTAAATGTTCAAAATAATGCAGGCCAAATGCTTATTTTATGTTGGAATTCCTGTAGGGTGTAGTGATTGGTATTGGGGAGAATTCAGAGTTTGGTGAAGTTTTCAAGCTTATGAAAGCCGAAGAGGTTTGTATGACAATAACTTATTACCAATAATTATTGGAAAGTAAAATAAAAAGATAATCAATATCTTTATGCATACTTCATTTAAGTGGTACAGGTAACTCCCTATTCCATCCTTCTCCCTTATCCACCGACCATTGTATCACCTTTCCCTTCCCTGTGAAGGAAGTATGTTTATGTTTGTTGTAGGTGATCAAGCAAGGGGTGGAGTTAGTTTCCTCTAGAACCAACTCTCTGCCATGCCTCTAATCAATAACATGACTATATAAGTATCTTCTCACTGCAGCCTCCCAAGACACCTTTACAAAAAGACATGGATGTTTTAGGAAAGCAGCTTTCATTTTACTCACTTTGTATCATAGGTAAGTAAAGGTGCAGAAACAGGCAACTTTTTCGGCAGTGTTGTGTGCAACACATTTACACCATGCATCTACCCTTACAATGTTTGCAGCAATGTCGCAGAAAAAGTTACAGAAGCATAACTTGATCCTACTCCTGCAACCATAGTGTGCAACATTGCAGAAAAACAATTACTTGAATGACTGTACTGTATGGGAATTTTGTTTTTCCCCTGTATTAGGAAATGTTTGATATACATTGCTTATTTGCTTGCACAGCTCTTATTATATTACTTGGTTGGCTACAACATCGTAAAATCTTAGAAATGTTTACCATTGGAGTCAGGTAGGTAATCTGATGAGTTCATTATTATTAATGTTTATTAATCATTAGTTATGGGATGAATTAGATCTCACATGACCATAAACTTAAGGTGAAAATGAACAGTCCACACTTAATGCCGAAGTCAGTGGCAACAAGATTAGCCGACCAATTAATTGCCATTAACCTAGATCATAAACATACCTATTTCCATCCATAACTACAATGTAAATCATTGCTGGCCACTTGTCAACTGAACAACTTAACAACTGAATTTTCCATCAACAAAGATCTCATTGAACAAATAGGCATGAGTGAAAAATGAACAGGTAGACGATGAATAGATGGATAGGAAAAGAAAAAAATATTATTAACTATTCTCAAGATGGTGCATGAGTACTTAACATCAGTGAATATTCTTTTATTTCAGTCTTGCTGTTGCGGCAATCCCAGAAGGTCTTCCAATTGTTGTAACAGTGACTTTAGCCCTAGGTGTCATGCGTATGGCTAAAAGAAGTGCTATTGTAAAGAAACTACCCATTGTAGAGACACTAGGATGTTCTAGTGTTGTGTGTTCTGATAAGACAGGAACGTTGACTAAGAATGAAATGACAGTGTCACAGATATTTACTGCTGATGGCTGTTTTGCACAGGTACAGTCATCATCAATCTTTATCATCATCCTCATCATTGTCGTCATAATTAATACCACCCCAACTATTGGTAGGTTTCAATCATTCCCCTGAGAATGAAAAGATAAAGGAGTGGAAGCCATGTTGGATGATTGAACAAACAATAAAGGCTAATGAGAGATCTTTTGCTGACACTGACTGCTGTGGTATCACTTACAACCCAGCAATTAACAGCATTACCACTGACAATTGTCATCAATTTTCAGAAATATTTATCATGTACACATATCATTGTCATCAAAATATTATAATTATAATCATGTTGTTTTTGCTGTCAGTGTATCCTGGCCATAACATCAATAATTTGTGTTTCCTAGGTTACTGGTGTTGGTTATAACCTTGAAGGTGATGTTGTAATGAATGACGAGACACTCTCCCTTAACAGCAACTTATCAGTTACAAAGCTAATAGAGGTACATACATGTTCATGTAGAATATACAAAGATTAATCATACTTCTAAATTTGACAATGTGCTAATTCATAGACACTGATTTATAATGACGGTAAGGTACAGAAACCAATGTAACTAATAAGAATTTCCTGACTATTGGGTGACTGTTGGTCAACTTTTGGTGACAGAAGGTGAACGGTCAGGTGACTGTCACCCAACAAGTTGCCCGACAGTTGATTTGGTACACTATTCTTTAGTTAAATTACCCACTTTGACCATATCCTGTTATGTACTTGCAGACTGGTTTACTGTGTAATAATGCTCACATAAGAAATGGTCGACTGTATGGTCAGCCTACAGAAGGAGCTTTGGTAACTGTTGCATACAAGGTGTGCTACTTGAAACAATAAATTATAAATAAATACATAACTCAAAAAAAGTGACTACATAACTCATTTTAAAAGCTACTTAGGGAAAGGTCATTAACAAACTTGAACATGGAAAAGCCCAGAATTCAAAGTACGACCAGCTATATTGTATTTGCATTTTTTTGAAAGAGCAATCATCCAATCAGTATCTGAGGATTCTCTTATCTTATCTCCCATCTAAGCACTAATTGGAGGATGGCGAGACACTGAAAAGTATGCAAATACATTAACGCTGGTCACAGTTTTGAGCTTTGTGCTTTAAGTGAACCAGGGAAGCCTATATAGACTAACCATGCTATATTGAATCCCAGGTATAGCAAACTAACAGTTCCTTGCCACTGTTATATCAGGGTTATACTGTATATGTATTTGAAAATATTTCAAATATTTCTGATCAGTAATTCTGCTGCTTCCAGCACTTGACTTCCCATTAGGAATGGCTTAGTAGTTTGTAACAATGTTTTACTCTCTTTTTCATAGCTTGGCTTTCATAATATCAGAGATGACTACATCAGAACAGATGAAAGACCTTTCAGCTCAGAAAAGAAATTCATGTCAGTGAAATGTAAAAAGCAGTTTACCAGTAAAGCTATGGCAGATGTAAGTGCAGTGTGGGAGTGTGCGCCCCTTTTTTCTGAGCCCCCTTCTTTCTTTTCTTTTTCCAATCCCTCAAATATTAAAATAATATTTGATTTCTCTAACATTATTACAAAAATTCACCCCCCATTTCAAAATCCTGGATCCGCCTCTGGCACTGTCAGCTATTGCACATATATTACTCTTTTTTTAACTAGGACTAGTGAGCAGCACAGTCTGAGGAGAACTTGTGTAGTTGTAAACTTTCTTTTTAATTCTGACATGTTTCGCCTCTAATGGAAAATTCTTCAGGGAATGAATTTTACCACTATCAGACCAGCTATATACACATGCTAAATTTCTAACGTGTCTAACATTAAACTTCCCATGGAAGTGACTAATAACTTTTACATGCTGGTTCCGGACGTTCACAAAACGCTGTGACTATATGTTATTGTGTAATGTAATAGAAATTTGGGGTCCATGTGATTAGTACTAATTGCATGGACTCCAAAATGATTGAATGATTAAAACCCAACAATTGCTTTAAGTCAAAGAGCAGTACGACAGTCATACTGCACATTAAAACCCCAATAACCATTTCTTAAGATACAGATGAGTGAGTCCTTAGTAGCCAAAGCCTCAGTTTCAGTGCATACTATCATGTACTGACAATGACAATTTCCAATAAAGCAGCCTTTTTAACAATATATAATATTGTTACATGATAACAAAATATATAATAAACAGCTAGTGTAGAAAGAACAAGGCTTTGGCTAGTACAGGATTTACTCAACTGTACCTTGGGAAACAGCTATTATCACTGTCCATATAGCAACTGGCTTTTGTGTGCAAAAATTGGTTAATGTTTTGATATAATTTGTTCCAGGTCTCAAGAGAGCTGTATTATGTCAAGGGTGCCCCAGAAAACATTATTAGACAGTGTACATCCTATTACAAAGATGGAACAGTTGTACCACTTACAGCAAAAGATGTTGAAAGGAATGGTGATGCTGTGTTAGCAATGTCTTCTAGTGGCCTAAGAGGTGTGTGATAGTAAAATAATGGATTCAACATGATGTTTTTAAAACACCTTCTCAAATTAGGTGCATCTGAACAATTTCTTTTATTTATGTTATCAATCCAAACTGGTGTTAGCTGTACTGGAAGAATTATATCCTTGAAAAATATTTTTTCAAGGATTATTTAAAAGTGATTTTGATATTAAGCTAGATCATAACTTTTAGGGCAACATTGTAATTAAAGTTGACATAATATAACAAGGCACCTGTGACTGCAACAATTTGATGGACAATAAATGTACATAATAATAATAATAATAATAATAATAATAATAACAACTTTATTGGTCAGGGTAACACCATTACCATTACTGATAATTTTCAGGTGGCCCTCAGTACAATATACAACAACATATATGTTACCATTAAAATAATCTAAAGAAAAAGTATGAGTACCTATTTTTAAAGTGTTGTTTCATTTTGATAGTGATTGCCTTTGCAACTGGTGAAGATCTCCAACAACTAACATTCCTAGGCATAATGGCTTTACTAGACCCACCAAGACCTGGTGTCAAACAAGCTGTACGAACACTACAGGACAGTGGTGTAATAGTTAAAATGATTACTGGAGATGCTAGGGAAACTGCTATCTCTATAGGTAATATAGCAATTACGCTTTTCAGGGGTGGATCCAGGATCATCCTTCAGGAAGGGGTAGCTTTATAGAAACAGGAAACCATCCAGTGGATGAAGAGGATATTTTGGAAAAGTATTGAGAAGAAAAGAGTTCTAATTTGTCTCAGGAGGGATTGTGCACCCCCCCCCCTCCCCCCTGCACCCCTCCTCTAGGTTGGCCCCTGTTTTTGTATTCCCTAGGGTGTGAATCCTCAATTATAGTTGTGAACAGAAGGCTGATATAATATGCTTTTTTCACTGGGTTTTACTTTGTTAACCGTCTGATATGCTGAAGAAATGTGCGAGCTCAGCAGCATTCTTAGCACGCCCTAATGGAAACCTGCATTAATTTGTTGATTAGGCTAGCGTGCCCTTACCTACCTTACCTCTTTGATGGCCCCAGTGATGCATTCTTGTGTGCAAAAAATTGGAACCCTAGAAGTTTTATTCATGTTGCATGACTTAAATTGAGGAGTAATAGTAAATACAATGACGTACTGTGTCGGACAATTGCAAACTTGTTAACATTCCTATTACAGCGGAGATTCTTGGTATTCATTCCAATGGTAAACCAACATTGTCTGGGGACGAGTTAGAAGTAATGGACTCCTTTCAGTTGTCGGCAGTCATCAACCAGGTAAATGAAACTGTCCTTACTTTGGTTAGTTGCAATGCCTTCAAAAGTCCATTCTTATCACACAAATCTCTGAATTTCAACAGGTGACAGTATTCTATCGTGTCAGCCCTCGACACAAGGTTATGATTGTTAAGGTAAGATGGTGGCCAACCGCTCATCATCATCATCATCATCATCATCATTGTCACCCCTCCTATCGTTTGATGCTCTTACATGTAATTCTGGAATAGGGATTGTTTTGTTGGGGGAGTGAAAATCATGGGCTTAGAGTAAAAATACAACTTTGTTGCAACATTGCAGGGGTGGACACACTGTGCCACTGTGTTGTGCGCTATGCTGCAGAGAATGTTGCGTCGTGTGACTGGGTGTTGTAGGATGTACTGAAGTTGTAGGTGCCTCAGTTTTTAATATTATTCTTTTTGGGACTATAAACTCGGGTATTCCAATCCAGGTCTTAACCAGTAAACACGCCACCATCACCATCATCAACACTTGTGCCACATAATACTAAGGAAGCTCTGTTGTAATGATGCTGTATCTTTACCCTCTTCTCCAGGCCCTTCAAGAGCACGGTCACGTGGTAGCTATGACGGGTGACGGTGTGAATGACGCAGTGGCCCTAAAACGTGCTGACATCGGAGTAGCGATGGGCAAGACTGGCACAGACGTCAGCAAGGAAGCTGCTGGGATGATCTTAGTCAATGATGACTTCAATACTATTTTAGCAGCCATTGAGGAAGGAAAGGGAATCTATTATAACATCAAGAATTTTGTGCGCTTTCAGTTGAGCACGTAAGTAACGACGTCATGTTTGTGGAGAAGCCCGAATAATTTGAAAATCAATACAAAGGGGTGGGAGGTTGGTTCGATATCTCAAACCGTTGTCTACCATTGGCTGATTTAAGAGCAGCCCGAGTGTTCGGAAGTTGGTTCGGTACTTTTGAAACCTCAAGCCATCAGTCGTGATTTTAGAGTAGCCCGAGTAATTTCTATTAAGGAAAGGGATGTAAAAGGAATGCAGAGGTTCTTCAGTCCCTTTCAGTCTTATTGATGAAGACCATGTTTGTGCCTTACTGTCATTCCACTCTAACTTGAGTTGTTAACCAATCAGATTATAAATTTAAAACATAATCAAAACTATTACAATTTCCTCAAATCTGATTGGTTGAAAGACTGCTCTATTTTTCACTAATCAAGCTGTAGGTTGTAATTGGATAGTGTAATTGGACAACTGGCTGTAATTGGACACCTGTAATAGGACAGTTGTAATCGGACAGTTGCCAGAGCCAATCAGATTTTGCATTTTGAGCGCTCAAGAGATTTTTCACTATTTTTTTCTCGCTTTTTCAACAAAATTTGGTCATTTTAGTTGCGCTTAGCATTGGTTAGCATGAAAATATTTTTCTCGGAAGTTATAATAGTTATGATTAATTGGTAATAGGACTTCGTGTCGTCCAATTCTGTCTATAATCATACTCGGAATAAACAAATTGGACTCCCGCTACGCGGTCGTCCAATTTTGTTTATCCCTCGTATGATTACAGACCGAATTGGACTCCACTCAGTCCTATTACCATCATATAGAATTCGGGTTAATGTTGAAGGCTGGACTTGCACACTTTTAATAATCAGTGTCATAAGAAGTGTTTGGGAAAATTTAAGTGACCACGGTAAGAGTAGAATGTCAGTAAGTAGTGGGTAGTGATTACTGAGCGTATTGGCTCACATATCGCAGATTTTGTAACTTTAAATCCCAAATATGGCGTATTTTCGGTAAAGAAATATTAACTGTACCCTATATCAGTACCAAAGATCAGCGATATAAAATCGGTTGTTATTGCTTCATCTTTCTAGGAGCATTGCTGCTATATCTCTTATTACCATCTCGACGTTCCTTAAGTTACCAAACCCTCTCAATGCTATGCAGATCTTATGGATAAATATCATTATGGACGGACCACCAGCGCAGAGGTATGGCATCACCATCGTTATTCATCACCATCATCATCAACTTAACATAATCATCGCCACTATCGCCATCTCATCTACACCTTCGTCAACCATCTTTAACTTAATGATCATCGCCATCATCAATACCACCATCTTGTCCACCGTTGTCCATCATCATCACACCATCAGGACCATTATCATCATCATCATCACCAATACTATTTCCGCAGCCACCAGGCATCATTAACTTGATGATCATCGCCATCATTAATACAACCATCCTGTCCACCTTATCATCATCATCATCATCATCAAACTATCAACTTAAAGTTATCATCATCACCACCACCAATACCATTTCCACCGCCGTCAGACATCAATCACAATTACTGTGTACCTGATCAAAAGCAGCCTTACCACTGTCAACTAACATTGGTAACAGCAAGTCATTATCGCTGCCCGATTTCTGATCATGTGGACTGACATCTATTGGTAAAACAGTCGAAAGCATTATCTACATATCTTCATCTAGGAAGCTTACTTAACATTAGCTTTTCCCGGCTTTACTCCCATGAATAAAACAATAGTTTCCTCTAATTAACAAAAATTAAAAACGTTTGTCATGAAAATAATTTCAGTATTATTTCTTCTAAGTCTGGGTGTTGAGCCTGTGCACCGTGACGTCATGAAGAAGCCCCCACGAAACGTGAAAGACCCAATGATTACCAAGGGACTACTAGTGAAGGTGTTTGTAGCGTCTACGTTAATAGTGACCGGGACATTATGGATGTTCTGGAGAGAGGTAACGTAAATCACCCATGTATATTTAAAAGCTCCGTAGACCGTCTTGAAAAGGACAATTCATGCTGTAGATTAGAGATTTTTACTAATATCAGGAGCCCATTACTGGGCTCCTGCTAATATGAAGTGCAGGATTCTCACGCCTCCTGGAAAATCCTGGATTTTTATTTTCTTCCTGGAAAGTCCTTGAAAGTTCTGGATTTTTTAATAAATTCCTGGAGAACTCTTGGAAAACAGAAAGGAATATGTGTACGTTTACTGTGCATACTCATCACATTTCATTATCTTTCAGATGCGAGATAACGTAATCACGCGACGTGACACCACCATGACGTTCACGTGTTTTGTATTCTTTGACATGTTTAACGCACTCAGTTGCAGATCACAGGTATCGTATGATTGTAGTCATAAAACTATTAACGTAGAATCACGGGACGAACAAAACACGGAACTCATTACGTAAATTCAGCAAACACGACACGTGCAAGAGGCTTCCGCGCGCGTTGACGAATTGCATTTAATATTTTACGTTGACGTCGCCGACGTCAGGCGAGGACGCGAAAGCAAGTGAAGTGGCGCCCAGAAAGTGGCGTCGCGACGTCGTCACTCAATTAACGAATGTGATGTTTTCGTCATCTCGTCCTGTTCTTACGTAGCGCGCGTTACGATGCAAAACGGAGGATTCAAATGAAAATCCAGTTCTTTCTGCTCAGTTTGAAGTTGAATTTAGAACTAGAGAGAAACAAATGAGAATCCTACATTGAAGCACCTTTTACCAATTATTGCATTTTCTCATTCCTTGTCTCATTCATTTCATTTCCTACTTCTAGGAAAGATCCATTTTTCAAGTTGGATTCTTCAAAAACCGGTTTTTCCTGTATGCTGTCGGAGGCTCTCTGATTGGTCAAATGCTAGTGATATATTTTCCACCACTGCAGGCAGTATTTCTTACGGAATCTCTTCACATCCTGGACATTTTACTTCTGCTGCTGGTGTCTTCATCCGTGTTTTGGGTCGACGAATGTAGAAAATTCATATCTAAAAGAATGTCGCGTGATAGAGGAGCAAAATTTAAGACAATGTATCCTGTATAGTGTATATATACGTTGGGCTAACTTTTACCCATTCTGGGGTCCAGGTCTCGCGAACGACGATGAGTAAAAATGGGCTCCCTGTGGTAGACTGTTTGGACTGATTGATGTTGTAAAAACAGAGAAAAGATGAAATCCTTAAAATAATTTTGATAGAATATTTAATACTATGACATGATACAATCGTTATGTACAAAAGTAGTATTCAATTTCAATATGTACAGTATAAACCAGCTGACAGGTGACATCGAGGAAATTATTAGGATTTATTTTCCAATTATTAGACAATTGCTTTGCAAATGAATAAATAAATCGATTTCAATTCTTGGTACAGGGATGGTTTTCTGGGTAAGTACTTGGTGTATGCAACACCAAGTGTATGCAACACCAAGTGTATCAAATAGATTGTATATCAATGGTGTATCATCTATTGATACACTTGGTGTTGCAAACATCAAGTACTTATCGGGGCTTTTTCTAACGATCACGTATGGCCCGTACGCACGATCAAACTTTTCTCGTAAAGGTACGCGCAACTGGCGGAGGTATGACAACCCTTGTTTACAACGGTTAGGTTTTTTTAAAATAACAAAACCAAGTTGAAATACTCAGTCGCAGCCTGCGTACCACATTGCGGAAGTAGAATTAATTACGATAAAACGTGCATGCGTAATGAGTTTACTAATGCGCATGCGTAGTGATGCTGACAGCATTAGAGTCTTGAATACTTGGACTCGCTGAGAACATTTCATATATCTTCAAGGGAAAACAATTCTGTTTTTCA
The DNA here is from genome assembly GCA_029948255.1 of Telmatactis stephensoni. Classification (NCBI taxonomy): domain Eukaryota; kingdom Metazoa; phylum Cnidaria; class Anthozoa; order Actiniaria; family Isophelliidae; genus Telmatactis; species Telmatactis stephensoni. Next base: position 300,824 of record JALIZF010001831.1, on the reverse strand, counting down.
CGATGCCAAGTCTTGTTGAATTTCAGTAAAAGCAGAAGTCAGTTTTTTGATTCTCATTTCTAGCGTTTTCTTTGTGACAGCGTTCTCTTGGAGGAGCATGCGCATCTCGTCCTCGACTTCTAGTATCTAACAATACAAGTTATTGACAACGTTAGTCATGTGGAGATTTTGTATATAGATTTATATGGCATTTATATGTTATTTTATTTTTCGTTTGTTTGTTTGTTTTGTTTGCTTGGTTTATTTTGATGATGATGATGATTGATGATGATGTACTTATTGACTGAGTGGGAGGGCCGGACGGGAAAATATTTGGCTTGAGGTCATGGCCGTACGGAACGAGCCTTAGCGAACGAGAGTCAAATATTTTCCCGTCCGGCCGACCTAACTCTGACAATAAGCATTTTATCATATCACTCTTTTTGATCTTTTGATTTCTATTTTTGGACGCGCGCACGGGTCCAGGGCCAGATACGGGTTTTCCGGATCATCTTCCGTAAGTGCCCCGTTACGTAACTATTTCCAAAGGTTTTCTTAAAAGCGCGCACAGGGCCAAATACGGGTCACATGATAATATTATTTTGGTTACGATTAGGCCTTCCCTCGATACCTAGAACATTTTCCTGTTGTTTAGGAATACGTCGTATTTTGTGAATTGCACCGCGAAACAGCGGCCGGTCTGCGCGGCCAACTCGTCCCGAACGCAATGGAAAGAAAAGAGACTAAACTGTTGTTTTGTTACTTCTAAGTGGGACGGTGTGTAGAAGAGTCATAGATAGGTGCTGGTTGTTTGTCGCACTAATTGTGCTTGTTTTGGAAGTTTCTTGGGGAGAGGGACGGTTGACTGAACACACTCCCGCGCTTTCTTTATAAATCTATCGCAGTTTTCCTACCTTTCTTAGAAATTACCAGTTATTACAAAGAACCCTATACTATTACCTTTTTATTGGCACGATCCACTTCGTCCTGCTTTTCCTGCAGCAGCTTTCTAATTTGTAATTCATGAGATTGCTTATCGGCTTCGAGTTGGCGTCGGAAAGCATCATCTGCCGCTCGCATTTTCTCGATAGCAGAACTGTAAATAAATTCACTACATGTCAGATTACACAACAAGCAAAGTGCGCCTCGGAGCGACGTAAATTAAGAAAGTACCAGAGATATCATTGAGTTCCTAAATCTTAGTTCCTGATGGTGATGGACACACAGTTCCACCATTATGAAGGTGAACATCGCATTTTTTACTCACTTGCCAGCAGTCACGGCTTTATCCCTCTCTGCTATCAACGCTGCTTCCTTCTCTTTGAAGCTGTCCCTCATTTTAACAACTTCGGCCTCCATTTGTCCTATCAGTGCACTTTTCTCTTGCCATTTGCTACGTAAAGACCTGTAAATATTGTGAAGCATAACATAGCACAAGAGAACATAATACTAAGAGAGCGAAACTTGCGGATATCGCGCGCACAAGGTTCTCAAACAATGGAAATTGGTTTTTACGCGCGCTCATACGAACTGTTTCTCCTCAGCCAATCAAATTTCATTGTTTGCGCGCGTTTTTCATGGCCTTTCATGGTTAGCTATCCACCTAGGTTAACTCTCACAGTTATTGTGGATAACTTGTACTTATTAATATGTACAACTATTCGTATTGTGTAACCGAAAAAATATATGCAATACCAGTACTAAATAAAGAAATGTCTTCTAAAACCTTGAAGATGACGAAGTGCACATAAAAAACATAGATAGCATGTCAGCCAATAAAGCTTTCTTCTGTAAATAAATGAGGTTTTAAAATCTTTGTAGATGTAGCTGTACCTCAATCCTTCTTTGGTTTTATCAAGCTCTTCCTGCTTATCGTGAAGTTCTTTCTTTAGCTCTCGCTTTCGTTCTGTCAGTACTTCAACTTCCTCCTACAAAAAGACAGATGGTACCGCAATCAAAGCACTGAGAAACTGCAAAACGTTTTCAAGTAATTAGATAATAAGTCACGGGGACAGATATTGACAGATCGAGTTGTTAAGAGAGTTTATCAAGTGGAAATGACTCGGAAAAAAACAAGCCCTGATGGAATTTGAACACACGAACCCCCTAGTACCTGCAAATGACCTGAGCAAAAATACCCCGAAAAGACCTCGACCATCTCAGGGCCCTAGTAGCTCAGATGGGAGAAAGCCTGGGGCCGATCCCTGAAGCCCGATTAGCTCTGATTGAGGATTAAAACCAATGGCTTTCTTAATAGTTAATCTTGGATATGCGCTAATCGGGCTCTCGGAAACTCAGGCCTGACCCACACGCGTGCACAAACCTTTCAAACCGAAAGTATAAGGAATTCTCTGAGTGTCTAACGTTCATCTTTGGTGAACTTGCAGCACTTTGCATGCTTCAACTGCCTTTAGTTTTTTATTTGAAATATATAGTAACTGATCTATCCCTGATAAAGGGTTTTACAAATAATCACATTTTGTAAAAAAATTAATGAATAAAGCAACAATTTTAATTCACAAGAAATTCACAATGCTGTTGTGTTTGATTTCCTGTCCAATTTTGTTTTGGAAAATTTACGCAAATCCTGTCTGGGTTTCCGATTTTTTTCCGAGACCATTTCCACTTGATGAACTCTGTAACATCACTGTAAATTGTACAACATGTTAAGCAACTACTACATACTCAGTTATAAGAGAAATAAACAGAAAAGACAATTTTAAAGGGCTGTGCTCCGAAGTTACACATGTATGGAGTAACTGGCAGAAAACACTTCATGCTTTTTCTAGCATCGTCCCTCGCCTTTAGTCGGCCCATGAACACCACCATACCTGTAGTTGTCGACTATTCTCTGTCTCATTGGCTAATTGCTTCTCAAGATCTGTTATGGTCTTGCTGCTTTCATCTTTGAGTTTCTTGATCTCGTTTTCACGATCAGAAACCGACTATTACAACGAATACATTGAAATAGTATTTACAAAAAGTTTCAATAATCATGAAGTTTACCCTGATATTTGAAATGTAGTGCGTGCGATGTGAGCCAGCTGAATTCGCAGGCTACTTGAAATAATATGATATATTGATGGTGACGATGCTAATAGTTAGGCAAGGGCTATAAAAGTGGTGGTGGGGAATTATTAATTATGGTGGTGATAATGTTGATATTCTTGCGCGCGTGGTTTTGATAGTCATGGAGTTGGGAACACAAGTATGACGGTTATGCATTGACGACGGATGATGATGGTCACGATGATGACGGTCATCAGATGATGAGGATGACAGGATGAGGAGGAGGAGAAGGATCAAATGATGAAGATCATCATCATCAGCATCATTCAGTATTTTAAAATAATTACCTGCTTAAGTTTCCTAATGGAGTCGGTCTGGTCTTCAATCATCTTTGACTTGATGCGAATTGTTTCGTTCTCGCTCTGAAAAACCCAAGGAAAACATGAATAAAGTAAATCAACCACTTTACTCGTTACAGCTGTAAGATTACCTAACTTAAAAGATCATTACAAGATGTAAAATACCTGGGATTGTTTCTTGACTTGACTTAACTCTGCGGTCAAGGCTTCTATGCGAGACTCAAGACGTCCTCTATCCTGAGCCAGAGATGCACCTTCACAGCAAAGAATACATATAAATAGAATGGATTGATGCCAAGGTAAGAATAAAAACCTTTTTCACAATTTATATTATGCAGAAACATTGGGAGCGCGTATTAAGCACGTGTAGTCTTCTTCCAGCCAATCATTACTTCACGCCCAATCGTTTAGCTTTGTCACAAGCAACATACTATAGTCACTATAACTTTTATTGCTTGTCAGCTTTATTGGACTCTATTTTCTCAGTAACTATAAATATTTTCAACAAAGGAAATAAAAAGTTTGAGAAGCGCGCGCAAATCTAAAGGAAACCCAGATCTTCTCTTGTTCGCTGTAAAGACAATAGTGAGACAAGTTAGCTTTATTGTACATTGTACCTTGTTGGGCTAATTCTTGACTCCATAGTTTTCTCTCTGTTCTTAATCCCTCGATGACAGATTCTTGGGCTCTTATTTGAGCTCCAAGTTTTGATTTGTCCTGGACAAAGAATGGGAGAATGCTGTCTGTGACTTTCTTTCACTACCACCACCACCACCACCACCATCATCATCATCATCATCATCATCATCACCACCACCACCATCATCATCATCATCATATTCTTCCTCGTTTTCCCAATCACGCATCAACCCTTATATTACAGATATTACCAGCTGACATTATGACACTAACCTGTTCTAGAATTTCCAGTTTCGTCAACTGTCGCCGTGCGTCGTTCAGCTGATTCTCAAGTTGCTGAATTCTTTCCTGGCAAAATAAAGAAAATTGCAATGAGTGAACGAAAGAACAAATAGAGGAGTGGAAAGAAAGGAAGGAAGGAAGGAAGGAAGGAAAGAAGGAAGGAATACCTTTATCTTGTTACTTACTTTATAATCAGCAACAATTTCATGTCTACCCTTGGACAACTCACTGAGTCTAGCTCGCTGCTCTTTTACCATCTGCAGAGTAATAAATAACGATGGAAGAAATAAAACGCCGATGTTCGTAAGTCTACGTAGTACCTATTTCTTTTCTCTTCTTTGCTGAATACTGATCAATCAAAGAAAGTGTCAAGTCGTTAACTTACTGTAGTTAATTCATTGACCATGTTGGTAGCTTTACTCTCCTTCTGTGTTGCTGTTTGTACCGTCAATTTGTACTTGGCTGTTTCTTCACTCACTCGTTCGAATGCATCTTGCAACTGAAACGCACCAGAATATCAAAAAAGTTGTGTAAGGAAATCATAAAAATAGCGTTGAGGGCACAGGTAGCCCAGCCACTTCTCCTGACAATGGATGTTTATTTCAATATAGATTTATTAAAAAGACAAAAAATGCGCGCGCTTGTTATGCATGGGTTTCCTGTGGTAATATCGTGCGCTTGTTGTGAATGGGTTTCCTGTGGCGATCCCGCGGGACAATTACCACAGGAAACCCATGCATAACAAGAGCGCGCGCGCCAAGCAAATTAAAACAAGCGCGCGCATTTTTTGTCTTTTTAGCGTATCAATAAAATAGTAAATAAATTATTAAAATAAACATCGTCAGGAGAAGTGGCTGGGCTGCCTGTGTTGAGGGTAGGTGATTTGTTTCTGTACCTCTTTAAAACGATTGGCTTCTAACTGCAGACCCATGCGAAACTCGTCTTCTAATGCTGCATACGCAGAGTCTTTTTTCTGAAGACTGTAAGATTACAAGACACTTTAGAATCATCAGTCATTTATATCCATCAGCATCGCAATCATCGTGTGTCTAATGCCAAGGACTCCAAGATTCCAACTCACCTCTGTTGGTATTGCAAGATAATCTGCTCGTGGCGAGCCTCTTGTTTAGCGACTTCACGCTCTACAAGGTTACGCATTTGCTCGCTTTCTATTTTTACCATCCCTTCTACAGCATTCCTGGTAAAAATAAATAAATGGATGGATGAATTAATGAAGAGGGTTCCTACTCTCCTGATAAAACAAAATTCCCTGACTTTTCACTGACCAAATCCCATTGTTCACTTGACTTTTTAATGAACACAAATTTAGAACAATTTCTATTCTACAGATATCAATCTGCCGAATTAAGTGGTTAAGGTTTGTGGATTTCCACAGCCAAGCTGCTAAAACAGCTGTTTGACCTTTCAAACAAAATTCCCTGACTTTCACTGACTTTTGTAACATTTGGACAATTTCCCGTTGACCAAATTAAAAATTCCCTGACAATTCCCTGACCTTGAAAAATTTTAGGAATTCCCTGACTTTTCAAGGTCAGTGGGAACCCTGATGAATCAATCAATCAATCAATCAATCAATCAGCAGCTGTAATTAGCCAAGCTATTTGCAATTAAAATGATTAAAGATCAATCAATCAATCAATCGATCGATCGATCGATCAATCAAAAAATGAATCAATCAATCAAAAAATGAATAAACGGATGAACGGATGGATGGATGGATGGATGGATGAAAGCCATACTTCAGATTAACACTTCAGTTACCAGAACTAAAGTATATAAGTACTAATGAGCTTATTGAGGTGCTTCATACTTGTGTTCATGCTCTCTTGTAGCTAACAACTCTTGTAATTGCTGCAACTGTCCTTTTAGTTGAGCTACAGTGTGCTGTAGAAGCTCTACTTCACGTCCCTTTGCAGCTGCCTGCATTTGGCATTCCTGTGCTTTTGAGGCCTGGAAACAAACCAATTTACCAATCATTTTTCACATTTTGTTTAAAGGTTGCTACACCGAAAATAACAGCAGATTTCACAACTGAATGAATGAACAAATGAATGAACGAATGAATGACAATGAATGACAACGAATAAATGAATGACTGATTGAATGAATGGATGGATGGATGGATGGATGGATGGATGGATGAATAACAATGAATGACAGTAAATGAATCGATGAACAAACAAACAAACAAACAAGCACACATGACAAACGAATGGATGAATAGATGTGAAGCATGTTGGTGGATGAATAGGTGCATGGAGTTGTAGATAGATGAATAGAAAGTTGTTGCTGTAAAAGTGAATCATGAAGCAAATGAATAGATGGATGTAACGATAGACCAATGGAATGATGAATGGATAGCTGCATAGAAAGATTTATAGACAAAATCCTCACCTCATGAGCATGTTTCTTGATCATTTCAGTCTCCATTTTCCCAGCTGTGTCTTCCATGTTTCTTAACGTTTTTCTCTGTTCTTCATTTAATTCTTTTAATCTCTCCACCTCATCCAGCAAATCTTTGTTTCTTCTCTACAAAATAAGGTGGTATTGTTGAAAACTTGCAGGTCTTTTGAGCAAATGGTAGATGGCAGCACCTTCTAATCAGTTATTGAAGATCTTCTTGAGAAGTGGTCTGCCATGGGCTCAAATCAAACCTCCCTGTGAAAGACCACTGCTCATTGAAGTGATTCAACTGGGTGGCTATTGTTTTGCATTTGTAAATTATGTATCAAACATAATAAATGTTTGTTTAGTGTCCAATATCTACAATACATCTTAATATTCCAAGTACACTTTTTGCAGCTCACTTGTTCATTTTTAAGGCCGATTTACACGGTACGACATGTCGGCCCTATTTGAATTCTCTTGTTTTTAGCACTCTTTTTCCATTCAAAAAATCGGCCCGACACGAGAAAAATTTTGCGAATCGGGCCGATTTCTCTCTTTTCCCGAACGAAGCTTATCAAAAATCGGGCCGACACATCGTGCCGTGTAAATCAGCCTTTACTGAGAGATACAGTCCAGAAGACCCAGGAAAAAAATTGAAGCAATTGAGAGAATGAATTGACAGACTCAAATCACATGCAGTAGGTCCACAGAGGTGACAGACTCAAATCACATTGGGTACCCTACCCAGGGATTGCAATGAACCTGGGACCACAGAAGTGACAGAACAATAACAAAGAGTCATATTTTGGGCTGTTATATAGTGTTTCTTGACCATGCATGGTGCTGTACCTGTAGTTCTTCATTGACATTTTGTAACCCAGACTTTGTTTCTCTCTCTTTAACCAGGGCTTGTTTTAAGCGAGCACTTGCTGCAATGGCTGCCTCTTGTAGTTTCTTTTCTTCAGCATCTGGAAAGAAATCCAGTCTCAATATTTTTTTCGTGGATAAATACATATTATAAATATATCTTATTCAAATGGAAAACAGCAAGAAGGAAAGAAAAAAAGGAAAGATCAGGAAAAATGGAAGAATAAACAGGCAAATTTACTGAATGATTAAATACCTTTGGTTTGTAGTGCTTTAATATGGTCAACAAGTTTACGTCCTGCTTGTTCAGCTTTCCATCTTCTTTCTCTTTCAGCTTCCAACTCTTGAATCAGTGACTGCAAAGAGAAAATCAGTCAAAGTCCTTTGACAGGCTTAAAACTATTTAATACTACAATTAAGATCTACTGTGCATAAAACTTATAGTACTTTTAAGTACTGCTCTTTCAGTGATAGTCAAACACCCAACTGACAGACACCTCTCTACTATCAGGCCAACTCTCCATAATGGACAGCATTTTCTGTCCCTGTACAATGTCCACATCTCCAAAAGACACTTCTCCACAATGACCAACATTCTCTGCCCCCATCATCACTCCAATCCATACATTTACTCTATACTGAAACCTCTGAACAATGACCACCTCTCCACAATGACCCCCTCTCCACAATGGCCACCTCTCCACAATGGCCACCTCTCTACAATGACCACCTCTTTACAATGACCACCTCTTTACAATGACCACCTCTTTACAATGACCACCTCTTTACAATGACCACCTCTCCACAATGGCCACCTCTCCACAATGGCCACCTCTCCACAATGGCCACCTCTCCACAATGACCAACATTCTCTACCCCAACCATCAATCGAACCCAATGGGATACATTTACTCTATACTGAAACCTTGATGTACTATGGCCATATCTCCACAATGACCACCTCTCCACAATGACCAACATTGTCTACTCCAGCCATCAATACAACCCATATACTCACTCGGTATTGAAACCTCTAAACATGTACAATGGCCACCCCTCCGCAATAAACTACATTTTCTGCCCTGCCCATAATCCAGCCCAAACATACCCTCTATATTGAAACCTATACAACACAGCCACATAATCACCCAAAGGGTGGCCATCAAGAGGTTTGACTGTGTAACTGTGTATACTGTATAACTTACAAGTAAAGTTGCATCATCTTCAGGTTTGCGTACACTCTTGGAAGTAAGCACAGATTTTCCACCAACTTTGATTCCACTCTCTCCCCTTGTACCTCCCCCTGAGGTGGTGGTTGGAGATGTCGTGCTTGAACTTGTTTCTCTTACTATGGGTTTGGTGGCTTTGGTTTTAAGGCTTACAGCTCTGGTATCAGCAGTTCTCTTTTGTGGAGCTCGTGTTCGTGATTTTTTCTGGGTTTTGATGGTCTTTTCTTTCAGTGCTGGAGATTCTTCTGTTGCAGAATCTTCTGAATTGCTTGTTTCTGGACAATAAAAAAAAATTTTGCAATGAAAGTTTGAAAATAATAACAGTTTCAGATGAAATTTCTTACTTAATTCTTGCTGTCTAACAGCTGGTCTTCCATGCTTTGGTGCAGTCTAGAAAAAATGTAAACTATTTTTACTACTGAACATTGATATTTTGATGTGCTATTTAGTGACAGTGCATTTCACTGGAGGATTCCAAAGTTTGTTGGAAGCTCTGAGTCACTAAAAACTTCTTTTGCAAACTATGAACTTATTTCCCATGCAAATTCAAAAATTTGACAATTGAGTTTTACACTGAGAATGATTAATTTTGCAACACACACAAAACATTAACCTGAGAGTAAAATATCTTACAAGTATGAAATTTGAACAACCAAAATGGAATCTTCCATGGTTAGTTTGAATCAAGAAACTCAATTCTAATGAAATTCCAAATTTATATAAGACATAAGTTTAAAAGTCACCAAGGAAGTTCATTGTGAACTTTCAAAGTACCCACTTATCAATGAACACACTTATTAAAAAATCAAGTAATGTGAAATGCACTAAAATATATCATAATAAAACACCCCAATTCCACATACATGTAAACTGACCTGAACACTTTCATATAACAAGTTTGCAAGCTGGTTTTCTAGTTTCTCCAGGCGGACCTCATGATCAACTGATAACCTTACTTTACTGGAAGGTTTCTGAAATAAAGCAGTTGAAACAGCTGTTTATTAGGGACCGGACATTATTTATTGGGAGGGAGGGGGGCTGGTGCAAATAGAGGGGGCACAGATTTTTACGCTCACTCTGAAAGAATGTTATGTGTGTATGTATGTAGAAAGGGGGAAGGGCCATCAAAAATTGAGCAGTTACCTTTTTCATTTTATTTTTATTTTATTTACTTTGCCTAATGGCAGGAACACGACCGCTCAGCATAGACCAATTACAGTGGGCCCTTTTCATTTGCACCAGCCCCCCTCCCTGTAAATAATGACCAGTCCCTTAGATCACAGTTCTGTAAAACCTATCCATACAATGTGACAATATATTGCAAGAATTATTTCCAATTTCTAGGGTAAAAAGTATTGAAATCCCTGGCACATTGAAAAACATATTACTCAAAGTTCACTTGCATGTAATAGCTGATGACTGTCCCTGGAAAATGGCAATCCCACATATGAACTATGGGGAAGTTCCTCTGGAAAGGTATAGTTTTGGTTTTATTGTCTTATGGTTTCGGGTTTTATTGTCTTATACAGGGAATATATCTTATTTGGCAGAACGATCTTTAGCAGAGTACATTTGTATCTGTTTTCATTTCATCCGTTTTGGTGCTTAATGTCCTAAAGATTGCATGAAATTTTCAACATTATGTCTAACAGGTCATGGTTTTACACCTTAAATGATAACTCCCAACCAAATTTTTTCCAGATTTTCTTACATCAAATGTTGGCTTCTCTTTACTAGGTGGTGTGGTTTCTGTTGTGTAATCAGTATCAGAGGAAACAGGATGATTTTTGAACTTGTTAAGAACCTATATCAATTCTTGGAGTAGCAACATCAAATCTGACATCCTACAACATTGTCAAACAACATGACTTAGAGCTTTACTCTAGAAATCTCAAATCAAAAGCTTGCTGCCAAATCTGATAAAGTGCAACCACCTAGACTTTCATATCAGTGTTTGCACTTTGCATTAGACAAACGCAAATCATTCTCTACGTCCACTTAAACAAACTATTCTTAACCCCACAGTTTCTAAAGAAACTCTATTTCAGCTTTTTGCAACCAGTGGCAATCAATTTTTTTCTTGTAAAATATACGTTTTTTGAGACAACATGATAATGCGTCAAGGTGGTCATGCTTTATTGGAATCGGCAGTAACATATTTTCTCTGCAAGATATTCTCTTACTTTACTGGGCACTGCTTCAGAGGAACTTGAAGAAATAAGAAAGTCCAAATAATCCTCTAGCTCTGTGGATTAAAGATATTTGTATAAAGCTCTGAGTACTACTGTCCCACAACTGTTGACTGTTTAATTGTTGGTCAACAATTCAAACAGACTGAATACTGTTGCAGTATTTGTTGGTGATTAACAGAACAAAAGAAATGTAGGTTGCTGTGTCAACTAAATGTTGGCCAACACAAGAGATTTTGTATACCGTATTTACTCATTTTATTGCTGTCCCTGACTAAGCACTGCCCTCGATTAAATGCTGCACCTAAGGGCAACATGATTAATAAGTGCTGCCCTCAAATAATGCCGCAATTGTTCACATGGTATGGCAATTATTCAAAAGACTTCCACCAGACTGTCATAGGAAAACCAAGTATACTGTATAACTCAACGTTGAAATTGTGTATTAAAAAGTATTTTGTTGTCAACATTTGCTTCACTTATTAAATCATTTATGAGCCTTATCATTTCTTATAAATTAATGCTATCCTTGAATTACCCCCCCCCCCCCCAAATAAACACAGCGTCAGATACCAAAAACATTTAAGAAGTGCAGCGGTACTAAAATGAGTAAATATGGTACTATTATTTTATACTTTTATCAGCAACATCCCCAGAGTAAATACAGCACTTATCCTGGGGATGTTTCTCTTTGACTAAAATTATTTTAATAGTCCAGTTTCCAATTACTAGATACCAGCTGAGCTTCTTGACAAAAGGCGCATTTATGCAGGGTTAGCCTCCTTTTCAAGAAAGACCCATGGGAATGAAATTGATTTCTGTATTGTTCTTAGAAAAAATGTATTGCTTTTCTCGCTGGTATTTTTGAATAATTTACCTTGACTCGAAGGCTAACCCTGCGCCAATGCTGTCTGTTGTCTAACTTTACAGCGGTATGAAAAAACTCGAAAAGCTAGGTCTATTAATATTATTTACCTGGTATATCATTACCCTGTGCTTGCATAGTAGCTGGTTGTCCTGCTCTATCTAAACCATCCAGAACCTCCAGCCCTCTAAACGCTGAGAACAAACCTGACCTATAACCTTGAATATTGCACAATGGGTTCCCATCACCATACATCTCAAAACTCAACTCCTTCAGCTTGACACATCCTATTAGAGAATTGATGACATGTTCCAATGAATGTAATTGGTTTCCATGGAGATAGACACATGATATGCTACACCCTGGTCCACATAGGTCCTTTAATCCTGATATATTATCAATTAAATTATAAGACAAATCAAGCTTGTGTAGCTTGTTCAGGTTTTCTAGTCCCTCAATGACTTTGATTTCATTACAAGATAAGTTGAGGGTTCTCAAAGAAACAAGGCAGTCAAGCCCTTCAATTCTAGAAATCTGATTGGATGAAAGGTCCAAATGTTTCAAATTACACAGGTGTCCCAATCCTTCTATTCTTGTTATCCTATTGCAATGGAAATTAAGTGAAACTAGTTCAGAGTGGAGATCTAGGCTCTGTATTGAAGTAATTTTGGAATCTATCCAACAGATTTCTTTTGGCTTTGTGAAGCTTGCAGCATCTTTCCACTTATGGAGACCACTTGATCCAGCCATGTTTAATTTTGTATTTGTGTGTGTCAGTGTGTGTGCGACGATTGTTCCCAGCACAAAGCTTCTTCAAGCGCTCAAAAACTCTTCTTAACTTTGTAAACACTCATCTCAAAGCATCAATGTAGCAACTTTTGTCTTCTTTTTACCATGTAAGATTTACAAGTCATCTTTTTGGCAAATATGCTTCGTAAAATGCATCGAATTTCCAAAAAATGGCGATAAACAAGCGTAAGAATTAAACTTTGTTAACATCTTCCTCTAATTTTGTAGTTTTCGTGCCCATATTTTCAGTTTTCTGCAAAAATATAAAGTTTGTTGTTGTTGCATTGGTTGCATTCTGTTCGAAATTTTCAAAATGGCGCCAGTCTTGACGTTCTATTTTCGGCAATGATTCGTGACGTCCTCGTGCATAATTCGTGCATAATCTCATCCGTAAAAATCACGAGCCTGCAACGAATGACGTCATCATTAGAATATTTGATCAAAAAACTCGAAATGCTTTGAAATGATGCATTTCTTTTTTTTTTCTTTCGATTTTCTGTTTTTAAATATAGCTATCTTATGTCAAAAAATTAATCAGCTATATATTTTTTGGTTATTATGAAGAGCTATTCCAAACATTTTCCCACAACTTTACAAACATTAGGTTGTACGAAGGTTGGATAAAGTTATCCACCGGATAAGAGTTATCCACTGTATAGATTTTGTATAGATTTTATCCGCTGGATAAGGATTTATCCGCTGGATAGCGCTATTCACCCAATATTTTTAGTTTCGCTGCGGTCTCACTAACGATGTTAACATGTTAAAATTTCTATTTTAAATTGTTTCGCTAGTACTCAAACAAAGCTAAAATTGGGCTATTTCCGTAGTACCACCCCCACAGCATTCATTTGCAATGACTGAAAACGATATTGCGCATGTGCATACTACAGTAGCGTCGATCGAGCATATATTTTTATAAACAGTGATTATTACTCCACGAAATTATAGACCTTTAGATGGCCAAATTACAGAGAGGATCTCAAAAATTTGCAAACATGTCAAATTTAAGCACTATTGAGGTAAAATCCAAGGTAAGGATCATTATTCTGTAGCTAAAATATCACGCTAATAGACATGCAAAGTTGATGAACATCATTTAGAACTCTCTCAAGCCAAATGCACAGTTTTTCAAGTCGAGTACTCTCTTCCCTCTTTCAGTTTGATGCAGAATTTCGACGGTTCGCATCAGAGAGAAATCAATTTCAAAACTACGAGCAGTTCTACAAATATGTGGAGAACATCCACAAGCTTGAGAATACTCCATTTACGACGTGGTACACGGACATTCACGGTGATCTACTCCCCATCAACAACGATGATAATTTAACATTAGCATTACAAAATGCCAAGCCTTTACTTCGATTATTTGTCCAGCGAAAAGGTAAGCTCTCACACTACTTTATAATTTATCCCTCAGCTCCAAAAACCCAAACTACTTACATGTAGCACAATGCATGGACTAAAGGTCCTATAGTTATTGAAATATAATTTTATGTACACCGCCCATTAGATTTCACAATGAAATTTACTTGCATGGTGCTGACACATCAGAACGTTTCGATTCAGATGGACAAATGGCTTTGTATTGATGAAAATAGGTTTTTAATTAGTTATATGGGGTCTGTGTTGAGTCTTGGGTTTATGTGGAAGCTTTCTTATAGTTCCAATTGACTGACCCGATTAATAACTGCACTCAGCTTTCAAATGCTTCACTCACTTTTCAAAATCCCCGGAATTTCTATTAGATTTACTATGCATCAATCGGTAAAATTTTCGGACACAAATATATTGTCTCGACGTTTTAATTGAGTGGTATTTATATAACCTGAAGTAATATTTAGATAATGATTTTTTTACATATTTATTCTTCATCTCTCATATCTACAGAAGTGTAGATGTGTGAGTGAGTCGGAATTTTGAGTGCTACAATATTTTTCATGATTGCGATGACTGAGGCCTTAAATATTGCTACAACTTCTTGGAGGGGCTTGATTTTTAAGAAGTAAATTGAAAGAATTGCAAGGAAACAGAGAATGATTGAAATTCTTGGAAGATTAGTCACGATGTGTTCCAAATTAATTGAATCAGTAGGAAACTTATTGTTTTTTAATTAAATTTTTGAATTATTTTCAAAACTGTTTCTTTACATTAAAATTTCACAAGCAGCAAAAAATGCATTACATAATGCATTACATGGTTCATTAGGAAGATAACAAGCATTCAAAAGTCTTACAGAAATCTTTCAGATTATTATCTTACTAAGAAGAATGGAAATCCTGACCCACAATAGTCTTCAACAACTCCAAAGGAATGTATGATTATGTGATAAAACTGATTAATTTTTCCATCATGTGAATACTTCTTCAGTGACTTCATTTCCTTATCAATTGAATGTTTTTGTGTTTTGTGATTATATTTTACTTATAAGGATTATCTCAGTCTGTAATTAAATTACTGAAAGTGTAAATATCTTCCACTTTCCTGTTTCCCTTTACAATAGTTTTGCATCATTGTGGTTTTGATTTCCCTTTCTTATTCTTTGTGGGTTTCAACTGAATTACTGAGACATGAATGAGTGGTTTAACAGACATAACAGTTTATTTATCAAGGAGAAATCTCTTGCATGCAAACGTTTTCACTTTGACCCTTGCAGGATCACATTAGCCATGCTTTGCAGTCTCTTCACAGAGTATTAATTGCAAAATATGTCATAGAGAAAATGGTATTTTTATTCAATTTGAAGGAAATTATACTTTGATATCTAAATTATTAATTCTGAAATTCAATTTCCAAAGTTGTGATGCATTGATCATACAGTACTATTATTTAAAAGGTGAAAATTTCAAGAATCAATTAAGATGAAGTTGATCCACATAAGTTCAACACCATTTCTCCATTATTAATTCATGGATTGCAAATCCACTGTGTTATAGTGAGGGGTCAAATATGCAAACGAGTCACTCACTCACTCACTCACTCACTCACTTGCAAATTGTTAAATTATGTCACTGTGCATGCTCAACATGATTGCAGACAGGCTGAAAGTTACATTGGGCTCTGGGTACGAGATTGAAGAAAATTTAATTATATATACGCATGTGTTATTCAAATATTATATTTTTAATATGACCATTTTTTTGCACTTGTTTTTCCTTTTGCTTCATTATTTTTTTCTTATTTTATAGCTCATGTCTGTTTTTTTCACTAAAGAAATTACAGTAACTCAAGTTATTAATATTTGATCATTATATACTGACTATTTAAAAATTCCCTAAAAAGCTTTACAGTTCAGTCCAATCTTGATGTTTAAATTTGTGAGAGCAATGATCAATATCAAAAATATATATTGCTTTAAGATGTCTTGATCTAGACTGATTCAATTACAGTCCCATGGTGTTCGTGCACGGGTAAGCACTGGTATAGGTTGCGATTATCTCAGTCTGTAATTAAATTACTGAAAGTGTGAATATCTTCCACTTTCCTGTTTTCCTTTACAATAGTTTTGCATCATTGTGGTTTTGATTTCCCTTTCTTATTCTTAATTGTGGGTTTCAACTGAGTTACTGAGACATGAATGAGTGGTTGAACAGACATAACAGTTTATTTATCAAGGAGAAATCTCTTGCATGCAAACGTTTTCACTTTGACCCTTGCAGAATCACATTAGCCATGCTTTGCAGCAGACTTTAAGTGTCTTCACACTGAGCATTAAATGCAAAATATGTCATAGAGAAAATGGTATATTTATTCAATTTGAAGGAAATTGTACTTTGATATCTAAATTATTAATTCTGAAATTCAATTTCCAAAGTTGTAATGCATTGAATATACAGTACAATTATACAATAATTATACAAGGTGAAAATTTCAAGAATCAAGATGAAGTTGATCCACATAAGTTCAATGCCATTTCTCCATTATTAATTCATGTATTGCAAATCCACGAGTTATAGTGAGGGGTCAAATATGCAAACGAGTCACTCACTCACTCACTTGCAAATTATTGTTAAATTATGTCACTGTGCATGCTCAACATGATTGCAGACAGGCTGAAAGTTACATGGGCTCTGGGTACGAGATTGAAGAAAATTTAATTATATATACACATGTGTTATTCAAATATTATATTTTTAATATAACCATATTTTTTTTGCACTCGTTTTTCCTTTTGCTTCATTTATATTTTTTCTTATTTTATAGCTCATGTCTGTTTTTTTTGCTAAAGAAATTACAGTAACTCATGTTATTAATATTTGATCATTAATGTACTGACTATTTAAAAATTCCCTAAAAAGCTTTACAGGTCAGTCCAATCTTGATGTTTAAATTTGTGAGAGCAATGATCAATATCAAAAAAATATATTGCTTTAAAGATGTCTTGATCTAGACTGATTCGATTACAGTCGCATGGTGTTCGTGCACGGGTAAGCACTGGTATAGGTTGCGACCACCACAAGAAACCCAACTGAGAAGCTGCCATAAATCAGTCTAATGAGTCTGTATGTTGATGTTAATCCAATCCACGAGTTAATAATATACACCATTGGCGGTTTGATTTACATGTAACAGTGAGCTTTTGACCTTTTTGTTTTGACATAAACATTTTCATAGATCTATCTAAACGTTCTCAACATTTTTCTGCTGTATAATGATAGAGAGTGAAAATGTGTTAGTAAATAGTGGTAATTAGTGGTTAACACACTCAAGTGAGTGAGTTACCAGGATTTAGTATACCTGCACAAGTTCAATAACAATGGATGAGAAATTTGAATACTGCAGGCTGAGAAAATTTTGAGTTTGTTGTGAGTATGAACAAGGCAGTGAAAGTAAAATCCTGATATGTTGATATGATGCAGTTGTCACGTCATAACTACATGTCACATGGTACAAATCAACCAATTAGAAGATTGGAATTTGTTCAGTGTATGAAAATTGAATAGTACATGATTATATATTATTGTTCCACCTAGGTGAAGGTTATGGCCAAAATGGCTTACCACCAGAAGTACAACTTAGAAAGAAGAATATTTTCTCTAATATTGCTCACCAAAACAAGAATCCACTCAACAGAGTTGCCATAAGCATACCTCAAGATTTTCGTCGTGTCTCAGCAATTGTTGATGTTGATATACTTCCAGAAACTCACCGGAGAGTTCGCCTTCTCAAACACAACTCAGATAAACCACTTGGATTCTATATCAGGGATGGGACAAGTGTGCGTGTGACTCCAAGCGGTTTGGAGAGAGTCCCAGGGATATTTATCTCTCGTCTTGTTCCAGGTGGTCTCGCTGAAAGTACAGGTCTCTTGGCTGTAAATGATGAGGTCTTAGAAGTTAATGGTATCGATGTGTCTGGAAAGACTCTTGATCAAGTTACAGACATGATGATTGCAAATAGTCATAATCTGATCATAACTGTAAAACCAGCAAATCAAACAAACAACCCTAAACCTGCCAGTGCTATTGATAGATTGAATGCTAAATCCAGAAGTCTTACAAACCTTTACACTATTCAAAATAGTCCAGCACCTGGATCACCAACAATTGCTCATGCATATTCAAATACAATGGTGGATGATGACATTCCAGATAGTGATGAAGATGACAATCCAACTGTTGATGAGGAGACAGGAGTCCTTTCAATTTAGTTTTGTACCATTAATTGTTGGTCACTTCACATGGAACTGTTCACAAGTTGTATATGTTCTATACAGAAATATTTTGTACAATGTTTGATAATATACAGACAAAGGAATTGTGCAGAAATATTCTCAGAGATCAGAAAGAGTCAATCAAACTGACATTGCTCTACTGACAGCACAGTGCTGTATTCAAGAACATCAACAAAGAAAAATGAAGATGTCATTTAAAAACAGTTGAAATGATCACAATTCAATTTACATCTTTGTTTATTTCAACATCATATCAACATCATTTTGCATCAAGGTCTTTTATGCCTGCATCAGGGGAAGCATCATTAATAAACCATTAAATAGCTGTCTTTTGTACATAAAGGATAAACTTAATGAACAATATTATATCATTGCAGAACATCACCTAATGCAAATTAGAAATGAACAACATAATATACCACCAGCTAACCCTTGCTTAACTACTGGGGCCATTTTGAGTGTTTTGGCAGTCCAAATTAACAGCTCTTTAACTTCCATTTCAGGACATATCGGGCAGTGTGTACATCAGTCTTTTAGGTGATGAGCCTTAATTAATTTATATATTGTGCCCATTAAAACGTGCATTCATACACTTTAATATCATCTCACTAATAAATGAAATTTTCTAGGATTGTCCAAGCAATTTAGTATAAACATACATGTAAATCCAAAAACAGATGACAAATTTTGTTCCACAAGCAATAAAAAGGTTTTTACAAGAGATAAATATGTTGTATGCATGACCACTCAAGGGTGACTTCTTTCTCTACTCTCTGCATTGGTCTGACCCCTCTTAATAAGCAAATTGTAACATTAATGTTCTTATCACTGAAGCGTACAAGGATTAACTGCAGTTTACTTCCCTTTTCTCTCATGCAATTTCGTGGGATGTCTACCTGTTGATCCTATTGCTTAAAATACATACATTGTGATGTATTTAATAGCTAAAACAGAAATTCAGTTCAATGTGCCAAAGGTGAAATGAATCAAATTTTTCTTTACTTTTATTCTGGATTCTTAAAAAATAATATATTTACAATTAATTTTATTAATAATTTCCTATAATTGAGTCATTTACAGACTTATTACTGCAAAAATTCTTGTATCATGACCAACAACTTTAAACTTTTAGTTCAATTATGGGTTTTTCTGATCTGCCAATCAAGGGGGCAGAGCTTGTGCAAATGCCCTCAATCCGACCTTGATCAACGTTTGCCATCTGCTATGAGGGCATTTGTATAAGCTCCACCCCATTCACATTATTGGTGGATCAGAAAAACCCAATGTTCAACTTGGAAAGCTTGCATTCGTTGTTGGTTGCAATACAAGCGTTTTTGCAGTAATCACATCGGAGTCAAATTTTTGACAACACTGAAGAACTAAAATCAAAATATTACAAGAAGCCTATATAAGCTTTGGATAAATTTGGAGATGAGACAATTCGGACTGGACAAATGACCCAATCAAGCTTTTGGGCTTTGTGTTGTAAAAATAACAGCACTGCAAAAATAATGGCATCATAACCCATATTTTTACAACCTCTTAGATTTTTGCTTTTGTGGTCCAACAATCATCCTTGGGAGTGGAGCTTGTATGTGAATTTGTGCAAGTCAGTAGTTGATTTGAATAAGCTCTGCTCCCAAGGATGACTGATGGATCAGGAAAAAAAATAGAAACAACCAAAAAATTTAATGAAGTCATGATGCAACAATTTTCACTGTAAAACTGCTAAACCTCTGGTAAAAGACTCAAGGATGGAAATCTTTGCAACAAGCATCTTTGTATCAAGTACTGTATCTTGATATTTGATTTCAATGACTGATCAGCTTGACAGTCTGATTGTCAGTTCCTGTGAGTGCAGTCAATGTACAATAATTCTGTTAATTGCACCATCATCATAAGTAATGCTGGATTTCAATCATTCCATTGAGTCGAAAGATGAAGCAGTAGCCATGTTGGATGAACAAACGACAAACAGATACTAGTGAGAAATATTTTGTTGATGTTCACCTAAGATGGCTACCACAAGTTGTCACTGGCATCCCAGCAACATTCTTCCATTTAAAGGCCTCTTAGATGAAAATCAATGAAAATTCAAAACTGATTATATTTCTATCTGAAGATGAATGTAGTTAAACAACTATAGTTACCTTCTGCCTAAAAATCTGCATTTCAAGCTCATTATCAGAGAAATTTTGATATAAAGTCTAAAAGAACAATACGGTTATTAAAGTAAATGATGTCATTTACTTACATGCTAAAATGATTGACAATTTCTATAAAATTTCGTCACATTCAAATGTAAAGAAAATGTTGCTTTTGGTGATTATTGAGAGTTGTACACATAGGTTTTATTAAGTTTCAAGTAATTTTGAATTTTGATTTATTTTCATCCAAGTACCCCTCTAAGGCTCAATGCCATACAAGAACATAGCACACTGCACATTTTGTATAACTATGAAAAAGTCATTGCAACATGACATGCCTCAGTGTTTTGATTAGGATAAGACATATCAACCCCAATCAAAATGCTAAGACACAACATGGTACAACAGTACAAAGCACATGCAGCTCTGACTTCTTAATTCCTAGGCGCATGAAATTTGCTGTAATGATCTAATTCTTGTGTGTGGAGAAATGATCACACTGCATTTTGGGCAGATTGACTCATAACCAGGAATCAAGTCAGCACTCAGCAGCATCAAAGTGCTAATACACATCTGTGTCACCAAAATCATTTCGTTCACATTTTATTCTCAACCACTGCTGGAATGTCATCTCAAACGTCTTGTCTTCCTCATCTTGGTACATTAAAATATCCTTTCGTGTATCAGTCGTTACTGGAGAAAATTTGTTCTTCTGTTTGGATTGTTTCCAATCTTCAAAGGATTTCCCAGTTCCTCCTTTTTGTTTCATCTCCTCTTCCATTTCTCTTCTTGCTTGCTCTTCTCGTTTCCTCCGCTGTTGTTTTCGTTTTTGTTCATTCTTGGCTTGCAACCAGTCATCAAAATTTGATGACTTGGAACTTGCTACTGAACTTCGTGATTTGCTAAAATAAAGTGAATTGTTTTATTAGTATTTTGTTAATAGCATGGAGAACAGACTGTAGCGGATCTAGGATTTTTCCAAGGGGGTTCTGTTTCTTAAACCCAGCTGTGTATAATTTAGTAATCTATTCTTGGGTCGATGTTTGACAAAAAAAAGGCTTAATTAATATAACCTTCAAGGGGGGTTCCATGGACCCCTTCAACCCCCCTTGGATCTGCGCGCGCCGCCTCTGGAGAACAAATTGATTTCACTCTTGGGGAAAATGTTGTACTTTTATGATGGAGCACCTGTAGTTGACTGAATTATACAATGTTATCTAGGCCAGTCATCTGGACCTTGGAAAGTTCATTTTTGCCACTTGAAGCATTTACAAATTCAGTAATTTCTAATATTCAGAATATAGACTTAGCTAAAGGAGACGAGGAGAGAGGGGGTTGTTTGATCCTTCAAACCACTCCTGGTAACGGGCCTGTTACAATGGTAAAACATTTAATACCTGCTCAATAATCTTCTATCATCAAACAATCTCCTTCTGAGTGAGTCTGGGGAAACTGCAAAGGCAACACATGGATTTTATTCATATAAATTATTCAGTGGAAGGAGTTGTAGGGAACTGCAAAGCTGTGTCTCTCTCTTTCACTACAGTGAAATTTAGAGGCTTTTTTATCAGTGGAGGGCTGTGGAAGGGATGAGGCATCAATCACTCAATAACATTAACTAAAGACCATTAATTACCACCATTATCATTACCATCATTGAGCACATATTTATGGTCTGGTGGCAACAGAGATGATCCCAGTTGGAGGAGTATATATGTAGGCATAAAGTCTTAGTGTGTTGTCTGCAGTCCCTACTTTTCCTCTCCCTTCTCCCATCCTTAACTCGTCCTCCATTTTCCACTCATCCACAGATTCTAAAAACTCGTCTTTACTGAATCTGGAGGGAAAAGTGGGACTGCTCGCAGTCTAGTTGGTCTTGGCCACATTGGCTTTTTGGGGGTTCATTATTTTACTATTCATTTGCCCTCTCTGTCACCTGATGCCTGAGGACCCCACCTTGGTTCTTTAATGGACAGGTTGGCTATAGACAGCTTGATGATGATGATAATTAGTGATTAGTAGCAGTAGTGATGATTGTTATCTTACCATGACTAGCACCACGCCTTTCATCAATAGGTGGGAGTTCAAAATCTGAGCCCTCTTGTCTATTTGAGTCCTGTCCCCCACCTAAAAGATTTCGTCGAGGGGCACTTAAGCCAGTCCCAGCAAATTCCCCTGGAGGGAGGGTCTGACAGTAGTACAATTGAGCTTGAGTGCCTTTAAACCATATTGGAAAACTAGAATCAAACTGTTGATGCATCATTAGAGAGGAGCTCTTTTTTCTTCTCTTGGTCTTTGCTGCTCTCGTTTGCCATTGGAATAGAAATAAGTGTCTTTCACTGTCTTTAAATCCACACTGGCTTGCAATCATTAAAGGAGTTTTCCCTTGTGCGTCAGGTTCGTCTATAGCTGCCCCTTTCTCTAACATTACATCAATGCACGAAGAATGGCCTTGTGAGGCAGACACATGCAAAGGTGACCGTCCAAATGGGGTCTTCATGTTAACATCTGCTTTAGCTTCGTCGATTAGACTTCGAATCAACTGCGAATTCCCTCGATGTGCTGCAACAAAAAGCGCTACAGCCGCTCTATCGCTAGCAACGTTCACTTTACTTTTATATAATAACGGATCGAGTTTATCCCAGTCTTTGGAAATTACAATATCTTGTTTGAAGACGCTCTCGACATCGCCTATTGAGGCTGCGGCGATTAGAGATTCCCAGTTACGCCAGATTTTTAAGTTAATTGTAGCTGCCTGCGACAACATCGTTGTACTTTAAGTCTGAATCGTCCATCATATCACCCTCATCAAGATACTGAAGTCTTTGTAAATTACTAGGGATACCAACAACTAACTCAGCATAACACTTTAACTCACGAACTTTCATGTCCGAGTTCACATTTTTGAGTAAAAATCTCTCTGAAGTCGGTGCCAACTTGATGTAAATGTCGAAGGGGACCGACTTTATGTTCCTCTTTTTCTTCTTGGGTAAAGCCATCGCTTTATAGCTTTGGGGTAAGCCGCTAAATGGCTTTAAAAGTTACTTTAGTCTTTTGCCCTCAGTCAAGAAGCCATTTTGAAGCCATTTGGAACATTTTGCCATGGCAACCACGACCAAAATAGTACATATGAATTTCTAATTTTAGAGACAACTCCACAGGAATCCCAAAGCAGAAGTTGGATTTTTTCTTTCTTAATTCTTTCCATTTATCATTTCGTTCTCTTTCTACGTGTAGGATGCATCTCGCATAATATCATCTATTTAGGTCAGTTTCAAAACCAGGGTTTTATATAACATTTCCGGTCCACCTTTTCGCGGTTCCAAATTCCAGTATTTTGATATCTGAACAAGCTGTTTGACAAATATTGTAAAAAGAAAATATATTTGCATTCTAAGTGAAATTTGATTAAGTTTTGTCGATCAACCGCTACGCCTCCATCAATGTTTCATGAAATTTTGACTATAATTTTGTTATACACAAGACACGTAGCTACTGCCAGAGGTTTTTGGTATAGCATTTGATATTTCAAGTGTTTGTTTGAAGTGTATTCTCAAGAATTTCAGTCAACTGGACTTAGAAACCATGCAACTGTCAGACGAGGGCGCGCGTCTAGTCACGGCCCTCTTCTATTTTTAATTTCTCTCTTTTTGCGGAAATTGCTTCTATGAAAACCAAATTACATAACATTAAATGAAACTCAACAGCTCAACAAATACTCTGAAAAAAGTTATTACTTTTGTTTTTAGCTATGGAAAATATTCAAGCAATTTCAATTCCTAACTAGTGAACATTGAAATGGCTTTTTGACCTTGAAAAGTAACTTTTGAAACTACAATAATGAAATGCAACAATAACATCAACAATAAATAAGCACCAGTCAATTTCACAGCAGGCGCGAAAAGAATATTATTTATATGCATAAAGTCATTCAAGCCTCTCGACTAGTATACAACCGGAACTTATAAGCCCACGGCCAGGCCTTGGACGACGGAAACACCTTTGCTGTGACTTTCGCCTTGTTTGACCTCTGAGTTTGAGTTGTTCTTGGGGTGTTCCTGAAACTCTATTCTTAACTGCCTTGTTGAAGGGATATAAAGGATTGGCACAAGCTCTTTCAACATGTGTTTCAGTAAAGAACAATAACTACAGCCGTCCAACTTCACCACATGGACCAAAGCACACAATTCAGTCAGTAGTTGTTTGTTTGTCGTAAAGCGGAATGTGCAATGCGTCTTCTGTATGTCCTGGTTTCTGTGCTCACAGCAAGTACAGCACATTTTCCCGGGGATCACACACCAAAAGGTGAGTCATTCCTGCTTGCACCGACAAAACCACATACACTTGACGCTATTAATGATTGTCTAATTCAAAACTATCAAAAACTGTGTTGCTTACTTCAAATGAACACTTCTAAAGCCATAGAATCGTACTTCTACGATTAACAACAAACAAATCGCGAAGCTGTGAATTTCATCGGTGAAATGGCGTTTTAGCGTGACATTATTTAGACCGGCTCTTTCAACTGTAATATGTAAATATCATTACACGATTCGCTTTCAAAGCTACTATTATGATAAGTGAATCTATATTGTAGACTCATAAACGAACAAGTCCGTCCTTGTTATATTACTTGACTTTTAGCGTTATTAGTGACGATTATCGCCGATCGTTTGAGCCTAAGGTAAGCTAAATATCGTTACGTCGTTTATTCAAAAGATTACAAACGGCAGACCGTAACGCGAATTATATTTCCATTAGACTATTCAAGTGCATCAAAAATACAAAAAAAATAATATAAGAATGTTGCCACAATTTGTCAATCGCATGGGCATATTAAAAATTTACAGATATTTTCTAATACCCAACCTTTGAATTGACGGAAATTTTTGAATATAAACAAATTTTTATTTTTTTTAGCGTTGAAATGCCACTGCAATAGAAACAATCGCGTGTTGTTAGAATTAAAATATATTTTGATTCCGGTCGTCGATAGCACCGACACGGAGGTATTTAGATCGCAATTGGTCAAAAATTATTTTAGTTGTCATATTAAGCAAATATTGGAAGCAAGAAACAAAGCATGTGCCGTCGCTCAGAGCTCGACGGGACGTCAAGAAACTTGCGATGAATTTATTTTTTGGCATGGCATTACTGTTCTCAAAAAACTCTTTAGAATGCAACATCTCTGACCTCACGAGACTAATATTCAGCTTATAAGGACTGTTGTTTTCTACAGCGTATTTTAATTAAGAAAAAAGTTCATCCAATGCAGTGTTTTTTCTTTCCAGACTCCACGTAGTGGGCACGGCTTGAGCAGAAATCGTAGAGACAAAACATGTCCATAATAATATAAATTAGCTCTCAGTTGACCAACACCAAATATTTGCATTTTGAAAAACTTTTGTTTGCTGAATTGCCCGATGGAACCTTGCCAGACTCCAAATCGTCTTTTGCACAGTTCCTTATAGTTATTTGTTTAGTTACACTGGAAAACGAGAAGACGACATTAAAAGATTACTGAATATTTTGACTGTGGGTCTGATTAGGATAGTTATTTGAAATCCTGTGGTCAATATCCAACAGAGGGAAGAAAATGAGAAGTGGTTGGAATATTGATAAGGCACTAAACGAAAGAAGGACTCGGGGATCCAGGAGGGGAGGAGGAAGGGGTGTGTGTGTGTTGTGACCTAACATTCGTGAAGAAGAAAAAGAAAAGAAAAGAAAATGAAAGTCAGAGATTGAATCCAATTCTAAAATAGCGAAATATGTATCAGTCGCTGTTCGAAACGACCACATGCACATGACATGCACGCGCTTGTCCACGCGCTTCTTTAAAATCATATGATCAACAGATTTCCCGATGTTCATTATATTTAGTTGTTGTTTTCTATGTTCAACACTTTAAAAGGGTTAAATATTTATGCAATTAGCTATAAATGGTAGCGTTAACTCCAATGAATGATTTTCGACTTTCGATTTTACCCAATAAAAAAGTTAACTTCTCGGAGACCCAGAGCTTCCCTTACCTCCCCTCCCCACCTCCCTGGACGTTGAGGTCCCCAAAGATGTAAAAGATGTAAAATTATTGATAATTAATAATTAATCAACCTAAATCATACCATTAAGTTCTGAGTTAAGTACCTAACTCCACTTCAGTTTTATTAAAAATGTATCTCTTAATATCTTCATATTGATAACCTTTGTATAAAGTATAATTCAAAATAGCCTGCAGCTAATTAAACAAACGAAAAAGCATAAAAGTTAATAAAAAAACGTTCATGGACCCCCATCTGTGCCGCCACATTAACTCGATAATACAGCTCTGAATGGTCTCGTCAAAACATCGCCACGTCCTGACTGTGAAAACGGTCCCTTCTAGAAAACCACAAATAAACTAGACGTCGTCAAGACTATTAAGAAACAAAAGCTTTAATCAAATTTGAAGCCGCTATTAGCGAGAGGTCAACACAAATAATGGACCATCTTAATGCTGCTAAATTATTATCCTTGAGTTTGCAGTAAGTCTTGTGGTATTTTTACCATGAAAACAGTCTTAACTACTGATGTTGTAATTTTTTGTGAATTCACAAAAAAGGCGGGAATCGCAGCCGCGCGCGCGCGCGTAAACCGGAAATAGAATGTCCAAATAAGGTTAAAAATGCCATATAATTAACTCCTTATTAACCTCGTCTGCTTGGTCATTACGGGAAAACATCAGACCTCGGTCTTTAACGTACTGTGAAGACCTCGGTCTGATAGAGTCGTTTTCGTATGAGTGGGAACACTGTACGATTACGATACGATACGGTTACGGCATGAATTTCGAATGTTTTTATAGACATTATGGCACTGACATGGTCACGGTACGGCGCGGTAAGTTTCCCACTCATACGAAAACGACTCTATCTTCCCGTAATGACCGCGTTCTCGGTTAATTCAAAATACGTTTTTCTGCAACATTGCACAACACAGCTAGAATTGCACTGTTGGCTACTCTTTCAACAACTGCGCG
The DNA here is from genome assembly GCA_029948255.1 of Telmatactis stephensoni. NCBI lineage: Eukaryota > Metazoa > Cnidaria > Anthozoa > Actiniaria > Isophelliidae > Telmatactis > Telmatactis stephensoni. Next base: position 273,372 of record JALIZF010001831.1, on the reverse strand, counting down.
CCACAATTCAGGTTAAGGATCGAGTTCTACTTGTGCAACTTTTACTGCAACGTTGCGCACAACATTACAGGGACGGACACACGGTGCAACTGTATTGCGCACAACATTACAGGGACGGACACACGGTGCAACTGTGTTGCGCACAACATTACAGGGACGGACACACGGTGTAACTGTATTGCGCGCAACATTACAGGGACGGACACACGGTGCAACTGTGTTGCGCACAACATTACAGGGACGGACACACGGTGTAACTGTATTGCGCGCAACGTATAGCAGGGGTGGACACACGGTGTAGCTGTGTTGCTCGCAACATTACAGGGGTGGACACCCGGTGTGACTGTGTTGCGCGCAACATTATTACAGGGGTGGACACACGGTGCAACTGTATTGCGCACGACATTACAGGGGTGGACACCCGGTGTAACTGTATTGCGCGCAACATTACAGGGACGGACACACGGTGTAACTGCAGTATTGCGCACGACATTACAGGGGTGGACACCCGGTGTAACTGTATTGCGCGCAACATTAAAGTCTGGACATTAAAGTGATTCTCGTTTGTATCCACAGAAGCAAGATGGTGCTGTATATCACAGAAAGAATTCCTAAAGTGTCAAGATTTGTCTCGACTTGTTGTTAATATAACATCAAACCTTTCTATTTCTATGAACTTCACATGTGTTAATGGAACAAACGTCACGCATTGTATGTCACGCATTCATCGGGGTGAGGCAGATTTGGTCACGTTGTCAGAACAAGACATCTATAAAGCAGGTCGGTATTACAGCACAAAGGTACAATGGAAGAAACAATTAACAGAACATAAATGTTTAAAAATCCCAACTGGCAGGGAGGCAAACCAGTTGGCTATTTACAGACATGGTCGATAAACTAAATATCGGAACAAATTCAGCCTCAGCGCAGCTAGTGGCCACAGCGGGAACTCGAACTCGGGACCTCCGGATCGCGAGACCGACGCTCTGACCACTCGACCATGCTGCCTCCTTAAAGACGTTGTACCTTCTAATAACAGTATATGTCCTTGCATTATGGGCTTTTCGTTACAATCTTTTAAACTTCCCCGTCTCAATTTCTCAATGTTTCCTTAGAGCGTGCAAAACGTTGCGCGCATCGTTGCAAGCAATAGAGACAGTTGTATTCACACTCCGACGCTGCTCGCAATATTGTAAGGTTTTCTTTTTCTTCTTTTCGAATGTAACAGTGTTCAGCTTGATATAAGATCGTTTCATCCACGTATTTTATTAATTTTAGCCGAGCTTTTGGCACTACTAGTGCATCTTCAGGGGAAAAGATATGAATGGCAATACAAACAAACTAACTTATCATTCATACTGTTTGTCCTGAATATACACTAGTATTACGAAAGCTCGGCTTAGAGTAATACAATATGTGGGAGAAATGGCCTTTATCATGACTGTCCCGCTTACAATAACATCCTTAAAATGTTCAGCTCGGTACGTACTGCTCTTGTCCCATGATATTACTCCATGAAGTAAGACTTTGAAATAGATGCAATTTTTCTTTCCACATTGCGCACAAGAAGATGTTTTTTAGACTATCACACAATGGAGATTAGTTTGTAAAAACGCGCGAGTAAATTTACTCAAAAACTTGAGTAAATCGCGGTACATCCACAATAACTCACTTATCCGAATACTTTACTCAGGTATTTGAGTACCTGAGTACCCTTTTCTCAAATAACTGAGTAACTGCGTACCCTTTACTCAAATAACTGAGTAACTGAATAGCCTTTACTCAAATAACTGAGTAACTGAGTACCCTTTACTCAAATAACTGAGTAACTGAATACCCTTTACTCAAATAACTGAGTAACTGCGTACCCTTTACTCAAATAACTGAGTAACTGCGTACCCTTTACTCAAATAACTGAGTAACTGCGTACCCTTTACTCAAATAACTGAGCAGATTTACTCGGATAAGTGAGTTACTGTGGATGCACCGATTTTACTCAAGTTTTTAAGTAAATTTACTCGCGCGTTTTTGCAGTGTGATAACCTTTAGAACGTAACTAAGCATTATATGTGCAAAGGTAAATTGGCAAGATCGGGTCCAAAACGAAAAGCAGCCACCACCACTACTTCTTAGTTACCCGATGCAGTTTGTAACGCGCGGCGTTTAATGGCACGGTACAGTTCTACAGTTGCGCACAACGTTGCAAGAAAAATTGCGTCGTGTGTTCGTAAACCTTTACTCATGCGCGCTCGTATTCTACAGGCAAAGACTATGGCTTAGTTCCTGTAGTTGGAGAGTACTATGGATACGAAGACCATACTAGTTACTTCGCAGTAGCACTTATTCTGGCAAAAGCAAGTCCCAGTCTTACTCTCGAGTCCTTGGAGGGTACCACATCATGTCATGTACGTGCTGGTGATACCGCTGGCTGGCAAGTACCGACTGGATTTCTAATAGCTAATAAACAAATACAATGGAAATCGTGTAATCCGTATTTGTCTGCTGGCCAGTACTTTAGTAAAAGCTGTGTTCCAGGTATGTCTTTTGCACAGGTTTTTAGGGGACGTCTTCTTTAGGTCATTATAATCCTTTACCCCGTGACTGCGCGCGCCGTCATAGATGAAATCTAGAACGTGAGAAAGCCTCAACTGACGTTCTAGCGAGAACGGGAACCTCATCCTGACGGCGCGCGCTGGATCAAAAAGCTCCCTATTAGGGCTATTTAGATACGAGCAAAACTAACACGTGAATATCTCCGTATAAACGGCACTTTTAGTCTAAGACGCAGCTTATCGAGGAACGTAACAGCGTTCTGAGCTGTTCTTATTTTGTGTACTCTTGGGACAAAAAGTGTCGTTGATTGAAGAAATAGAAAACACACGCATGTTGTGTGCAGATTAGAGAACGCGGGGATTGATCAGAACACGAGAGAATTGTTAAGAGACGTAGCCAGTGCTTCTCAACGCTTCTCGAGTGTTGTGATCAATCCCCAAGTGCTCTAAATCTACACAGACAGCACAGCTGGCAAGTTTTCTATTTCTTTTATAAAATACAACTTTGTTTTCGAGCACATTCAGTATTCATTCACACTGACCAAAGATTGTAGAAGTGCGCGCGCGTGCTGTGTTCACATTTAGAATTCGCAGTATACACGTCCTTCGGCCAATGAGAACGCGCGTTATATAATGGTTATTTTATAAACGGATACTTCACGTCTTATTTTTTCTCGAATAAGAAGTCCTATTGTCAAGAGCAAACTTCAGTACCATAAGTTAAGTTCTTTATAAAATTGTTGACAATTAAAATCATTAACTTATGTGAAAAAATGGGGGGAGGTAGTATCTGTACTGGAGAGTCAAGTATCTAGTGGAGAGGAAATTAAGCGAGTCGTGAATTAGCAGACTAGTAGACTTGTTTCCGTTCCTTTATTCCGCCCCCTTTTTTTTGTGCTATTGGACAACAGTTAATTGTTTCTCGAGCTACGTGAACCGCTTTAATTTCCGGCCGTTAACGCTTCTAATGTTTTCAGGTGCTTTTGCCAAACAATACAATCCAGACGAAGATAATCCCAGTAATCTTTGTAGTCTGTGTCAGAGGGAAGATTGTCCTCCTAATACGTCCGAAAAGTACTTTGGGTATAAAGGTGCATACGTTTGCTTGGTAGAGAAAAGGGCGCAAGTGATTTTTGTTCCTCATACGACAGTATTCGACTATACTGGGATGTTAAATGACTTGAATCCTGGACTAGACTTTAGGCTGCTTTGTCCTGATGGTACCAGGAAAGGTATGGAGCCACGAGATACAATCGATGTATTTTGCACTAATATTGAAATTGTTGAATCTTATTAATATAAAACCACCACCCATCATATGTTTATTGTTGATAACCCTCTCCGATCCCCTATAATTACATGTCTATTGAGGTGCATTCATTTGTAAACATCACTTATCGGCCACTTTTCCTTCCTTCCTTCCTTCCTTCCTTCCTTCCTTCCTTCCTTCCTTCCTTCCTTCCTTCCTTCCTTCCTTCCTTCCTTCCTTTTTCTCTCATCCTTTCTTTCTTCTCATTTTTAATTTATTTCTTTTCACAGATGTCGGGGACTACCCGACATGTAACTTAGCCAGAATACCCGCCAGCGTAGTCATGACAACAGATACTGGTAAACAACAATTCAGAGTTCGGGGTTACAGATTGTTTCTTCTTGAGCTCGAAAAATTCCTTCAAGACAAGAAACATTTATTTCAATTATTCGATTCAACGCGATACAAAGGCGTAGACCTACTTTTTCACGACAAGACAATTAATCTTGCTGATATTGGCGAGAGAAATACAACAGACAAATGGCTAGGAGCTGACTATAAACGAGCTTTAAAAGCACTGGATTCATGTAAGAAGAACGTCAAAGCAGCTCCTAGATCTAATGCAGTATCAGTCGTGCTGCCGCTTGTATGGTATCGACTAATACTGGCTATTGTTATATTTATGACGTCTTAGGATTTTATTACCACCAATGCAGTCACGTGACAAGGACAGCCAATCACCGTCGTGATATAATCAATCGACCAATCATCACGCTGCTTTTATGAAGTCTAATAAAAACTGGGCTGTTGCCGTGTTTATAATGATGTTACCATGGAAACAAATGGTATTTGAATTTCTTTGAGTACATATTCTTAAATCAGTGCCAAAATTAATTCATCTTGTGGATCTCATGGACCAATCAATGCGCTTCTTCTAGAGAGCAGTTTTTATGTGATATTTTTATAATTATATCGACACAATAGTGTAACCTTGGAAACGACATTTATTTCTAATATGTGGGAGAACATTTTAAAAAGACAGTATTACCATGCATACAATATACTAGGAGTTTTAAAATTCAATGCTATTAGGTAGATCTCCAAAAGACTCAGTTGTCGCAGTTTCTTTAAGCCATCCTAAACACTTTGTAACTAGTAATTTATTATGCAAGACGCCTATAATGTTTTGTTAAGGCCACTGACCTGGAATTAGCCTGCACACATACAAAAGATAGAGAGATAATTTATTAGATAGCTTATTTCTAGTGGTTCAACTTAACCTCTAATTTGACATTTTGATCATCGTTTCTTTATGACTGAATGGAAACGTTTTTATGGTTTAATATTTCTGGATATAGACATCTCATTTCTGAGGCTTAAGCATTTGAAATCTGATAATGAAGTGACGTCAACCCAAGAATTATTAAATATACAAAAACAGAGATAATTTCTACCAGTTTTCCATTTGTATAACATTTTCCATTTGTATGACATTTTCATTGCTTAACTACACAGTATTGTGAGTGATTTTGCTACTTCACTCAAACGCACTTGTTACACTGAACTAAATTGAAAACAAAATTAGGCAAATTTCTGGGTTGACGTTACCTCAATCATTCATCATTCATTCGCATCGTCATTCAAGAATATTGAATCTTCCAACTTTTCAATTCATGAAGAAAACGATTATTAAAATTTCAAATTAAAGGCACAAGCAACATACACAGACTAAGTAATGTAATGCTTATTAGCAGTGCTCGCCTTTTCAGTAGTGACATAAGCATAAGCACAAGCAACTTACACAGACTCAGTAATGTACTGCTCATTAATGAGCCAAAACGCGCGAGTAAATTTACTCAAAAACTTGAGTAAATCGGTGCATCCACAGTAACTCACCTGCATGTCTGAGTAAAATACTCATTATTTGAGTAACTGAGTAAACTTTACTCAAATAACTGAGTAAATTTACTCGGATAAGTAAGTTATTGTGGGTGCATCGATTTACTCTAGTTTTTGAGTAAATTTACTCGCGCATTTTTGCATTGTAAAGCAGACTCTCCACACATCGCAGAAAACACTCGCAGAGCTAACGAGTACCCGTTGGGAATAAAATCTATTGTTCAAAATTTCGCTGCGAGTAAAAGTGATCGCTGCGAGTGCTTTCTGCGATGAATGGACAGTCTGCTTTAGCAATACTTATCCTTTATCACACCTCATGCCATACTGAGTCTGCATATGGCTTGTTTGCTTTTGCGGTGATACTTATGTCGCTAGTGTAAACCAGGCTTAAGGAAAATCTCAAAGATTGCCAGTTCAGCACATGTAGGTGCTGCAGATGTCTGTCCTTTTACGTTCAGACAAGTTTTGATAGACGATTATTTAAAACGTATATTTATATTATTTAGAATTGGAATATTAGATGTTTACTTGCGTCAGGACGTTAGGGTATTCACTGATTCGTCAATCAATTCAATTTGTTGAAAGGAGCGGCGTAGCCTATGTAAAAGCCTCCTCCCCCCTCCCCCCATAGGGCATTTGCACAGGCTATTCTAAACGATAACTATGTCAAATAGAATCAAGAGAGCATAAATAAGAGAGGGAAACCTGTTTATGGGGCGCGCGCCGTGATGATTCCCATCTGTGCTATTTTTAGTAACCGGATGCAGTTTAATTTTTGTCTTACCCTACTCCCGTGCGTCATAATTTGACACTTCCGGACACAGAGAACCGTTTAGTGTAGATTTGAGTTTTCAAAAACAGCGTTAAAATCAAAGTTGCTGTTGTTCATATCGTCTACCATCAAAAGTGTGTACTTTCTGATTACAAAAGAACGATTTTGATGAGAAATAAGGCAAAAACGTCGAGGATTTTGTTGTGTTTTTGAAATAAATTTTAGCGGAAATGCGCGCGCTACACGTCATCGAGCGCGCGCTTAGGTTTATTCAAAAATTTTCGCTCATTTAGATGAGAAAAACTCGTTTGTTTTTATAATTTTTTGGTGTAAATTATTAATTGGGCATCAGATGGCTTTTTCGTGGAATCTACAATATATTTGGTATCGATTCTGTGATTTTATGAAGCTCAAATCGCGAAATTCTACTCGTTCAATTTTTTGACGCACGGGAGTAGGGTAAGACGAAAATTAAACTGCATCCGGTTACTAAAAATAGCACAGATGGGAATCATCACGGCGCGCGCCCCATTAACAAGTTTCCCTCTCTTATTTATGCTCTCTTGATAGAATACAGCGCGATCTCTCGATCAGCAGTACCAAGAAGACTGAGACTCCGTGTGCTCCCTTATAAAAACCTTTTGAAGCCAAATATGAAGTTTTACGTAATTGAGCTATTTTTAGAACTCAATTCGAAGAAATTATGCTCCCCCCTGAAAGCGACTGCATGGTAAATCTTTCAAAATTTCAACGCGCGCAAGTGGCTGGTGGTACGTCTAAAAAATGCGAGCAACTCGTCACATCACGTGACGCGTGTGTCTAAGTCTCCAGGGTCCGGTTGTACGAAGGGTGAATAGCGCTATCCAGCGGATAAATCCTTATCCAGCGGATAAAATCTATACAAAATCTATACAGTGGATAACTCTTATCCGGTGGATAACTTTATCCAACCTTCGTACAACCGGGCCCAGGTTGTACTACAGGCAACCCAAGCTCAAAACTTTTTCTCACTTGAAGTAATTTTGAATTTGTTTCTGAATCCAAAAATCCAGTCAAATGGCTCTAGTTTTGAGTTTGGGTTGCCTGTGGTTGTACTCTCCTGGTAATGCATATATATAGAATGAGTTGCGTGACGATTTGAGGATCCGAACACACGATATATTCAATTTGTCCTGCGACGTTGCGCGCAATAAGCCCCTAGCGTGATGACATTTAGTGCCCCTCTATGCCAGAATCCTTTTCAAGAGCCGCCTTTCATATTCAAATATTAAATTCCTTCGAGAATACAAGCACAATTAATAAGCCACTTCACGTTTTCGTCCGCCATTTTGAATTGGGGCAAACGCGGCAAAATTTATAGAAATCTGAATCCCTTTGACTTACCATAACTCGCCTCGATTTTGTCGGATTTTCAAAATTTTAACTTCAATGATTTGCAGACATGCATGCCATATGCTGGACTGAAAATAAGACCAATACAAGTATTTTAAATACGTTTTTCTGCAGATCAATTTTTTTCGCGAATTATCTTAATATTTACATGAACGTTTTATTTTGAAAACAAAAATCCTCTGTTTCTCATCTTGTAGTCTTTCATGTAAACAGGCATAAATAACAAAGCCAATATCATTTCAAACAAACAAAATTTTTAAAAATACGATAAAAATGAGCCGAGTTATGGTAAGCCAAAGTGATCCAGATTTCTATAAATTTTGGCGTGTTTGCCCCAATTCAAAATGGCGGACGAGAGCGTGAAGTGGCTTATTAGTGAACAAAAGCTATACGAAAAGGTTTCTGGTATAGAGAGGAAGTTAAAACGCCATCCACGCTTGGGGCTTATTGGCTTAAAAAGGGGAGCCAAGCTAAGATTCACAAAGGTGAATTTTAATGACAAGATAAAGTCAGAAACACAAAGCTGCAGCAACCCCTAAACAATGCAATTGGTTGTGCGTAACATTGTAGAAGTACGGCTCGTTTCTACGTTTGCAACGGCATATTTCACATGACACGGCGGGTGAATAACGCATTGCGCATGCTCGAGAATTCGGCGGAAATTCGCGGACGCGTTCGTGGTTACAAATAAAAGTACCGTCGAGTCGTGTCTTATTCGAATTTCTCGTGTATTATTTGACTAGGGAAAGAGAACAACTAAAGCGATGCTTTAAGAAAAAATAACCACTAACTTTTCACGAACAGCCTTAACTTTCAATATTTACTAAACCTCCAATGGTTTTATTTAAAACTTCCGAGTATGCGCAATGCGTTTTTCACTCGTTTCCGTAACAGGTACAAGGTTGGGCACACGGTGCAAAACTGCTGTTGCGAGCAGAGTTTCATTAAAGTGATTAAAGTGTGTTCGGGCCTCAAGGCGATGTTTCAAGCTGTCTTTCTCTAAAATTGATCTTGCTATAGCGCTGTGAGACAAGTTGCTATCGTTGCAAAGAGTATTCGCATTGATTGTAGCAACTTATTTCACATGAATTTGACGCAAAGCAGGATATGTTACAAGCTGAAATGTTTCGTGCAACGTGTTTAATTCTCAACCCTCCACTGCGACACCAATTCAAGACTAAAAGCGTGTAACAACATTTTAAAGAATGGCTGACTTAGTATGGGATTGGCTATCAAGTATATATCTATCATGAAGACTTGTATCTAGATCAGTGAAAAGTTGTATATTAAATAAAGTCATTGATTAAAAGCAAATTTTACCTTACGATTCTGTCAATCATCCTCCCTCTTACAAAATATGGTTAATACAATCTTCCTTCTATGGAATCAGGTTGTGCGAAAACAACACTTTTTACGAGGCATTTTCTGATGTGACTCGAGTTGCTGAATTCGGTTTGCGACCTGGGCATCCCATAATATTGCTTGAAATTACATTGTTCAAAATGGCGTCCATATCGGTAAAGGTGTTTATTATTGTGGTTGACGTTTTCAGTGTGCATTGAGGTTCCAGGGTCTTTGTGACGCACACGCCACCTCCACCAGCACGGGCTTCCTGTGGTGATAATACCGGATTATTTTGATGGAGTGTAATATTTCAGGACTGTCTGTGTTCTGGTAAATAAATAAACACTGTCAGTCGTTAAGGTGGCCGTCAAAGATAACGTAAAACTGGTCTGAAGAGAGAATACAATGCCAGCCAGTCTAATAGTTAGTTAATCGTATTCGAGATCCCAGCAGACTAGGATGGTAAACTAGACTTTCAGTAAGTAGTTATATGCTTGTCATAGTAATTGCCATAGTATTCAGTGATATTTAGCACCATTGGTGACTTTAACTGACTGCAGATACTCGCAACGACTGCATTGATTTGTAACTTTTTCGTTACTATATATAGAATAATATGGCTAAAATTACACGCTATATGAAGCATATAAATATCAGCCTAGACATCTACACTGAGTAGCACAGTTAAACATTGTATACCATGGTACATGACTAGTACACTTTTGTGTGCGTACTAACGGGGGTTTACTTGGTAGATACGATATATATATATATATATATATATACTGACAATGTAAATTTCTAGAAGCGCGAGACTAGACTAGTATTTTGATTTCAGTTTGTTGATATTTGGTAGCACAATGGAGTTCATACGTTTGTTTATATATTGCAATCTAGAAATCTATCCGTTATTCGATTATCACTTTTCCAATCGACACTGAGAACCACAGATATTAACTGTATAGTTTAAAATATGATTCGCTTAATTACTAGAGGCTTAAAGTGTGAAAAACTTTCTGATAAAAATACAAGGCAGCTGTTTAGACAATATTTGTTGACAACACAGGAATTTCAAGACAAGCACGTTTGCTTATCACCGGGTTATCAATCTAAGTTTTGTAATGATAAGACAGCGACCATATAAAACGGTAATAAAGTCAATTTTATAAGTGCTTAAGCCTCTAAAAGAAGTGGTTTATCCGTTAATCTTCAGCTTTCTTCCAGTGGAAGATAATTTCATTAGAAAACTGAAAAACACGCCCTGTCTATTGTGCCGTTTTGTTTCCAAAGATAAGTTCACTTGGCCGGGTTCATTAATGCATGGCTGAGAAATTCATTCTTAGCTTTTAGTTAGCATAGCTTTCATGGAAATAGGTTTGTAACTTTTGAAATCCTTTGTCATATAAAGTTTATTATTCATTATAGTTTCGGCCGCAGAAATACAGTTGGGTATTTTTGAAACTAGGTAGCTTCTTTGTTTTGTGTTTTTGAAATTAGCTTGCATAATTTTCAAATGTCGTATTAAAAAAGTTTACTTGTGTTACAGAAAGAATTCCGTGTTTTGATTCATTTGTACAAGTGAAACAAAGTGTACAATGCTAAAGGCTAAATACAAGCGACAGTGCGAGACAGAAGACACCCTCTGGTACCTACCCTCTGGTACCTACCCTCTGGTACCTACCCTCTGGTACCTACCCTCTGGTACCTACCCTCTGGTACCTACCCTCTGGTACCTACCCTCTGGTACCTACCCTCTGGTACTCAGGGTAGATTTTCACGAAGGAAAAATCCATTTGTAATAGAAAATCTGTTATAGAAAATTTGCTCTTGCTCTTTGCTCAGCTGCGCCTTGCCTTAAGCCAGTTTCACTTGACGAAGGTCAAAACTTTACGTTCATTGGCCCTCCAATGGTTTACCTTGCTAATGTTGAGAAATATTTCCAGCTATATTTCCCCCCCCCCCCCCCCCTTCCCCCTATTATTATTTTTTTTTTAATTTTTAAGAGGAAGAGAATTGTGAAAAAATCAAAAACCTCGAAGAATGGTTTTGGAAATAAATGTACAAGTGACTACCGAAAGGAATTCGCCTTCTTACATATATATTGTGTACAAGTGAGGAAAAAAAGTGTACAATTCCAAGTAAAAAAGGTTTCAAACTTTACGTTTGAAAAATCATAAATGTGGTTTTCCAGCGATAATTTCCCAAAAATGTTTAATTTTTCGCTATTTTCAAGGCGAATAGAATTATGAAAATTTCAAAAACTAGAACATTAATATAAACAGCAAATTACAAAAATAATTGTGAGCAAAATGGCGAAGAATTATCGTTCAAGTCGTAACATGTCGACATTTAAGAAAATTTTTCTCTGCTTTGAGAAATATCAACATTGTTTGCTTACTACACTTAATTTATTATTTTTAGAAAAAATATCAAAACAACCCCATGAACTTATTTGTTTTTAATTACGAAATATTTCCAACGTGTGAGGTTTTATACTTCGAATTTATTGGCAAATCTTGAGGCTCAGGAACCTGTTGTACTTTTTATTTCTTAATTGACCACAACACGCCAAAATATTACCTTTATAAAAATTTAAATTAAAATGAAGAAAAAGCAGTTTACATTGCTTTTGACTTGACCTTATCTTTTTTGACAGCTAAAACTGGAGAACTCACTGCAGTTCTTGGTAGTTTTCACCTGAGTGACATATTGTACGTTTTTTGTTTATCTTTGTTGAAAAACAAGATATTTTTTGCTAATGAGTGGTAAATTATATACAATTAAAAGTATTAAAAAAACATTTCATTCATTTTTCTAAAATGAAAAGTCGGTATCATGGAGGTCGTGAATTTGTTCATGACCCCAGTTTCGCTAAATAATGGTTTGTTTTCAAAATCATCACTCAATTATGAACCTGGTTGTAATTACGAAAGAGAAAAAAGAAATTCATTTGTGATTTATTGTCACTGTTTTACGCAAAGATGACAAAGAAAGGATTAACATATATAAATAAAGACATCGATTTAAGCCTCAAAGATCTCGAATTGTCATGAAAGGAAGAAAGCTGTCCAAACCAAGTTTATGTTCAGGATAATTTTTGAGCTCTTAGTTACGGTAATAACTCAACTTCCCTTGTAATAAGTCGCTGATTATTTAAAAACGTAGATAATTTCCTTTCAGGGATTATAATTGACTGTTTTGTTCAATTTTTTTCCGTTACAGGTGCTAAACTTGGATTCCCCGAAAATCAAGAACAATTTTAAGTGTTGAAATCAATTTAAGAAACCTTTGGAAAAAGACCTGCACTGAAAACTTTAACACTATCAAACAACGCGTCAAACTACGAAATACAACATATAAGAATTGGTCACTGGGACATTGGTATTTAAGCAAATGGAAGAAGGATTTCAGATTTTCATCTCTTTGCCGACGGACGATGTGTGTACCGTAAGAGGCTTAAGCGAAGACACTCGAATCTATCAGCTGAAATCACGGGTTGAACTCAAAACTGGAATCCCAGGAGACATCCAACATTTGTACTTTATGAACAAGGAGTTATATGACACAAACACGTTGGCAGACGTTAAACTTAAGACTGGTTGTATCGTGCGAGTCAAGCTTGAGTCAACATGGTTGAGTTTGTTTGAGGCTTGTTGGAGAGGGGACATTTATGAAGTGTTTCAAAACGGGGTGCAATTTTTAGATGAAAGAGAGTTCCAGGGCTATAATATTTCGTTATGGAATAGAATAGTTATACAGAGAGCAACAAACGCTTTGTTAATTGCTTCACATAGAGGGTTTTTAGGCTTAATTATTGAGCTGCTGAACCACGGTGCGGCAGATATAAATGGAAAGACACGGTTTGGAAGGACTTCACTTCACGTAGCGGCATATCAAGGATTTGTTGGTTGTGTTTCTCTATTACTATCTGAAGGAGCTCTGTCTAATCAGGTTGACTGCAATGGTAAAACTCCTCTAGCCCTTGCGTGTGAGAATGGTCATATATATTGTGAGAGAAGACTTTGTTTGTATCAGATGAGCTTAAAGGCCCTTGGTGAACTGTCACGGAATTCGTGTGCAGATGGAAGGACAACATCAGAGTCATCAGAAAGTGTAGAAGGAAGGTTTGTGTGCTGTGAAAACTGTTCTTTGTTTTCGCTTCATGTTTTCTTTTCTTTTCTTTATTTCGTTTCTTTCAGTTTAGTCTGGCTATTTTAGCTTTTGCTACGCTACAAAATATATACTGAAAAACATCATTATTTTAGCCAGAAATTCGGAGATTTTAAACTTTCTGTGAAGAAAGGCAATATTTAAAGAAATATTTTTCGCCTCCACAATCATGGTGTCCAATAAGAGTGGTAAAGATTATATTTATTTTCTCTTCTTGGATGTTTAAATAGGCTAAAAAGCTTCTTTTCGTATCGTTGCAGGTCTTCTTCAAGAAACTCCGCAAAGTTTCTCCGTCCAGTTGCTAATAAAGCGGTACTATTGAAAGAAGCAGAAGAAAAACACGAGAAAGTGAGTATGTTCATTTCTTCATATAAAGAAATCGATTGTTAATTATCTCCATGACAACTCGTCCCTTAGACACCTGGCGGCATTACTTGGTGAAAGATGACAGTATAATCCCAAAACGTTGTAAATGTTAGTTTTGGCTCTGTCCGCTTTGATGGTCGTTTTGATAATAGAAATAATATAAATGATTAAGTCACATTCTCCAAGAAAAATCACTCAGCGATGATGACGCAAGCGGATGCGCAAATTTACGAAGGATTTGACGTCACCGTTTGACCTATTATACAATAATTGGTACATTACGCGCGCTCTGATTAGTCGAGAGCCATGTGTAATTACAATACACACGCATATATGACGTCATTGAATCTTACGCGCGCTCTGATTGGTTAAAATCTTTCCATGAATATTATATAAAATAAGTAGATTCCATTTTCCGTGAATCTGTACTCTAATAGATGCCCAAAAAACGTCAAAATGTGGCGAGAACAATAGCCACGCCACTTGGCTTCGTCTCGTGGCGTACCTTTTGTTCTCGCCACATTCTGACGTCATCTGTGCATCTATTAGAGTACCGAGACGCACGGAAGAATGGAATCTATTTGTTAAACAGCGCACTTGTCAGAATTTGCGAAAAACGCTTATAGCATATACTGTCAATAATACACTTTTTGGAGATGAAAAACAGAAACATGTTCTATAAGATTTTTTGTTGTCTGCTTTTGCGCAAATCGTTTGCCCCTGTTTGCCGTCAAAAGCAGAAGTGCACAATAAACTTCATAACAACTACACCGATCCAGCTGAGTTGACCTTCAGAGCAAGCTTAAGGTCTTCCAATCAGGATCAAGAAAGCAATATGACATTTTGATTAGCATTTGGTCGAGTCCATCCTTCTTTAAATTGATCAAAAAAGCTAGCTGCACTTATGAAGGAATTTTATTTCAATTGACCATAAAAAACTTCTTCGTACTATCAGTCTCTGCTCTACTGATGCTAACTCAAAATAGCTGACCCATGATTCCTTGCGGGTAACGAGATTTACTCAGCTGGATTTTAACAAAATCGCTGATTACTTCCCACAGAAAATTGAGCTTCATCTACCTAGTGTTCACACCACTGACGACCGATACAACACGAGTGACAAACCAGAACACAAAGAACAATCAAATCGAACTCCTTTTCCCCTCGTCCAAATTGCTGAGAAATACAGGAAAGAGTTCAAGAATTTGAATAATTCAAACCTTCCAAATGTGGACGAAAAAAATCGTAATACGAGGCCTCTTACAGCACCAGTTCCTACTCGGTCAAATTATGACGAGCAGAAGGCTAGATCGAGAAATGCACTGGAAATGGTTGAAGAAGCGAATGCTGTTGCAATCGAAAAAGAAACATCAGACGGAGAGAGCCAGGGAGATTTTCACGAACGCAAGGAAGATGCACAAAGTACGTAATCATATTTGATTTTTCTTCATGATAAATACATGATGTAATAAAGAGTGTCACCTTTCAGATTCTTTGGATTCAATACCAGCAACAGTTACCATGGAAACGGAGTCCAAAGAGCCAACCCGAACAAAAGTCAATCAAACAGTGAGTTCTCCAGCTACCACGGAGAAAACAGACGACCAAAAAGAAAGGTAAGAATGAGTAACGTCTTGTCACCTCTGTGACGTGTAACTAAGGGGAAAGGAGACAAAAACAGGAAATCCTCTTATTTCTAGCCTGTGTAGCCGGCGACTTTTTTTTCTCTCTCTCTCCCAAAAAGCACAGGCTATTCTCTTTTTTTCCTCCTTTTCTCTCCTTGCCACTGACACCGTCACAGAGGTAACATAAAAATCAAACTGATTGATTGACTGACAGACTGACTCAGTGATTGAATTTTACATAGACCACAATCAAGCAGATTTTCACCAGTACGCCATCTTGATTTGGCTATCTCAAATACTCGAGAGCGGAAAAACCAAGAGCACCAGGCACTTAAATCAGAAGCCCCTCTATCACATGACTTACCAAGCCCTTCAGACGAGCCCACGAACTATGAAGAATTTATCGACGTATCGGAAAATGCGTACAGACCTCGAAAATCTGCGCAATCGTTTGAAGACTGGCTTGAAAAGAAGAGAAACCAGGGGCAACTGCGGCCCGTGACTGCTCCAGTGCCAGAGAAAAGTAAGATGGGTAAAAGCATTGATCCGGAAGCTTTTAAAACTTGGTTGGACAAAAAGAGACGAGGCAGTCATTACAGAAGTAATTCAGAGTCCAGTGGTAGTGCACCCAAGAAAACATATATAAGCTCTGGTTTGACGTTTGAAAGGTGGCTGGAAGAGAAGAAGAAACTAGCAAACAAAGAAAGTGAAAATCACTTGAGGGAGTCACATGATAGTGGTAAGCGCGCGCGTGTAGTTTTGGCGGGAAAAACGTACGAGGATTGGTTGAATGAGAAATTCAAACAAGTGCGATGTACAAGTAAAGACGAAGAAGAAGATAAAAAAGATGGACCAAAAAGTGGGAAAACTTTTGAAATGTGGCTTTTAGAAAAACATAATCAAAAACAAATTGAAATAATTCATAAAGCAACCGAGGAAAAAGAAAAGCAGCGGCAAATGGAATTGGAACAATATCAGAAATATTTGAATCCAAGTTATCGTACTTTCGACGAATGGCTCGCCATTAAAAAGCAAGAAAATTTGCTAGAGCGTGTACGCGTCGAGAACGTGCCGAAGGAAAAAGTACTCAGCAGCGAAGATAGAAAGAAAGATGCTAATTTAGTCTTCGATATATGGCTTACGATGAAGTTTGTTCAAGAAATAAAAGAAGAGGAAAAGAAATACGATGAAATGAAAGAAAAATGGGACAGGAAAGAGAAGCAGAGAGCGGCTTTAAGAAGAGCCATTCATATCAATAAACTCATGAAGAAACAAGGCGAAAATCGTAGAAAAGTTAACGAGGACAGTTGCAAAATGCTTAGTAATTCGTGGGGATGATCGTGGAAAATTTCTCGAAAGAGTTTCACAGAAAAGTATGTATGTGTATAGTTTTGTACAGCCTGGGGAAAATCGAGGCCAAGGATAGTAGACGAATTAAGGACGGCTTTGTCTCAGTCAATTACATATTATTGAAGAACAATAGAACGTTTATAACTCTGGCTGGCCCGGTCATATAAGATGCACCTTTTCTTGCAACGTGCGCACAACAAGATGGCTCCATTTCAGTCTTCTTGGAGAGTAAGGCCCGGATGAAACGAGAAACAAGGACTTGCGCCTTCATTTGACCGCCAACTTGCATCGACTTGCTGCTACTTGCATTAACTTGCGAGCAGTTGGAGTGTGCTCAAATTTGATCGCAAGCTCAGTAGATGCAAATTTTGGCTCGTTTGAACGGTCACCACGCTAGTCTTCACAAGTTGTTTTTCTTGTTTTTTCATAGTCCAAACTTCTACACATTGCATCTCTCACAAATAACTCAAACAAAAACCAAACTGATTTTCTTCTTGTCCTTTAGGTAGCTGATTTTTATTGAAGAGTTTTGAAAATCTTGCGTTGACTTGCGCTGAGCGGTGTTCAAACGAGACGAGCAAGTCGCAAGTCAAGACCTGCGTTGACTTGCTCCGCTTTGCATTTTCGTTTGATCGGGCCCATTAAGGGTCACGTTACAGCTTTCGCTGTAACATTGCACGCAGCGTTGCACCGTGTGTCCAACCCTGCAATATTGCGCGCATTTGTTGTAGGGTTGGGCACACGATGAAAAAATTGCCATGAAAAGTTGCATGACGCGTTAAGTTCGTTTTCGTTTGAAAGTGCCTATATTTCGATGCGCTTTGGACTTGTGTTCATACTTAAAAGATCAAAAATACTCATAGTACTCATCCAAAATCCATTGATTCAAAAAGACTTTTCATAAAATGGAGACAATTGAAACACGGAGCGTATTTGAGTGGACAGCGAAAATGGAGCAGTTCGACAAACGCTCACTTCATTCACACCGCGTGAATTCTGATTTTGTCTGATGGGAGGAAAGAAAAACAATAGTATTTAGTATTCATGGTGGGATATCGGTGTATTCGAGTGTTTTAGTACATTATGGACAGAAAAAACGCTATTGAAGTGGCACGTAAACACGAAGCGTTTGGTCAAAATAGCTTGCGTCACATCCGGACTTTTCCTCCGTTAAGTCGGGGGAAAAGTCCGGATGTGACCCAGGTTAGGTCAAAATGGAGCGTTCCGGAAACCCATTATTGTGACCGTAGCCGAAATGTGAAGGCGAATCTTTAGCGTACATTGCGATCTGACCATTATATAGAGAATTCACTAAGTGGCCGTAGCAAAAGCAAATGAAAATGAACTTCAAGGAAGTTCATAATTCACTAAGTGAATTGAAATATTATGTAGATGAAATAGGAATCATAATACTAATGTTTAAATGGAATTTTAATAGCTGTTGTAAAACTCTTTTTTTTCAGTAGTTATAAACAACATGTAGAATTGAATTCACTGTTTTTACAATTATCCATAAAACCTTCTTTTACTTTTCCTATATATACCCTCCCTCTCCCCTTTCCCCCTATATAGGAAAAAAACGGCAGAAACCAGAGGCAACCCAAGCTCTAGGACACAAAAGAACAATCTCTCCAGTGAATCCATGAAACCGGCTTGAATCAAACTTTAACATGCTTGTTGGGGTGCTTGAGAAGGGCCCGAGGCTGGGTAGACATGGGACCAACCCACTCCAATGCTGAAACGTAGGACCAGTATTCACATAATGTCTTCATTACCGCAATATCGTTGTCTCACAAAAGTATACAAAAGAAATTTTATGTATACACCGAGAACACGAGCATTTCATTTCAAGCTAAAACTCACACATTTCCTAACATCGTAACATGCACGCATGCGCACACGTTTTTCACTAGTGTCATATCCAACTGAAGTTGCGAAGATACAGCCTAGAGTGACGCGCTCGCCCCAGGTCTCGCTCGCGCTCGCAGAGGAGCGCCTGGGTACTAGGCTGGCGAAGATACTGTCGCGATAAAATGATTTTGGCTGTAATGATTGTCCAAATTCCCCACTATGGGGGCGAGCCAACATGATCAAATCCCTCCTAATGGGGCTTCAAAGAGCTTCAAATTCGATTCCCCTTCCTGCGGGCCAGTTAGCGAAGTTTAGAAATATTATAGGATTTTTTTCCGTGGGGTAGTCCCGGTCTCGCGAGCTTCGGAAATAGAGCAGGCCCAACAGTGCGCACTTGCTTTATTACTAAAGTTCATAGTCTCTGGTCAAAAATACAAGCTAAAAGCTATTTTGTGGGACTGATTCTTTGTGCGTCGATGACATTGGTTTTTTGGAAATCCTAGTGCTGCAAACCGCTGACCAAAGCTATTTAACAAGTCAAAAAAAATGCCTGACCGGTCGGGCTTCGTTTTTCTTCAAATGCCCGACTATGCGGGCAAGTGCCTAAGTCAAATACCCGCGGGTTGCCCGGGGGGGGGGACAGGCGCCCTTGAAATTGACTGATACATCAGTGTTGAGTTCTTACATGTATCATGTACACAGAGAAAACATCCGCAGAAAAATCTGGAGACATTTTTAAGGACATTTCTTTATATGCTTTACATTAGATTAGCGTTGAAAAGTCAATTACATGTAGTATGGTTTAAGAGGGAATTTTTTTCAAGTTCGAGCAGTTAACGACAAAAACTCCTGAGTTGAAGAATAGCTGTTGTACAAAACTAAAATAATGTCTGTCAAAAAGTTTAAGTTGTTTGTAAGTAGTTTTGGCCGATGAAAGTTGAATCATAGTGTTAATCCAAAGCGAAACTTTGGATCGAAAATGAGGTTTAGGCCTTCATTTGCTCATTTCTTTATATTCAGCTTGAAAAAGCTTAATCCAAACACAACGTCAAGAAAAGGTCTTTGTACAATTTAAAAATTGAGTGTTAATCCAGAACGAAAATTTGGATTAAAACTCGCACGAAGGTCTAGTTTTTGGTGCTTTTCCCCATTATTGCTCGTCATTGAAAAAAAATCTCCTCTTAACGTTTAGCCATGCCATTCGCCTTTGGTTATTTTATTAGAGGACTAACAACTAAAGTAATTAACTCAACAACTAACTCTAAGTTACAATGCACCCCTTTTATAGGGACTTGTTGGAAAATCTAATTAAGTGACAAGCTGTCAAAATTATTGGATATTAACTAGGAAATTTCTAGAGGCGGCGCCTCTTAATAAGAATACGAAAATGACAATATTTATGCTTGAGATTAAAGTGGCTCGATATAGTTTTTTATTGACAATGCTTCCATTTTTCACTTCACGAATTGAGCAACTTACTCTTGACCAACCAAAACAGTTTTTACACCAGCTATTGAAATTGAATCAAAGTTTTGATTTTTGTCTATTTCACTTCTATTTGTGTTGCCATAGCGACGGTAAACAAAGATGGCTGAAATCAATTTTTCTAAAATTGGGTGGCATGGGTGGCGTAGCGGTAAAACGTTCGCCTCTCACTGCTGTGAGTCCAACGGTTCCAGTCACTGGATCGAGCCCTGCGGATGTCACATGTCAGTAGAGCGTGTTAGATGTATTGTTCTCTCTCTTGCCACGAGGATTTTTCACCGGATTCTCCGGTTTTCCTCCCTCCGTAAAAATCAACATGTGAGTTGAGCATTGTATGAAAAATATTCAAGTGTAGAGGTAGTGAGTGTGAGATGAAAGACGGCCCAATGGAAGATTAGCGAAAGCTAAATTGGCTTCCGTCTATAAATAAAGACTGTTTGCTTGTTTGTTTAAAATATCTCTCGAACTCGAGCAGCTCTAGACAAGGGACTACATGGGTAATAAACTACACACTAAGGCAAAGAAATTAAGGTACAATTCAAAAAAAATTATCAAGCCGTTTTTGAATAAATTTCAAACAATTCAAAAAATGAAATTTATTGATTAGCTTATTAAGTGATAAACTTACCCTAGTTCAATCACAACGATTTTCCTGTCAGTAGATAAACTGACTTCAAGGTTTTGTTTTTTGTCAGTTTCAGTGTAATTGGTGTTACCATGGCAACGATATAAAAATAAGGCTGAAATCAGTTTTTCTGAAATATCTCTTGATTTCAAAGAATTCCAGGCACCCAAGTACTATGTAACAAAGTACATACCAAGGGAAAGTAGATAAAATAGAATTGAAAACTCTTTGATTGAAGTGATTTGGAATAAAGGACCAGAAATTGGCAAATTCGCATTATTTATGTTTTCGCGAATTATTCGAAAACGGCTTGATGAAATTTTTTGAATTATACGTTAGTTTCTTTGCCTTAGTGTGTAGTTTGTTGTCCATATAGTCCCTTGTCTAGAGCTGCTTGAGTTCGAAAGATATTTTAGAAAAATTGATTTCAGCCATCTTTGTTTACTGTCGCTATGGCAACACAAATCGAAGTGGAATAGACAAAAATATAAACTTTGATTTAATTCTAATAACTAGTGTAAAAACCGTTTTCGTTGGTCAAGAGTAAGTTGCTCAATTTGTGGAATGAAAAACGGAAGCGTGGTCAATAAAAAACTATATCGAGCCACCTTAAATGTATCAAAAATCAGTTGTTGTACGATTAAAATACAATTTACAAGAAAGCGTTTGGTCATGAAAGGTCAGCCGGTACATCGGTTTAAAAGGTTTTAGGGCGCAGTTAAAGTATCGATTAACCTTAGTAAACTACAGGGGGAAAGGAGTCATAGGAGCAAGGGACACGTGCAGGCCATCGCCAAACCAACGAGGTTACGTAAGATTAAGGTTGTCAAGGTCAGTACGTGCTGGTATGTGGTTCAGATTTCCCTTTAAAACCAACGCGGGCTTGTAGAGTGATGGCACTTAATCCGTGAAATAGATATTAGTCCAACAGACATTAGTAAACACTATTTCCATTGTTTTTTTTTTTTTGTTTTGATTAGACTATTAGACATTGACAGACAGTTTGTGACTTTGAAGTGCTTAGATGATGCTTTCTAAACAAATCTATTAATATTATCTTACCGTTGTATATATATTTTAATATTGTTGTATTTTATCTAGCTTGTATTTTCCCGCAATTCAGTTTCATTTCTGCCATGGGATTTAATAAAGTTATTTATTTATTTATTTATTCATTCATTCATTCATTCATTCATTCATTTATTTATTTATTTATTTATTTATTTATTTATTTATTTATTTATTTATTTATTTATTTATTTATTTATTTATTTATTTATTTATTTATTTATTTATTTATTTATTTATTTATTTATTTATTTATTTATTTATTTATTTATTTATTTATTTATTTATTTATTTATTTGACTATTAGATTTTGTTTCACGGATTAAGTGCCATCACTCTAATGCAATAATTTGAATACGAAATGTTAGATTTTTAAATGCCTTTGTCATATTGATCCCACCATCGCACACCTTGGTTAAAATCCTGATACATGACGAGCATTTTGTCTTTGTTACAGACGGAACAAAAAAATAAAAACAATATTTTTCTGAACTTTTCAATCTAATTTTACTGAATAATAACTATTGGCCTATTTACACGCATACTCCAAAAAAAAAAAAAAAACCCTAGAGGGCCTATTAGAGAGTTATTACTCTGCTCTGGCCCCAAGTTTCTGTGTCAATACACCTGTAAATTATATATTAAGTGGTACATTAGTCTCTACTACTGAACGTCCCTTAACAACGATTAACTCTGTAATTGTTTAGTCTAAGATTTTCGAAAGATCAGTCTTGCCAAAAATCGTACTTCAGAATAGTGGAACTTATAAGAAATAATAGCGTGTTATTAGCTTTTAATGGTTAAAATGATAGTAATGACATCGGAGAATAACAGTGGCTGCACGTCGTAACGCGAAATTTTAGATCTGCTCTCTCTCTCTCTCTCTTCTCTCTCTCTCTCTCTCTCTCTCTCTCTCTCTCTCTCTCTCTCTCTTACTTTTTCAGAATAATTCCCATGATATCAAGCGGTTCAGCCAAGTCCTTCACAAGATAATTCAGCACTTCGTCGCTCAAGGAATGTTTCATCAGCTCCTTTTTGATCTGCTCTCCCCTGGTCTCGGTACTACACAATTCCTTCAAGTCAAACTGCACCTTTGGTTTGTCTTGATATCGGTATCGTTTTCTTGCACTTTTTGTGGGAGATTTTCTTGGTGTTGGGCACTTTCCTGATGGTAATTTTTGTTGGCAACACGGCGCCGTCTTTTCGACGGACACTCCTAGTTCATCTTCAGAACTTGTAAATGTTATCTCGTCTTGATCATAAAGATTAATGCCTTCTTTCTCCCTTCTTAGGTTGAATTCTTGCTTATTGGTAGTCTTTTCTGATGGTAATTTTTGTTGGCAATCCGTCTTGTCAACGGACACTTCTTCTTCAGGGCTGGTGAGTTCTGCCTTGCTTTCATGAAGATTCAGTAAGCCTTTTTTCTCCATCTTTGTTTTTTGTAGTCTTAGACCGAGTTCTTAGGTACTCTTGATGTTAAGTTATGTAAGAGAATGGCAGTCTAATCAAGGTAACAAGGTTTCAGCTAACTGGCAATGAGAGAATTTTGGAGTTTAATCAAATAGCTGATTGGTCGACCGAAGGATTTTTTTCACGCACGTATGTGGACTGTCACTCATAGCTTGTATGCACCTTATAAGGAGTGGACCATTAGAAATCGTGGGAGGGTGGTGACAATTTCCCGTCATTGTATTACAGAATTTGCATTGCTACAATTTACAGAATGTATCATTTCTACATGGGTACATGGGCAACATGGGTACACTAATAAATATTTATAATGGAGAACAGACCAGATTTTATACTATTTTCTGATAATCAACAACAATGTCTACTCTGTAGAAATTAAGAACCTAATTAAGAACCTACTTAGCCTAAACTGTCAATAAGTACCCCATAATACAAGAACCTGTTTTGTCAAACTCTGAAAAAAGTAGGTTCTTACACGTTTTTACTGTAACGCATTTTGGAACGAACAATGAGATCATTTCTCGTGATTTTTAAATGTATATATATTTTTATATTCAAATTTGTTAATTTATTTATTATCAATTTTTTAAAATTTATAGTTAGCGTGATAACTGTAGTTATAGTAGAGTTCTTGCTAACTTAATAAATGTAGATGTAGATGTAGAAGTGAGCAAAGCGAAAGTGCTCCAAGTCAAAGTGAGCAAAGCGAAAGTGCTCCAAGCAAAGTGAGCAAAGCGAAAGTCAACAAAGCGAAAGTGTTTACAGTCAAACGGTGAAAGTTATTTCAGCCATTTTTGTAGACAGAACAATAGTGAGTTTGTCTTTTGGCGTTTGTTGATTCGACAATGGACTACGTTGCATTTTGACTTTTCGATTTACAGACTTTTGAATTTATAATTTCGGTTTTTCGATTTACGACTTTGGGGGGACATTGGGGTTTGCGGTGTTGGCATTTTTTTTAGTGCGGTGTTGCGGTGAACGAGGCTTAAAAAATTGCGGTGTTGCGGTGATCACAAACCTTGCGATGTGCGGTGTTTACGTTATTTTATGTGCGATGTACGGTGAAGCGAAATTTTTTTTGCGGCGTTGCGATTTTAAGGTCCAACAAAAATGTTTTATCACGTTCCTCTTGAAAAAATGCGGTGACGGTGTTCCGTCGAATTTTTTTGCGGTGTTGACATTTATTTTTTTGCGGTGTTGCGGTGTACCAGATCCCCCAATGTCCCCCTCTTTGAGTGACGCTTCTCGGCCACCGTACCGGCCTCTATCAGTCGCACGTTTTAGGGTTTCCTGATTTACCGCCTTAATTAAGGCTGACTTGGCACTAAGAGCCGGTACCGACCTCTATTTGTAACAGTTGGAGCTCGTTTTCAATTCTTTAAGAATTCAATAACATGATGCTATTTAGTATATAGTACTCTGATTAGTGCCTAATTAAGCCTGTTAATCTGAAAACTCTAAGACCGTAAAATATGTACAAGTGTATAAACGTAGACGGGTTGAGTAAAGAAAGAATGAATGAAAGAGAGAAAGAAAGAAAGGAAGGAAGGAAGGAAGGAAGGAAGGAAGGAAGGAAGGAAGGAAGGAAGGAAGGAAGGAAGGAAGGAAGGAAGGAAGGAAGGAAGGAAGGAAGGAAGGAAGGAAGGAAGGAAGGAAGGAAGGAAGGAAGGAAGGAAGGAAAAGAGACAGTGGTTTTCATGACCAGGAATTACGGACATCGTTTTTGAATCAATTAAAAAAATACATATATGAATAAACTTTGACGCTTCAATGAACGCATACAAATCATCGAAAAAAATTATCAGCTTGAAGCGTTTTGGAAGTGAAAATAAACGCCATAAAGATTTCACCTATTTGCTTCAAATTTAATATTGGTGATGTATAACCACCATATTTTGTGAATCCAACTACGCAAATAACGTTCGCGCTTTCGATTTAGAGATATGACGCTTTTAATATGTGTATTTTCGCAGTTTGGCAATAAAAACGCAAAAGGAACAAATTTAAAAGCAAAAAGGAATGGTTTATCATAGAGGACCAGCTGATGAAGTTGTTTTAGAGGAAAGATGATGATGTCTACTGTGCAAATCTATTTGGGCAATTTTGGTTGTGATAACTGGTCAAAGATGATCATCCTTGAAATATTCGGATTTACGCTCGCTATAAGAAGATGTATGGGGAAGTTTGTGATTTTATATATTCCTCGTATGAAAATGATCAAAAAGGAAAGGTAAGATTTTACGTTTTGAATATAATTTGTATTCTGATAGTTCTGAGAGATGTAGGACTTAATAGATTGATTTGGGCTTTTGTAAGAATTTAAGTTTCTGAAACTATATCCGCGAATCAGCCTATTTCTTTGCAAAAAACAACGCCATTTTGTTTTTCTTGTGACGAAATCCGCTGATCTATTGCGCCCGCGATATGACCGGAATTGCTGGCTGCGATGTCTGAATATTCGAATCACGTGGCCATAACCAGCGCATCATGATTTAGGGACGGACCATTAGATTTTTTTTCTTTTTTGGGGGGTGGGGGGTGGGGGTGGGGGTGGGGGGTGGGGGTTTGGGGGGGGGGGGGGGGGGGGGTCAATCTCGAACGATGAGGTCATTCACAATTCTACCAGGAGACCATGTAATGGTCCGAGATGGCACCAGAGGGGCTTATCGTCTTTTGTGGGAGTCAGACGGAGAAATTGAGTCGCGAAAATTGTACCAAACAAACTAAAATACACACAAAATGCCTACGAAATTACTCTAGATCGTGAAATTTCTCAAACCTCTCAGGGAGGTTTCGTTTGTCCGATTTGTAAATAGGAGATACTTTAGCTTTCTTTCAGTCATCTGGAAAAATGCCATGCAGTTTCGAACGTTTGGTTTATAATTTCACAAATGGATTCCGAAATATAGGGACTGGCTAATTTTAGTAGTTTGCTAGATATTTTGTCCAGCCCACTACTTTTTGACGTGTTTAACCCTTACTAGATTTTTTGTACCATCTTTTCGGTTACAAGATTAAACTCGAAATTGGCATTTATTCCTTCACTATGATATTCTTCGAATTCGGGAATTGAATATAATCCGTTTCTGGAATCTCAGATGCAAGTTTTGGTCCTAAAGAAGTAAAATAAGAATTCATTTGACTGGCTATCTCCTGTTAATCAGTAAATGTTTTGCCGGAAAAAGATAATTCATTAATAACTGTTGTATTGGATTTACGACCTAAGGAATTATATATTACTTTCCAAGTTTCCTTTATGTTACCACTGCCATTCTTTATGCCTTCATTAGGAAATTTTGATTTTGCTGTTTTGATGTGTGCATTTACATCATTTTTTGCTTTCCTGTACTCCCTCCACTGATGATCGAGATTATATGCTTAACAGCTTGTTTTTTTAAGAAATCACGTTTTCTCATTATTTGTTTTAATTCAGCAGTTAACCATGAATATTTACTCCGTACTTTTCTCTGTCTAAGTGGAGCATGTTTGTTAACTACCTCTAGAAATCAAGATTTCCATTTCCATATGTCCCACATTTCATTTGGATCATCCTGGAGGGTTGCAAAATGAAATGGAGTCTCTTTTAAATCTTTAATGAAGGCATCTGGATCAAAATTTTTGTACTGTCTTGATTCTATTATCTTAGGTTCATTTTTTGACGAGTTATGCTTTCGGATCATATCAAGCTATGATCAGATATACCTGAATATGCTCAACTCCATGACAAACTATTTTACTTGGTTCGTTCGTAATTACATGGTCTATCAAGGTGCGGTAATACGAGCAACAAAATCGTGCAACTTGTCGCGCAACATTTTTGTTGCAAGTTGTAGAGCGATGTTGCTCGTATTACCGCCCCGCGCGCAACTTGTCACGCAACAAAAATCGATGTTGCAGGTTGCGGCTACTTGGTGCAACAAATTTTCGCAACCTGCAACATCGATTTTTGTTGCGTTTTTTTCTTGTTCGTTGTTGGGGGCAACCTTGCCGGGACCTTTTGAGTCCGTTAGTTGCTCCCTCACCTAGTTTCAAACTGTGCTATTTTGTAGTTGTGTCTTTTCAGTTCGTTTTGTTTTCTCTTGTTTTTGTAAATTTGTGAACTAAGTGGAAGCTTCTAAATAAATAATAAAAATAAATAAATAAAAGACTCATTCAGCCGTTGCCGCCTGTGGCCGAACAAGTGCTTTACAGTGGAGCTCTGTATAGGAAGGAAGGAAGGAATTAAGGAAGGGAGGGGGAGGAGGAGGGAAGGAAGGAGGACTCTCTTGACACAAAAGAAATATCTAGGACATTGGACAAATGATTCAATATTTCCTGCAACAATGCATGCAACACAGTTGCACTGTGTCCACCTCTGCCATGTTGCATACAATGTTGCTGAAGTAGAAATCGATCCTCACAACAGTTCTAAGTTAATTAAGGATCGAGTTCTACAACATTTTCTGCAAGATTGTGCTCAACATTGCAGAGGCGCACACAACACAACTGTGTTGCATGTGATGTTGTAGGGTTTCCATGCCTTAAGCTCACTCTATCCAACTCTTTCCTTCTGCTTGTTGTTGAAAATAGAAGTGGGCCCAGTTCTGCATTAAGTGCAACGAAAGTTACTGTAGTGATTGGCTAAAAAGTCTCTTTTAATTCTTCAATTCTACAGTGCTGTATATCAGAGCTGAAATAGTGCTGTGAGCAGAGCTATATCATAACGTTTAATTTTAACTTTTATGGATATCACATTCTGTTTAAAAACCATTTCATAGATTGATTTGTGAATAATTTTGTTGTAGCCATCGTGACACTCCTGCAACAGTGCATGGTGCTCTTCTTCTCTATCCTCCTCCGCAGTCCCTCTCAGACTTTTCCTCTGTCCATTTATTCTCACAATTAAGTC
This sequence comes from Telmatactis stephensoni, assembly GCA_029948255.1. NCBI lineage: Eukaryota > Metazoa > Cnidaria > Anthozoa > Actiniaria > Isophelliidae > Telmatactis > Telmatactis stephensoni. Next base: position 245,266 of record JALIZF010001831.1, on the reverse strand, counting down.
AAAGGAAAATTCACGCTTTTGTATAAGCTCAGTTATTTATAACTGAATGTTGTCTTGATCTCGCAACCTTGACTATTAGAAGCAGAGTTTAAACGCAGAGTCTTCTGTTTTGTCAATCACATTGAAGGACCTGGTTTATTTTTAAACTTTTCACTTTTATCTTTCTTGCTTGCTGAAGAGAAAACTTGTTGATTGTGTTTGATCCGTGGGTTGTGTTCATAGGTTTGTTCTAGGGGAGCCTGACCCGTTGCTTTGGCCTTTTGTCTTTTCATTTTTTCATGGTGTTTGACATATGCACTTTCTTGGGCATTCTTGTACCCTGTGAATGTGAGAAATTATCATTATCTGTCATTAGATTACTACTGCAGAAACTTTACTAAAGCAGTGAACACTGTGTTGTACTGTTCTGTCAATATTAATGTTAGGCTCAGCTAGTCCCCACTCTGTAAAAACAAAAGAGTAATTTTAACCCCATAAAAAGGGTCGGCTTTTTTGACTCTATACAACACCTCGAAAAGAGTCGTTTTGGGCCCTTTTAGCCTGAGTTGCTGGCGGTCTGCGGCTTTTGGGGCAGAATAATTTCTTCCTTCACCCCAAAAACCACAGACCGCCAGCAACCCAGGCTAGTCCCTTTTCTCCTTGGAGGAGTCATAGCTACTCTCTACATAGGGTTTCTTTGAAAGAGTAATTTAAACTAACTCCTTGTAGAGTCACTTTGACTCTAGGAAGTGTCATTTCTACAATTTGAAAGAGTTGCTCAACTCAATCTAAGACTGCTGTCCCTACAAAGAGTTACTCTAAATTACTAATTAATAGCGGAGCTCCCGCGCGGGCCGAAGGCCCGCGCGAGCGGAGCACCATACCTAAGAAAAAATGGTAACCCATCGAGTTGATTTTTCATGGACACACAGGGAGCCCAACGGCTGTACGTCCGTCCGTACATACATACATACATACATACATACGTCCGTACATACGTCCGTGTACATCGCGATGCTGATTGGCTGATTGCTTTTTGGCGCCAACTTGACGCGCGCTGACACTTTGAAAACTGAAAATTTACAAGTTTCCTTCAGTTTTAACTTGCAAAGCTTAAAAGTAGTATTCTCGAAACCTCGTAAAAATTTAGCGATTTTGATGAACATTAATCTGTGCCAATCTTGACAGGTTAAAGCGAAAAAAACCGTACGTTTGAATTTTTTTCGGGCCTGGTGTCGTTTCAAAAACTGCTCGAAAGACGAAAGACACAGAGGATATTTTCAAAGTTGGACGACTTTTTAGTTGGATTCGTAGTTTAAAAAAATTCCTCATAATGAATAAGTCATTGAGGATCGTGTATTCTTCGTTTCGTGAAGATGCCTTCAATAAAGCTGCTTAAAAATCTAGCCAAAGTTGGAAATAAATCAAGAATCGTCTGCATTGAGCGTGAAACAAGGACCAGTATGCTTCGAAAAGACAACAAGGAAAGCACTTCAAGGTAAAGACCCTGGCCAGAAAATGATATCAAAAAGTCTCTTGTACCTATATTTGATCTTTTATCTTTGATTTGGGATTGATGACTTAAAAAAAACCTTTTATGCACGTTGAACTGTGGCCAAGTTTAAAGAAACACTCGATCAAGCCTTACATGAAAATAATGTACAACGACATTTTGTTTTACGGTGAACTTTTTGCACTAGTTCTAATAATAATAAAATTAGTAAAAAAATTGATTTTGAACTTATTTCAACCCCACTAATGTGTAAATACAGCTCAAGTTTTGGTCTGGAATTTAATGAAACAATTGACAGGAAAAAAAGAAGGAATTTTGCCATGCAAACTAGAATTGTTTTTATACTTTATTCATCTGGATGAAGTTGCTCAGTGAGCCCTGTGAAGCCTTAAATACAGACTGAAAATGCTTAATTCCTTGTTTTCTTGTTATTTCAATTAGCTGTTTTTATAATCACTTTAAATTGTATTATCAGTGTAATCTGGAAGAGAAAAGTGGGAGACAAGTATTCGCCTAGCTAGTGTGTCATTCTTTTCTACATTAAATAACAAAACAAAATAACAACAACAACCACAAAAAACAAGATGTCACAAATATAGTGAAGACAGACAAATCAATATATGTTGTTCTGTAATATTCAGGATGTCGAAAAGGTTTAATTACTTGTATCAATTTAAAAAAATGTTTTGGAGATTTTGCTTTCTATTTCTGAAAATTATGAACCCTTACAAAGTCAGTTATGAAATCTGACAGTGAATCTGAATATTAAAATTTACTGTAACAAAGGTCACTGAGCATACAAGCCCATACAATATACAAACCAAAACCAAAACTTATTTTAAAAATGCTTTTTAAATAATCTTCATTTCAACTTTTTCAATTACCACAGGAAGCCCAATTCATTTGAATCAAGAACATAAAAAAATTAAAATTGAAATTGGAGCTTTGCTTTTAGGTAGTAGTTGTTTTGAGTTGTTTTACAATTTCATCTAAAGTCATGATTAGTGTAACCTGGAAGAGAGAATTCTTGTTTCGTGTAAAGACAACTATTTATCAGTGTCATTCTACTCTACATAATAAAAAAAAAACCAAGATGCCACAATACTGTCAAGACAGAAAAATCTAAATATAATTTTCTGCAATGTCTAATTGTTTAATTGAAGGATGTTGAATTAGGTTCAGTATTTATGTGAATGAAATCAGTTTGAGGGATTTTTGCATCCTATTTCTGAGAATTATGAAGCACTACTACTAAGTCAATTATAAAATCTGACACAAATATCTGAATAAATATCACTATGGTCACTGAGTTGAAAGCCTTATAATTCTCAGGAGACTGAAGGGCAAGAAATAAAGCTTGATCTATAGTCTTTATTTCAACTTTTACAACAAAATGCAATATTTGTTTGCCTATTACCACAGCAAGCCCAATTCATTTGAATCAAAAACGTCAAAATAAAACAAAGTATTTAAAATTATTATTATATTTAAATGGGAGCTCCGCTATTAGGTAGTACCTAATTTTTATATTATTAAATTAAGAGTTACTGTAAAGTTGCTCTTGTAATAGAGTATTGGGAGTCTACCAAAGAGTCAAAACAGATCCTTGTTGGGGTCACAAAAGTGTCAAAATGACTCTTTGGGGTCAAAATGACTCCTTTGTTTTTACAGTGTGCAGGTGTACAGGTTTTGTGCACCCATCAACAGGGGAGAGTATGATGGGTGCATGAAACTCTGATGGCTGGGGACTGAGCCTACATTGATGTTATGTCACATCCAATAAAAACGATGAAACATGCTATGACACATAACAGCAAGAAACTATTTCACAATGATACCAAAGAACTCTATTACACACAGCAAAAGAGCATTTTATATTTATAATAACAGGTACAACAATGACAATGAAGAGCAAGAAACCCAGACTGACACACTTGCCTGCTTTCATGTTCTCCCAAAATCCCCCTTGTGGAGTCATGTCATGGTAGACTTTCATGTCAGGAATATCAAAGTACTTTCGCACAGATTTTAACTTTAACAATGACACTTGCCCCAGAGAGAAAATATTGGATGTAATCCAATATGTAAAGATTGCCTACAAAAATTACACGTCAATTGATTAATCATAAGAAGGCAGTTAAACCTACTCACACTACCACTGTAATCATAATTAAAATCATAGAGTAGATTTCATATATGTTAAACAGACTGTGCCATGCTGTGACTGTATCAGTGCTGTGTTGTCTATAAAAACATTCCACATTCATGGGCTGGTCAATATTTACTGCTGTTGTGGGTGGACTGGTGCAAATAGAGTGGGGCACATGTTTGTGCACTCTATTTATGAATGTTGTGTGTGAATGTATGTGGAAAAGGGGGACCAGAAAAAATTAAGCATTTTCCATTGGCACCAGCCCCTTGTTATAGAAAGGATGCTCACTAACTAACTATGTCATCATTGTTTTCATAAAGTACTATCCTCAGGAACCCATAGGTATTATTACCACTTGTTTCTTGCTTCCAGGAAAAAATATGCCCAGGAACGTTGTCTGTTAGAACTTGTTCCGAAAGTCAAAATTAATTATTGTCTCATTTGGAATTTGTTTACTTATACTGCATGCTGATTGGTCCAGCCACCTAATCTGGATAGCTAATCAGAATTGAGAGAAAACTTTATCTCTGAAACAATCCCAGCAGACGTTTCAAGGGGTCCTTTTTCTAGGAGCAAGAAATGAATGGCAGAATAAAGGTAAAGGTAGAGCAACCTTATTTAATGTTGGTAACTCATGACAGTTGTAGACTGATAAACTTGAGGCTGGCGGTGTTTTCACATTACCCAGCTCTCTCCATCAGTGCTCTGTTTTAAGGGTATTTAAAGTTAATTAAAGCTACACAGGATGGAAAGAAGTTGAAACAAGGATGTGAGGTCAGGACTGGGAATCAAACTTGTGACCTCTCACACCAAAGGCCATGCACTAACCAACTGTGCTATCCTTGCTCCAAGAATAATACCCTTGGATTCCTGACAGTGATAAATTACAGTACTTACTGTAGGGAATTGTGCTGTCATGGGGATCATGATAATACACATTACTCTAAAGAAAGCTTTCATACTTTGCATCTGTGGATTGTTTACTCCTGCTTCTCCACCAAGCTTGAAACAGAAAAATAAATTGAAAAAAGAATGAATAAATGAATGGATTATGAATAAAAGAAATTAATTAATGAAGGGCAAATAAATAATGAACGTGAACAAATGAAATGAAATGAAATGGTTGAATAAACAAATGAATGAATAAGTGAAAAAAGAAAGAAAAATGAGATGGATGGATGGATAAATGGATGGATGGATGGATGGATGGACAGATGAATGAATAAATACAATATTTGAATGCATGCATGAGTAAATGAATGAACAAATTTAGAGGTTAGAAGGTGCAAGTTTGTAACTAACCTCTATTGATGCCAACATTGTAAAACTGCAGAGAATTGGAAGAACAAAGTATGGATCGTAAGTAGTGAGATCTGTAAACCACCATAGCCCGCCAGTCTGAAGGGCCTCTACTGGTAAATTAGCCATACGCCGAAGCCCAATAAAAAATGATATAAACAGTGGTAACTGTATTAAAGGTGCTATTACACTCTGAAATAAAAATAAACAGCATTAACAGTCTATTGCATCATTCAGTCACATACTCTTTCTATTATTTAATATTGGCACCATAATGTTTGTTTTTGTAACATATACTACAAGAATACAAGTAAAGGTATTTGCATTAGGAAGTTCACTGTAATGACCTTTTTACATCAACTACTTGATTTGTAACTTTTACCATTATAAATTTTCATCTTAATCCATACCTTAACTGGATGACAATTATTATCTTTATATAACTGTTTCATTTTAAAAGTTGCCGTAGCCTTCCCTACAGCATCATTAGTGTTCATAAGTTCCCTTAATTGACTTTGTATTTCTTCTAGCTGTGGCTTGATATTATTAAGCCTTGCAGCATTAGCTTGTGCCTTGACTATCAATGGAAACATGAGTAATCGAAATCCCACAGTTGCCGCAACAATTGACCACACCCATGGGAGATTTAAAGAAGTGTGGATTAGTTCTACAGTTTGTTGGACCAGTCCAATAGGGGTAGACCCACCGAGGCCAAGACTTGTTAGGGTGGGTTCGCCAAGGGTATTGAGAGTGTGTGCTGCATCTTTGAGCATGTCACCTCCAGTTGAGATGCTATGAATGGTTGCTTGTGGGTCTGCTATGAAAGGATTTTCAATTGGTGTGCTGCCCTGTCCTGTATCACATAAGAAGATCAATATGATTCATGAACCAATATATATATCAAGGTTAAGCTTCTGACAGGGGTAAGGGGTGGGGGGGGGGGGGGGGATCAAGGTTAACCTGCTGGTGGGGTGGGAAGGAAAGTCATTCAGTGGTTGTTGAAAGTTGATCACAGAAATCCTGTTCATTAAGTTGTCAACCATTATCAATAAAAATTGATTGAATGACAGTGAGTGCTATTAATTGATACCTGTCAATTATCGATTCCTGGGACTGGATACCCAGAGTTAGGCCCTGATCAAATGAGAATGCAAGTCAGTGCAAAGTTTGAACTTGCGTCTCATTTGATTGCCAATTTGCAATGACTTGCAGCTACTTGTATCAACTTGTAAGGACTTGTGAGCAGTTTGAGTGTGCTCAAATTTCAATGCAAGTTTTAGCTCATTTGAACAGTCACCACGCTAGACTTCGCACGTTGTTTTTCTTATTTTCTAGTCTAAACTTCTACACATTTCCTATCCTACAAATAATTCAAACAAAAACAAAACTGATTTTCTCGCTGCCCTTCAGGTAGCTGATTTTCCTTGAAAGTTTTTGAAAAACTTGCATTGACTTGCGTGGAGCGGTGTTCAAACGAGGAAGCAAGCTGCAAGTCAAAACTTGCGCCTCCTTGCGTTCTCGTTGGATCGGGGCCTTATAATTTGCCATAATTTTCCGCAACCATGCACATCACTCGAATTATAATTACATTTGTTTACCTGGGCCTCCCGTTTCTTGAGAGTAGTGTCTCACTCCTAGAACTAGGGAATTTCTGTCTATACATCTTGAATACAAAAATCTTTGCGTATGATTTTTATGAAACCCAGTTTGGAAACGATAAGACGTTGTGACACAACGTTTCTAGAAAAGAAGCTTCAAATTACTATTGATGCACTAAATATGCTAAAATTACTAAAGATTGATATATCAACAACAGCTAAACTACATAACTACCGAGCTATAAGATAGGAGCTGCCTCCAAATATTCGTTTTCCGTCCCACACGTGGAAGGAAGGCCGCCATATTGGATTTGTGTTTACCACAGGAATCCCGGTGGTTACACGTGAACTTAGTTGGAGTTCCTGTGGACAGAGTAAAATGGCGGACAGAACTGAGAGAAAAGAAGACAGACGAAGTCGACGTTCTGGTTCTCATTCTAGCGATAACAAAGACAAGAGGTCGAAAGCATCATCATCTTTGTCTTCTTCAAGATGTAAAGTAAGAAATTTTCTACGTGGATTTAGAGTTTTTTTCTGCTGTTGTAGACAGTGTTAGTTTTCCCGGGTAGTTTTCCAAAACTTTTTCCTTTGCTATTAAGAAACCAAGATATTCGTCAAAGAAATCAAGAAGTAGGTCAAGTAGTTCATCTTCCAGTAGTGAACCTACTCAATATCAAAAAAGAAGGAGAAAAAGGTCAAGATCAAGCAGCAGTTCTTCATCAAATAGTGAACCATCACAAAAAAATCACAGAAGAAGAGCAAAATCAAGCAGTTCTTCAAGGTTTTATAATTTTTTATGATGTATTTTGTCATCTAATTTAAGCAATATTATTGTAATTCTATTCACCAACTTGTTTTATTTATTCATCAAGTTCAGAGGAAAGAAAATCACAAAGTAAGGAAAGAAAATCCTCAAGAAAAAGAAAAATCAGAACACATAGCGCATCATCTTCAAGCTCAGATAGCAGTGATAGTGATGCTGAGCAGAAAAGAAGAAAGAAAACAAAGAAGTCGAAGCATAAGGTATTTATAGATTTTTGTAAAGGAGCTGGGTGTTTCTATTTGTGAACACAGAAGTGCCTATGCAGGATTTATTGCACAGATATTTTAATTACCTACTTCAAATTGGCTATTACACATGGGTAAAAAGACAGAAATGCCTTTGGAACCAGGGTAAGGGTGTCACAGATAGTCAAATTCCCAGCTGTGGGTCGTGGATTACAGAGGTGGACTCAAGGGGCTTTAGCTGACCCCCCCTAAATTTGTAACAATCAACACAAGATTTCACATAACTAGTCAGATAAAGCACATTGAGATTTACAAAATCCCAAAGTTTGGTGTTAATTGGGTCAATATTGAATGATTTACAGCTATTTAGAAATGCTAAATTACATAGAAATGTTTGTCTGGATGAACTGTTAGCACTTTTAAGTGGCTGTAAGTCATTCAATATTGACTCATGATCAACTAACTCCAAACTTTGGGATTTTGTAAAGCTCAATGTGCTTTATCCAACTATTTGGGTCTCATGTTGATTATCACAAACTTAGTGACTTGTGCCCATTCCCCTCACAGCTTGAAATCTGGCAATACTGATACATACAAGAGTTCAGATCCCATTGTTGTCCTATACTCCCAGTAACCCTTGTATATAACTTGCATACATTATAAATGAATGAGTTGTTCTGATTTGATCTGTCAATCTGGTATAGAAGCCTGCTAAGGCAAGAAAGAAAAGAAAGAAAACCAAAAAGAAAGAGAAGAAAAACAAACATGCTGTCAACCAAAGCAAATATGGAAAGTATGGTATTCTAACAGAGGCAGATCAGTTTTCAAAACAGCCTGAATTTTACTGCTGGCTTCAAGAAGTCAGAAAATGTGACCCTGAAACTATACCCAGGCTAGAAATCAAGAAGATTTTTGAAGACTTTATGGAGGATTATAATACAGCTACATTTCCACACAAAAAGTAAGAAAAAGGGAGATCTATTAAACAATAGTTTGTCCAGAAAAACTATATTTCTTAAGTGAGAGAGAGAGAGACCCTGTGGCTGAGTGGTGGGATGGGGATATGCTTTCTCAAATTTCTTCCATCTTGGGGTATGGATATTTTCTGGAACAACATACATGCTATATGACTGTACATAATGAGTTGAAACTGGAAAAAAAACCCACAATGCTATGAATGGTCAGTCTAAAAGCAAATTGGAGACATTGCTCAAACAGAACTGCTCAAAGTTACTGAACATGTTGAAGTTGAAAATGTCTGTTGGTTTTCTTATAGATGGATCTTTGTTTACAATATTTTGTTCATTAGCATCCCCATTAGAAATTTCACTTTTCAACCAAATTAACACCTGTCCAGTCAATGATGACTATTGAAAAGGCATGACAAATTAGCTATTCTTGCAAATTTGAGCTTGCCACATGCATTTATGTTTTTAGGTGATGTGGTTTAAAAACTCTAAATTTTACAGAGAATGTGTGGGTTCATTAGCACTTTTGCCACCCAGATAATTTGAAAGCAATTATTACTGAAGCTGATATCTTGCATAATAATGAGCACACAAAGAGCTGAAAAATATTATAGATTACAAGTTTACATAAGAAAACTTGTAAATGTTTTGGACTCAGTTTGTGATTTTCTTGACTTTAAACCATATATGCTAATGAAGCAAAATGTAAATAATGGACATTAGCAATGTTGATTGGGATTCCTGTGGTGATGCATTCACAGGAAACCCAATAACTCATCATATATTTCCTTTTCTGTTTCCAATCTAAGGTATTATGATCTGGCTAAATGGGAAATGAAACAAGATGCAAAAAAGAAATTGAAGGCATTAAAAAATGCACAGAAAAATCCCATTTCATTTGCTGATGATGAAAGCAATCATACAAGGAAGTTCAAAGGGGAAGAGAAAAGATATGGTAAAACAAATACACAGTAGTTATGATTATGATTTGCATCCTTGGTACACAAGGGTTATCCTGACAGTTTCTTACTCCAGAAAAATACCCAGGGGGTGGGGACCCCCACCATAAAATCTGGGTTATTAGGGGGGTGGGTGGAAATCAATATTTTGGATGGAAGTGATCATCGTGGAATTTGGTACGTTTTAAGGGTACTCATTGACAGATGCTAGTACTTTTACAGAAATTGGTTAAATTGGTTCCAGTTTGAGGTTTTGTATGTTTTTATTGGTACATTTTTATAGGGTTAAAAATAGGTTGAGCCATGGCAATTTTGGTACATTTTAGTGGTGAAAATGAATTTTTGATGGTCATCCCAAACCAACATATATCAGATCCCCCCAGGGAGAAATATCTTTGGAACTTGAAGACTGGAGACTGGAGTTTATATCCTTAGACTTGCTTGGCAGTTCACTTTTGACAGGAAGTTCATAATACAGTATTGTTCTTTGTTTTTTCAAGGACTAAGCAAAGAAAAGATTATGGAAATGAAAAGAGCCATGAAGGAAAAATCAGAACAAGATTATAGGAAAAATGTTGGGTTTTAAGCTGGTTGTCATTGGAAACCACTTTAAACTTGCTAACCAAATGCCTTCTAGCTAGCATCTATAAGAACAGAATTTTTTTCTGGAAGGCTGTACATATTTCCCAACTATCTTGTACTACTATGGTATGGTACCTATGTCACAATCACCCTTGGTACCTTGGAAAATGGTGTTGCTATTGTTAACAATTTCAATTCAACTACAAAGTTGCAGTCACTTTTGAAACTGGATATTGAGTTTTTACCACTCCTAGTGAAGAGAAAAAATAATTGATATCTTCACATTGACAAGACATAGCTACTAAAAGCACCATTTGAAACAGCAAAATGTACATTGATCTAAGGTTGTGGGTCTTCTTTGCATTCATGCAGATGATGGTAGTGAAGAAAACAGTTTTCATGAGAGTTTTCTCCATGAAAACTCATCCCCCTTATATTGCTTTAGGGTTGCGTGAGAGCTCACGTCTATAGATCTACTGTAAATAGTAAGGTATATACTTAGTAAAAGTGAAATGAAAGGTAACTGTTGCATTGCAAGTTGCAGAGCAAATGTTGCTCATATCACCACCCTGTGCTCCACAAATTTTCTGTGTTGCATAAAATAGAAGCTTTTAATTTTTGCAAAGAAATTTGTGGAGTTTGGGGTGGTAATATGGCAACATTTGCTCTGCACTTGCAAAGCAACAATGTGCAAAATGTTGCACGATTTTGTTGCCTGTTTTACCACACCTTAAGATTTGCAATCTGCCACAACTAAAAGCTTGTTTTTCATATGTAACAGTGACAAGTGCTATACATGTGAATGCTTTAATTCTTTTCAATGGCTGTATTAAATATTATACGAATTGTTATTTCTGTACTCATAAATAAATAAATATTGCAATAATAAACACTTTTGATTACTTTGTAATACAGTTAGTAGTCCTTTTTTTCTTTCAATTTTTTTGTTTCTATTCTTCTAGTTTTCTTCTACAATTTGCTTCCAAGCACCTCCACAATGACTTGAAAATAGAGGTTTAAAAGTCAAACTCTTTGGCAAACCTTTATTCTTTTCTAGAGTGGACAAAGAGCTACTACTTTGCTTCAAAGCAGCTGGGTTTTGAGTATTGTTCAGCTTTTTCTCATTGCTGGTGTACCTTGCTTTCTTTTTACAAAATTCTGAGGGTGTATTAGACACAAGCGGTGTCGGTGATTTTTCCACCAGAGTTCTCTTTCTTGAAGTTTGAAAAGGGATTGTCATTTTAATCTCTTCATCCTCCAATGTCTCATCAATTTCTTCCATTTCATAATAGCCAGAATCAAAGTTAGTGCTCTTTTGGCCTGTCTTCCCTAAAATTTGTTTGCATGTAGACAGTCTCTGTTTGTCACTTTGGATATTGTGAACATGAATGGCTTGTGTTTTGTTGTTAATTTTTCTTGGAGTAACAAAACTGAGCCCCTGAATTTCCTCTTCTTTTGGCACTTTAAGACATCTTTTCACTTTCATGATATTTCTTACAAGAAAAGGCCACCCCATACTCTTAGTCTTTCGTTTATGTCTATGCATATGTGTTTTTACTTTCTTTGAGCTGTCTCTAATGTCACCAACAAAATGATGCAGATGGAGTTTGTCTGTGATGTCTCTGAGATGTTGCTTTTGCATGGTCATAGTTTTGGTATTTCTTGCTCTTGAGCAACTTTTTGGCCTCCTGTAAACTTTGGTTTTCCATGACAGACATTTAACTGAAAATAGTAGTCATTAATATAGCTATTAGGACAAATTGAGAAATAATTCCAAATTAACAATTCAAAAGGATTTTTAGTCACTCAAGGTCTGTGCATCAATGGTACATTTGGTAAAATTTCTACCTTTGAATTCCAAGTTGTCTGTGCTGCAACTACTACAACTATAGCTAAAGTTGATCGCATATTGCTTCTTTTTTGCCGGTTCAATTTTAGTCTTGTTTAAAGGGCTAGCTGGGTACATTAGAGTCTTATTTGGATCATGCTCATTTGATTGCCTGTATCTGAAATCCAAAAGACATCAAGAGAGCATATAAACTAGATGACATACATTCGAGAATAAGTGATAAAGAGGTAACAAAACAATGGTGGTATCTAGTAAAACACTTACAGCAACTCAAAAGCTTCTTTTAAGGCTGATTTTCGATTCATTTTTGAATTTACCGCCAAACAATCAACCAAAACGGAACATTTTGATGTTAACCGAGGAAGACTGGATGCTAGTCATGGGTATTAACGCTGGCGATGTCTTGAGCCCACAGTACATTTCCAAGATGGCGGACGAAGGTGAAGATTTTTTGCTTCGAAGGTTTACCACAGGATTTGTGGACAAAATGGGCGAAATAGAAGAACTCGCTGCAGAAATATTAACAGATAGACAACAAGTAAATGTTCAAAAGTCTGGTTTGTTTCGAAAGTAGTTTACGTCATTGGAATCAATATTCGTATTTTCTTGCTGATCGCAGATTGTAGAACTTGATCGGAAAAGAAACAGTAACAGAGAAGCTTTGAGAGCACTGAAGAACAAATCTGAAGGTCTGATAGTTATTATAGTTTGAGGATGTTCTATTGAGACCAGTGGAATATTGATTACAGAAATCACATTTTTTATATCCACAGCTGACAAGTCGTGGCTGTGTTTTGGGAATACTTTTATGAAACTGACTGACTTGAATGCTAAAGAAATGATTGAACAAGGTACAACTTAAACGTGGGAGTTGAGACATTACGAACTCGATTGCTAAACACTTGCTGCTGACCTTACCAATCACTTACTAGCACCTTACCAACCACTTGCTTACACCTTCCCAACCACTCACTGACACCTTACCAACCACTCACTGACACCTTACCAACCACTTACTGACACCTTACCAACCACTCACTGACACCTTATCAATCACTTACTAGTACCTTACCAACCACTTACTGACACCTTACCAACCACTCACTGACACCTTACCAACCACTTACTGACACCTTACCAACCACTTACTGACACCTTACCAACCACTTACTGACACCTTACCAACCACTTGCTTACACCTTATCAACCACTCACTGACACCTTCCCAACCACTTACTGACACCTTACCAATCACTTACTGACACCTTACAAACCACTTACTGACACCTTACCAACCACTTACTGACACCTTACCAACCACTTACTGACACCTTACCAATCACTTACTGACACCTTACAAACCACTTACTGACACCTTACCAACCACTTCCTGACACCTTACCAACCACTTACTGACACCTTACCAACCACTCACTGACACCTTATCAATCACTTACTAGCACCTTACCAACCACTTACTGACACCTTACCAACCACTGACACCTTACCAATCACTTACTAGCACCTTCCCAACCACTTGCTGACACCTTACCAACCACTCACTGACACCTTACCAACCACTTACTGACACCTTACCAACTACTGACACCTTAGCAGTTGACCACTTGCTGACACCTTACCAACACCTAAACAACCACTTACCAACACCTAAACAACCACTTACTGATACCTTACCAACATGTTACCAACCAGTTATCGACACCTTCCCAGCCACTTACTGACACCTTCCCAAACACTTACTGACACCTTCCCAAACACTCCCTATTGCCTTGACCTCAATAAAGTAATTACTCATTTACTTATAGATCAAAAGAATGTGGATAAGGAGCTTTCAAGTTTACGAACACAAATGAAACTAAAAGTGGCCAAACTACATGAACTTGAAGGTGAGTGTATATTTTTATTAACAAACCTCATTAAAATTCAAGACAAGATCATGAACAACAGAGTGCTTCTTGGTATTTCATTGTTATTTCAACTATACATACATGTATGCCTGCATCAACACATTAAACCTCTTAAGATATGCAATTTTTATTGATTTGTTTTAATATGCCATGTCAGGTCTTCCAGAATTCAAAGGTTTCAATTTATCTGCCATGAATAGTGAAGAGATAGACTTCATTACAGGGGTGGAGTAAGGAATATCAAGTAAGTTACGATAGATGAAAAGACAAACCAGCTGAAGTTATGAGCTGAACACTGAGGTTGACTTCATAATGACTATAATTATTATATTTATGGTTTGGCAACAGTTTCTATTCTAAGAAAGATATAATTTACTGTCAGAGAAAAGGATTTATTTTATCAAATTATAATTAGTGTTTCCTTGTAACTAATTCTTAACATCTAATAATTCAAGCATCTATCTGCAGTGTTCTTGAAAATTATAAGGAAACAAATATAACTTATTTGCCAAAATGGCTACTGTATATACAATACAGGTTGTGTATATATAAATATTATTTTGGTGACAATAATTTAAGAACATATTATACATTTGTATATACAAATTATGTACTAACTTCATTAACAATAAGTTTTACAAAATAATTTTAATTAATAAAAAGTGGTGACTAACTATGCTATTGCAGAATATTATTTTGTGATTTCTAAAATGAAACTCAGAATCTGGAGTCATGTCTTTTTGGCTGCTTGTGCAGTTTTCAAGACTTGTTTGATTTGTTTTTCCCTGTCAAGATTGTAACAACCTGAAAAAAAGAGCTCTATTTATTAATAAGATGTATAGTTTTTATTAAAACCTAGTGTTTGATGATTGTTATATTGTCTTATAATGATGATTTTCAATATTATTAGAAATCAGACATTAAAACAGTCTGTTCGAATTATCTCCCAGCTTCTCCCATTATATCAATCTAAGTTTAAAAAATTATCTCATAAACATATTACAGTTGTAAAAACTACAAAAATAACCTTAACCTATTGTAAATATTCTAAAATTTAGATTTGGTCATTTGTAGGTATTTAGGTATATTATATTCTTAATTTATGGTTATGATTGATTGAAGTGAATTTCCAAAGGAAAGTGAAATTGTGTAGTTCCAGAAAATATCCATACCCCCAGAACAAGATCCTCCTATCCCTTGGAATTTCCAAATTTTCAAGGGGTGTTCAAAAAATCCCCTACCCTCTGGAATTTCCACAATTTTGCACCTGAGTTTTAGAGTTGTGGAACAATATTTTTTGGAAGAAATGATACGTTCAATTTCCTTTGAAAAAATAAACAAACAAACAAAAACAAAAAACAAAACAAAACAAAACAAAACAAAACAAAACAAAACAAAACAAAAAACAAAACAAAACAAAACAAAACAAAACAAAACAAAGGAAAACAAAACAAAGGAAAACAAAGGAAAACAAAACAAAAAAAAAACAGATTTTTAAAAATCAATTGAAAACATTTCACAAATTGCATTTGGAATGTTAAGAAGCTTACTTGCTAGCAAGCCATCTAGATGATTGTCTAGACAATAATTTATTGTCCAGATTTTAAACCAAGATAACTTCAAGTATAGAATTTGTGAAAATATATTTCACCACAATTTCACTACCAGTAATGCTATGTATCACACGTGAAATCCTCTGGAAAAACTCCTTGTTTACCTCCCCTCTCCTTTGGAAATTTATTGCTTTTTCACCCTTAGTACCACTCCTTGGAATTTCTGTTGTGTCCCTCCATGTGGAGGGTATGGATATTTTCTGCAACCACACATTCCAATGGACTGTTTGAAGGTCAGAGATTAAATAAAAAAAATATAAATTCAAAAATTAAATTTAATTAAGAAATTGTAAATTAAAAACGGCTGCAATCAGACTTCAACCATCATCAATATCTTATGTGATATCATAGCATTGTCAGGTCCACCACATTATCCTATCATTTGTAATAATTACAATGTGTCACAATTATTTTTATGCTTAAATCATAGGAAAGAACTTAAAATACACAATGTATATCCACAAGGAGTTGTTCTAAAAATAAAATACATGTATTTACCAAGGAATGTATTGGTTGGGTAGATAGGCTGTGGGATACAATCAGCTCCACAAGCATCATCCATGGCAACAGGACCATCATTCCACATCAAATCAAACCCACCTACTCTCTTCTCACGTCCTGTTAACCTGAGAAAAAATGCACAATTTAGAACAGTTTTTCTAAACTAAGTTGTATTGACAATAGAATGGGTCAGTTTTCAAGCACATTATTTCCAAAAGCAGACTGGTATAAACAAGGCCCTTTGATGATGATGATGATGTCTCAGAGGATGATGATGATGAGCATACAGTTGAATCTCTTCACAACAGCTACCTTGGAGTCAGATAAAGTGGAGTGTTTCAATATAGAGTTAATTAAGAGAAGATTTTGTATGAGTGTGAAACAGGCCATGATGTGGTGTCCATGTCATTGCCGTGATGTCTATAAAAACATTTGAAATTCCTGCCATAACCATGCTGTGTTATGACTGGGCCATTGTCACAGTCATATGAAATCCACTCTATGTGGATCAGTGGCAATAGCAGGATGGAAAATGCTGGTCATTTGCGAAGAGTTTGCCAATATACAGAGGTGGCCACTAGTGGAGGCTAAGCAGTAGTCTATAGGGTACAAGTGCCTTGTCAGGATCAAAGTTCACTGTCATTTGTAATAAGAGTACTGTACTAGGAAATAAGAGAAATTAGTTGACCTCTGAGTCCAGTCCATGATACTTACCTGTTTTCCATGTCAATAATATATAAGACATCCTCCAGTAACCTAAACTTCAGTTCATAGTCTGTCTGACTGCTTGCTGTCAGTGAAGGGGAGGCATTCACCTCTATCAACCATCTGCGGAGAAAAAGTTCACATGCATTAATAATATTTATATATCTATATTGCAGCTATAAACTGTCCAGAGTAAAATGGTTTTTAATACAGTTAAACCTCCATTATAAGTGACCCCAAAAACTGTCAAGTCTAGGTGGTCAATTACAAGATATTAGAGATATCAGTTTTCATTTTTTTAAACTGGTCCTCAGCAGAGGTGGTGGCAAGGGTTCAATTACTAATATCTTTATTATCTAAATTACTAAATATTATCTAAAATTACTAATATCTTTATTATCTAAATTATAAATCTTTATCCCACACCATAGAAAATACAGCCAATCAGAAAGCAGGAAAGCCATTGTATATTTGGCAGTATTCAACTGTCTCTTCCCATGATACATTGCAGTAATTGGTTGTATTGTCTATGGTGTGGGATAAAATAGTTATAAAATGGTTTCTCATGGCACTCTGTGGAATATCCCACTTGTCATTTGTATTTTCTTTGTAAACACACTTGTCTGTGTGTATACTAGAAAATAAAAGTGACTTGTGGGACAATAGTCCACTTGAAACCATTGTTATAATATTATTAGCACATACACAGTAGATTTACACTTAAATTGTACTCACGGTTTTAGATTAGAGTCAAACATAATATCATAGCCATATCTGTATTCATGACAGTTAAGTTTAATAGTATAATTTAATTGAAAAATCCAACACTATACATAAGGTACATATTTAAATAGATAATTTACAATTTAATCAGATAATTAATTATAAAGACTACATGTACGCCAAAATTGCTTATTAACTGAGTGTGCACTTTCTGATATTAGGAATTGTTGGGCTATGAGGAATATGTAAGCTCAGAAGGAATTGTCACCTGGGGAGAATTTGCCATCTGAGGAGGCCTTGTCAGTTTGGGAGGAATTGTCAGCTGGGGAGGAATTCTTATCAGTTGAGGAGGAACAGCAGAGCTTGTCAGTGGTGTTGCAAATTAGAAACCTCATTCTCTACCATCACTGTCAACATTGCCATCATACAATCTTAAACTCCCTATTATAGGGCTGTAACCCCTAACACCTGTTATGGATGAGCTCAGTTGATGTTAACTTAAGGGTGATGGTTGTGTGTAAAACAAACAGGGAGTAAGACATTTTCAGGTGTTAAGGGTGAAATCTTTCATGTTATGCCTGCTTCAAAACTTAAAGACAGCCCTGCAGTTGCACAATCTTTATCTGAGTCATGCATCTATATGCAAGCTATTTTTAGAACTGTCACCAGCCCTTTAGTCAGCTTAGGAGGACTTCTTTGCTAAGGAGGAGGTACAGTTATTGTACATTGCTACAAGTCACAGGGCTTAAAGTGTAAGGATAAAAAGAAACAGTTATAGTTTTAAAATTTATATTTAATTAAATTATAAACTAAAGACAGTAAATTATATAGGATACAGCTCAAAGCAATGCTTGTCATTGATCATGACCTTTTGTACAGCTTGTAAACTTTTGATGATTATGTTGTCAATGTCTCTTAAGGTGGTTTCAACCTGATGTGAACAAATACAAATTTATATACACTGTACTGTGTGATTATACATTTAATATACAGAAGAAGCCTTGAATTTTGACTCAAGGAAAAATTATAGGTTTAGTTCAAGTTAAGTTAACCAAGTTTGAGTTATCCATAATAAATGACTGTGAAGATGTAGTTAAAATGAGGGGAAATCAGAACAAATTATTTGTTCAAGATAGTGGGGAATTCATTAACAAGGTTCTATTGTATACCTATCTAGAAATAATTCAAAATGTTAATGAGTACCTTGGCGATGCCATTTGTTGCCACCATATATCTCCTTAGTTGTTGTAGTGACCATTTGCAACCCTGTTTGGAATGAACATTGTAACATGAAAGTCTTTATTTTAGCAAATGAGCTGACAAATGCTCAGGGGACTGCAATATCCAAGCACAACATGTCACACAGCCAGGGATACAGGATCCGATGGTGAAATTTGTTAAAGTCAAGGCAACCTGGGCTGTGTTTTTGGGTTAGTGCTACCCTAGGGTGAAAATCAATGTTTTAACCTGGGTTAGCATTTTCCTTCAAACAACTAGTGAGCCCAGGTATATATATATAATCAATTAGTTTGAATTATGACCTGTTACGGAGATTAAATTCTGTTGTATAATCAAGAGTTTTTTTCTTGTCATGTGAAGGCATTTGTACTTGTTACATGCACCTTTAGTTTTAATCAGTTACAGTGAACAATCTGCATCACATAGTTAGACATGGTAACTGATTTTTTTTCACTGCTACCTTTTACCTTATTACTTAACCACTAGTGCAGGCATATCGTGCACAAAAAGTGCAGAATTGTTCAGTTTTTTGCTACAAGCATGAAAATTGGCACAATGATAGAAGACAACATGCTGACTAATTCCTGATATAGCGCCACGCCCAAAAATCAATACTTCCAGTTTTACACATGTGGAATTAATTTTCACTTAAAATTAAATACAATTGTTGCATTAACAAGCTGTTCCATGAAATGTGATAATTCTTTACAAGTACTGTTCCTTCTACCTAACTGACTATAGTGCCCCACCCTATTCCTCGTACTTCCAGTTTTATGTTAATGGCTTTAATTAAATTCAAAATTACTGAAAATAACCGTTTTCTACAATGCTATCACTACCAACTAATCCTATTTGGTCTAATGATGTATGCCCTTTTCATTTCATGCACTGCCACACCCTAAACTTAGTACTGCCAGTATAGATACATAGGAATACCTCAAGTCTCTCAAGTATCAAAATTATTCACCTTGTTTTAAAGTCAAAGAGATAGAATAATAGACGGATATGATTGAAACAACGCAATTTGAACAACATGCAACCATGGCAACGCCTTTTCAAAAGTACTTCCAGTATTAGTACATTGTAATTGATTATTGGGGTTACTGGGATTTATCAATTTTGGATTATGGAAAATCTAATATTCAGTAAGGTAAGAATCTTTGACAAGGGAGAGGGCTATATTGCAGTTCACTCGTAGCAATCATTAAATTTTATTATTTCAACTTCCCAAACAAATTAATTCCATTTGCAATCGCCTCCACAATCACACATGGCTGTGCACACGAGCTGCAATTTTGCACATTTTTATCTTGCTGACATTTACATCTGGTCAGGTGGCTACACATTTCCAAAATCTCTTAGTTTTCCCACAATTGCGTCAATTTAATCTTTTAGGTCCACCTTTGTCTACTGCCAAGTGCGGCGCAGAGGGTAGCTGCAACGACTGACCTGGCTTGATAAGCGGTTAGTCTCTTAATGTGATTTTGGTGGAGTGCTGCAGATGGGATGCTGCCCCCATTGACTTGGCTTTTTTGAAAACATTTCCTTCTATAAAGTCAATAACTATTTGGCAAAAGTTAGTTTAACTGTACAGTAGTACAACAAACTGCTGCAGTAGACTGACATATATTTCCAACAGATCTTTACATACAGAATCATTCAAAGTCCGTTCAAATGTTGTTTTTACTTTTGCAAACAATTCCTTCAAGTCTCCAAGGCAGAGATTTTCCCGAATATAGACATTTCATTGCAGCCCGTGAAGACAAAGAAATGAAAAGTTGAAGTTTTACTTCGAAATCGTGGGACGTTGGTGCGCAGATCACCAGGCCTATTCCAGGCCCTAAAATCGCCCAAAGTCGCCCTAAGTTTTGAGTATCTTTGGGGATAATTTTGCTAAAATCGCCCAAAATTACGGCGATTTTAGTGCCCGGAGTAGGCCTGTTTCCAGAGCCAGAGGAAAAAGCAATTGAAGATGGGCCCTTTTCTTCCGCTCTCCACCGATGCTCCATTTTAAGGGTATTTACAGTATATTAAAGCTACACGGAAAGATCAGATGTCGAAACAAGGATAGGAAGTCACTGATATTTGATGGGGATCAAACTTGGGACCTCTCGCACTAACCAACTGTGCGATCCTTGCTCCTAAAAGTCGTGGAAGCCATGGAAAGCAGGACGTGCAGCTGCTTTGCTAGGACCTAGTGCTCTGAAAACTTCAAGTGCTGCAATAATGTGGAAAGATTTTTCTGTGTCCTCTCCAAACATGGCGACTGCCAACACCACCACATCAGTGTCGAGAGTACGGGTAAGGAGTTTCTGAATTGCATAGTTGACACAATCCTTACAAATGAAAATAAGCCTTGAGTCTGATTGAGTGCATGTTGCCAATCCAGTGAATTCCCGTTCTACATCACATGCAAATCCTTGTCCAAAAGAAGAAATCAAGTGTATGTTTCCAGGCAACTTGATGACTTTAATTTGCAAATTTCAACTAAAAGTAAAAAGCTCTCAAAAACCTAAGGAATCCAGCGAATTGCCATTCAACACTAATTTTTCTCCAACAGAAGAAATCAAGTGTTTCTTGTTGGGCAATATGATGGATTTGCAAATTTCAGCTAAAAATAAAAAAAAAGCTCAATACCCTAAGGAATCTTTCCCAGTTGCATGGTATAAGAGTACTTGTTGGCTCTACACGCTTTGGTTGACCATGACTTTGTTAACTTCTAGATATGGTCTGTGATTTGAGGCTATCAGTGCTGCAATATTCGCTCCACATTACATCAACCCTGGAGACATTCTGTATTAAACTGGGTCTTCACAATCATGTGTAATTGATCAGGCTATTGTGAACGGGTTTTCTTTATGTGGAAAATTATAAAATAGTGAGAATTATTGATTGTTACGAGTGAAGTGCAATAACAGTGGCCTTTATGCAGGAATTCCTACGTTCAGAAGGATGTCAGATTAGCATATACCCAAACCTAATTCCAGATCATCAATTCCAAAGTATTATTACTGGAAGTACTTTTGAAAAGGCGTTGCCATGGTTGCATGTTGTTCAAATTGCGTTGTTTCAATCATATCCGTCTATTATTCTATCTCCTTGACTTTAAAACGAGGTGAATAATTTTGATACTTGAGAGACTTGAGGTATGAAATGAAAAGGGCATACATCATTAGACCAATTTGGATTAGTTGGTAGTGATAGCATTGTAGAAAACGGTTATTTTCAGTAATTTTGAATTTAATTAAAGCCATTTACATAAAACTGGAAGTACGAGGAATAGGGTGGGGCACTATAGTCAGTTAGGTAGAAGGAACAGTACTTGTAAAGGATTATCACATAATTTTCATGAAACAACTAGTTAATGCAACAATTGTATTTAATTTTAAGTGAAAATTAATTCCACATGTGTAAAACTGGAAGTATTGATTTTTGGGCGTGGCGCTATATCAGGAATTAGTCAGCATGTTGTCTTCTATCATTGTGCCAATTTTTATGCTTGTAGCAAAAAACTGAACAATTCTGCACGATATGCCTGCACTACACTAACGACATATAAATTATTATGCAACCTTTATCTTACTGGCCTCGTATTGAACACTGGTGAACCACTTATGGGCCACTTATATCACTGACTATACTTATTGGACACTTACTGTATGGTGCAGATTGTTCATTATAATTATAACCATTTTTGACTACAGTACGAAAGTTCACCATGATCACAAAAACAACACATCTGTTCAGAGAAGACATCCCTCTAGCTGATATAATTTGGTTGAGAGAATTCTCTGTTATCAAAACCGTCAGTACCTTTTCAGGGTCATAGTCTGGAGCAGTCTTTTGAATGGCAACATTTGTCAGGTGAACATCTATAAGCATGTTAGTAAAGGAAACGTCAACCTATTTTGCACCACTTCAAGTTATTATAATAAATTGAAAAACAAATTGTTTTATAAGGATACAAGTATCATCAATGGAGTCCAATGAAAATCTTGTGTTAGAGAACCGTGCAAAGCCTTCTCTGTACATCCACACACACAGAGGAGAGTACTATAAATTATTAATAATAGCAGTAATAAATTAATCACCATCATCATAATCATCATGAATATCATCAGATCATCATCATCATCAGTAGTGACTGTCATCAACAAAATGAAAAATGAAAATTATGAGCTTTTATCAGGTATTTTGAAATTTATAAAACAGTGAAGTTTGAAGGAATTGAATCCAAAACTTGTGATAATATGAATTTTTGAAAAGTGTGAATTTGTAAGAAAACCTTTGCTAGGTAGGCATCTCTTGCCTGCCAGCAAAATGTTTTCATACAAAATTTCGATTTCGGAAATTTCATGAGTTTGATAGTTACTTCATTCAAACTTCACAGTTTTACTAATTTTGATGTTCTCTTTCCAGCTATTGTAATTATATTTTTGTATTGTGACTTTTGGAATTACATGATAAAAACTCATTGATGAAACTATATCATAAACAATCTAGTAGATACTTACAGATGTTACAAGTGCATATATTCTGAGATCAAACTTTCTTCCTATAACATAAAATGCATCAGACTTGGAGATACTGTATGTCAAAGTAGGGGTATAGAATGGTAAAATCCGAGCCTCCCGAGCCTGCGAGCCCCTTGTTTTAAAATCCGAGCCCGCTTTCAACATGCAAAATCCGAAATCCGAGCTTCCGACCCCAGCATTTGAAAATTCCGAGATTCCGAGCCTAATATCTTGAAACTCCGAGCCTCTGAGCCTCTACAAAAATCAAATCCGAGCTTTGCGAGCCTCTTTATTTTTTAGACACCATTCTATACCCCTCAAAGTGTTATTCGTCAGCTAGGTTGCTAAGGTTACCTCCAATCAGGTATGGATTTTCAATGTATCTTTGTACAATGTAGGTTTCTACAGGTTCCTTGTCATCTTTTTGCTGTTTTGCATGTCAAATATCAATGGTTAGTTTTTGTAATAAATGGATCAGTCTCTCAATAGAATTCAATAACAAATGATGAAATATTAAAGAGGATGCCATGTGTGCTGAAGAATTTTGTTTGAAATGACCATGGATGTCACCAACGTCAAGAAGAGGATGTGAAAACAAGCAAAATGGCATCCTGAATATGGTGTCACGATGTTATCATGGTAGTCACAGTGAATGAATGTGATAATTAAATTTGTCATCTGACATCCTGTTTTCACGTTGCATTGCATTTGCTTAATCACCCTAATATCACAATCATGATTATATAATGTTTACATGCAGAAGAATCATCTCACCCTCTCTTCTATTTGTTGTGTTCTATATGGATCTTCCTGAAAAATAAGTAAAACATTAAGTTGTTGTAACAAACAAATTATTCCTACCTTTTAAAACTTCCATCAAAACTTATCAACAAATGAGTTGAGGTTAGGTACCAGGGCAAGAGCAGTTTGTGATGGACCACGCCCATGCAGGAAGGTAACCATGGCAACTGGGTCACAGCTAATCACTGAAGATCAACCAAGGGTGCTTTTAGAGAGCACTGTGACTGGTTACCATGGTTATTTGTACTTCCTTGTCAAAATCATTCCAAGTACCCAACCTGAGGCAACATGGAAATGAGGCTTGAAAACAGTGTTGTATTCTAACTTGTTCAGATGAACAGAAGCAGAAGCCAGGACATCTAGAGGAGTTCTTGATGTAGTTCTAAAATGCATTACTGGACCAATGACCAAACATGTATAATTATAGTGGTCTGGCATAACATCGCAGCTGCCCCAATCCATAAACTGTGATTATAATTATAATATTTCCCATGCAGATTGTTTGCAATAGAAAATAGCAAACAGCACTGCAAGTGAGCCCCTAAGAATGGTATTCCCCCCCCCCCCCCCATGCCAAGCATGATCCAGAAAACTGCTGAGCAGTTTGCATTGTCTCAGTTTTAACTTTCTCTGAACTTCACTCAGGTGCACCTTAAATGAATGTTTAACAAAATTTGTTATTTAATACAAAATCAACTAAGTGACTGTTATACCTTTCTCCAATCCATGATATCTTTCAGTTTTCTAAACAGAAATATTCCTTTTCCTTGTGATTTAGCTATCTGTTAGTAGGTAATATTATATAATATGTAAATAAACTATTGACAATTATCATCATCATCATCATCAGTGAACTTTACATATACTTACAGGTTTCATAATCCAAATTGTCCCAGGATTTCTTTTAAATTCTTCAACAAAAATATGATATTCCATCTTGAACAGAAAAGGAAATGAAATAAATTCTACAGGCTATGGATTGCTTTTATTCAGCCATCAAAAATCTTTAAATCTCATTTCAACCATGAATACTTTTTTTCGAAAATTTACAATTTACATGTAGCTGATGAAATTCCATGTGACAGACTGAATTGATTTATCATGATTATTTCATATCAAAACACAATTATGACATATAATACCAAACAATATGTGAGTTTATACAAAATTGTACATATTTTAAACTTACTGGCAGTTCAAATGTTGTAGGATAAAAGTCACACCTGTTGTGAGTTAAGGTGTGACAACAGTTGAGATAAACACTCATGAATCTAGTATGAAAACATTATTATATACCCTTGTCGATACGGGTATGCTCTGATTGGCTGAAAGCTGTGCTTTATCAGAGAATGGAGTACAGTTTTGATGTTAGCAGCACAAGCTTGACTGTGCGCGCGCACCTTTTTAATTTTTGTACAGAGAAAACTGAACTTTTTTCCTCTAATATTTACTTCAAAATATATAATAAAACAAATAGAAACACAGATATTACTTTGTGCACATTAAGGTCTCAAGAGACCTTGACTTTTCTAGGAGTTTTTCACTAGTTCACCCAAGCAAAATACATTTGCATATTTTTTTACTGTCTGAATGTACAGAGCTTTTACATGAACATATATGCACAGTAAATGTACACTTATTCATTTCTGTTTTTCAGGAGTTCTCAAGGAATTTATTAAAAAATCTAGGACTTTCTAGGACTTTCCAGGAAGAAAATAAAAATCCAGGATTTTCCAGGATTTCCAGGTGTACAAACCCTGTTAACACGCTCAGTGCTGACACCGTATGTGTATATGGAATAAACATTTTGTCTCTTGTACCAAATGATATCCAATATATAGAGATATAACAAGATGTATTCAACTATGAAGGATACTTTGAAGCTTCTATTTTTCCGTACTCTCTTTCTAGTGTCTTCTTCAGTCTTTTCAGATTTTTTATCATCAGGTTTTTTCTGGTCAACTGCAATGGAATGAAACATATCCTTACATTGTCTCTCAGGAATTGGGGAAACTAGCTTAGAAGGTGTTGATCACTACAATCTTGGGAGTGGCAGGCGTTTCAGTAATTTTTGATTTTTGGGGGGGGTTTAGGGTACTTGCTAGCATTTTTAGGAGGAATTTTTCTTTGCAGGAATTTTTTGGGAATTATGATCTTCCTCCTCATATTTCAAATGGTCCACCTCCTACTCCTAGGGGGTGGAGGGGGGATACTCCCCTATATATACACTATACGAGGATGTGCCACCTGATATGGTATAATTTTTCAGCTCCCATGTCTTATTTTGGGTATGGTACTATTTTTTGCCTTTTTAACTAAATCCACGAGTTATAGTGAGGGGTTGAAATATGCAAATGAGTCACTCACTCACTTGCACATTGTTAAATTATGCAGGTGGAAGGTAACACAGGCTCTGGGTATGCAGCAACTGTCATGCTCTAGCTCTTTTTCTCAAGTATGTTAAGGCAAGGAATTTTGCTTCAACAGAAAAATTAACTTAAATAGTTTTAATGATGAGCAAGCACGATCATATTTTGCTTTATGTGATATTTCATTGAACTTAACATTTTAAGGTACTTTTTGTGACCATCGACGTGTCACGTGACCTATGACATCACAAATTACCTTTTTCAAAATGGGCCAATGGGGAAAAGAGGAAGCGAAACACTTTTTGCTGTTTTAGTATTCTATTAATGTGTTCTCTGCAAAACTGCCCTCATCGCTGGTCCACCTCTCTTGTATGAAGAGATAATATGGAAAACAGATCACGTGACCTCATATTTTAGCTTATATCTCCTAAAACAAGAGAGATGGACCAGCGATGAAGGGCAGTTTTGTAGAGAACACATTAATAGAATACTAAAACAGTAAAACGTGTTTCGTTTCCTCTTTTCCCTATTGGCCCATTTTGAAAAAGGTAATTTGTGACGTCATAGGTCACGTGACACCTCGATAGTCACAAAATATACCCTAAAATGTTAAGTTCAATGAAATATCCCATAATGCAAAATATGATCATGCTTGCTCATCAATAAAGCTAGTTAAAGCAAAAAATAACTTTTTATCGTTTGTATCAAAAGTCCTGGCCTTAACATACTTGAGTTTATGGGATTCCTGTGTTATTCAAATCACAATGCATCAGGATTGTATGCGAAACGTGCTTTGGAATTGAACCATCTAAAGGGTGTCCTTTGACCGTGATGCAACGTACAATGAGTCTAAAGCAACATCACACAGTCAATACAGGGAACCAATTTTGCTGCAAAAAACCTCTAGTATTTATCATATGTCTTCAATCAAATGAATTCAGACTTTGGCCACAAAAGATACTTCATGGAAGTAAAAAAATACTAAATGGGGAATAACAGTCAGCTCTCAATGCTTCATTGGCTTCCTTTGCACATATAACTCAATCCACGAGCTATGTCCGCCATTGGCGGGTTGATTAGTCTGGGATAGTGTACTGTTTTGGTCTGGGATATAGGGTATGGTTTCTGCAAAAACTCCACTGTCACTTTAAATTAAAAACAAAAGAGCTCAATAGAAGAGGAATGGAAAATCAAAATTTTAGGTCTGGGATAGGGTCAGGGTTTTGAGCTGCCAGTGGCGCATTCCTACCCCAAAAAATCCCTCAGTGCACACCCCCTCCCCCCTCACACTTTGCTAAGAACCCCACCCACTAACCAACTAAGCCAAGCTTGCTCCCCGTGTGCACAATGCAATTATGTGACCATTTTTTAAGTGTATGTACATTTTGTAATAGACCCATTTCACTTATTCCCTGACTGGAGGTCCCGGGGGGGGGACTCTATTCTAAAAGGATCGGGTATGCTCGTCGTATCTCTTAGGGGTAAAAATCAGCAATTTGGTATCTTTTAGGGTGTTAAAATTGAAATTTAGAGTTTTAGCATTTCCTGGTATCTTTTAGGGTATCAAAAGAGCCCATCGCTTATAATATCTTGTTCTCAAATGGAAGAAATTTGCCCAACAAAAGCATGTCGATCGTCCAATTTTGTGTTCATAATAATAATGTTCATTGGCTTGTTATCGTTGGTATCTCTTAGGGGTTAAAAATCGCCCGCTAACCACACTTTTAAAAAGACTTCCGGTATCTTTTAGGGGTATTTTTGAAAATTTCCGACGAGCATACCTGACCGTTTTACAATGGAGTCCCCCCCCCGGGCTGGAGGTCCAAACAATGAAAAATGTTTGCATGACAAAAGTTATCAATTCTCAACAGGCAGAACAACTATTGTTTGGTCCTCCAGTGAGGGAATAAGTGAAATGGGTCTATTGGGACATACACTGTACCTCATAATGGTTTCTGAAATGACAGATTTTGACATGTTCTTCCATGTAAGTGTGGTCAAAGAATTCACGCATCCATCCCACATCACACCAGTGAAAGTCCCAGTCTGTTTCTCTATGGAGGTAAATATGGATGACAATAAATGGTACACCAAAAATATATAATCTATGGTGCGGGCTTCCTGTGTAATGTTTTGGTTTGGTTCACTTACTCTCGGCATTCAGTCCAGCCCTTCGATCGAAGTACATCTAATATTGTGTTCTGTAAATAGCACTTGAACTTTATAGCTCTGCTGTTATCACTACAATCGAAATACAAAGCAAAAAGAATTTTTAAACCGTTCACATTGGGACGTCTCCACCGTCGACATGACAACGAACATAAACCGTCCGATTTTCTATACTTACAAGGGCTTTCGCAACACAGGCTTCCAGTTGAGAGTTGATGACTGTAATATAATTACAAAGGAAAAAAATCTTAAATCTCCAATAACAATTACTATGGGAAAAGATACGTTTTTACAAACCTTTGGATCTTTGGACTTCGCCGCCATTTTTTCCCTCAACAACTATTCCCAGTCTTTCTCTGTCTAAATTACCCAGCAGTCCATTGCGAAAAATATATTTCCCAGCATGCATAGCTCCTAGTACCAGTTTACCCAGCTGAGTTGAAGCGGAAGCATTCGAAAGGAATGCCTGGCTTTTTCTGTGAAAACTCTCGTTTCTTTTGTTTTTAGACTGGATTATTCGACCAATTATATCAATTTTCTTTATGAAAAAGTCATGTGAGCTCAAGATTACATTGGAAACTTTATAATGAGTTCTTATAGTTCATCAGGAGACTCGATCCGTGAGCTTAAAGTCTGTTTATTAGGGGTGAGAAATCCAGAAGTTGACTCCCAAGACAAATGCCTTGCATGTTTTAGCATTTAGCAAATATTCTAGAACAAGTTTCTAAGAATTTGTGTGTGCTCTCTTATAGGATGCTGGAGTTGGCAAATCCTGTCTTGTACACAGATTTGTATCTGATGTATTCAACCCTGCTTCGCCTCCAACTATAGGGTGAGTTTTAGATCCCAAATTAGATCATTAATATAAATAGTTATGTAAGCTTACATTATCAAGTAATGTAATGTCTAGACCTTGATCTCATGCAAGTAAAATGCAGTGTTTCAGAGAGGGGGTTGTGATAGCAGGAAAGGACTGTCACTAAAATGAAAACAAAATTCTAACAATAAAAACAATTTTTTTTAAAGTCCCTATGATGCATATTTTTTTATTTTCAAACTCATTTCTTTTCTGGGAATATAGTTAAGATCTTTTTATCCCATTTTGGAATACTCTATATTTTCGGAGATATAAAAGTTTCAAATTTCAAAATGCAAATGTGATGACG
Organism: Telmatactis stephensoni; assembly: GCA_029948255.1. Taxonomy (NCBI): domain Eukaryota; kingdom Metazoa; phylum Cnidaria; class Anthozoa; order Actiniaria; family Isophelliidae; genus Telmatactis; species Telmatactis stephensoni. Next base: position 215,631 of record JALIZF010001831.1, on the reverse strand, counting down.
TCAGAGGAGTCATCATCACTAGCTTCTCATGGATTTTACTAAAAGAGGTCTTAAATTCCACAACCAGATTTTTTACTCAAACACAGGCTTTACTAACGGAAATAAATTCCAAATAAAAAAATAAGAGTATTTCAAGTCATCTTGGTTTTGTATAATAAATGATGACTCCCCTGACGTCATCAAATTTGCATTTTGAAATTTGAAACCTTTATATCTCGAAAAATATGGAGTGTTCAAAAGTAAGACAAAAAGACCTCAACTATATTTCCAGAAAAGAACTGAATTTGAAAAGAAAAATATATGCGTCATAGGGACTTTAAGAAGTGTTCAATTCTTTGTATAGGTAATAGCATGGTTTGTAGTGATATTTGGTGTAAATACAACAAGTGATATTTCAAAATTGTTAAACAAAATAGCATGAGCCGTAGGTGAAATTAGAAATTTGGGACAATTGTGAAACATCACGAGTAGTATTTATGCTAAATATCATGTACAAAACATATAATTAAGATAACTTAATTAACAATATTCAAGAAAAGTAGTAATTAAAAGAAATCATCCAAAGTCAACAATAACACTGAGAAGTAAAATCAGCATAATTTTGTTTTTGTTTTTGACACAAAAAACTTGCAAACAAAATAATTTTCATTTTGTGAAGTTTAATTTAAATGGTATTATTTGAAAAAAGATGAGGCAAAAACTTTCTAAATGAGATATTGACAAATGAATGCATAAGTGTGGAATAACTTTTTTTACCTTTCAATGACTTCTCAGCTTATGTCAATCCTTCAGGTTGAAGCTCTTTTGACAAGCTAACTTTCACTTCAAGTTTCAAAATGCTTGATCATTTTTCATCTTTTACAGAAAAAAGCAAAAAAGAAATCTTAATTTTTGAGCTTTTTGACTTGCTTCTGTGATTAAATCACTTCTTTTTAGTGGATGAAAGCTGTCTGATCTGGCAGCCATTTTCTTTTTAGCCTTTTTTTGCAAGGAAGGAAAGTGGTTGTCATGGAAACTGTAGTTTTCACATGTAGATGTTTCAAAATTAAGCTGAAATACCACTCCTCTCAGCCAATCAAATTGCAGAAATTTCTTACTTTAAGTTATATTTGTTTACTTAATAAAGTATAAACTCTATTTTTGAATTTTTTGTGATTTCAGGGCAGCTTTTATGACCAAAATGATGATAATGGGAGAAAGTGCTTATAAGTTTAATATTTGGGATACTGCAGGACAAGAAAGGGTGAGAGAATGATATGACCTTTTATATATTAAGTTCTCAGTGAATTGGATGAAAGTAAATAAATGAATATGATTTTTTTGTCTCAGTTCAAAAGCCTTGCTCCACTTTATTACAGAGATGCTGCTGCTGCTATTCTGGTTTATGATATCACGTCAGATGTGAGTATGGATGCATGCATGGCTTTATTGCTCCTTTTGACTGGGATAACTCTTTTGTTTATAGTGTTCTAAGGGAAACAATAATAGTTTATTTCAGCTACCAGGGACAACCTAATTCATATAAACAGTGTTTAATTATTAAGTGGCTTACAGTTTAGTTCCTGTGAAATCAGATTTATTTTTCAATTTCCCTTTAATCTGTGTGCCTTGGTATAGTTGTGAAAACCTGTGCAACTGAGATGTAATGTCAGTCTGTGGTTTCCTTGTCTGAGTGGTTGCACAAAGTATACATTGTTAAGTGTTTGTGACTTTTTGGTAATACTGAACATTTTTTACACTGTGGTAAGTGGTTGGTAAGTCGTCGATATGTGGTCAGCAAGTTGTCAATAAGTGGTCAATAAGTGGTTGGTAAGTGACCACTAAGAATACAGTAACAAGGGACTGGTCAGAAATTAGTGGGGGGAAGGAGGGTGGAGATTTTAAATATTGAGTGATGGAAATGATGTGACCCTCCCAAGTGATGGGAATGAAATTTCTTGACCCTCCCCTTGGGCCTGGCCTAAAATATCATGAGATTCCCCCTGCACAGAAACATGTAATACCCCTAATATTGTTTTGACACTAGTGTGAGGTTCTTACATTGAAGCAAAACTGACATACAAATTTTGAAAATTGAGTTTTAAGGGAAGCATGAAATCTACAAATAATAATTATTTGATTTTTGTACAAGTTTGAAGCGTAAGAAGCATATTTTTGGTTTTTATTTATATAAGTTTTATTTGGAGCTTGGTCAGTATTATTTTCTCACCTCAGCAAAAATCAAATGATGAGTCTGTTCTGCTTCTGTTTACAGGTGCACACATGCCTGGTTAATTATTAAAACACAATGCCTAGTATAATCACATTCAAATTTACATGACCTTTCCTTTTTACTGCCTATTCTTTTCATGGCCCTCCCTTTTCAGGGGCTCAAAAAGTTATGACCCTCCTCCTTTTTCCACCCCCTGCTAATTTCTGACCACTCCCTAAGTCCTTGGTAAGGTGACAGTAGGATAATGGTAAGGTGGGGGTTAGGTAAGAGTAAGATGGTGGTAAGGTAATGGTAAGGTAACAGTTAAGTGGTTGACAAAGTCAGTTACTGACCACTTACCATATGATGCAAATTGTTCATTTTAATCAACATTTCAATAAATGCACTTTACCTTGATTCCTAGGCAACATTTCATGCTCTAAGACCATGGATAAGAGAACTACAGCGATATGGAACACCAGATATTGTTATTGCAATTGCAGGGAATAAATGTGATAAAGCTGATCATCGTGAAGTAAGCACAGTTTTTGATGTTTCACATAACTTTTGATGTGAGGGTTCTGAAGATCATCCAATTTGAAGCTCCAAAGTTCAAGTTGACTACTTTGAAAGCTGACAACAAACAGCTTTGTTGGATATGAACTTTGAACAGAAGACAGACGTTTTGCATTTGGCTGTATATGTATACATATAATATATAAATATAATTATATAATATATAAATATAATTATATAATATATAAATTAATATACCATCACCTTCATTATTTCAGGTGGCTACACAGGAAGCCCAAGATTTTGCCAATAGTGTTGATGCAGTTTTTGCAGAAACCAGTGCACTCACCTCTCATAATGTCTATTTACTTTTTGAAGAGTTATGTAAGTAAACTGCTCAACTTCTTTCCATTCCGTGTAGCTTTAAGTACTGTAACTTTAAATACCCTTAAAACAGAGCACTGATGGAGAGAGGGAGGTAAAATGAGCGCACCGTCAGCTTCCTGGAAGATCAGCTCAGCTAAAGGAACTACCAACGTTAAACAAGGTCCTTTACCTTTACCTTTAGCCAATATTAGTTTTCAGTTGGTGTTAATTTAGCACTATAATTGCAAAAGATCAAGTTCAAGAGATTCACATTTATATTCTAACTAATCTTATTAAAGATCTGTTTATATTTTACTAGGTAAAAAGTTACCCCAAGAGAAAATAATGTCACCCTATGGTACATCCAGCAGAAATCAAGATGGACAACATAGACTAGAACAAGCACCAGCAAAGAGAAGCTGTTGCTCTTAAAACAACCACACATGAATTCAACTCTAGAGAGAAATATAAGATTTCTAACTTACACTTTAAATATCTTTGAGCTAAGTTATAAACTTTTGGTGAAGGAGGGTATGGACCTAGAGTCAACCCCCCCCCCCCAACTCCACTTCTACCTTTTAATAGCTGTAAAACATAGAGGGAACCCAGCCTCAATTACTGCCGAACAATTATTTTGTTTTTGTTGGTTTGATTTTATTTATTTCATGCATAATATCCTCTCTGGTCCTCCAGAGTTTTCAAGTTCGCCATGAGTTTTCAAAGAGTAGTTAATTTTACATGACTTGGAAATCCAGTCAGGCAAAAACTACATACTTTGTTACTTTAATACCTTATATGTCATAATTATCAGTCAATTGTCCACATACATTCAAACACAAGACAGCATTGTTATATTTCAGATAGTCACACTGTAAAATATTGATAATACATCTTATTAATAATTCATTTAGGCCTATTGAATTCAAAATCTTTAGGTTATATCATTCAGTGAATATGAAGGGTGTGGAATGATCTTAAAAAAGTCAGTCTCACAAAGTGTCCATCCTTAAGCCCGAAACTCCCAAATCCCGAAGAAACCTCAGGTGGGATAGGAGAAAATCTTGATTTTGAACTGATTTTGAAGGAGCTATAGAAATTTTGAAGGCAATAAAATTTTACATTATTTACAATTTTATTGCAATTATAGTGTTTTCATGAAAAAGAAGGCTAAAATGATGATAATTTTACTGATTTTTTTTGACAGAAACACCATTTCCTGGGCTTTTAGGAAATGGTGTTTCTGGCCCTCCAGATTTCAACATTTTCAGAGGGGGGCAATACCACAAGACTCCCCAAGCAGCTCTTGTTATGTAGTTATCCATGACATCTCAATCCTGATTTAGACACATGTATAGGTTGGACCCTCTGATCTCACGCAATTTTTGTCAAATTTCAAGGGAGTTGTGTATTATTTCGTTGTTGTTGTTGTTGCTTACAGAAATCCATCTCAGAGTCTTGAATTTTGAAAACAAAGGAAATGGATCAAAAGATGTCTTGGACTCGCAAGAAAAATGGAGTCTTGGAGTCTTGCAAAGTCACCCTGATAATTATGAAAATAAGCATGCAGATTAGTAGTGTGTAAACAGTAAACCTGGTATATACTGGGTTGGTATATACATAACTTGGATACATATTAGGAATTCAAAGTAATAATCATTAGCTCAATAATTATATAATTTTTACTAAAATGTGAGATATAATTTTCAATAAAATTCGTTTTAACAAAAATACTGTTGCATCCATCAGAGTTGTATTATTAATTGGTACAGGAATGGTAGTGGGGCATTGAGGTTCATCATCATCATCATCATCATCATCATCATCATAATCTTTATTGAGGAATACTTTTTCATTTAACAATGATTTTCAAAAAGGACCTCAATCATACCAATTCAGAAAGGGCCATAGCAAGGCCTGAACGGGGGGGGGGGCAGGGGGGGGCAATTTTCTTGAAATAAAGTTCCCGCCAAAATATGCTAATTAGTTAATTCCCCAGGAAGAACAATAATTCAATCAGTATTTTTTATTTTATACAAATAATTTATTTGAGACAAAAGCATGTGGGAAATTTCCAGCATCAATTAAGAAACAAAAACAAGCTTTGTCCAAGTACGGATTATACTAGAGACAATATTTAAATATATATTTTGTGATTTAAATTAGAAGTAAAACTAAAATGATATCACTGACATAATCCTTCAGACGACAACTCAAGCCCAAAATTTTAGGGAGGTGATTGCCCCCCCCCCCCCCCCCCCATCGCTATGCCACTGAATTCAGAGCTAAGGGACTGGTCATTATTTACAGGGAGGGGGGGCTGGTGGAAATGAGAAATGTGATGCACAATTTCTGATGACCCCACCCCCCTTTCCACATACATTCTCTTATAACAATAATGCAGTGTGTGCATGAAAAATAATGCCCCCCCCCATATTTTCCACCAGCCCACCCTCCCCCCTTCCCTCCCTGTAAATAATGACCGGTCCCTAAGCCTGATTTACATGACAACCTCATGACACAACACCCTTAGTTCTGGGCATACAGACCCATACATCATTCTTGGCATAAATTGCACCCATAATTATTATCATATGAACAGAAAAAATGTTGGCCCACCTGATCCAGGGGGGGGGGGGGGACACCATTGTAAAAGGATCGGGTATGCTCGTCAAAACTTTTCAAAAATATCCCTAAAGGATACTGGAAGTCTTTTTAACAGGGCGTGGCTGGACGATTTTTTAACCCCTAAGAGATACCAGCGATAACAAGCTAATGAACATTATTACTATGCATGAACACAAAATTGGAAAATTGGATGGTCGACATGCTTTTGTTGGGCAAATTTTTTCCATTGTGTGAGAACAAGATAATAAGCGATGAGCTCTTTTAGTACCCTAAGAAGGGACCCGGAAATGCTAAAACTCTAAACTTCAATTTTAACACCCTAAAAGATACCAAATCGCTGATTTTCACCCCTAAGAGATACGACGAGCATACCCGATCCTTTTACACTGGAGTCCCCAGCTGATAGGGGTGCTGTAGAATGTGTTTGGTCTGTCTGCCAAGATTTAGGGGTGATGTGCAATAAAAATGTCAGGTTTTGGAAGATTGTAACTTACAGAAAAGAATTAACTTTGCACATGGCCACATTTGACAAATATTAGTAATTCTGACAAGCATATATCTTCCTTAACATTTCTTGTAAAAGCCAGCTAATTTTTACCTGTGGATTATTGCTGAAATTATTGCTATGAAAGGAGCAACTGACATTGAAGGAAGCTTTTTATCAGCTTTTGAAGCAGTTCTCTCACCAGACACTTGACATGCCCGTCAAAAAATTTTCACTTTCCACATTTCACTGACAGGGCTTCTGACAATAATATTGATTCCTTGAAACGGTTAATTCAACCTTGACGAAAAAAATCCCTTTTACCATCACAATTTTCAAGTCGGAATGATAATAACTGGAATGTTTGATATAAACAATCCCGCGCGATTCCCGCAGGATTTCACTTTACCGCAGCGCAAAGGCTTGTGGTTAGGATTTTCAGCATACATGTGCGGCTGATGTTGAGTTGGTAATTTTGATCAGCTAAAATTAACTCGTATTTTTCACTTTTTAGCCAAACGAAAACGCATCTTGTCAAGCTAATTAACAAGATATAAGTATATTGAACCTTTTGGAATTCCTTTATTACGAAATTTCTACAATTGCAGGAATTTTTGTCTTTGAAAATCTCGGTGTCTATGGTGCACCGTCAGCCATCGAGTTGAGCGGTCCGGTAATGTGACTTGACATAATTTTTGGACTTTACCGTATTCCTAGCTTGAAGTAGCCCTCCAGAAAGATGAAGAGAGGTGGTAGGAATCCGAAGAAGAGGCTTGAAGCTCCGTCGAGGCAAGAAGTTAGGGAAAGATACGAAAATGCTCGAAAAGAGAGAGACGGTGCAGATGAGAAGTCTGGCCAAGCCAACGTGACATCCCTTGGGCCAGAGGTAAAGTTTAGAAGTCGTTTCGCCTTTAATTATTCAAGTTGTATAAATTATTGCAGGAATTTAGCTAAAAATGTTCTAAAAAACTATCAACACAGCTTGGTCTGTTAAACGAGGATTATAATATTTTCGCGAATGTAAGCAGATCAGCATAAACATCCTCTTTAAGGTGTAAAATACTCGCATACAGAACGAGTTTTTTTACCTCCATAATGAATCTTTTTACGTGAAAAATACGTTTTTATTTAGCGATATTGTTTTTGGTCGAGTAATTACTCTCTGCAGCTGCGACATTGGTCGTTTTCATGTCAGAAGATTTTGACAATTTTCAAATTCAAGTCACCCCACACAGACATCATAAAATCACCAAACACAGTTTTACTACAAACATCCTTGAGAGTCCTTGACTTTTCTCCAAACAATCGCAATCCTACGCTATTTTTTCCCTGCTCTATTTTCCCACTGTGTCCCAATTCCCTCTCCAAAAGTCCTGCATCACATTTCCCTCATCCCTTTAATATAAAAGCAAAAGGAGACTAATGAGTGAACTAGTTTGGGCTGCATTGGTGTATAAAAATACACAAGGAGTGAATGGAAATTTGTAACATCATATAAAAAAGAGAGATACTTACTGATGTTTCAAGCCTTAGCCCTTTGTAGCCCTCCAGTGAAGGGCTAAGGCTCGAAACCTTAAAAGAACAATAATGTTTTCAAAGAGAATGGGTTGAAACTTGTGATATTCACCCCCTGTGGTGCCTTTCCCGTCGTCTGGTCTTCATATGTACAGTCCATATGGTTTCATATCAATTTCAAATTACTTTTCTCCCACTGTGCTTCAAAGATTAGTCCTATAGTGTTCAAATTCTGAACAACAGTATCATTATTCGTCATTTTCAATGATCATCATTGATCATCGTCATAATTTGACTGAAAGTTTGTCAGCACAACAAAACCCTCCAAAATTTGTATTAACATTTAATGAAGCCTCTTGAATGCTGTATATATAACATAACTTTCTTGATGATTTCTTGAAAACTTTTGAAAGTCTAGATTATTTTGGACTGAAGTCAATGCATCGCTACTCACTGTGCTATTACCCTGGATACCAGATGGTCCTTAAATCTCACTTTGGGGTTTTGATGTATAAGGAGCAAATCAATGGCAGTTCAAAGGGAGCCTTGTGTACATCTACATTTATTGAATAATTAGTACTGGACATGATGACAACTTGTAGAACAATAATTATATTGTATCTAATTCTGTCATTCTTGAAACAAAGAAAGTATTCCCCCAAAAATTTTGTTTTGGGATATATTTACACGGCCAATATTTGACTGATAATTCTGATCGTACTGGAACCTATATGATTTTCGTAAGGTGAAAAGAGTGCATGCAATAGTTACCATGATGAAATAGTTATACTCTCCAATATCAGTGACAGAAATTCTGTCATGCAGTACTGTCACACATTTTCAAATGTCATAAAAACATAATTTGCTATAAATTTCACATTATTGGCTTGGTCAATGAATAATCTTTTTGTTTCAGAAATATCGTTAGCAAGATAAACAGATTATTTATAGTTACAAGACTATTTCAGTGCTCAGTTTATGTGGCTGTCATACTGGTGTTCAACAGTGGTACAACAACAATATGGTGGCTCCTTACTTTCTGACCATATATTGAGCATAATAAAATGTTCATATCTTTGCAACATTTTGACTCTAACTTTTACTTGGAAGCATAGTTTTGGTTGCTCTTTCACATACAATTACTTTGATTTTGTTTGAAAGGACTAAAAGATTTTGATCATGTCTTATGATTGAAAGTGAAAATGCTCTATTGTATATTGTGGTTTAAAAAATAACAAATCAACCCACCAATGGCATAGTAACCCGTGGATTGACTGACCGTGAATGGCCACAGGAAGCCCAAACAATACATTTCATTTAAATAATGAGTTTTGCCCTTTAAAGAAGAACATAATCAAGAACAAAGTTATGAAGTCTGTAGTATTGTTGTTTAATATCTACTTGATTCAAAAACCCAATTTTTTTAAAGGAAAAGTATTTCACTAAAATTTCTGACGATTCCACCTTGCATTAGGTGCAAATAATGAGTTACAGACAATGAATTATTAGCACCTAGGGCAGGGTGAATGTGTTGGCAAATTTGAAACCGAAGTGCATATTTGGAATGCCTTTAGGTATGGCTGATGATCATAGGAAGAATTTAAAACCACTTATTCGCTGTCCATATTCTTGTATATCGTTCACCAACATGACTTGAGAACTCCACCAAATCATAGCCAGATTATCAGTCTTCCAAGGGTATAATTTTTAGGGTAAAGCTTTAGGAGGAAAGGGCAAAAAGTTTGGGTCCAAATGAGAGGTGTTATGCGATTTGGAGCTCAAAGTTGCCTGCCATTACTCCTTTCTTTACTAAGCCCATGACATGAAACGACCTCCTAAAAGTAGAAGGCCTAAAACAGGGGTGGATCCAGCTTCTTTAAAGAGGGGGTGCGATTTTTGATGGTAGCTTACAAAGCACGCGCACGTGTGGTTTTTCCCGCCACCTAAGGCTTCCCGGCCCCAAAACTGATTAAAGTAGCAGGACGCATGTGGTGTGCTGGTTTTCACGCCACAAATACAACCAAGCCTTCCCGACCCAAAAACGATTGATGAGAAACGTTCATATTTGAGAAAAGCTTTCACCGTCGTCCAAAAGGGGGGTGCGTCCTGCACCCAACACACCTCCCCTGGATCCGCCCCTGTAAAAGCACTATTGATACTTATATGGCAAAATATACAACACAAACTCATATATAACTCATGATCTATATTATTATTTGACAAAAATCACAGAAAATCAAAGCTTAGAGAGAATCTCACTTAGAAGAAAAATTTGAGCTTTGTTGATTTTGATCAACTGTCATTCAGTTACCACACAAAGCCTAGACGTAACTGACTCCACTCATGCAGAGATTTATAAGCCTGTGGGTATAGTTGTAAACATATTTCTTTGGCAACAATACTTTTCTTCTTCAACATTTTATTATATTAGGTATTAAGGTACTATAAAATTGCCAGCATTTTTCTGGAGCAACAATAAATACAATGATACTTGAGTGAGTGACACTTCCAATAAAGACATCCCACTCTGGCAAATCCATAAGTTAAAAAGTGGCCATGCAATAAGAATAATATATCAAGGTTGAATAGTATGAACAACTTTGCACTGTTTATTACAAACTTTTAGCAATTACCGGCTATAATTAATTAGTACTTTTTTGTTTTTGTTTTTTCATGGATATACTGCATGCACTCTATTAAATAGGTAATAATTTTTTTATGAATCCTGGCATTTTGGCCTAGTTTTAATTTGTAAAATTGTCCATGCTAATTCAGGGAAGATATTTCACCAACTTTAAGATAATGCAAAAGTGTATAAGTAATTGTTTGTCACTTGTTTGTCTGGAGTTGGTTATCTATTTTGGCCTAAAGCCTAGTCAAATGCAAAAAGGCTTTTTTGTACTCTAAATGTAATTACAACAAAAGAAAAAAATTATAAAGAAAAAATTAATGAAGAAAGCCTGCTAAACTTGGAAGAGTTTTACCAAACACATGGGAAGAGTAGAGATTTTCCTAAGGAGAACAAAGAAAGGAGATTGATTTAAAGCAGGTATGTTGACTATTTCAATCATGGTAGAAATAAAATGAATGAAAATATGTGCAAAGTGAAATCATCATCAGATGGCAAGAGATCATTGGGAGATGTTTGTGAAGATGGGTGATTATCAGGAGGTACAAAGCCTTTTTTGAGTTTGAAAGTTTTGTAATCTAACACTTTTTAGTTTTTTTAGGCTGGTCAGCTTTAATATAAGCAAATGTTTTTGTTGACACTTTCATTGGTATAAATATAAACCAATCTTTATGGGGAAAAAACAAACAAACACAACATACTACATGATTGTATATAAAGAGAATGTCATATTTAGTAAAGCCTAAAAATTTGAAAGCAATGTCTTCAGTAGTTTTGAAGTTAAAGGACTTTGAAAATTAAAAAATTTACAAAGAAAAGAATGGTTGCCATCCAGCCATAGATTCATTGTAAACGTTGTTAATTAAAAGCTAATTTCTTGTAGAGCCATTCAGTGGCATACCCATATTTCAAATATCTATAATACATGTATGCTATAAATACTAAACTTCTATGTTTTGTTCTTTCCATACAGGTTAAAGGCTATGATTATAAATGACCATAAAATATATATCCTGTGCAGTGATAACTATAATTTGTCTAAATTGATGCTCTCTAGCCGTTCTTCAACAAAAGCACAACACAGTGTCAAAAATGTGTTATTAACTCCAAATTAATTGACAAGCTACAATAGAGCATTACTAATAGTATTGGAGAGTGGAATTAGACAAATCTGGTATCAGTTGATACCACTAATTGTCTACATATCCTTTGTTCTTTAATTGGTGGCTTATGTCTAAGTAGGTCTTTGTTATGTATGTCATGATATTTTGATTTTTACGTACATGCTATTATAATGCATTTGGATTTAAATTTCTATAAAGATTATTGGAATTCTTGGTTTGGACATGGTGAGCTGTTGGTGTTTCACTAAGTGCCTAGTGCTCAAGTGTTTTCCAGTAACAGCAAAAATGTCTGAGTTATATTACTTCCACTGCAACAGTTCGCATGTTAGGACAACAGCTGATATCACAAAATTCACTGACTCTGAAACAAAGGTTTCACTTCATGGCTAATGGGCCAAAAGTAGAAGAAATGTAGAGCAACTTGCCCAAAAGCATCAACTTGAAACTTATGTTAAAAACCATTTAAGTTGATCTGGATTTAATTTATTCATTGCTCAAAATTCTCTGGATAACACTAGGCAATCACTTTTGTGTAAAAATTTGTTAGTCTATTTGAAGTCTTTACTATTTTTCTCTATTTGTCATCTGTCAATCAATTTAGAAGCTCAATTATGTATTATTGACATCTACATGCGTACATTATTTTCTCCAGAGTATGCGATATATTTATTTCAATAGCATACTGATTTGATCAAACATTTTTTTTTTCAAGTTCTAGGAGACTTAATTGAAGACTTGAATGTCAATGAAGACTTGACCAAGTGGAATTCTTTTTGTTCTTTTTTCTTTAGGCATTCAAAAGACCAAGAGATGATTCAGATAATTCCCTTCCAACAGACCTGAGAGAAAAAATACCAAAGCTATCAAAAACTATTGAAAATGAAATGGCAGGTACAAGCAACTCAATTTCTTAAATAAAACAGTGCTGATTTCATTATCATTGTATCATCACCTTTGTAAACTCCATTTTACAATATTGCATGATTTCATCAAGATTCCAAATAGAGTCTGTACTCTCTTAAGTGTTCAACAACAAAAACAATACAAAACTTGATCTCTGTTTGAATTTGCTATTTGGTGTTCATAATAAATTTAAGTTTCTTTATTTATTTCTATGTTGACCATAAAAAGACTCAGCTGGACTCATAAGTCTTGTGGATCCATCATATGGCGACAGATCCACTGTTGAGACATTTGATTATTCACATCGTGTTGGAGAGAAAGTTCCATCTGTTGGTGAAAATGATGATCTGAGATCTCTTATTGATAAACAGAGAAAGACTTCACAAGGTGACAAGGACTCAGATTGTGCCAAAAAAGGGGCAGTAGTTTATGATTCAAAGTATGATTCCAAAGATAAACTAACTACTGAACAATCAGATAGCAAAAGAAAGGATCCAAAAGACAAGAAGACAACATCATCAGGGTCATCAAGGGGAGCGAGTGATAAATATAGGGGAACTAAGCGAACTGAAGATAGTTCATCTAAAAGGAAGGGAGCTACTGCTAGCCCAAGTGGCTATGAGCTTGGAAAACCATTTTTTTCTACTAGTTATAAGAGTAAAACAGACACAAAAGAAATGGATATGACAGAGACACTAAAAGAACTTGCTTATCTTAGAAGTATTCAAACAGGAGAGAATGCACTTCCCAAGGAAGAAGATGAATATTTCAGGAAAATGAATGACTTGTCTAAAAGTGATATCAATATTGACAGTCTTTTCTTTGGAAGTGACAGCGGAAAGACAAAAAAAGGTGAAAAACTGAAGAAGAGTTCATCTGATCTGAAACAGAGTGAATCAATGTGGGAGACAGTTATTGATAACATGGTTGGAACTAATTCTTCCAAGTTAGAAGCAAACAAAGCAAGTTTGGATGATGTTACATATGGGACCATCTTTACCACCCAAAACCCCTACCCCAACCAAGAAAGTACCTTCTAGAGAAAGATCATCAAGTGCATCAGAGAAGAAAGAATCTAAAAAAGCAGTGAGAGGAGCTCCTGGTGGGAGGGTCTTCAGAGGCAGAGGGGTACGTGGAAGAGGCAGGGGGCGGGGTGGAGATTTTATTAGAGGCAGAGGACGCGGACGAGGACGAGCCAGAGGAGTTCGAGGTGGGAGAGGCTTCATGCCAACAAGAGGAAGACATATCTTTGCTGATAAAAGTGGAAGTAGAAGGAAAAGTCGAAGCAGTTCAAGAAGCAGCAGCAGTAGCTCAAGTTCACGCAGTAGAAGTCGTAGAAGAAGCAGAAGTCGTAGTAGAAGTAATGGTAGAAGCAGAACAAAAAGAAGACGTAGAAGCTCCAGCAGAAGCAGTTATACATCCAGTTCAAGTTCCCGAAGTCGTAGTCGAGGAAGGAAGATGAGCCATAGGTCGTCAAAGAGGCATAGTAGGAGCAGAAGTCATAGTAGAAGTAGTAGTCACAGCAGAACAAGAAGTAAAAACCAAAGACACAGTAAAGACAGAAAGCGAAGTACAAGTAGAAGTTCCAGTAGGAGTCGAAGTAGAAAGAGAAAAGACCGTAGCAGAAGTTGGAGCTTTGACGAAGTTTACACTAACAACAAGGATAAAGCTGATAAAGGTAAAGATAAAGAAAAGCTTAAACAAGATAAAAAACTGCTACCCAAGAAAGACAATGATAAAGAGGCACCCAAAGCTAAAAGAGAAGACATTCCCCCAAAAGATGACAAAAAACTTGGTAGAGAAAAACATGAGAAAATAGCTGCTACAAAAGTTCAGGAAAAAACCTCTAATGAGAAACCTAAGGGTGATTCTACAGCTTCACCAGCAGTAGTGGCTTTGAAAGAACTGAAAGGTGCAGCTGGTTCTGGTGTCTTCTTTCCCAGAACAGTCACCAAGACAATGGGTTCAATCAGCAAGGGTATGCAATTTAAAGGGCGTGGTCAGCCAATCAAGACCCACCCAATCTTTGCCAAACCAGAGGAACATGAGGAGGAATTACCCCAAATCACTGAAACTCCAGAGGAATTGGAAAAGGCAAAAAAAGTGAAAGATCAATTTGATCAAGAAGTTGATAAAGTATTTAATGCAAAACCATGGCCACAAGAAAAGAAAGAAAGAGGAAAGTGGATTCAAGTTTGGCCAGAAGAAGCTTCAGTCAAAGAGGAGACAAACACCAATGAAATCAAAACTGAAGTTGTAGAAGGGCAAGACTCAAGAGAAGTAACAGTGAAGGAAGAACGCTCATCAGTTGCTGAACCAAAGATTGAAAATGATGAACATTCTAAAGATGAGCAAAAGAAGGAGAGGAAAGAGAAAAGAAAGAAAGAGAAAGAAGAGAAAAAGGAGAAAAAGAAGAAAGAAAAGAAAGAGAAGAAAGACAAAAAGAAGAAAGAAAAAGAACCTGAAGGTGCAGATGAAACCCAGACAAGTGAGCAAGTCAACCCTGAGGGAATCCAAGGCGAGTCTTACGGAGAATATGCTGGCCAAGAATATGCTGAAGGCACCTTTGAGTATTATGGTGAAGAACAAGGATGGTATGATGAAAATGGCCAATTCCATCCCAGTGAAGAGGCTGAATATTACTATTACTATGATGCAGAAGGAAATATTGTAGGGTATGAAGGACCTGAAGGTTATGTGGAAGGAAATCCATTTGAGGTAGGTCTTAATATTATAATAACTCTAATAAATAAAGATACTTGAAAGAAAGAAAGAAACAAACAAACAAACAAACAAACAAACAAACAAACAAACAAACAAACCAACCTAAAAAGATAATTTCTAAAGAGAAAGGATACTTGGCTGGGAGGATATGAGCATTTTACCTGAGTGTCCCTTCCATTTTTCTTGTATACATCTCATATTTTGTTGTTGTTGTTGTTGTTATTGTTGTTTCAAGCTAATAAAAGCTCAACAATATGATGAGATGATGCTCAACTAATGATTCACTTGCTAAAACAGCAAAAATGACATCTTTTTCTTTTTCTGAACTAATTTTTAAAGTTATTGAATATTATAGGGTCAAGAATATACTGCAGAAGGGAACTGGTATGGTGGTGAGGAATATAACTATGAGGGTGTGGTCCAAGAAGGTCAAGCAACAGTTACTGAAGGAATACCTGAACAGCCTTATCCAGGTAATAACCTTGCATCTGTGTAAACATCTCATATGTACAGAGTTTTTAAAGGGATGTCCAATTGTTTTTGCAGTTATGGAAGAAGTCCAATATGACTATAGTACAGAAAGCCAAGAAGTGTACTACACAGAAGAACAGTATCCTGGTAATGATGGACAGTGGGAGGGATATGCAGGTGAGCAACAGTGGTATGGTGCTGAAGGAAACCAACCTGTAGAAGCTGAACATTATGACAACTATCAGCACCCAGTAGTTCAAGAGGAGCAGCATTTTGCCCCTCAAGTAGCTGAGCAAGTTGATCCAAGCTACCAGGTACATGATGCAGCTATTCCCGTACCTGTTCAAGAGATTGTTCCCCAACAGGAAGAGCATACATTCCCTGATGCTGCTCCTCCAAGTGCAGCAGGTCTGATTGCTGAGCTTGCTTCTAAAGCCAATCCAGGTCTTATCCAGGAAATGGCTGCCAGGGGTATTGGAGAAAATGAGCTCCTTTCATTCCTTGGTGCACAACTCAAAGAGTTTGCAAAAACCCAAGGGTTGGTACAGGAGGAGTCTCCTAAAAAAGAACCAGAGCCACCAAGAAAACCTGTTGACAGTGTACCCCCTGTACATCATGTAGCACCTCAGCAGGCACCATGGAAAGAACAGCAACAACAAACAAAGCAGCAGTTTAACATAAGCAGAGAGGAATTAAGTATTGCTCAACAGAGGCCATTAAAATCTATTCTCAAGAAAGGCAACACACTTCCTTTGAAACCTCCCACGAAAGGAAACACTACTGGTGCTCTTCCTCAAGTAAAAAGTGAAACCCCAGAAACTGTTTCAAATGTTTATATTGGCCCAGAGTGCATTGTACGGATCTCTGAAAGTGGGCCAGAACGTTTTTTCTGCAAGTTGTGTCAATGCCACATAGAATCATCAATCGCCAAAGAATTGCATGTGAAGAGTATGAAACACATAGAGCTCTTTGTGCGTGAGAAGTCCTCTCTTCTTCAATCTGTTATTGGCAATACCCCTGTGGAATCAACTCCAACACTAGCTGAGGAGATGAAAAAAGAAGCATCTTTGGCTGAAAGTAAAAACACCGAAACTGGAAATCAACTTAGACAAGAATGAAGACATGGAAATTGACAGTACTAGTGAGGAAACAGACTTAGATTATTCACTCTCTAAAGAAAAGCAAAACACAGATGACAGTAGGGATCTACCAAGAGAATCATCAGAAGACAGGAACAGAGTATTGGAATATGATCGACTACGATTAAGAGAGTGGCACCTCAGAGAAGGTAGTGGTTCTCATGCAGAACATGAAAGACAATTTGATTATAGAAATAGAGACATTGAGGATTATGGCCATAAAACAAAAGCATCACATGTAGATACCTATCCTCCAGCACGAAGAGGCAATGAACCACCAATTCAAGACAACTGGGAGAGAGAAGAACATAGAAGTTCTCAGTCTGATGAACGGAGGGTTTGGGGAAGATCATCAGATCGAAGAGGAGCAGACGAACATTTTGACTATGATCACCAACCTCATCCATCTCAGGAGCAACGGAGGTATGGTGAGCATTTACCAAGAGACTCTGAGAACAATAAACGGACAAGAATGGGATCAGAGGATCGTGAAAGTAACAGTTCAAGGCGAAGTGTCAAGTCTATGTCTAATAGATGGAAGTGAGCATGATTATAGAGCTGCTCCAGATTCCTTTGATTATGGAAGACAATACCCACCTTACAAAGATGAGAGACCCCAGTCAAGAGAATCTGAGTATCAAAATCAATACAGGGATAGTCCAAAGAGAGGTGTTACTGACAGACCATTACAGAAAGATATCAGAAGAAGCTCTTACTGAAAATACAACCCAGGATCAGGTTGAGCAGGACAAGAGTGGCATCACATCAGTATAGACGGAAAGAGAGCTCTCAAGGACCCAAAATCTGTGGAGCAAGAGCAGCAGAAGGTTGGTATGACACGCAGTACTCCAAACCAAAGACCAGGCCATCCTCAACAAAGACAAGCCCAACCTCAACAAAGGCAAGGCTCATCTCAACAAAGCCAAAGTCCCCCCAACCGAAGACAAGCTCCACCTCAACAAACACAAACACAACCTCAACAAAGACAAGGTCCTCCTCAACGAAGGCAAGATCCATCTCAACAAAGCCAAGGTCCCCCCATCCAAAGACAAGCTCCACCTCAACAAAGACAAGCCCAACCTCAACAAAGGCAAGGAACATCTCAGCGAAGCCAAAGTCCCCCCAACAAAAGACAAGCTCCACCTCAACAAACACAAACTCAAACTCAACAAAGACAAGGTCCTCCTCAACAAAGACAAGTTCCATCTCAGCAGAGACAAGCACCACCTCAACAAAGGCAAGGTCAACCTCCCCAAAAGCAAATTCCACCTCAGCAAAGACAAGTACCACCTCGACAAGGGCAAGGCCAACCTTCACAAAGGCAAGTGCCATCTCAACAAAGGCAAGTTTCATCTCAACAAAGACAAGCTCAACCGCATAAACCACAGGCTAGTAGACCAGAACAGCCATCACAAAGTCAAAATGATAGACCTGCACAAGCTCGCAGTGAACAAAATAAGCCAAAAAGTGAGAGACCTCCATCCGCTGGTGGGACTAGACAGCAACCATCCAGTGAAGCCAGTGGCAGCAGACAAAGACAACAGAGTCAAGAAAGAAATAAAGATAAATCTGCTACTAATGCAAGCAGATCAAACATAAAACAGCAGAGTATACCTTCTGATAAACCACCAGCCAGAACAAGTCAATCATCTCAACAAACCAGACATTCTTCAGAAAGTAAAGCAGAAAACCAACCAAGTGGACAACCATTGCAACATAAACCAAATACTGAGCGAAAGCAAAATGCTACTCAGGAGACCAAGGAAAAAGACATCCAGACACAACAAAAGAATGTCAATCCCAAATCCCAAAGCAGTATACATCAATCTCCACAACCCATCTCCACAATCACGCCTAGGACAGAGCACAAGACGTGTTCCTCCACCACCACCCCCTTATGGTAAAGGAAGTGGACCATCAGCATATGGCAGTGGAAGAGGTCACCCTCCTCAGGGTCGAGGTGGAAGAGGTCAACATCAGCATAGACCTTCCAACCAACCTGTAAGACAGATTGGTAGTTCAGCACCATCACAGGCTTTGTTGCCTACACCACCAGTTATTGGTGGAGTACCTCCTCCTCATGACAAAGGTCATCCAAGAGATCCATATGCTAATGTACCAGGTCCAGTGGGCCATCCTCCAGCCATGCCCTTCTTTGGTGTTCAAGGTAGAGGACGTCAACAACCATTTTATGGAAGAGGTGGGAGTCCACAAATGCGTGGTGCTCCACCTTTTGCAGGAAGAGCAAGAGGTGGTCGAGGATACCATGGTCAAAGATGGTGATTCACTACAGAGACACTGTCTTGTCAACTCATGTAAAAAAATGTTAGAATATAAGAAGTTCACTTATTCATATATAGTAGTTTTATACAAAGATTATTGCAGGACAGTTTTGAACATTGAACTCATAAAAGCAAGTACACAGTAGGTCCAAAAAGTAGTGAATACTTGTGACAACAAGTGTAGAAACATTTTCTTTTATGTAGCTATGTTTATTCTTAGTAGCATGGTTTTCATAGTAGCAAGGTGAAATAAATATATCATAAAATTCAATTAAGTGCATTCTTATACATGAATTTCACTCTAGTCAATCCATTAGGAACATTTCCTAGTCTGATACTAGTCAACTTTGTACACAAGAGTTTCTATTTTCAGTCATTCATAGCTGATTTTATTTCAGAAGTATCATAAAATGTCATTTTGTTCCAGTTGTTTTAATATAAGTAGCTTATCAAATAAAGTGTTCTTAACTGTTAATTGATTTTAATTTTTTGCTTCCATGTAAGTGAGTCCATAGATTAATTTGGGCTAGTTAAGTAATGTATTAATAGTATATTTGTCATTATACAATGGCATCTACACAGGGTCATATAACGATATGCAGTATATGAGGTCAGGGAACAGTTAATTTTAGGGCAGCTATGATTGTCCAAGGATGGAATCAGGTGCTCAACAAATTTTGAAAATTTTGCAATGGGAAGTAATGACAGTTTATAGGTAGATCATGATCATGTATATGACTTAATTTACGAATTTTGCAAATTTGATCAGGGATCCATCATTACAATGCTGGTCTACAAGAGGGCAGTAGCAGGTGTGTGATTATTTTCTCTGGTTGTACTGAAGAGTAGGATTGCATATGTTTGATAAATCTGTGATCAAATGGCCATTGTAATATGATAGGGTTTTCTGATTTACTGGCTTAAAGGCTGATTTGTCACTAATAGTAAGAAACAAGTAGCACCAAACAAGTTATTGTGAAAAATTGTTATAAATCTGGTTTAGGGTAGGGCCTAAATTTTCTGATATGTGGAGTGTGTTACACACTGTTGCACATGCACATATGCTAATTAGCATCTGGTACTATTGATGGCTTTCAATTGACATCACGACGGCCATCTTGGTTGAACTTCAACAAAAGATTGCTCAGTGTCTCTTGTTCGTCCAACCAACATGGCTGCCACTCTTTTATATTTTGACTCTCAAGGGAATGATTGAAAACCAGCAATTAGTGCCAAAGCCTGTAAAGCCAGTGACGCACACTGTAATTTTTTCTCATGCTGGCAATGCAATTTCTGCATTCTCTGGTAAAGTAAGACCCCCGAATTTGCACGACCGTTATTTTGGCGCGCATTTACTATTTTAGGTGACGTCACCTAAATAACTCTAAATTAACTAAATTTATGTATTAACTATTCAACACTGAGACTAAAAGCACTCTATGATACACTCGGCAATTTTGCTCTTGCAACAAAATCCCTAAAATTGCATGAAGTGCGGGAAAAAATTGCCATGTGTATCACCAGCTTAAATCAGAAAACTGTAATGAATTCCATTACCATTAATTTGTAAAATAATCAGGGAGATAATCAGGTTCAAGTCCAGACCTCAAAGAATGTCTGCATGGGTTGTTTGGGAAATGTGCCACATCTTCAATAATTGTACAGAATTCCACCACTCTTCAAAGATGCCATTTTTTCGGCTGTCCAGCCAAACAATTCATGCATGCTTTGCTGGATCAGCATTTAGTCAACTGTTAGTACTGTCCAGTGGAGCCATAGCTTTTTTTGTTGAACTTCAACAAAAGATTGCTCAGTGTCTCTTGTTCGTCCAACCAACATGGCTGCCACTCTTTTATATTTTGACTCTCAAGGGAATGATTGAAAACCAGCAATTAGTGCCAAAGCCTGTAAAGCCAGTGACGCACACTGTAATTTTTTCTCATGCTGGCAATGCAATTCTACAGCTGTATGTAAACTTTCAGGTGATGTCATTGATGTCTTTACTAAGAAAAGACAATGAAATTATTATTATTTGCTAAATACAAATTTGTTGGTTGCATGTACCATTCAGAAGATTATGATTTATTGTGTGTGAGGGGAAAGAGGTTCTTATTGGTATGGATTTAAAATTGTTGAATGCAGTGGATGATTTGTGAGATTTTTGTTGCATTATCTTATTTGGGACTGGGGGTGTCTTGTTGTTCAGCAAGTCTGCATGGGTAAGTAAAGTTGTACAGGCTCTCCAATTTTATGGATGATTTTAATCTGGTAAATTACCATGACAAAACTTTCTTGGTGTGAAACCATACTATAGGGCTTCTTTCATAGGATTATGCAAAAGCTACCTGCCTGGTTGACTCAACTCAAGAAGCTTAGCTGTGCACATTTATTATTCTGCATAGCAAAATCTCTTCATGACCCTTAAGGCCTGGACACAACTTTTCCTGAAACATTTGCTGAAACACTGCGCGCAACACGGTTGCACCATGTGTCCACCACTGAAACATCTCGTGCAATGTTGCGCACAACAGTTCTGCACAGTTGCAGAAGTAGAACACGATGCTACTTCTGCGGCTGTTTTGCGAATTGGAATGGGTGGACACATGCTGCAACATTGTGTTGCGCACGATGTTTCAGCAAATGTTTCAAGAAATGTTGCACCATGTGTCCGGGCCTTTATTGGCTGCAGATACAAGAGGACAATTCTAATGATTATTTGGTGAACAGGATCACAGCATGCAGACCAGGGAGTCTGTGGCCTTCCCTTTGTAAATGGTAGTGTTGGTTGCAAAGGTTCTTTAATGATCCAAACAATGCAGTTATGCCCTTATCCAGGCAGACATGAAGTTCTAACATTTTGCAGATGTTATTGCAAATGCAGCATCTTCAGAGACCTTTTGCTCCAGTTGGTGCTTGAACTCTGACATTCCACTAAAAAAACAGTACCAAACCAAGTCAACTTGGTGGTGGTAGTCGCCATTTTTTTGTACTCGCATTTCACATTCAGTATTCTATGCGTACAATGCTTTCCCTGGGTTTCAGAGGGATTTTTTCCCACTAAAATAGAAAAGTGTAAGTGGAATTAAGTAGAATTGTCCTCTGCGTTTTTTGCTTGCCAAATCAGTATTTCAGGAGGAAGAACTTTTGGAAACCAGGGTAGATAATGCTCCATGCACTCATTGATTTTTCTAGTTTTGCTATTCTGAAACATACTCAACTCACTATGATATTAATAGAGGTTTCTCTACTAATGTGTGTTACTCACATCCCTCCAATGCAGGTTTCCTAGAATATGTTATGTGGACAACTTCCAGTTTATCATCCTTATCTGAGAAGACTTAAAAGATCTTGCAATTAATTACAAATGAAACTACAGATGGCATCATCTGCTTACATAAAGACCCTTGGCTTGGAATTGATGCCCAAATCCTACTCAAAAATAATACAAATGCTCATCCCATTCAAGCATACAAAATTATTTTAATAATTACAGTCCAAATTGTCAGATTGACCATTGACAACACAGCAGAAAATATTTCAGACATTCTTTATTTCAAAATATAAATACAAACTCTTTGATTAGATGGAAAGTATAACAATTAACTATTTCCAAACATATTTACAAGATTTCTTCCTCATACAGAAACAGAAGCACTAAATTTAGTAACTTAACATATATCTCCTTTCCACTCCAAATTAGGAATTTATAACTGTGAAACAGCCTTTTTGATTGTTCTAAGTCAGTTGTCCATCAAGGGAAAATAGATCATCAAAGAGCAATTCCTAAAATCTATTTACTTTTTAACTTGCTGTTAGACCTAAAAAGCTTTATTTCCTTTTAGCTTCTGGTAATTAAAGCATACAATGCATATTCATGCGAAAAACCCTTATATTCCAAAGACCCAAGCAAGAACCATTCCATCACCAAAGGTGTTTGTTTCATCCACTTTCCAGTCCACAGTTGCACACAACATAAGTTTTCTGGTTTTTGATTGAAATGGTGCTAAGAGTCACTACTATAACTGGCTTTATCAATAGACCTTTTCAGCTTCGTATGCAAATTGCCCATTTCAGACCACGTGACATTCCCTTGAGAATTGCTCTTTTATGATGAACATGATAAAATATTAACACATGAAAGAATTAAATCCCAAGAGTAACATCACGTGGTCTGAAATGGGAAAACAAACAACGAAGCTGAAAAGGTCTATTGAGGAATTAATTGTTCCCATTTTTCATCTTAGTTTTCTGTATTAATGTTTTTATCATTTCCAATTTATCTGCAGCACTGAAGAGCCTCTCAAAGAAGATACTCAGCTGAGTTGCCCAGTATTGTGACATACCATGTTCAGTCTGTTGAGGGCTTGGTGCTTCCTCTGGGCTAACAACTTGTTCATCATCCCCTGGAGTAGGTTCTGCTCCATCATCAAGATCGACACCTAGTGTAAAGAGTTATCAAGTTATTAACACATTTATTTGAAGAGAGTAAAGGGTTTGTATTTTTGGTCTTTTTTCCAAGTGAATAAAGAACATTTGAAATGCCAATCTTAGTTATCAGTTTTGTATTTTACTTCCATGACTATATATGTAGAATGAAAACATTGCAACTTGCAGGGTCTTTGGGTCAGTGTAGTGGGGTCAATGCTGTCATAGAAAGACAAGTCATATTATTTTGCTTGATACCAAGGCTTCCAGGAAAACAAAACAAATGAAGTGATGCCATTTTTCAACAAAAAGAGGAAGGCATTTCTTTGAATTTGATCTTAAAAACCTTGGTGTCAACCAGAATATTTGAGATCTGAAACACTGTCCATTCTGTTACCTTGTGGCTCTGATTCAGCAGTATGTACTTTAGTATTGTTTGAGTGCTGGGAGACTGAATGTGATGTAGCTCTTTTGGCTTCATCTTGAGAAGAAGGTGCTTGAGAGTGGTCAGGAGACTTGCCTGTACCTACACAAAGAACCATAAAATTATTAAGTGTTTGGTGAAAGCCTTATATTGGGCCTCACCTGTGGATGGTGCTGTCCATTGAATATTAGCCTTATAATCTAATGGATTGTGATGCTGTTTATTTACTGTTTATTGTGTAGTTCCAGAAAATATCCATACCCCCCACCACAGATCTATGGAATTGAAAATTCTGGAGGGGTGGGGTGGGGGGGGGGGGGGGATCAGAGAAAGAACAGAATTACAGAATTTGAATGTGAGAAAAATGGAAGTTCCAGAGGATGGGGGTATATATATATATTTTCTGGAACTGCACATAATGATAAAGAGAATTATACCAAAATATGAGGATACTGACAGACAAGCCCAAATGATGTAACTTCAGACTCCTTTTTTAACTGATTAGTCATAATCCAGGGTGGAATTTTATGCTATGGTAATAATAATGAAAGAAACAGTAAATGCTTTACTGACTAGAATTCCCCATGTCCATAAAACCAATAAAGCCATTTTCTACCCTGGATTAAGGCTAACTAGCTTTTAAATTACTGGAATTCTACAACCCATACAAACCTTTGGAGTGACTTTCACGGGTTTTAAGTGGAGATTCTGTTGTTGCTGGTTTTTGCTCAGGTGATTCATTTCTACCATGTTGAGATCTGTCAGGAGAAGTGTTGCCAACTGGGCTTGCATTAGGGGACCTCTCACCATTGTCACCATCTAAAGAAACAAACATTTTTACATCAGGTTTGCCCTCTTGGGACTTTGTTAGGCAGATGGTTTGCAGTTTCTTGAGTCACCCTACCCAGCAAAGCCCACATACATAAACATGGTGGACCATTTCCATGTGCTAGTGGTCCAAAGAGGATGGGGTGGGACCACATTCCCTAGACTCCCCTGCCTTCATCCCTGAATCACCCAGTCATTAGTAGGCCCAGATTTCAGCCGTCAGGGATTCGTGCGCCCGCGATACTCATCCCCGTGACGGCTGGGCGCGTGAGCTGAAAGTCTTGTCTGTGACGCAACGCATTATCTGTCAAATCAAGGGCAAGAGGTCAAAGTAGTTGTCTGTGTAAATCTATAAATTTGATGAATTTATGAACTTTTTTGACCTCCATTGTCCGTTAAAAAGCGTGCACTTTGTGTACGAGAGAAAATCAAGTTATTTATGAGACTTCATATAACAGTTGTTGGGTGAAAACATTGAGAGCAACTCGGTTATTGACATTTTGATTATTGATCAACTGGGAGAATCAAATTCTCGACCGCTGAAATAAATTTCTTCAGTCTAGCTTTTCAAACAACAATTTTGAATTCCCGGTTTGACTTATCACCTTTGTTAATATCTCCATGTGAAAACGTACTTCAGACCGAAAGAAATCATTCAAAATCACGAAGAAAGCGTTTGGTGGTTACAATGGAATTTTAATTTATGCCCCTTGAAAATCGAGGGGCAGATTGCTGATTGGTCTAGCCAAACAATGCTTAGTCCACGCGCCCAGCCGTCACGGGGATGAGTATCGCAGGTGCACGAATCCCTGACGGCTGAAATCTGAGCCTAAGTCATTAGTTACAACTAAGAAATAGTTGGGAACATACATGGGCTTCTTTGTTGATGCATTTAAGGGTGCAATGTTTATTACTTTTTGCAGTCATTTGATAGTATATTGCATAGAGATGTTATACCTTCTACAAGTGATTCTTCAGGCTTGGATGTCATGGAAGTAAGGCAATCAGGACTTCTTGATCTCATTGATTGTTCAGGACTAATCTTGCCTGCTGTACTGTGTGTACCCATGATCATAGTATCTGTAACGTACACACCTGCACAATCAATAAGACCTTCGAAGAACTCCAGGAAGGTCATTTCTAATTCCAGGTTGCAGAAGTCTTCCTGGGCAAGATGTGGAGAATCTCTTGACAATATTTGTATGACATCTTTAGGTGTTAAGATATCATTAAGAAGTTTAAAGTCATTCAACATGTAAAGAAACTGTCTTGCCTTGAAGATTGGTTCATGGGGTGGGCTATGGGAGGGGTGGCACGAACCAATGAAAATGTCCCAAGATTTCTGAAGATACTTGCTGGCTTCGTCAGCTCTTGTGGCATCAGAAAATAAAACTCCTTGTATGTCACAGGCATTGGGGAGTATGTTGTCTGAGATAAGCTTTGAAGTGCAATCGGCAAATATTGAGCCTTTTTTGTGGAACTGGCTGTTGAATACGTTGTATGCAATGATAACGATGGCATTGATGAAGTCTCTGGATAATACTTTATGATGTGGTTCATGGATATCAGTTAATCTTCCAGAGGAGTCTACAAAGCGATCCATTTCTACGAGTGTAATCCCATGGTGGTGAATCTGACAGTCCTTCAAGAATCTCCAAAACTGCATTCTAGTCAAAGCAAATGTATTATCAGATGACAACTGTTGCCCAAGACCACTATAGAAAGAATAGATCTGCTTTAACTTGCTAACATGCCTCAGTATAACATTAGTAACATTCTGTATCTCTTCTTGGCGTTCATCTAAGTTCATTTCTGAATTGTCAAGTAGATGTTCTATTCTAATGCTGAGAGGGTTGTTTATACCAAAAGAACTGGCTGTAGAATCCATAGGTAGAAAGGGTGTGGCAGACCTGAGAGGTGTTGGGGGACGCACTGGGATTCCTGAGTTTATGATATCTGGTGTTGTTGCTCCTGATGGATTGAATTCTGGGTATTCCAACATGTGGTCATCTTCAAAAATTCCTATAAATTAAAGCAAAATTAATAGGACATTAATTATGTTGCACATTTATTAATTTACAATGTCAAGCTGATGGGGAGAAAGAGAAATGCCTACTATAAATAATCATTTTGTCATAGCTTCCTCATCTTCACCAGTTCTATGAGATTCTCAGCTTACTAGTAGTCTCAAACTCCTAGTATAGTTTTTACTGTCAGGAGTATACCTATTAAAGTATATGTAGACTATTCTGTTTTAGTTGTAAAGCCTGGTTTTCTCAAGTAGCAGAAGCAATTACACAAATTTGGTATTAATGTATTACTAATTAGCAAATGTATGCTGCTTCTGCTTTTCAAGTCACTTATGAAAACTGGGTCTAATGGCCAGTATACAGCTAAACTTGGTTACTTGGTTACAGTACTATGTTTCGAACTGTGGCTACTACAACAACGTTTTTATTACTTTTTGACAACTTTGAATACTGCTTAAACCAATTAGCTAGATATCCACTCCACTTTGATGTCTTGATAGGCAGAGTTTGTTCATCATACATCATGATATCAATGTACAAACTCCATCTATGGAACTGATCAAAGTGAATTGTCAATAACTTATTGGTTAGTAGTATTCAAAGTTGTCAAAAAGTAATAAAAAACTTTGTGGTAGTGGCATAGATATTGAAGCGTAGCACAGTCTGTAATAATGTGTGTACATAGCCAAATGTCAGTTAGCAAAGGATGGCCTGGCCACCAAAATCAAATGCTGAAATTTAGCTCGAGTAAAAGCTTGGATTGCAAACTCTATTCTTGTGCTCATTTTTTAGAACCCAACCCTAATGGCTTCTGCTCTGCATGTACAGTAAATAATTTACAGTGTATACATAGATATTTGCTGGAATCATGTATGTATACACTGTCAAGGAGCAAGGTAGTCTCCTTCACAGCCGTTATTAGTCGAGCTCCCATTCCCCTGTGGTCCACTCCCACCAGGACTGCAGGGGAATGGGAGCTAGACTAATAATGGCTGCAAAGGAGACTAGGAGCAAGGAGGGAATTTGTTAAATTAAGGGACCTCCCACCCCTTGGAACTTCCAATTTTCTTCCAAACAAACTGTGTGTTCTTTCTCTAATCCCATATCCTATATCCCATTCCCATCCAGAATTTCCAAATCCTTCCATGGTACTGGTACGTATGACTTGTGTTATGGGGCTACTCATTATTCAGAGTAATCACTGAAGAGACACAAAAACCAACCTTCATATACATGTCCATTTTTGAATGTGTACTTTCCCTTGCCATGTTTCATGTTATTCATCCATTCACCAACATACTTTGCACCAGATGCATAAGTGAAGGTACCATAACCTTGACGCAGACCATTAAACCACTCTCCTATGTAATGGTTTCTTAAAGGATACTGTGATCCAGGAATTCTCTTCAAATACCATGAGTGCTCACCATATCCATGTTGAATGCCAGCTTCCCACTGACCACTGTACTTCTGAAGTTGCTCTTTGTCTAGCCAGTGCATAACACCCTCACCATGCCGCAGATTGTTCTTCCAGTCTCCTTCATAGACATTTCCCGATGCATATCTTCGCACACCATGCCCATGTCTTGTGTTGTTGAACCAGTGGCCATCATACTCTGATCTCCCTTCTTTGTCATATCTTAACACACCCCGTCCATGTCTCTTACCACGATTCCATTCCCCAATGTAAACACTTGGTAAACAACCACAGGAATATGTTCCCTGGCCATGTCTGAGCCCATTTAGGACTTCTCCTTCATAAGTACTGCCATCTAGCCATGTATAGAGGCCCTTTCCTTCTATCTTGTTGTCTTTGAAGTCCCCCTCGTACATGATCCCATTGGCCCAGAGATATTTCCCAGTACCATCCATTTTTCCATGCACAAATGAACCTGTATAAACGTGTCCTCCCTCGAAATAAGCCGTTCCAAAACCATGAAAAAAACCTCTATCGTCGTTCTCTCCATCATAGCTCTCTACAATCAGGCTTGTCAAGATCGGTTCATCTCTCATAATATCGTGAACAGCTGTACTCTTTTGATCTGAAACTTCATTTTCGACACTTTTTTCTGGGACTTCTTCCTCTTTATTCTCTTCGTTTCCATCTTGACCATCATTCTCAACCACCTCTTGAACTGCAATCACGGGTTCAGGCATTTTACCGAGGAAAAAGACGGAGAATCACAAAAATTCACCGAAAATTCATTACAAAGATGGAGGACAGCCGCAGAAAATAAATAGGTTGGAGTTCCCTTGGTAACGGGGTATAAATATCCCGGATGTGAGATTCTGCTTTGTTTCCGTCATATGGTCGGTAAAGTTTCGTTTCTTCGTTTGTTTGCCGATACCTTTACGAATACTACCGGTAAATTGCCAATCGCGTCGCATGCGCGCACCATTCGAAGTCGTAAACTACTAAACATGGCGAGGAAGTAGAATGGGAAGTCTCTACTAAATTCAGCCCAAAATGAGATCAGCATCAGTGTGTTGCGAATGTTCTTGGTTTGTTTCAGACGGCGTAGGGATAGGATGTGCCATTTTTACTTATTTACTAGTGGGATATGCCGAATTTGTAGTTATCTTTGTCATGTTGCTGCCTGAAATTCCTTTGGCTGGTATAGGACTTCTCCATGCAGTACTTTTCACGTATTTATCTATTTTAGCTATTGTAGCACATGTGCGAGCAATGCTGACAGACCCGGTAAGTTGATTTGTAAGAAAAATCCACAGTCGAACAGGAATCTGCCATTAAAATGACGTGATTTTGACACTTGTTCAAAAACACCACAGCTCTCAACTCCTTTGGAGTTATTAATTTAAGAAATATGTTTCCCAATTTGTTTTGGAAAAGGTTGTAGATTGGATGTCGTTTTCTAGAAGTTCTAATAGTTCAGACTTAATGATACGAACCAATATTTTGAAAAGTAAGAGAAATATATTGGCTCGAGGATAGAGAAATCTCTTTTAGTATGTCAACACAAGAAGATGCATGAGTAATCAAGCCTCTTGTTATTAAGGCCTGGAAAGCTGCATAAACAGTTGTGAAAAAAAACCTCTTTCGCGTTATCTAAAACAAACTTGACATGAAGTAGCTTCGTATAGTTAGGGAAGTGAGTCTGTCAGTGATATTTTCATTCAAAATTGGAAGTGTAAATTTTAACTTCAGCTGCTTATAAATGGGCAGGTGGCTGAAGCCATTTGAGAAGCTATATTTGACAAGCTACTGGATTTCCTTAAAAGTTTTGGATGTGAAAAGTTCATGCAGAGCTTAATGAGAAAGGATGAACTAAATAAAAATAATATGGAATTACTTATAATAATGAATTGAATACTTTTCCAGTTATATATGTATGTGACTGCTCATATTCATATCAATTGCTACTCTTTTAAATTCTCTAATGAGGGCAAATCCTCTTCCATTATATTCTGTATTTCGCTGAACCCATTTTCCTGCTAATTGATCTCCTGTGTATATATCCACATAACCTTCCAACTGATCATATTTTGTATTAAGAAAAATAATGAGACTCATATTAAAGATCTACTGGTTTTATAATATGTACAAAAATTAAAATTCAAGATCAGAAATTAAAAACAGGAAGAAAGGATTATGACAAAAAACAAATAACCTCATTGACTTAATTGCTCACAGTCCCTTTTTTCATTATTGATTTAAAATTAACACTGTTTATTTTGTTTTTGAAGCTGCCTCAAGACACAATTTTTTTTATTTTCTGTCATTGGAATAAACTTAATTTTGTGATATTTTTGACCATTTGCCTTCTGTCATTAAAATATTTTTAAAATTTTGTCATGAGTCAATGATGATTGAACTCCTAAATGTGTTTCATTTTGTAATCAGTGAAAGTTTAGGCCTTGTCTGCATGGAAACATTTTTGTTTGATGTAAAAAGTTCTCTGTCCACACAATCATTTTTGCTTCTTTTTGCCTGTCCATGTGATCGATGAAAACACTGTGAAAACGGCCTGGTTCATTGCTTCTGTGCAGTAATGAACATGCACAAACATCATTTATCTAGTTGGTTAAAAGAACTGGAAATAAGTCATATGGTCAAGCATTTTTGAAACAATGAGTGTTTTCAACAATAGTCACTTTAAAAAGCAAAAAGAAGCATTTACAGTGAAATTGATTTATTTAGCATTTTTGTGTGGATGGGAAATGTAATGCTAAAAAAATAAGCACTGTCTTACAAATGAAAACACTTCCCTGTTGGAGCCTTAATTTATGTATAGTATAAAGAACGAGAGAGAGTGTTTTATCGGATATAAAGATCCGAGCCGTAGGCGAGGATCTTTATACCGATAAAACACGATCTCGAGTTCTTTATACGGCTTAAAAAACTCCAACACATATTAGAGTTGTTCTCTAAAAGAAATTCAAAAATATCTTCATTTATCTTGGAGAAAATCGAGGTTAAAGTTCATGTAAATTAGGCCGAATCTTTATCAGATATAAAGACACTCATCACGGTGGCGATTTTCATTGTGTTTGCCTTATGAATTATTAATGAGTTTTTTAAGTAATGTATAAAGAACGAGAGAGCGTGTTATATCGGTGGATAAAGATCTGAGCCGAAGGCGAGGATCTTTAGACCCGATATAACACGCTCTCGAGTTCTTTATATTACTTATCAAACGTCTAGTTGTCAATTATCATATTGGACCAGAATTTTCCAAGTTTGACTACTTTTGGCTTAGAAAATCCAACTTCAAGTTTATGCAAATGAACAAAAATCTTTATCCGATATAAAGATCTACGTTCCAGTAGTGATTTCCATTGTGTTTTCTAATGAATTATTAATGAGTTTGATAACGTTAGATAAAGGCATGACAGGAAGAAAATGGGAGTTAATTATTTATTTTTCTTATTCTTTTTTCCCCTTGTAATATTTTTGGGCTTTCTGCTAACTGTATTCTGCAATTTACTACATAACTATAAAATTCATTTTGCCTAGAATTTCAAACATTTTTTTACTGTATATTCTAATCTATTAAAATTCTGCTCATTAATATCCTCATTATCAGAATCTTTAATAAATATTCATTAATAATAAATTAAAGTAATAATGAACAGATTTTAATATTACAGACTGTTTAAATCTTTTCCAGGGTACTATACCTCTTGGAAATTGTACAACAGAAAATATAAAGAAGCTAAGATTAGCTGAAGGACAGACTGTTTTAAGATGTACACGATGTGAATGTATTAAACTAGACAGAGCACATCACTGCAGGTAATAATAAGGATCTAGTACTGGTGGGAGAATCATATATTTTGGGTGGGGATTTTAATTTTTGCTGCTAAAAAGGTTTTTAACTGTAAAAGGAAGGTGCGAAAAATGACATGGCTCAAGTTATATTTTTAACTGAAAAAGGATATCAATAAAACATACAAAATTTCAATCTGGTATTGATTTCCATATTTTGTGTGTACCAGCATCTGACTGTGAGTACCAATTTCCTGTCATTTTGATCCCTACATGTAAGTGTACAAGAATCATCCCAATTATGCAATCTTGATGTACGCCATGTTACAGGTCAAAGCCCAGGCTATAATACATTCCCATTTTTTTGAAAGAGCAATTATCCAATCAGCATCTGAGGATTCTCTTATCTAATATCTCTTATAAGAAGCAAGGGTGGCCGAGCGGTGAGAGCGCCAGTCTGTCACCGTTGTGGTCCCTCGTTCGATCCCTGGACGGGGCATCACATGTGGCTTGAGTTTCTTGTTCGTTCTCTCCCTTGCTTCGAGGGTTTTTTTCTCCGGGTTCTCCGGTTTTTCCTCCGTCAGTAAAAACGAACTAGTTTCAATCTAAGCTGTGCTCCGTGATCAGACATGGGTCGTATGGTGGCTGCTACGTGTATGTGTATGTAAATTTGTATGTAATTGTGTCATGGTTCAATTGTCTTGTAATGAAAGGGCCCTTGTAAACCTTCGACTCGATCATGTTGAGCTGTGCCCTTCGTAATTCAGCACTTAGCTGCAAGGAAGGGTGATGAGCTACTCCTAATTTATTTATTTATTTATTGTTACTACCTCGTAAATATATATTGATGACTAAAACATTTAATCCCCTGAATGCAATTTTCAATTATAATCATTCTGCTTGAGCATGATCATTCAAAAGGTGGCTTAATCCAGGATTAAATCTTGAGAAAACTGTTAATTTTAATCCCTAACTAAGAACTCTTGGTGCTTTTTTCAAACAGCTAAACTGAGAGTTTACATTATGGGAATAACATTTATTGCCACAACATTAAACTGCTTTGCTTTGCTTTTCAGTACATGTCAACGATGTATAAGGTAAGATTATGCAATGGATTTTTTAGTCCTAAAATGAACATTCATTACAAATAAATTACATATGGAAGCTAGTAGAGCTTGCATCAGTGTATGGAGATCTACTGCAGTGACAAGTGAATATAAACATAACATAGCTTATATATAATGCACGCTGTGATTGGATGATTAGCCCACGCAAGTGTGCATCCAAAATTCAATGGACAGCATGCTGACGTCAACTTTTCCTTTTCTTGCCTTTTTATAATATTACTTCTGTCCACCAGGTCTTTTCATTCTCCTCAAACGGACAAAATTTTTCATTTTAATATTTTCAAACGATTTGTTTTTTAATTTTTTAAGAACTTTCCATCAAGGGACTGATTTACCAATTTGTTGTCTAAAAAACAAAATAATCTATTTTTCTTCAGTAGTGCTGAATAAAAACGTGCAAATTTACAACCTTGAAGTTCATCAATATTTTGTTATGATAAAACCTAGGTGTATAATTATGTTTGGCTATGTTATAACAGAAATGGTCAATGCTCAGCAGTGTGTCCATTGAGTTATGAATGCACTTGGTCAGAGATAAGTGAATAAAAAATTTACACTTATACATTAAAGTGGCAAATAATCAATAACTTCTGGGTTTTTTTTCTTGATATTCAGGAGAATGGATCACCACTGTCCCTGGTAAGTTTTTTTCTATCATTGAATATTCTGAACTAATTACAAGCCGGTTAGATGCTTAATAGTTTTAAGAAGTGATGGTTGTTATGGCAACAAAATTTGGTAAAAATATGATTGTTGTTGTCATGACTACACATGAAAGTGAGATTAATGCATGTCAAGTTCTCTTTGAGAATGCATTGTGGTAATTATCAAAGATAGTGTCAATTAATAATTATAAATATAATTATCTTTAATTTTGTTTTCAAGGATCAATAATTGTGTTGGCGAAGATAATCAAAAATATTTCATATTATTTACAGTAAGTTAATATTCAAATGGTCTTGATGACAATGAATTTGCAATGAGTGTTATTGAGTCTCATGAAAAATACCTTTTAACCAACATTATATTGGTGATTTGCAAATTAAATAAAAAAGCATAACTAGAATAACAAGACTCTGCACACCCTTATAACAATCAGCTGAATACAACATGTTTTTTGAACTCCTTCTAATCTCCTCTTGCCTGATAAATGGCCTGCTAATTATCAAAAAAAAAATGTTGAGAGCCTTGCATTGTGCATGGTCAAAGTATTGACTTTCAGTATGCATTTTATAGTGGCTACCAGTTTCAAAGTAGTTTCTTAAGTTTTTGGGGTATTTTGTTTTATTTTGATAAGGTGTACTAGACTATTTATTTGTCTTTATTTCTCAGTTTTACATATTTACAGTATCAATATATGCCTTGATATTGGCAGTACGGCAAGTGTTTTTGTGTACAGAAAGAGAGTGGTTGGGTAAGTCTTGTGATATATATTACATGTAAATGTTATGGTTTGAACTTATAATTGGTTCAATTTTAATTTTCCTTTGTTTTAAACCATACTCCACATACATGGAGAGCAGGGGCAGATCCAGCAGGACTATCCTTCAGAAGGCAGTTTGTAAGGAAAAAAGGGTTCAAAGTCATCTCATGAGGGGGTGCGCACTCCCTGAACCCCTCCCCTGAATCCATCTCTTGAAAATATTAGACAATAAGTACCTTCTTTATGTAGTAGACAATGTTAGCATATAATGCAATAGACAAACAAAAGACTTCCAATCAATGGAGAACAGTAGAACAAAGCTAACAAAGAATATAATGTCTGTTCTATTGGATGAAGAAAAACCCTAAGTATTAATGTAATATGTTTTACTTTTCAGGTTGTACAGGTATTCCAATGCCATACTGTATTTTACTTATCATATTCCTAGTATTTGAGGGACTACTTTTTGGCATTTTTACCCTGGTTATGTTCTGCTCCCAAATTACATCAATTGCCAGAGATGAAACAGTAAGTACAGTATAATGTAAATTGATGTTTGGAGATGAATTGGGGGAAGTGAGGAAAGGAGAGAGGAGGAAGAAATTTAATAGCTCAGTCAGTCAGTCAGTCAGTCAGTCAGTCAGTCAGTCAGTCAGTCAGTCAGTCAGTCAGTCAGTCAGTCAGTCAGTCAGTCAGTCAGTCAGTCAGTCAGTCAGTCAGTCAGTCAGTCAGTCAGTCAGTCAGTCAGTCAGTCAGTCAGTCAGTCAGTCAGTCAGTCAGTCAGTCAGTCAGTCAGTCAGTCAGTCAGTCAGTCAGTCAGTCAGTCAGTCAGTCAGTCAGTCAGTCAGTCAGTCAGTCAGTCAGTCAGTCAGTCAGTCAGTCAGTCAGTCAGTCAGTCAGTCAGTCAGTCAGTCAGTCAGTCAGTCAGTCAGTCAGTCAGTCAGTCAGTCAGTCAGTCAGTCAGTCAGTCAGTCAGTCAGTCAGTCAGTCAGTCAGTCAGTCAGTCAGTCAGTCAGTCAGTCAGTCAGTCAGTCAGTCAGTCAGTCAGTCAGTCAGTCAGTCAGTCAGTCAGTCAGTCAGTCAGTCAGTCAGTCAGTCAGTCAGTCAGTCAGTCAGTCCTTCCTTTGTTTGTTTGTTTGTTTGCTCATTCATTCATTTGTTCATTCATTTGTGCATTCATTGCTCTCTATTCTTTCATTTATGTTGGTCATCCACTGTCCTTGTGATTACTTTTCTTCAATTCCTTTCCCCAAAGCTCCCTCCTTTCACATCAACCAAATGAATATGCTTTGAAAAACGTCTTTGAATTTAGGTCTGCATGATAGTAATAAATATCTTATCTTCCAGGGCATAGAAAATCTAAAGAATGAGAAAAGATCAAGAAAACAGTCTATGTAAATATATTTTTGTACTACATATGTGTATAATTTTGTTTTCTTACCATTAGTAAATACACCCCCCTATAAATATTTCAATTTCATTAATTCTCTTTTTTGTTTTCATAGGTATGAAAATCTCCAAGAGGTTTTTGGAGGCAATTTCTCTATTTCATGGTTTTCACCATTTGCAGGCCTTTCAAGTAAAAGAACATCATATTCATTTTATGAGGTTTAACTTAGCTAGAACAGCCTGGACAGATCTAGGATTATCCTTCAGCAGGGGGGTGCAGCATGATAAAAATCAGAAAAACTATAAAAAAGAACAGAGCCTAAAGTTGTCTCAGGAGGCGTGCACACCCCCTGCACCCATCCCCTAAATCCTGGTACAGCCTAAGTCATTTCTTTTCTTTTTCTTTTCTTCTCTTTTTCTCTCTTTCTTTTCTTTTTTTAATTTCCTTTTTATATTATTTTGGATTGATAGGGCACTACCAGATTGCTTTGTCCTGTTTCTTTTAAAAAATAACTCACTGCCAATATTGTTGTACTACCCAGTTAAGCCAATGAAAATCTAAATAAGAGATAAAACATGTAAAGCATTCTGGTAGTTGTAATCAAATAATGTAATACTGCAAATAATTTTTAGATTTTGTATGTCTGTAGAAATAAACTTCCCTTGTGACACAATTTTTTCCCATGATAAAGCTACACTACAGAGCTCCCAATGTTTTGGTGTGTGGCACTAAATGCCACTCTCACAGAACACTGCTGTCAAATGTTTTTCAGCCAAAGGAGGCCTAGGTACAAATTCTTAAGAAAACCTTTGGCCAAAAAGAGAGACTATTTGAAAGCAATGTCTGAGCTCAAACCTGGATGTCTAAGCTTTATATTCTGTAAGGTAATAGATTAGTCTCTAATAAACAAACACTGAACAAGTCAAAAAATTTTAAAATGTGTTACGTACCAGTTCAAATTTGAGATTTTCACCAATGCAGTCACTTTGTCAAAGCTAACATTAAGAACACAGGAAACCTGAACAGAATTTATCAGTTTTATCAAAAAGAAAATATAAATTGTTAAAATTAAGATTTTACGGCACTTTTCAATGGTATTTCTATGTTTGAACTACATGAGACCAAAAATTCCTAAATAGTATTATAATAAATTATATGAAAATTTTCTTTGAAATAGATATTTCATGGGCTTCCTGTTGTCAAGACACAGCTGTGCATGGCGCATGTGCAGACATTTGACTGTGCGGTGTTCCCTGACACCTCACAGTCATCCAAATTCATCTCTATATTTCTACAGAAACTTAGAATTTAAGAAAATTAAAGTAGATATTCAATAGCGAAACTTAACGTGTGTTACACCATCAAAGGAAATACCTTTTTTAATGTTATCCAGCACTCAATTATTTTTCTGTAAGATAGTACCCTGACATTTGA
This sequence comes from Telmatactis stephensoni, assembly GCA_029948255.1. Classification (NCBI taxonomy): domain Eukaryota; kingdom Metazoa; phylum Cnidaria; class Anthozoa; order Actiniaria; family Isophelliidae; genus Telmatactis; species Telmatactis stephensoni. The sequence goes on along the minus strand of JALIZF010001831.1, from coordinate 178,354 downwards.
ATTAGAAAGGTCAATAATCCAACCAATCACATCTCAAAGACTATACAGAGGGGGACATTGGGGGGTACTCAAAACCGCACAAAAAATCGTCAAAAAAAATGCAGTTTAAATCGCCAAAAAAACGAAACCACATCTGAAAAATCGCACTATTCTATCATAAGTGATAAAAAACTGAAAAACTGCAAATCATTGGATTTCACCAAAAACTACAAAATCCGTAAACCGTAGACCTCTCGAAAACCGCCAAACCGTGTATAAAATGGGCAAAAACCGTAAAATCGCGTTACAAATTGGCCAAAACCGCCAAACTGTAAACCCCAATGCACCCTCTATATATTTGTGGTTTAACCAAACTATTTGGCACTTGTACTGCTAGAGAGGTACTGGTAGCTCTATTTGTACATTTTTGTATACACAATCTGAATGTGACAAAGGACACTGTGTTTTACTTTATAACTGCATTTGAGGAGTGGGTTCCAAAATTCAAAAGTTTCAAATTTCCAAGTTTCACTTCAGAAGTTCACAGTGAATTTTGTAATATTCGAACTGCAAGTCACTTAAGTCGTTTTCACAGGGAATCCTTCAATTGCAAGTTTGCTTCTTCAGGCAGAATACTGGTTTGTGATGCAGTCCTTGATTCTATTAAATTTGTGAATTTGCATGGGAATTAAAATTTGCAAACATTTACATTTGTTGTGAACTTTCAAAGTACGACTTGAACTTTTTAACTCTTGAACAAACTTATATGAAACCATCAGATCCTTGCAAAATCTTTTCAGTGACAAGAAAATGTCACTTTTGTGTATATTATTTACCGACTGGAAGGTCAAATTAAGGGAAAAACTGTGCCGGAGGTCCGTTCTCAAGACCGAGGGCACAGTTTTTCCCTTTGACCTTCCAGTCGGTAAATAACATTTATTTCCTCCCCTTTTTTCCAAATCGCAATCGATTTGGGTCAGTTGTAAGAAATTCCGCCCGCTCTAACAACCAATCAGATCGCACCATTTCCGAGGATACCGCGAACCGGAAAAAAAAATTAAATTATGTCATTGTGTTTAGGTCAGTCTTTGTAGCACAGTGTATCAAATAATAACAATTAATAAATGCTGTAAAAACAAATGTTAAAAGTAAATAAAACATTATTTATCCAATAACTTTGGGGTTTCATTGTGTGTGTTTGAGTTAAGCATTTTAACCACGGGTTGCATTAGTTCATCATGGGACAAGTTTCAGACAAGGACGAAGACGTTTATAGCCATCCCAGGTAGAAGAGACTCGAGTAAACAAGTATATATACTCCGAAATAAATAGATATGTGTGTTGATTTGTGTCATTGACTGTCCTGAAATTTGCTCAGAAAACATCCCCCTTGTAGGAATACAGCGGTATACTTGAATTATACTTTTAGTTTTGAGTAGAAGTTTGTTACGAACTCTGACATGATAGATTTATCAATCAGTCAAGAGAAGCCACAAGCACCCCAGGCTCTGTTTTAGAGAGGGCGTTTCATGCGCGCGATGATATCAGTTTGGACTACCTGTGTCGTTTGTCAATTCTATTAAGACCAAAAAACGCGCGAAAAAAATTGATAAAATTCTACAATCTGAAACAAAATGTCTCTTATTTTATCTAAATTGAATCTTTATGAAACTTTTGGGCAGGTTTTCTGGCACATTTGTGCGCGTTTTGGAGGGGTTGCACTACCAGCCCTTCCTCCTCCGCGGTCCCTGTATCACATATATACCCATGTCAAAAAGGTTGTCAGAGCTAAAGGCGATATGGCGATAGGAGATCTTTTAGGTCATTCCACTATTCACGGTTGGGGTTTCCATTTGTTTTTATTAAGAAAGTCAACAATCAGACATTCATATCCAATGTTCGGAGCAAAACTAACGGAATAACGAGGCTATTTTTAAAACTTCTTGATTAATTCGGAGTTTGAATGACCTATCTCCTATCGCCTATAGCTCTGACAACCTTTTTTGAAATAGATTTATATGCCTTTTTCTCTTCTTTTTCCTTTGCCAGAATGCGCAAAATTGTCATATAACTGTAATACAAAAAATATGTCTCAAATGCCTCTGAAAACGCTGGAAATCAGTTTCCGAGGGTCAGATTTAAAAAAAATATTTTGGGGGCGCATGCTCCCGAACCCCCCTTCGACGGTCTAGCCTGAGCATCAAGCCCTCTTAGGGGAGGTGACGAGAGGGACAGGACTGGAGAGGATGGTAAAGAGGGATGATCCTGATCTTTCCCTGTTCAATCTTCCCCTGTCCCGTCCTCTCCCTCTCCTCTCCCAAGAGTGCCATTAATACTGGGCTAGGACTTTCCCATCTGCATTATTTTTTTCTTTGCTTTCTTCTTTGCACGAATTTTTTTCTCTTTCTCTCTTTTTCCCTAGCATGAATTCAGTTTTTTTGGGGTTCATTTCAAAAATGGATAGGCTAAACTGAACTTAATAATGAACAAAAGGATGGTCCGATTGAGTGAAACTCCGAAGTCACAATCTACTACTATAACTTCCTCTATATTATTTTGTAAGTTAATCAGTTTTTAAGCCTATTCAATGAAAGACGCATGAGTGGAATCTGTACACACGTATCATGGAGATGACATGGGAATTATCCTGAAGCCAATTCAGCGTTCTATCCAGGAATCTATGTGGCTGTCGTGACCCCTCTTATACCTATCCCGTCTCTGTATGCGCTGCTGAGCGCAGTTTTAGTTCTTCGAGCGGTTGAAGACTTTCAACTGTGCAATATAATGACGGAAGAGCGACTTTCTTCATTGGCTATTTACATATTCACAAACGCAAGAAATATTAAAATTGATGATATTATCGCTAAATTTGCGGAGCAAAAGGATATCCAGTACTCTGTTGTAAACCTGCCCCAAATGCTCAAAAACGTATGGAAAACGTATGAAACATTCGCTGGATGGCAAACCCTTTGCGAGTGAAGATATAGTATATAGCTATTTCAATTAACGTTGTCGCTGAAAAAAGCCTAAAGGCTAAAACCTTTCAACTATCTTTTGTTTACTAACAAACTTCTCTGTAGGCTATTAAAGAATAAGTAATATATCATGTCCAAGTTGTAGAATTTACAAGTACACACTGAGTTTCTTATTGTAATAATGTCACGGTGAAAAAAAAAAATCATGATTCCGCTCTCAAAGCTTTAGGCTTTAGGCTTTCTTCAGCGACAGCGTTAATTGAATTAGCTATAAACAAATAAATCAACATTTTTATCTTGGGGTTGGCAATTGACGGACATTCGGATCCGTGCGTACTTGCCAAAATACACTAGGTACGCCCCTGGACTATTTGATAATTGTTGTCATGGTCACCATGTAAACATCTTTCCTGAAAATGACGCAAAAACTTGTAACGCCTGCTGTGTAATAAATTTGAGGCATAGGATTACTGCAATTGACCGCTGTTTATGTACAATGTCCAAGTCATGTGGTCAGTGTTGGAGCAAACTGGTGGTTGGTGTTATCCTGACGAACGCTAAACAACATTGTCTGGTGAAGAGGAAGAGGAAGAGGAACTAACATGCGTGTCACGAGACTGAAAAATTATTACTTACAAGATTGTAATACCGATATTTGCTTTGATTTAAATCTATATAGCTATTTCAATTAACATTGTCGCTGTAAAAAAAACTTAAAGGTTTTATATCTTTTGTGTACTAAGTCAAACTTCTCTGTAGGCTATCTGAGAAATTAAGGAATATGTGTCCAAGTTGTAGAATTTGCAAGCATACAGTGAGTTTCTTATTGTAATGATCGATGTCACGGTGGTAAACATTTTTCATGATTGCGCTCTCAAAACTTTAGGCTTTAGTTTTTTTTAGCGATAACGTTAATTGAATTAGCTATGTATTTTGTCCAAAGACCCATCATACATTAGCTATTTTTGTTTCACAGGTTAAATAAAATCTTTCTCTATTATTGTTACAATACAAATTTATTTAACTCGTGAAACATGCGTGACAATTGAGTCACCACCCATGTGAAACGTACGTGACATGTCACGAGTTCAGCGTGATCTAACATTCTGATGCGTGCGTCTCTTGTGACTTCAGCTTCTATTTTTTTCGCTGTTCGGAAACCTCTACAGTCTATTGCTTTGCAGACAACACTCCGATATCATCTGCTTTCCCAAAAGGTCCAAAAGCAAAATTTCAACGAAAAGATAAAGCATTTTTAACAGTTTAAATTTCGCATAAGCGTAAACACTTCATTGGGCCAGCGGTGAACCGCCATAGGGAAAAACTTCCACAAAGCTGCAAAACTGGTTTAACGTTCATAAACATGACTTCGAATTCTCTTGCTTTAGAGAGATCTTTTCGCTTTGCAATCGACAGAGGAGGCACTTTTACTGATGTGTATGCAGAATGTCCCAACGGTAAAGTCAGAGTTATGAAGCTTTTGTCAGAGGATCCGGATAACTACGAGGATGCTCCTAGAGAAGGGATCAGGCGAATTCTACAAGAGGTTCGTTTGTACAAATCATCTCTTTCCCCTAAATTCTGAAATGAATCATTGAGAATTTCCCTTAAAATTCCATTATAGATATTCTTTTGGAATATCATTTTCATAGACTAGGGCCATATCGATCGATATCATGCTTGTTTCGCTACATGAGCTCGCTCACGTGGACTATAAGGGGCTCTTTATATGGAGGCGAGCCAGCCCTGTAAACGGGCTGACTTCTTTTGTTCTGTGGCTCCCAGGGAAATTAGCAAACAAAAGAAGTCAGCCCGCTTACCGACCTGTCTCGTCTTCATATAAACAGCTCCAAAAAAGCCTCAATAAGCCCCAGGCAATAAGGGACTAGTCATTATTTACAGGGAAGGGGGGGCTGGTGGAAATATGGGGGGGGCCATCATTTTTCATGCACACACTTCATTATTGTTATAAGAGAATGTATGTGGAAAGGGGGGTGGGGCCATCAAAAATTGTGCATCACATTTCTCATTTCCACCAGCCCCCCCCCCCCCCCCCCCTGTAAATAATGGCCGGTCCCTAAGCCCGAATCGTCATGACGTTTTGACCCCATCTCTATATCAAGATCCTTTTTGAAAAAACCTTTCATATTCAAATTTGAAAAGGATTCTGGTACAGAGAGGATTCTGGTCATCACACTAATGGAGTTTATTTGCATGAGGGTAGCATAACCCTAGCATGCTCAAAGGATAACTGTTTTGTTTTCATTTCCCATGGAACACAAAAAACAAAAGAGTATATGGGTCACTGATATTCGTCACCTACATGTTTCCCAAAATATAAAGAGAATATTTGACTTTTGGAAGCCCCATAAAAGTTATGCTAAATGCTACCCTATCAATATGTAACTTGGTCTCCCTGGGAGTTCCAGACCTGGGAAGTAGTAATTACAGTGTTTGTATGTGTCAACCAACAGATTTGAACCTGTCACCCTATAGTTCTGTAACTGTGATCTGACAGTTGATTTAGTACAAATTCTTTAGTTTTTATACTAGTATATTTTAATTATAGTCAAGACTAGCTTTTAAATTATTCTTGTTATTTTCAATTAAATGAACTAGGAAACAGGCATTAAGTTCCCAGCAGACCAGCCAATTGACCCTTTGTACATTGAATGGATACGTATGGGAACCACTGTGGCTACGAATGCTCTACTAGAACGTAAGGGAGAGAAAATGGCTTTGGCTGTCACCAAAGGATTTAGGGATTTACTGCATATTGGCAATCAGACAAGACCAAAAATATTTGATCTGGTATGTAGAACTATTAGATTGATTCCACAAGCTGGTCTATTTGCTCTTTGGACTACCTGTGGTAGTTGCTCATGATCAGCAACCTACCAATACAAAGGAGCAAATACTATGACTTGCATAGAATTTATAGTCTGTAGCAAAAGTTGGGAAGATTGAGAACCAATCCACTTATTAAACGTCCATTAACTCAACCAAATAACTACCGGTAAATGCAGATTTTTGACAATCATTGATTGTTTGGGTTCTGTTTGATCTGATTGTACTATCAGTGTTGTATAATTTGCAATCTTTCTTTTTTAGAAAGTGCTTTGTCCTGAAGTTCTTTATGAAGAAATCATTGAAGTCAATGAGAGAGTTATACCAGTTCAAGATGACTCCATGCTGCCTGGAAATCGTGAGATTGTTCATGGGAATTTAGGAGAAAAGGTGATATTGGATATTATATCAGCATCTTTTTATACAATATTTATGCTGTTATTAAAACACATTTTTAATTTACCTTTTACAGTTTGAGATGTCTCAAAGTCTTGATAAAGAAGCTCTTACAAAAGATCTTAAGGTATTTTGAAAGCTACAAGAAAAAGCCCATGCAAAAATATTTTTTACATTTTTTTATTTTGTTTTTACAATTTTTTTTCTAACTTTTGTTACAGAATGTTTTGAAGAAAGGAATAAAAAGTTTAGCTGTGGTATTGATGCACTCTTACATGTAAGGATACTATATTTTTGCTCAATAAAATATATCACAAATGTTAGATTGCCTGTGAATAAGTGAATATGCCCCCCCCTGCCCCCCAATAAAATTGGCATGCATGCATGTGTGGCTCCTGGAAATTGAAGCTTAGTTGCCTGATCTAAGAAGTTTGCCAAACACATTTATTTATGTTTTAGTGCAGACTGATGAATTTCACAGCATATTTTTTACACTTGAGATTTGGTCTTGTATTTGTCACAAAAGGGTCCCTAAAGATTATATAGAACTAATGCAAGCACTTTATCTCTGAGAAATTTTTTACCCCTTTTAAGCATTTATCACTGCTTTGTAGATATGGCGTCCATGAAAAAGAAATTGGGGAGCTGGCAAAACAACTTGGTTTTGAGCAGGTTTCACTATCGTCTGTTGTCATGCCAATGATGAGGATTGTTCCTAGAGGATATACGGGTGAGAATGCACCAACATTATTATCAATATTTACAATTTAATAGGTTACAGTAGTTTTGCTAATGACCTTTTACATTTTATTGCATTTCAATATACCATTTTCTTTGAATTCAATCCAAACTTCTCTAACCACAGCTTGTGCTGATGCCTATCTTACTCCTTGCATCAAAAGATATGTTTCTGGTTTTGCTTCTGGTTTTCAGGATGGACTCAAGGTAATAAGAAATATTTCTCTTTTTGATTGTGATTATAAATTTCTGCAGGGCGGTGGTAGTGGTGGGTGTTTTGTGGGGTGTAAGAGTGCAGGAAGGGTGCAGGGTGTGGCAATGGGAGGTGGGGGGAAGTGTTATAGGAGGTATGCAAATATGGAACTATACAATTTATTTATAATGCCATTGTCTTTTTCTTCCAGAATCTAAATGTGTTGTTCATGCAATCAGATGGTGGCCTTACACCAGTTAATAGGTACTTTTCTACTGAGTGTACATGTATATAGCAAGTACACAAGAGCTAGAGAGCTAGAGAATGGTGGAGAACCCTCCCTCATTCAGTGTTGAGTCCCATTTCATTAACCTACAAAATTTCCCCCAATGTTTTCAAAAGTGTTTTTAAATGTAAATTGGCACCAATTTTAGCTAGTATTTTCAAAACCTGTTTCTTTTCTACTTTAGATTCTGTGGTTCCAAAGCCATTTTGTCTGGACCTGCAGGAGGCGTGGTTAGTAGCCAAAGCTTAGACTAGAGACTCAGAATTGACCATTTGTAGTGCCTGTTGGTCCATTCTAAGGAACCCAGGGGTATTACTCTGTTGCTCATTTCTTGAGCACAGACAAAATACCCCTGGGAATGCTCTCTTTAGAATTGGTTCCACAAGTTATTCATAAGTTTTTTCTCTTCCTTCTGATTGGTCAACCTGATCAGGATGACCAATCAGCATCTAGTGTATATGTACAGTAACCATTAAAAAATATGTAATGACTTTCAGAACAAGTTTTAACAAACAATGTTCCCAGGGTTTTTTGTGGGAGTGAGAAATGTGCCACAGAATATTGCCTCAGGGTACTGAAGGATGTTGTTGACCGAGCCAAATGAGCAGATATTATTTATTTGATCAGCATTTGTTTCCACACCCTAGAGATTTTGACTAAAATATTTCATTGACAATGTAGGTCAAATCCCTGTCATGATATATGTACATTAGATTGGTAATATTAATTTTAGTGGAGCACCTATTTTCGTCTGTCATTTTTCTCTAGGTTGGCTATGCTATGACAACATATGGGAGGGAAACCAACAAACCAGTGATAGGATTTGATATGGGTGGTAAGTCTGTATTACCATCAACACCTTAATTATTGAGGGTATCATGAGCATCCTAATGTAGTGTCTGTAATAGTGAAAGTCCTCATTAGAGGAGTTACACAGTCTTTACAATGTTATCCATGTATCAGCAAGGTGTCCTGCAGGCAGGCTCTCCAGTCACGTACCCAGAGACTGTGTTCCTTCTAGTCAGCATACAAGATTCTGAAAGTTAGACACCTCTTCCAGAATTTATCTGCTTCTTTTCCTGCAGCTTAACTCTTTCTTTTAATACAGTGGAACCTTGCTTCCTCAAACTTGGTGAACTTGAACTCCCCACTATCTCAAACAAGTTCTGAATTCCCCTCATTTTAACCACATTTTTGGACCCCCCCCCTTGGATCTGCCACTGTTATTGGGGTTCTACTGTATAGACAAATCCCTAGACTGCAAGTTGTTCCCACCCATACTTCATGGAATCTGGAGGAAAGATGGAACTACATGTAGTCTTGTCTCAAAAAGATAAGTGTTCCTTAGTGGGTTGGTGTTTTTACAGGTACGTCTACTGATGTTTCTCGCTATGCTGGTCACTATGAACATGTTTTCGAAACCACTACTGCTGGAATAACCATTCAAGCACCTCAGGTTAGTGTTGAAGATTGACTGCAGGAGAATTATATATATTAAGTAATGTGCTCTGAGTAAAAACTAGGAGGGCTAATGGTATGGAAACAGAAAGGTACTAATTGCAATATTGTTTAAACCATTCACCTCATTGGTCACCTCATTCACCTCGGCAGCATTTTTTTCAGATCAGTGCAACTACCAACTTTTAAACGGCTATAACTCTTATTCAAAACCTTCAATAGTTAGCAATTTCTACCAGAAAGCTAGACAAGGATTGAAGTTTTCAAAACTATTAATTTGATCGAAATTGACTCGATTTTTGTGACGTCATTTCATAACCTGATTTATATGCTGAAGACGAATGAAAAGCATCCACGGGAAGAAAGGGAGGAAGTAACTATATTTATCCACGGTAAATCAACAGTCAATCAAAGCTAGAATATATATAATACAATAAAAATTACTTGTATTAAAACTATGTTACTGGTTTTCACGATTGCCGTGGGGAACCGACTTTTGCTTGAAAAACTCGTTCAGTCCTTTTTAAAAATGTGCTGTGCTTTTTGCATTGCGCGCTATTTCAGGGAAACTATTCCAAAGCAGTTCCCCTCTATAACTCAGACTACGCTTCTGATATTCTGTTCTGGGTTTAGGTAAGGACAGTTTTCCAATACAGCCCCTTAGATTGTATTCTGTTTTGTGTTTCAGTTAGAAAACAATTTTTGTAGGTAAACAGGGGCACTTTTCCGTTCATCAAGAGAACGGAGCACAGTTCTGATATCAGAAGCACAAGCTCGACCGCGCGTGCCTTTTCAAGAGGAAAATCGAACTTTTGCATTGGAAATTTATTTCACAATCTAGCAAATATATAATCAAAACAAATAGAACAGCTTTTTTCGTTCTCCGTTTAGTAATACAGCGTCGAGAGCATTCAAGAAGTGTGGAGAGCGCTCGCCTATGGCTCGGACTCTACCTTCACTTCTTTCGTGCCTTCGTCTCTTCCTAAGTGCTGTATTACTAACGGAACACGGAAAAAGCTGTTCTATTTGATAAAAAAGGAAATGCCACTTAACAAGAGTCCCCTAGGTTTTTAGGCACATTGTTATTAAAATGACGAGGATTAGAATGTTAGAGGATACAACTCTAGGACAAGTAAATTATTTTTCACCCTATGAAACTGGTCGCGCATTTAGAAATATAATTCAGTAGAGACTGTAGCACACCTATGTAATTTAGGAAGGAAGGAAGGGAGGGAGGGAGGGAGGAATTTCATGTACGTGATTTCATGTACAGGGTTAGTGTTGAGATATGAATCGAAAATTCCAGGAGAATTAAAGGACATTTCATGACATAAAAACGATTTTTCAAGGAGTAGTATTACCCGATTTTTACAAATAGTTTTACTGAACTACTAGGACATCCTCTTCCCTCACATATAAAAGGAAAAAATGAATTTCTATGTATCCCATCCCATTAAAGGTCCTTACGTTTATTGTTAAAAGTATAAATTCAAGGAGTTTGAGCAGAATTTGTTAAATTCAAGGGCTTTTCAAGCGCTCTTGAAAACCACGTAAAAGAAATTCAAGGAGTTTAAGCAGAAGCAAGTAGGCTCAGTCTTTCCTTTACATGTCTTGTCCACACAATTCCGAAGCATCATTTGTCATTGATTTTATAGATTTGGGTGGCTCCTAGAAGAGCCGTTGATTTGATTTCAAGTGATTTTATCACTTTATTTCTTAGATGCCTTTTTTGCTGCTGTCTTCTTGGCGCTCTTCTTGGCCGGGGATTTTTTAGCTGCCTTCGCTGGCTTGGCGCCCTTTGCTGCAGTCTTCTTGGTGGACTTCTTTGCGGCTACAGTTTTCTTTGACGATGCCTTCTTTGCGCCGGCTTTTTTTGCTGCTGGTTTCTTAGCTCCGGTTTTCTTCGCTGCTGGTTTCTTTGCGGCTGGTTTCTTTGAAGCTGGTTTCTTTGCGGCTGGTTTCTTGGTTTTGGGTTTCTCTTCCTTCTTCTTGGGAGGCACCTTGAACGAACCCGAGGCACCAGTTCCCTTTGTGTGCACCAATTCTTCTTTTGCGGTCATCCTCTTGAGAGCTAGCTTGATATGAATGTCGGCGTTTTCTCCAACTTTGTAGTGGGCCTTGATGTACTTTGCGATGGCTTGGCGGGAGGAGCCATTTCGCTCTTTCAAAGCACCAATCGCAGCTACAACCATCTCGGAGTATTTGGGATGTTGGGCAGGTTTGCCAGGGGCTTTAGCTTTCTTTGCTTCACCAGTCATATTGGAATTGAATTACGGCAGTAAAGTAACCTTCTTGACTAAATTTTCTAGAAGATAAGTAATTTTAGCGCCAACACATGGAATATATCACACTTGTGCGAACCGCTGAGAAGACAACGATATGGCTGAGTAATCCGATATTTGCAGACATCATAATGTGTTTGTTTCCTAACTTTAAGTTCAAAATTTTAAGCTTCTTCTTAGCTTGAATTTGATGAAGTAGTTATAATCAACAAGGAGAGATGTGCAACATTAGCTAGCGTGTGTACAAAACCACCTTGCGTCTCGAGTTTTTGAGAATTTTGTAGATTTATCGACCACAATGTCTCATGGTGACCAACCTGGTCGTACTAAACTCAGTTTTTATTCAGCCTATAGACATTCTGCTTTATTTAAAGAGTACATTTCTTATAGGTTGTTTATCTGTTTATGATTTTATCATAAATGGATTATAGCAACTACTAGCGTTGAGAAAATAAATTACCTTTTCTTAGCCTAACTAACACATTAGTCACATTCTTCACGATTACCCGAAGGTCCAATCTAAAAGAGGTCATTCATTCTTCTCTTCCAAAGTTCAGCAGCAATGTCTTACTTCCCAGTGTTCTAGTCAGTTATTTGTTACAGTTACTGCTTATGTTCTTTAGCAATCGAGATATCTGTTGGGCGTTTTGTTGCTTTGCATTTCCCAGTGTTCTAGTCAGTTGTTTGTTACAGTTACTGCTTATGTTCTTTTATAGCAATCGAGATATCTGTTGGGCGTTTTGTTGCTTTGTATTTCGTCGTCTTCGTAGCTAGCATCTTCAGTTGTGTTTTGGCGCGAGTAGTGGGCCCCATTGTCTTATTACTAGTTGGAGTTTTTTAACATCTATAAGTAGTAGCCTGATGATCTCTTTGGAGTAAAATTTTATGAAGGAAATCGCGAAAACTGTCTGCTTGCCTTGGTTTCTGATCTCTGTGGAGCTTTCCTTCGTATTCTGGTGCGGGCTTTTTGACAGATCAAGTTTTATTTCACTATTTTCTCTTTCCGTTTCTCTTGACTTCAAGGTGTACATTTTTTGGCGGGCTTACTAATTATGGTTATTGGCTCTGATAACCGGTTGGAGATAAATGGACTATATTTTTATGTGATTTTATTTATTTCTCATAGTGTGTGTGTAAGTAGCATTTCATGATCGTTGACTTTGTAACATGTGGTGGCTCCTAAAAGAGCCGTTGGTTTATTGCTCAGTTGAGAGCTAGTCTAAGCTCTCTCTCCACGGATTCGACGAGCAAGCTGAATGTCCTTTGGCATGATCGTGACTCTCTTGGCGTGAATGGCGCACAAGTTGGTGTCCTCAAACAGACCAACCAAGTAAGCCTCGCTAGCCTCTTGAAGGGCCATCACAGCTGAGCTCTGGAAGCGGAGATCGGTCTTGAAATCTTGGGCGATTTCGCGGACCAGACGTTGGAAGGGAAGCTTGCGGATGAGCAATTCGGTGGACTTCTGGTAACGACGGATCTCACGAAGAGCGACTGTACCGGGCCTGTAACGATGAGGCTTCTTGACTCCACCGGTTGCTGGTGCACTTTTACGTGCTGCCTTGGTGGCCAGTTGTTTTCGGGGAGCTTTTCCTCCAGTTGATTTACGAGCAGTTTGCTTTGTACGAGCCATTTTTGGATGAAGTTGAAAAATTTTCAAGTTATAAAATACCGGTTTGGTAGATTTTAGATTTTATATCAGGCGCGCCTTGATTTGATTGGGTAAAGGATTGGCCTCTTTGATTGGCTGAATGTTAAAGTGTCCTTCTTATTGGCTCTTTGGCTACTCACTATGATCCGTAGAAGTGAAAAATCGTGAAGCTTGAAATTTTTTAACCGTATTTTTTAAGCTGAAATATTATCAAAATAGAATTTTTCTCTTCAAGTAAAAGAAATTTTTTTCGTGTATTTCATTTCGATGTCTTGAAATGAAATAAAATGTGAAAACTTGGAAGTTAATTTGATTCAACAACTGCGTAATTCGTAAGCTGCTTTAGATGATCAAACGTTAGGAATTTCCATATTGAAACCAAAACATTCCATGAACAGCCAATCAGGTTTAAGTTGAGTGTGTTTATATACCGTGTCAACATCCTGAAATTAATTTACTCAGTCGAGAAATTAACGAAGTAGCACGAAAATGTCTGGCCGTGGTAAAGGAGGAAAAGGTTTAGGAAAAGGAGGCGCTAAGCGTCATCGTAAAATCCTTCGGGATAACATCCAGGGTATCACCAAGCCCGCCATCCGTCGTCTTGCTCGTCGTGGTGGAGTCAAGAGAATCTCTGGTCTGATCTACGAAGAGACCCGTGGTGTCCTCAAGGTTTTCCTTGAGAATGTCATCCGTGATGCTGTCACCTACACCGAGCACGCTAAGAGGAAGACCGTAACTGCCATGGATGTTGTCTACGCTCTCAAACGCCAAGGACGTACCTTGTACGGATTTGGTGGTTAAATGAGTTTCTCATCTCAAAAACACAAAACAACGGCTCTTTTAGGAGCCACCACATCTCAACAAAGTCATGATCAAATGCTATAATACGTTTTTCTCGCTTTGTATATAAACTTATACACTCTATATCAAAATCACTAAACAATAGTAAATGCATCATTCAGATTTATCCACAAACAACAAACGCTGAAACGTAAAAAAATTTTTTGATCCATAAAAGTCAGTGAAAACGCTGACAATCGAATGTCTTATCACACGTACTGGTTAACTGAGCGTTAGTTACATTATCTTTATTTTGGCGCGCATTTACATGTAAGTAATTTCAACATTCAACCAATAAAAGAACATTTGTAACACCGTGAAAAAAAGGGAGAAATATACTTCGTAAAGTTAAGTATATTTCTCTTTTTTGACGGTGTTACAAATTTCCTTTTATTGGTTATTGTATTTATATTACACACCGACGCAGACTATACTAGTTTACTCGCTAGTTTCCATTTATAATTTCAACATTGATTAAACTCACCATACCAGGACGTATTGTCAACTACTGTTGTCAACCATGATTCTATATAGAAAGTTATTAGACCCTCAACCTACAAAACGCCAAAAATGTAAGTCAAACGAACCTTGGCAAGAAGCGCGCATTACAACACAATGTCGGTGGATACCAAATGCATAGTTTGCGAAATTTAATGGTAATAAAACGATGTCATTATGCATTTTTATTAACAATATATATTTTATTTCGTCTTAATATTGATGTGACGGTATATCTTGGTTCTTGTTGTATTTACACTTTCAGTACTTCCTTTCTTTCGAAAGAAATCGACTAACAAAATGATATACCCTGAGTATGCGTTGTTCTCAAAGCATATAAGTCATGTCTTTTTCAAACATGATAGCTCCTAAAAGAGCTGGTTTTTTTTATAAGTTTTAGTGGTAGCAAGTTCACTTGCTGCTGGTATACTTGGTGACAGCCTTGGTTCCTTCACTGACTGCGTGCTTGGCTAATTCACCAGGAAGAAGAAGACGAACAGCGGTTTGGATTTCCCGAGATGTGATGGTTGACTTCTTGTTGTAGTGAGCAAGGCGGGAGGCTTCACCAGCGATGCGTTCGAAGACATCATTGACAAAGGAGTTCATGATGCTCATGGCTTTGCTAGAGATACCAGTGTCGGGATGGACTTGTTTCATCACCTTGTAGATGTAAATGCCATAGGATTCTCTTCGTTTAGACTTTCTCTTTTTCTTGTCACCAATCGCGGCCTTCTTGCCGGCTTTCTTTTCACCTTTCTTTCCTGGAGCAGGTTTGGTAGGCATTTTCAGAGAGATTACATTAATTTTCGATTTCAATGCGATCGAAAAGATGGGTTTAGATGGAGAATTGTGAACAAATCCATATTTATATCAATTTCATGTGGATCGCGGATCGAAATTCCTTTCATCTGATTGGTCAAACGGAGGTTCATATCCGTACGGTATAATAAGGGTCAAAAGGCGGTGAATATCGTTATATGATTGGATAAGTGATCGACTTACTTCTAAGAGAACATATATATTTAAAGCGAAATAGACACTGTTCTATACTGTCATATTACGACTAACATTTGATTGGTCAATTTCGATCCTTAATGCTCATATATAAACGCGACATCGCCATAAGCGGTATTGTCTTAAATAAACGACTCCATTCGGTGATAAAGAAGGTTATATTTTTGAACAAGTCGTGTCAAAATGTCTGGACGTGGAAAAGGTAAAGCCAAGGGAACCAAATCCAAAACCCGATCTTCCCGCGCAGGACTTCAGTTCCCAGTCGGTCGTATCCATCGTCATCTTCGAAGGGGCAACTACGCTCAACGCGTTGGTGCTGGTGCTCCAGTGTACCTTGCAGCAGTTCTCGAATACCTGAGCGCCGAGATCCTCGAGTTGGCAGGCAATGCTGCTCGTGACAACAAGAAAAGCAGAATCATCCCCCGTCACTTGCAATTAGCTGTGAGAAACGATGAAGAGTTGAACAAGCTTCTCGTTGGAGTCACCATCTCTCAAGGAGGCGTCCTTCCGAACATTCAGGCCGTTCTTCTCCCCAAAAAGACAGAGAAGAAAGGCGCTTCTGGAAAAGGGAGCCAAAGCCAAGAGTACTAAGCGTTCGCTCTAAAAACAAACAACGGCTCTATTAGGAGCCACCAAATAGATCGAAAGCCCAATGACAAAATGCTTCCCTTGTGACCTTTAATACTGCTTTGAAAATAAAGGACAACACTTAGAGACAAATATTTTAGCATAAAGTGAACTGTGTTTCGCTTTTATATTCGAAAAAGCACGATGACTCGCCATCGAGAGGAACGTTCGAGACCACGGTCACGTTTCAGCGTGGCTTGAAGTTGGCGCGCTTTTGAATTTGACCGCCAAATTATTGTTTTAAGATTATTTAAATTTTAGTAATTCATTACATAGTAGATTTATAAATTGTTTGTTAGAGGAATTTGTATAGATTTCGAATTCATTAAATTGATTTTATTTCTTTATAACGTTCATTTAACATTGGCATTTGGTGTCACATAAATTTAGAGTGCTTTTAGTAAACTAAATTAGATGGGTTATTTA
Organism: Telmatactis stephensoni; assembly: GCA_029948255.1. Taxonomy (NCBI): domain Eukaryota; kingdom Metazoa; phylum Cnidaria; class Anthozoa; order Actiniaria; family Isophelliidae; genus Telmatactis; species Telmatactis stephensoni. The sequence goes on along the minus strand of JALIZF010001831.1, from coordinate 162,147 downwards.
CTATTTTAGGTGATGTCACCTAAATTTGAATTCATGTAAAAGCAGTTCTGTTCTCTGGGGGGAGCGATAAGGTAGAATGCTTGTTTCTGCATTCTTTCTCTTGTTGAGACCTGTAATTTGCTTGATTTACTGTTAAGCCTGATAATCAGACAGCATGGCTCTTCCACTGACCACTTGACTAATTGTCTGATCTACTTCGTGGGAAACTATTGGGTTTTTTTGACCAATCAAACAAGCCATGGTGTCTAGTAATTAGGGAAAGACAGCAACCTAAGCATTTTTCAGCATGAAATTTTATGTAGAAAGATGAACTGCTTTTTCTTTTTTTTAGCCCCCTGCCCACCTGCACTACCTAGTCAAATGCTCTGTATGAAAACTTAATTGATAGTCTACCTTATCTTTAAATGCTAGCCACACTTTTCAAGGTGCTCTGTGGTCCCTTAATTAAGTGATGATGCATGTAAGAACTAGGGGACCTAATGGCATCAAAAACCATTAGGCCCTAATTGCAGTAATTGTTTAAAGCACTTCTCTAATTGGTTAAGCATAAAAATCTCCCATAACTTTTGGATATTGCAATTTTATTTATCAGCTGCTTCCCATTTAACAAAAACTTTCCCTGGTCTTATTATGACAAAACTTCAATATTAGTCTAACAGACATTTATTTAGTAGACGCTATTTCTATTGTTTTCTTTTGTTTTGATTAGACTATTAGACACTGACTATTAGATTTTGTTTCACGGATTAAGTGCGATCACTAGAGCGATAACACTAAAACTGTGAAACAAGTACTAACTAAAAAGTACAAATAGTACTAATGAAACAATAGAAAACAAAGGGTTTTGCTACTATTTGTCTCTATTTAGTTGCTAAGTTATTTCACGGTTTTAGTGTTATCGCTCTATTATTTGCACACTAATGAATATTCTGATGATTTCACAAAAGTCATGCCAAAATCGAGCTTTATACTTTACTTTCATGGATCGCCCATTCAATTTCTTGGATCCACCTCAGTTTAGTACAACCTCTTAGCAATAATTACAGTGAGGACACCTGTAGTTCGTAACCGACCATCTATGCAAAATTGACCAGTCAGATTACAACAGAAAGCAATCATTTTACAACAAAAGTTGGCTCAAAATACAACAAAAAGCATTTATTGGTTACTCTGTCTGCACTGTAATCATTCACCTCCCAAACAATATCTAGTCCTTGAGCCCTGGATAGTATTGACAAGATGAGAGGGCTTTAAATATGGCACTAGTCTATTTTGAACTCAAGCCACATAGTAATCAATTGCAGGCTAGACTTGACTTTATAAATTACTGCAATTTTCCGAATCATGTAAACTCAGACATCTAAACTTGAGTGTTTTACCAAATTGGCTTCTTTCAATCAAAATTTGAAATTTAAAATACAAAGATTTATCTAATACCAAAATTATATTTAGTTGTAAGACATTGTGTAAAGATCATAGTAAGTCATTTGATAACTTTTTAGGGATCTTTGTGAGTATTTTTTTCTTTTTTCTTTTTCTTTTTCTTTTTCTTTTCTGAAATTGTAGGAAGCAAAAAAACAAATTCCAACAGACTTTTGAATGTCAGAGAGAGAAAATTGCAGTACTCTGTACATTGTGAGGCCAATTACACAACCTAAATTCCTTGCTTTTATTCAATCAGCTTGACATCAATACTGTAGCTGCTGGTGGTGGTTCGCGGCTCTTTTTCAGAGCAGGAACACCTGTTGTTGGGCCTGAATCAGCAGGGGCTCATCCTGGACCTGTTTGCTACAGGAAAGGTTTGTGCTAATGTCTACTGCCAGGGTATATTATTGTTTGAGTAATCAGCAAGGGCGGGCCCATCCTGGACCTGTTTGCTACAGGAAGCGTTTGTGCTAATGTCTTTTGGTGGCATGGTTGGCCGAGTGGTGAGAGCACTGGCCTTTCACCACTGTGGTCCGGGTTCAAGTTCTAGCTTGAGTGCTCAGTTTACATGTGAGTTGAGTTTGTTTGATGTGTTGTTCTCTACCGTGCCACGAGGGTTTTTTTCTCTGGGTACAGTTTTTCCTCCCTCAGGTGAGTTGAGCAATGTTTGCAAAATAATTGAATGTAGAGGTAGTGAGTGTGAGAGAAAACAGGCCCACATCAGCTCTTAGCTGCAAAACTCAGTTTGTATAAACAAATGCAGTTATTTTTTTATTCACTGCCAGGGTATATTACTTTTTAATAAAAATTCCTTGCAAGACAGGATGTGAAGTATATAATGATAGCAACCTACAGATATGTGCTGCTTTTCATAGTCTAAATAAATCCCTTGTCATACTTTACTGGGTATACACATAACTAAACAATATTTCAATGACTTTTAGATGGGTACTTAGCAGTAACTGATGTCAACCTTGTTCTTGGGAGACTTTTACCAGAGTAAGTTTGATAAGCTACCTTTTAGGGTGTCTATTTTCTTCTTTTGCTGCTGTAACTGTATTTTCTCCTACTTTTATTGTATTTACTTCCTGAATAAACTACCATATTTGGATTGGATTGCATTGCATTGCATTAGCTACAGCCATCATAATAGTTTTTTGTTCAAATTGTTTTATGTTATCTGACAGATACTTCCCAAACATTTTTGGTCCAAATGAAGATGAACCACTGGATAAAGAGGGCTCAATGAAGGCTTTTACAAAGTTTACTCAAGAGGTAAAAAGCATGATGCAGTTATGGTCAAATTATCAAGAATCATAATATTTTAGTGTTGTTTTTCTTTGATCATTCTCATTACCATTGAACTGCTATTGCTACCTATATTTTCTATCTTAAGACACATTTCTACCCAATGGCATGTTATTTCCAAATCACATTTTCTATTACCGTATTTACTCGAATAAGCGCCCTGGCGCTTATTAAATTTTTCACGTCTAAAACGATCAATCAAAAGAGGATATTTAAAACATATGATCATGCTTTTTGATTTCATGTAGGTAAATGATTTTATAGCAAGTCAGCCTGATGGTCAAAAGAAGACACTATATAGCGTCATGGAATTAGCACTAGGATTTGTTCAAGTAGCTAATGAGAGCATGTGTAGACCTATCAGAAATCTTACAGAGGCACAAGGTCATGATACCTCTAAACATGTCCTGGCCTGCTTTGGTGGAGCTGGTGGTCAACATGCATGTGCTATGGCATGCTCATTAGGGATGTCAACAGTTTTCGTGCATAAGTATGGATTATCACTTTATTAAATACTACCTACTCCACTTTACCTTAATCCATGCTGCACCTATACACGTATTTCAAAAAACATCACAGTTCAAAGCAACAAGTGTCAAGGCAAGACCAAATTGTGCTGCTAATAATAATATAATGTATTCAAATCAGACTTGTTATCAAGAGAATTGAGTGCAGTCTACTAACAAGGACTTGAAAATGCTCACATTTTGTAATTAATTCAGTAGAAACGAGTCTGATTTGAGTACATTACAAACAAAACCAGCACTTCATTTCGGTCTTGGCTTGATACTTGTTGCTCTGAACCGCAACAGCGTTTTTTGAAATAAGTGTATATAATACTGTACCAGATGTGAACTCTAAAATTGACTGGTCTCTGAACTCAATCTGAGGCAGCATTTCCCCAAAGTGCATAATTATATAGCATTTTCCCTCTCTTTAAATTAAAATAGTATTGTATTGATCATTGATTCATAAAATCTGACCAGTTTCTGTAAACAACTTTATAAAGGTCTGGATCTGCAACCTGCGCCCTACTTTACCATCACCCTGGATTATTTTTGTGAAGGGACACGACCCACCTCTCCCTAGCTAGTGTCTTTTGGTAATGTATTAAAGTTGTTTTAATTAATAAATTGTACTCTCAGATATGCTGGTATATTGTCTGCTTATGGTATTGCATTGGCTGACATTGTACACGAAGCACAAGAACCCTGTACACACGTATATGAAGAAGGTAAGAAGAAAGACCTTTTGGTGTAGCTTTAAATACCTGTAGGACAGAGTATTGATTGAAGAAGGGCATAGAATATGCACTGTTGTACCTGCAAGATTGTCGCCCTTGGACACTGATGCTGATTTGTTTGCTCCTTTTTTATGTCAGTATTTTTACCTATTGACAACTAATAAATTAAAGAAAACAACAGAACAGGGGCAGATTTAAGGGAGGGATACAGGGGGTGCACACCCACTCCTGAGAACTTTGAGCCCCTTTCGTCTTAATACTTTTCCACATTTTCTTCTGGATCCTTTGGACAGTTTCCAATTTCTATAATGCTGCACCCCTCCTGAATGATAATCATGGATCGGATCTGCCCTGCAGATACAGTAAATTTTTCTAAAGATGTATTTGAGTATCAGAAGGACAAGGTTTCACGCCAATGACATAAAAATCTACAAATTAAAGGCCTTTGGTAAAATCCCAAAGGTTTGAATTTTCATATGGACTTGGCCAGAAACCAACTGCATCTGACATTATTGCAAAAAAAGCATATGAATACAGTAGACGTTGTCCTAGTTCCAGAGTCTGTGTCACAATGTTATCTTTTTATCAGAATCTTTCCAGTACTTGGATGAACGAATTGATGTGTTGATCCAGAAATGTAGAGAAGAACTTGTAAGAGAAGGGCTCAGCAAGTAAGTGTATTGGTGTTACTACATTATATAATTTTTATCTTCACTATTTTCACTGAAGGTCCACATGACTCCCAACATTTTTGTCCCCTTTGTTGTCCCCTGCTTTGAGCCAACATCATCCAACATTTCTTTTTCTATTACCAAGAAGCAATTAAAGGTGGCTAAGTGGTTAAAAGCACTGGTCTGTCACCTGATCTGTGGTCCCAGGTTTGATTCCCAGACAGGGCTGCATCACATGTGGCTTGAGTTTGTTAGTTCATTTTTCCCCTTGCTTTGACAATTTTGGGTCCCCCAGTTTTGCTCCCTCAGTAAAAACGAACTAGTGAGCTGAGAATTGTATTGTATGGAATCTTAGTATGTAGTGGTAGTGTATGTGAGAGTACAGTGTTCCCCCAATAAGTGTGCAAGCGCTAGAAGACATTGGACACTTAAATAGTTATTTATTATATTTTATTTCTATTTTAAAAGCATAACACACGATGTTGGTCTGTTTGAACTGTCAACCATCAGCTACCAATAATGCTGATAACCATTGATAGCATCCCCATGCAACCTTGTCATTGTGACTAATAATTATTTTCATGTCATCATCATCATCATCACCATCATCATCATCATCATCATTAATTCATTTTTGTGTTGTTTCTGTAGGGACTGTATCTTTACTGAAGTGTTTCTAAACATGCGTTATGACAGGACAGACTGTGCTCTCATGTGTAATGCAGCCCAGGATGGTTTCAAGGTAATCATCATTTTACATGTGGTTTCAATAATCCAGTTCCAAAATGTACTTCGCCTGATGCATAGAAAGGAATTAGAATGAGGCTACAATGCATAATGCTCATAAAACTTTTATCTTGTTATGAATGACTGAGCTCTAAGCACATAGCCTCATCTTGATTCCTTTGTATTCTGCAAGTGAAGTACATATCAGTTTGCTTTTACTAGTAAAGTTGTTATTAACCTTGGATGTTCTCCAAATTACATTACAGGCTTCCAGTCGTCATGGTGATTTTGAGAAGTCTTTCCTTGAAAGGTACTATTATTCAGTGTTTAGTCACTCTGAGTGTGCATGTGAACTTCTTAAGTAGAGATCGGCAGGGGTGAATTTAGGGGAGGGGTACTGAGAGGCTCAAACTCCCTCCTGAGACAACTTTGCATTCTTTTATTCTAAAACCTTTTCCTAGATATCCTCTAGATCTTCTAGATGGTCTCCAATATTATTGCTATCATGCTGCAAGTCCCTCCTAAATGACAATCCTGCATCCTCCAACAATAAATATACAAATGTGTTCTATAATAGAATTATCCTATCCTTTTGAAAGAAATGCCATTATAGACTAGAGGAGTATCTATTATCAGCTGTAAGGGTAGCACTGTCACATATATAGATCCACTGCTCATGGACAGTGAGTCCCTGGATATACTCAACCACATTTTACATTGGGAGGCTCTGCCCCGAGGCTGATTTTTGTGGGAAAAGGTACCCCTCTTATATACATCTCTCAAAGAGTCCAACTCTGAACACATGAAATCTCTAACCAAAGTCTTATACTAAATTTTGTGAAGTTTGAACTCTTCTTTGTGCTTCCAGCATAAAAAAAGTTGCCCATTTCTTATACTTCCAGCTCAAAAATGGAGGAGCAAAAATAAAACTCTGACACCCAGGGTATCAATCAAATGCCCTCATTAACTTTAGAAGTAGAACTTCAACAATTCTTTCTTTAATACTATAAGAAAACTGAAAAATTACATTTATTGTTTTTGAGTTGTTACCTTGTAGGGGTAAAAAGCATATGTTGCCACGCCCACCTGGATAACACTTAGGCACCTTCTGGGGTCATTTTCTAAATTTCTAAGGAGTATCTCCACCCTTGTATATATAGAAGTCCCCCCAGGATAGGGAGTACACCCAGGCAGTTAATGCACTTCTTTCCTTCAAGTATTTATCTTCATTTCATGCCTTCAGCGCTTCTAATATATTGATCTTTTGTCATGGCCAGGTATCAGCGTGAATTTGGTTTTGATATTCCTGGTCGTAAAATCTATGTGGATGATATACGTGTTCGAGGTATTGGAAGATCTACTGTGGATGTCAGGGGACCAGAGTCAACTGTGACAGGACCACCAACACCCAAGAAGGTAGTCCATCTCATCAGTGGTGCAGCAAGGAGGGGCAAGGGATGCCCCCCTAAAATTTTGGGCTTGAGCCGTCATCTGAAGGATAATGTCAATGATATCACTTGAAAGTTTGGATTTTAATTTAATTTAAAATATTTAAATGTTATCTCAAGTATAATCCACACTTGGATTAAGTTTGTTTTTGTTTCTCAAATTCCCATGTGCTTTTGTTCCACATTGTTTTCCTGGGGAAATGAGCATATTATGGGGGAACTTGATCTCAAGAAAATGCCCCCTTTTTTCCTCAGGCCTCGCTACACCCCTGCATCTCGTTTTATGGTGGGGTTAATAGTTGTGAAGCTAATGGTAGCACCCTGGAGCGGGGCCTCAGTAGAAAAGCATATCTTTCATATCATATCTTTTAGGGGTTAAAATAAGTGATTTGTAATTGGTTCCCCTTAGCTAAGCCATGCCCAATAGGTTTGTTCAGTATTCCCATATAGAATGAGTTACAGTACGACACAGCCATTACACAGAACTTCAAACTGTGCTGACACAATCACTGGGATTTTCTCTGTCATGAAATAATCAAACCATTTTTTCAACCTTGTCAAACAGAAGAAGTATGGATTTTAACCTTGATATAACAAACCCCCAGTCTTACCTTCCCTTTCTACCTCATTATATATTATTTTCAGAGCGCTTAGAGCAGCACTGGATAAGCGCTTTATAAATTGTATTATTATTATTATTATTATTATTATTACATCAGGCTTGTACTGTAGTAATAAACCCCCTTTTCCCATCCCCAGGGGAACCCCCCAATATAAGCTGTAAAGGTATGTGGCCCTAAAAGGTATAGTTTTCAGGATTTTGGTCTGAAATAGGATAAGGGTTTTGTCGAATTTGCCACACAACCACACCCAAATTTTCAGGGATTCACCCTGAGTTTAAGATTGTACGACGGCAACATTGACGACGAAAGCAGAGAAGAATCAGATTAATCAAGAAAGCTTGCACGTGGAATGTTTAGTAAATAAGTAGATTTCAACCGTCCTCGTCCAATTTACAATGGCAAACTCGAACGTTTCACGCTCTACCGACAACGCGAACGTCCAACCATTTTTCTTTCATAATTTACTTTGCTATATACCATTCATCGTATGTTGTAATTTTATGGAGTAATAAATGCAAATCAGTTCAACTACTAACGAACACAAGAAAACATGGATTTAGCAAAAACAAGTATGACACCTTTTCAGCCACATCGTCGTCGACGTTGCCGTCGTACCGTCTTAAACTCCCTAGTATTGATGATAATCATTAGGATGATATCGATGATTCCAATGATTTTGATTTTAATAATGATGATAGTAGTGTCTGGTTAATTTTCACAAAATATCCATGTTTCCAGTTGCTGTAAGTTTACATCATTATATTCTCCACTGCACAGGTAACCCAGTGCTACTTTGAAGATGGTTTTAAAGACACGGCTGTGTACTTCCTGGAAGAGATTGCCACTGGCTACGATATACAAGGACCAGCTATCATCATCGATAAAACCAGGTAAAAACAACTCAAAATGTTAAGTTTTGCCATCCGGCTGGCTCAGTTGGTTGACCGTTGGTCTCTCCTGATGTGCGAAGTCGGGGTTCTATTCCCAATCGGACCAACACTCAGGGTCTTTATGTAGTCGAAGAGAAGGTGCTGCCTTTGTAGTTATGTCTTCAAATGGCTAAAACGCACGTCTCTGGGATAAGGCCTTGTCTCCATTTATATGGGGAGGTACCAGCAATGAGGACGGTCTGAATGACAGGCAGATTCTGGTATACACTCAAATTCAAACCTTTGGAAGACAATCCAGTAGAATAAGGCCAATTCCTCATGCATCTGATGGGTAGTCACGGTCTGTGTTTTATGCTAAGGGAGATATATAAAGGTGACTATGACTATGACTGTGAAAATGCCACGCCCCATCTCGGCGCGGTACAGTCTCGACAGGAATTTTGAATGTTTTTATTGGTTTCGCGGGACTAACACGGTCACAGCACGGCGCAGTCCATTTGACACTCGTACGAAAACTCCTGCACCTGTAGGGACTAAAAATAAGTTGCCATTCAATTCAGTCGTCCGAGACTCAGTGCATCGAATTAGGGGTGCGGGGAGGAGAGAATGTTGATATTTCAAAAACAAAGCAAAACGAAGTTTGTAGTGAGTTGAATTTGTATAGGAAATCGCACGATCTTGAGTACAATTTGGAATTAATAGGTACTAGTAATGTTTTGAAAGTTCTCAAAATAGGACGAGCCTTTAGGCGAGTCCTATTTGAGAGTTTTCAAAACATTACGAGTAACTATTAATTCTGAATTGTACGAGAAGATCGTGCGATTTTTTATTTATAATACACTATCGTTGCCATAGCGACTTAATAGGTACTCTACAGAGTACAATTAACGATATAATTGTACTCCTCTCGTCCAATCAGAATCGAGTAATTTTGTATAGTGTATTATAAGTGAAATTATGCCATCCGTGGATGGTCCAGAACTTTTTTTTGGGTCTCCCAAGTTTCTCTTGATTCATAAAAACAATTTCCTATTTCTTGTATCCCACAGCACAATTGTAGTAGAGCCGTTCTGTTCAGCTTGTGTTACCAAATACGGAGACGTGAAAATTGAGGTGATGTTTTTAATTTTATATTTCTCCACTTTCTTTCCCTTCTATTCTCTTTCATATTTACATTTTTGATCTGATTATTATTAGCCCGCGTCACTTCTGGACAAAACTCTGTTAAGTCTGTCTCCGTAACAGCGACACCAGTTCATCATGACATTCTGGACCCTTAACAGTCTTTAGACGCTTGTGATTGGCTAAATCGTGAAGTTCATTCTAATTTCGTTTCTTATTGGATGTTTGTTCAGGCCAACAACTATCCAATGGGAAGCAGCGTTATATTAGCCAATCATAAGCTTCTTTTCGATATCAGAAAGACATTTAGAACACGAATCAATTTCTTTTATACCTCTGAAGACTTGCGTATATTTTCAGATTGGACACAGCAAGGAAAAAACAAAGATTGGAACAGAGTTGGACAGAATTCAGGTACAAATAGTTTTTGTTTTGTTTTTACTAGGAGCTCCAACTGTACTTAATTGGTGAAGCAACGCGCGTTTTCCTAACCGAGGTTTTTCTGAATTGAATTTCGCGCCAAAATCATGTTGGATTTTTAAGCGATAATGGTATCCTGTTTGTAACAAATACCTTCAAAAATAATTTGTCGAGAGAAAATTCGTTCGCTTATCTTGCCTGACAGTCAATATAATAACACACTAAAATGTTTCGAGCGATGATTGGCCATACTTGACTTATCACCTTAGTAGCGGTTGACGGAAATTCGTTCTAAAAATAGCTCGTTTATGGAAATGCTCCTTCAAGGACCTATAATGTGTAAGTTGGACGGTCATGGCAATGGGCTCCTGTTTTATGACATGACATCTCACTTATGGCGTCAAAAGGTGTGGCGAAGTGGTCTCGATAAAAATAACTGCAAACAAGGCGCACGATGCAATATTTCCTGCAATTGTCAGCTCGCAATACACCGAATGCAAATATGGCGGCAAATTTGAAAAACTATTGTTCTAGACTGACTAGCCTCGTGTTCACGTGGAAACACAAAAACGTTTTCACATGAATGAGAGGCTAGTCAGTATAAAACAGTAGTTATTCAAATTTGCCGCCATATTTACATTCGGTGTATGGTATTGCAAAACAAGTTGTACAGACCATTGCAGGGGTGTTACACGGCGCAACACCAACAAACGTTACTGCAATAATCGTTTTCTCGCAATGATTTTTTCCTTTGATACACACTGCAGTGATTGGTGCCATTGCGAGACAAGTTTCACGAAAAATTACACCGTGCAAACGCGCCTTTAGAAATTGTTTGTCGCTGTTGTCGTTGTTTAAACAAATTAGATAAAAGTGAAATGAAGTTTTTCTCATTCTTTTGTCTCTTAGTTAGCGATATTTTCTCATCGATTCATGAGTATAGCTGAGCAGATGGGCAGGTCAGTACGTGGTGTTTAGTTGAGCAAATTGAACAAAAGAAGTTTGAATAACTGTTTCTTTATTTGTCATAGGGTTTTACAAAGGACATCAATCTCCACAAATATCAAGGTATAGTTTATTGTACAAACACTGACCCTTTCAAAATCATTCAACATACACAGGAAAAATGTCAACTCCCAGCTTGGAAGGGCTTCCCTGGGTCTAACCAGGGAATCCCTGGAAATCTGCTCTATTTTTACAAATTTGGATATTACAGATTTCCCAAGTAAAATAGAACAGATCAGTTCTCAGTTTAGACCCAGGGCCAAACCCAAAGTTGGGAATTGACATTTTTTTCCTGTGATAGAAGTTGAGACCGAATTGAACATCGGGAAATCTGTTAATTATATAGATGGTTTTACAACAGCGCATGCAAGTTGGAAGTGTCAAACAGCAACTGACACTGACACAAGGTAAAACATAATCCAATTATTACTAGTGTACCCAGAGGCCATTTCGGTCTCAGCTGCTATGTTCGATGCTTTTGAAAGGATCAGTGTTTGTACCATTAGCTATATTTGTCATTCCAATTTCATCTGCTCTTCCTTTTTCATTATTTCAAAATTTATTGTTATTGAGTTGTCCAATGCTAATGAACATTTCTTCAGGAAAGACTTGATTTCTCCTGTGCCATGTTTGGACCTGACGGAGGCCTGGTTGCCAACGCACCTCACATACCAGTCCACCTCGGTTCTATGCAAGAAACCGTGCAGTTTCAGGTGAGAACAAGCCACCGATGCTAAATATAGTGCTCTACCTTTACCTTTTATCTTTAACAGATTGTCCATTGTCATGTTCAATGAAATTAAAAATGAAAGGAAGAGCTAAAAATCATGGGATAGAAATCTAAGCAGGGATGAGAGAGTGCAAGGGAGGGTCAATGCTGACAGACAAAAAAAAAGAACGATTAGTTATCTATTTCCATTTATATTTCAGATCCGTACCCTTGGCGACGACCTCAAGGAAGGTGACGTCCTACTGACTAACCACCCGATAGCCGGAGGAACGCACCTACCGGACTTGACGGTCATCACACCGGTATGTCATGTGACCTTGATATCTCTTGAACAACAAAGTTTGATGGTTTTCCCGTTTGTTTAGGTCTTTTACCCTGGTGAACCAAGGCCTGTGTTTTACGTAGCTAGTCGTGGTCATCATGCTGATATTGGAGGCTTAGCACCAGGTAAAGACGGTTTGCCTTACTTGTTTCACCCTCAACCAGGGTCTGGTTGTTCGAAAGACGATTAGTGTTAACCCAGGATTAACTCTAAAGAAAACCATTCATTTTAACTCAGGATTAGCGTTAATCGCCCTCCGAACAACCGGGCCCAGTACAATATAACTAGGAGAGTGAGACTTTGCGTACACCCTTAAAAAACCTTTGGCAGCCAATTGTGACACGTTACCCCACATTTAGGTGGGTTGGTGGGTTGCTAGTGACGTCACAGCAGCCATCTTGGATGAATTAACTTCAACAAAAGACTTCTCATTAGTTTCTCTTGTTCGTTCATCCAACATGGCTACTGTCTCCTTTATCTTTTCATTCTGAGGGGAATAATTGAAACCCAGCAATTAGAACTCGTTTCGGTCTCCTTCGGTTATTTCAACGAATTCAACGCACGCTGTTAGCGAATGGAAAGTGAGTGGCTAACTGTCGCAAGGCAGTTCTAAAAATAGCCCAAGAGCTGGGCAACATTGACGTCACATCACCCAGACAAACACCAAGCAGAAAGAGCACCAAACTATCTTATAGGTGATATCACCTGTTTAGTTCTCCACAACGGTTGTTGAAAATCTAATATCCTTTTTTATGGAAGCTCTATTGATTGGTAACCAGTTTCCTTTTCAAAAGGTCCATGAATGTTAGAATCTGTCCTTCTCATGCAGCTGCGCCTTGGTGGGGTCCCCACAGTACCAATTTGCAGGCTGGGAATAGACCAAATATCCAAACGAAGACACAACACTGTTGGAGTTTTAGGGACTTGTAAATAGGAAAGGGGGCTGGAGAAGATTGTTGCAGACATTGATAAAAAGTGTACTTGCAAATGAATTTGTTCCTAAGAACAACATTTTTTAAGTCTATTTCAATGTATCATCAATTAGGTTCTATGCCGCCAAACTCGAAGACCATCTACCACGAAGGAGCAGTGTTCACTTCGTTCAAGTTAGTTACAAATGGTCAATTCCAGGAAGAAGGTAAAGGGGGTACAACCACGAAAAGGAGGGTACCTTCACGCAGCCAAAAATCATACAGAAATTTTGATTCCGTCACGTATCACATTTTTTAATGACATCACGCATCACACTTGGATTCAATTATGCATCACAAAACCAATTTTGAATCAATCACACAGAAGACCCTTGCTATCCTGATAAATCAATTTAACCTCTTTAACACGGACGCCAGGGAAATTGTCCATTAATAAAGAAACGAATGGAGATCCCAGCTGTTTGGACATAAGGACTTGTCCATTATAGAGAGGTGTTCGTATTATGAAGGTGTCCGTAAAGAGAGGTTTTACTCTATCTAAACAAAGTGCTTCGTAAATCGATTCTAATTTCTTATCTTGTTTACAGCTTTGACTGAAAGGCTAATGGCTCCCAAAGAGCTGCCTGGATGTACTGGAACGCGCAATCTTCAAGACAACAGATCGGATCTTCGTGCCCAGGTTGCTGCCAACAAAAAGGTTAGACGAAATGACTGCAGTTTTAGAGATTCAAAGCGAATGATTTTGCTCTACTGGTATACTGAAATACTTTGCATAGTTAAGATTTCGTTTTGTAGTTGAACCCTAACCATGTCATGAACATCAAAATAGTTTGACCGTCTTACAATACAATACAATGACCCTCCCATTCCCCCTCACTTCCATTTTCCCTTTCACTGATGAAGCTCTTTGTAGCTTAACATTAAAAAAGGGAGTTTCAAGGTGAATGAACTTAGGGCCCATTCACATGAGAGAGGGTGCCCCTATGTAGTAGGGATAACTCTTTTGTTTTCTTTTCCCTGGGGGATATAAAACAAAAGAGCTATCCCTACTAGATGGGGGCACCCTCTCTCATGTGAACGGGCCCTAAATGAAGTGCTATTCTTGTTCAAGATTTTTGTTCCATATTTGAAGGATAGATTCAAACTACCGTAGAGTCAAACCCCCTTTGTTACATAGTGTTTCGTGACCCAGCTCTCGTGGTATGATCGTTTGATATTCGTATAGGGTGATTTCTAGAGGTGTCTTTGGTTGTTTTCAGGGGATAACACTAATCAAAGAACTGATTGATGAGTATGGACTAAAGGTTGTACAAGCATATATGAGTCATATACAGGTTAGTGGCATGCTTGCGTTCGTTTGGTATGTTTTCAGCAAAATGTTGTTTTCATCTTGATATCGGGCTGATAGTAATATATTCAATGCGCAACAATGCCTCACAAAGGCCTCACAAAGGTCATTTAGTAAATGTATACCAGGTAGGATGATCCTAGTGCTAGGATGATAAAATAAAAATAAATAACTGTTTATTGAAGTGTCCAAGTCTTCTAGCGCTTGCGCACTAATTGGGGGACACTGTACTCTCACACACACTACCTCTACGTTAAGTATTTTGCAAATAATCACTCGACTCACATGTTGATTTTTGCTGAGGGAGGAAAAACCGGAGAACCCGGAGAAAAAACCCTCGTGGCATGGTAGAGAACAACACATCAAACAAACTCAATTCACATATGATCCAGGCGCTCGAGCTGGGACTCGAACCCGGACCACAGTGGTGAAAGGCCAGCACTCTAACCGCTCGGCCAACCATGCCACCATATGCCATCCTATCCTAGTGCCATGTAAACAGCCCCTTATTGACAATGGATTTGACATCACAAAATATTCAAAACGCAAGTGGACACACGAGCTTAACTCTTCGGTGTTTATTGTCAGTATTTATATTTCAAATTCGTGTCGTTTTCCTATAGCAAAATGCTGAGGATTCAGTGCGTGAGATGCTGAAAGTCATGGCCAAGAAATTCAAGGTAACTTTCCGTAAATGTTTCACCGTAAGAGCGGGGAGCAGGGGTGAGGCAGGGCTTGGATATTCACAGTTTGTCCTGGTGGATCCCTGCGGGAGCTGCTCTTATTCTCGAAATGGACTGAATTCACCCGTGGTCTTACTAAAAATAGCTAATAATTAAAAATCAAACATTTTGTTGTTTATTTATGAAAAAAAATGCAATGTGTTACAGATTCCAGTGTCTTTCATTGATGATGATATCATTTATAACCTCGTTCGTAGACCCTAACAATTCCTCTTGGTTATT
The DNA here is from genome assembly GCA_029948255.1 of Telmatactis stephensoni. Lineage (NCBI taxonomy): Eukaryota > Metazoa > Cnidaria > Anthozoa > Actiniaria > Isophelliidae > Telmatactis > Telmatactis stephensoni. The sequence continues at coordinate 146,969 of JALIZF010001831.1, read as the reverse complement.
TAAAGTACTGAATGTACACCAAATGTTATAAACAAATAGGGGGAGAGGGGAGTTGTTTAGAACAATAGGCCATATGCACTAACAGGTCACGTGACCCTATCTCCCCTAAATCGAGCAGCACATCAAAATGATGAAAGAGCACCTCGATATTAGTAAAAGTACAAAGTTTCAGTTTATAAGGTGAATAAGAGAAAAAATGACAGTAAATTTAAGATTGGATATTTTCTTAAGATTCGTTCGGAAAAGCGCGTTGGATGGCAAGCTCGTGCCATCCAACGCGCTTTTCCGAACGAATCTTAAGAAAAAATCCAATCTTAAATTTACTGTCATTTCTCCTGTATTACATCTTAGTTGCTGAAAATTTGCCCTTTTACTAATATTGAGGTGCTCTTTCTATTTCTGGCATTCATTTTGACGGTGCTGCTTGATTTAGGGGAGATAGGGTCACGTGACCTGTTAGTGCATACGGCCTATTAGGCTCTATTTTTACCATCCATGACACTCCTGTTCCTTATGACCCGTAAAGTTAGAGGGAGGTCATTGGAATTTTACTGAAGACTTTTATAATATCAAAACATGAATCAACTACGTTGTGACCAAAGCCATATCAGTTAGTATTCCATTCCACTAGACCTGGACCTAGCCTAACCCTAGCCAAAGATAGCCGCCTCGGTAGGGAACTCTTGGGCTTCCTGTGTGAACGGAAATGCAAATAGCCGAGGAAACCGTAGCAAAATGTACCACGCATGCGCGAGTTTTCGCTGGCTTTCGTGTGGCCGCGTCTTGGAATCCCAAGCAATATTTTTAGAATTGTTTTCTTTAGATTTTCCCATATCGCATCTTAGCTAAATTTTGAGCATGGGAGAAAACAGAAGAGAACTGAGAGAAAAAGACAGACAATAGAGTATACTACAAACCCGGGGGGGATGCTCCCATATATTTACTATACGGGGATGATCCGTTGAACAGGGACTACAAAGTACTCAACCTAATATTTTTAACTCAGTCGTGCATTGGAAATAAAAACGCTTTTAGCCATGTTTAGTATGATTTATTTAATGTCAATACTGAGATAAGAAGTAATAATCTCGACCGCAAGTCTCACTTCTGTTATCGCTCATGCGGTGCCACCGACAAAGTTTTGTTTGTTTGAACGAATGTTTTCCTTGAGACCAACATTGAGGAGGACTGGGGAAGCACTCATGCGTGGTACATGTTGCCGGGATGCCAGATGAGTCTCAATCTCGAGCCCAGAGTTTTGCCAGCGTCTGGTCAGCGGTACTGACCAAGAGGAACGCAGGCGCTGGGTTCGAGATTGGACGAGTCTTCCTTTCTAACAGTCCCAGTTTTCCCTCTTCCCCTCTGTTGCCACAGGATACCCAGATCAAACAAATTGTTTGTGGACTTTGTGATAATGTTGTTGGTTTCGTTTTACCAGGATCAAACTGGTCGTACAAGTTTCTCTGCTACAGAGTATCTGGATAACGGCTCTCCAATCAAACTGACAGTTTCTATAAATGAAGAAACCGTAAGTAGTCTGTCCTTGGAATCAATCAATGTTATCTCCTGTCGGTAGAGATTATCAAGCGTAAACTCAAACCAAAACCTGTACAGTGCTGCCTCCCTCTAAGGTGATACCCTTGGGAACACCTCTTACTAAATGCTTTAGGAAGATGTCTAAACGCTAGAGAATCAGTGGTACAGTTTGGTTGTCACTGATATAGATGCAACTTGGCCTCCTCTGTAGGCGACTTTTTTCTTCTCTTGGGCTTCCTGTGGCGAAGAAGAGAGAGACTTGGACACAGGAAATTGATGGTAATATCTGTGTATTTGTGTCTTAGGGGAATGCCGTGTTTGATTTCGAAGGGACAGGACCAGAGATGTATGGCAATCTCAACGCTCCTCGTGCAATCACCCACTCTGCCATTATCTATTGCTTAAGATGTATGGTCGACCAGGACATCCCATTGAACCAGGTTAGAGACTAATATGCGGCTCAGTCTGCATGGAAATTAGCGCGAAAGATCCCGTCTAGAATTGTGGACGAATAGATTAAACCTAGAATCAACACCAAGAAATGATAAATTAACTGATGTCTTTTTTTGTATATTTAATATTTAGAATTTAGAATTGTTTTAGGCTTGTTGATAGATACTTCTTGTAAACTTGGACGTTTGTTTTGAGTATTAGAAATAAAGACCCAAAGACCTTTATTAAAACCAGTTTGAAACCAGTTAAACGCTTACGCATGTCACTGGCTTCAACTAGCTGGTTGATTACGAGCTGATGACAAGACGCGTCAACTACTTCGCGCCATACTACAGGAGGTGCCATTTGGTTGTAACGTGTTTCCTGTACCAACGCGCATGCTCAACAAAATATCGACCAGATCCGAGGTTTCCTTTTCACACTCATACTAGATTTCGTATGAATGTGAAAACGGCACCGCACGGACACGGCAGGGTTACAGCAAGAATTCAAATGTTTTTATAAACGTTACGGCACTGACACGGCGCGGCGCGGTCCGTTTCACACTCATACAAAATATACTGCAGTAACGGTTGTACAATTCACTAGGTGCTACCATTTCATTCTTTCAATACAACTTATTGCAGGGATGCCTGTATCCAGTGACGGTCAAGATTCCCGATCCTTGTTTGTTGTGTCCATCAGTAGACGCGGCCGTTGTTGGTGGTAACGTTTTAACCTGTCAGAGAGTAGTAGACGTTGTTCTGAAAGCTTTTAGAGTGTGCGCCGCCTCACAGGTAGGTTAGTAGGGTTTGTAAGTTTCGTCACATGTGGGCAGGCTGGCAGACAGGAAGAATGATTTAGTTATAAACCTGTTACTATAAAAGAGCTCTATATTCTGTGGTATTCTATCGTTCGCTCCTTCGTTTGTTGTTTGATTTATTGGTGTATTTCGTCCATCCATCCATCCATCCATCCTGTCCGTTTCTGTTCGTTCGTTCGTTTGTTTGATGATCGGTACGTCCGACCAGCCTTTGAACGTTCTTTGGTTATGAATTGTTGGTAACTATATGTGTCTGTATTGAAAGGACACGAATGCATGGAGTTTTCCCTATGACGTAAATAGAGCTGGATTTGTCGTTCCCTTATCCATGAACCATGAAGTTGTTTCTGTCTTTCTGTCACTACCCAATATAGGGATGTATGAATATCACAGCTTTTGGTGACGACACAAAATACCAGTACATAGAAACCCTGGCTGGGGGAGCTGGTGCGGTGAGTCACGTGACACGTGCCTCCTCTAGTGTATGAATGCCCCCTGGCAACATGCACTCTGGGTAACGCAGTAGCCATATAGTTGGGTTTCATATGACGGCATCTTAATTCTCGTTGGAATTTTCACCGGCTGAAAGACGAGTTTTCAGTAGAATTTTCTCTGGCTGAGAGCACATGGTGGTCATCATTTGAGGCAGATAATAAAATTCAACAGCTGTTTGAAACCCAGCAATTGAATTGGATTCGTAAAAGCTCTGTAACCCAGGGTTACATTGCGAGGAGAGTCCTTCATTCACTAGTTGTTTGTTGTGTTGTAGGGTTGCATGAACAATGTCCTTTTTGGCGACACTAGTTTCGGTTATTACGAGACCATTGCCGGTGGAGCAGGAGCGGTGAGTGGAGCGTGTCCTTAAACTGACCTTGGTTTTCTTATCAAGGCTGGATCGTTCAAAAAATTTTTATTAATGAAGTTATTTTCATTACTCGCTCATTTGTGACGCTCAAAAATTCGTAAAAACGACTTTTAAATGGCATGCTAAAGTTCCCTCAGGGAATTGACAAACTATCAAATATGAAAGTGGTTCAGTGACAATTCAGAGGCCTTTTAGAGCATTTGCAAATTTCCTAAGCAACTAATTTATATGTCATAACAAATAGCTAAACTAACTTGTAGGATATTTTCCAAGAGCACTCAACCCTCTCAAAAAAGTCAAATAGTCCCCATATATACATTCAGCATAAGTACAAATAAAATAATTCTCATTAATAGTGCTTGTATTTTATGTCTTGTCAAATTACTTATATCATATATAATATCCTTTTTTCTTTCTTTCTCAGGGTCCAACATGGGAAGGTCGCAGTGGTGTGCATGTTCACATGACAAACACTCGTATAACTGACCCTGAAGTTTTAGAATACAGGTGATCACTAATGTCTTTCCACCCCCACCGGCCCCCTTCAATCAACTGTCCCCCATTCCCCATCCCCCTCTCCCCCGTTCACGAAAGAACGTGTCCTCCTCCCAAACTTCTACCAGGAGCCCATCAGCTTGTTGAGGATGCTAATATTTTGCACACTGTGGTGTTTTTATTTTTGTTCAAAATCGTAAGGAGTCTTAAAACAAGACTTGTGGAACACCACATGTAAAAACTCAAACTGCCGGCGCTGAAAAATATAATGAAATAAATAGAATATTGTATTGTAATTTGGGACAGTCAGGATAAAAAGTCCAGGCATGATTATGTCGTGGCTTCCATGGTGATAAAGTTAATGTAAAATAAAATAAGTATCTGATGGATTTGGAAATTCCAACCTCGACTTGAATATGTTACATGGTCACTCACGAGAATTCAGGCAAGATGACATGATCTTTGAGTACTGAGGTGATATCTTATGATATACTCCGCGAACAAGAAAAGAGAGAAGTAGATTTTTCATCGATGAATATACATTACAATAAATGAGCTTCATTAATTCCGTTTTTATAATTTAAATATTGTGATGACGTCATAGGTATCCCGTGGTGCTCCAGCGCTTCCATTTGAACCCGGGCACTGGCGGTCGTGGACATCACACAGGGGGAGATGGTATTATTAGAGAACTGTTATTTAGACGACCTATCCAGCTTTCTGTGCTCAGCGAGAGAAGAGCATTTCAACCTTATGGCCTCGAAGGTAAAATTGACACTTTTTAGTTTCGCTAATGTTAGTGAGTGTGGACTTTCGCAAACATTTGGAAAAGACCTACCCCGGGCCCTAAAATCGCCGTTATTTTGGGCGATCTTGGGCGATATTAGGCGATATTAGGCGATATTGGGAATTTTAGCCATTTCGAGTTGGCGCTCTTAGGCGCTCTTGAGCGATCTTGAGCGATCTTGGGCGATATTAGGCGATATTAGGCGATTTTAGGGCCCGGAGTAGGCCTTGGAAAGTAGCCCGCCACTTAATTATGTACAGTATCAGTTTCGTACATAACAAGGTATTGAAGTATTGATTAAACAAATGACTGTTTATATAAATGTCCATTACTATTACCCCATATGGGAATCGATTCCTGGACCCCAGACTTCGCAAACCAGTGTTCACATCTGTCGGCCACCATTACTTTCCGTGTTTAAGCGCCAAAATCGCGAAATCAAGCATTGGTGAAAATTACTAAGAACCAAGTACCTCTAAAGTTCGAATGAAGGGTTTTACAAATTCGAAGAGGGAGTATCCCAGTTTAAGAGTATCACAGTTTAAATTTGGTCCACCCTTCCTTCGAAAGAGAAATCGGTGCGCATGCTGTATGGGTTCTATTTTCAGGTGGTGAACCGGGTGCTCGCGGGCTCAACCTTTTGATTCTGAAGGACGGTCGTATTATCAACATTGGAGGAAAAGCACTGATTGACGTCAAAGCAGGGGTACGTAAGTTATTCATTTATCTGTTTGTACTCGGCACAGGTAGCCGACCGAGTCGTTATCATCATCATCATCATCAACTTTATTTCCACTGAGAGGGTGACATCGTCATCATGACCCCGTTTTATTTTAATTTTTTTTATATTTCTTCAAATATTTTTCAAACTGAATCTGCTCTGTTTCCTTTCAGGAATGTTTTCGTATAGAAACCCCAGGGGGTGGGGGTTATGGTGAATCCTTATCACGTGACAATGAAGAGGACGACGATCGACCAGCGAAACGCAAACGAAACGAAAATGCCAGCCAGTTATACATGGAGAGAGGCTCTCTTCACAACTATAAACTTATGCAAGAATCGGCTTAAATTGTACTGATGGGGGTGGGGAGAGGGTAAATTTGCTCATTCAAGGTATTCGAAAATACCTAGTGGGGGAGGGGAGAGGGTTTTCATCTTTTTCATTGGTCATTCACAGCATCTGCCAAATATCGGTTTATACTTCATGGCTGAATGTCCACATATAGTCGCTCTTAGGGTAAACTATAGAAACACAACAATAGCAGACTAGAGCAGATTTCATATGAGTGTGAAATGGACCGCGCCGTGTCGTAACCGTGCTGTGTTGTCTATAAAAATGTTCGAAATTCCTGCCGTGACCGTGTGGGTGCTGTTTTCACCGTCGTATGAAATCTACTAGGAGCGTGCAACTCGCCCATAGATTCATGAGTCGGCGTTTTCACAGATGTTCTATTTTTAGAAACCTGAATAGCCAATCAGCGCGCGATATTTCTATGGCGACATGTTTTAGCTTTTGCATAAACTAAAAATGTAAACAACATGGCAGGACTATCAAAAATCCAACTGTCATCACTAAAAATGCAAAGCCGGACAGCTTCAACTGGTCCATTTTCAGAACAAAATGAGTGTGGCGTAGGAAAAATTGTCAACACAAGAGTTGGGCAAGTTGAGCATTTGGGAAATGGCGTCGATTCATTGCTTATGGTAACAAGATTACATCGATAACCATTCTTGGCAACTATAACTTCAGCTTCTTTTAACCTAAGAACTACTTCATTTTCTTTTTGCCTCTCAGTTTCAGCTTCAATTTGTCTTCTTTCCGATTTTTTCAGTCTTTCCTTAATCTTTTCACGGAGTTTGTCCTGAACTTGGTTTCTCGTAATATTACCTTCGGACGAAATATCAACAAGAGGACGTTTAAGTCCGACACTTTGCTCTTCGCTGGAGCTGTTTGAAGTCCTCTTCATTCAAGACATTATATTAAGGTCTCCATATTAGAAACTCAATGACTAATTCAGGTCGGCTCAAAAAATATTTTTCGGCTCTCTGAAAAGCCTGCAAGTTTTTGTACACGCCATGTTTACAATTTCGCATGCGGACCTCGAGGAAACAGTTTCTAAAAATAGATCATCTGTGAAAACGCTGGTCTCAGATTAGAATACAGGTTGTACGCTCCTAGTAATGGGCTCCTGATCTACTCTAATGGTTTACTACTGCAATTTTCATTGGATAATTTTGGGAGCATAAATTTATAAATAATTTCAGAAGTTACCAATAATAATAATGTTATAAGACCAACAGTGAAATGGTATTTGTATAATTCTTTAAGAGAGGAATAAATGATTTTGAAAATATTCATTGGAGTAAATTTCAGTCAAATTTCGGATTAATGGAGTCATTTGAAAATCAGGCTATCCGTAAGGTCCGGCCAAACGGGAAATCTTTGATGACCAAACACGATCAAACATTGTTTGGTGATCCAACATTTTATCTTTTGGCCACCTTGTTTGGTGGTGTTTGATGTTGTTTGATGGAGCATTAAACATGTTTAACTCCATCAAACATTCAGTCAAACAACATCAAACACTTCTTTTGTTCTCGTGTTTGATAGGCAATGTTGGATTCGTTTGGCCGGCCAAAACCAACATGTTTGATGCGCGCATACATACTATGCTTGCTTATCGTATTCATAGATACGGCTCAATTTGATAGCCCGTAATACTTTTGATCGCTATTTGCGACGATGTTTGATGCCGTTTGGCCACCCTTAAAAATTTTGAGGACCAAACAATGTTGGATCACCAAGCAATGTTGGATCGTGTTTGATCATCAAAAATTTCCCGTTTGGCCGGGCCTTAAAGACTTGCCACTAGTTTTATTAATATTTTATTCCATTAAATAGAAATTTCATCTTATCATCATCATCATCATCATCATCATCATCATTATTATTATTATTATCAGCAATTAATTAGTTTATTAATTAATTAATAAATTTATTTATATGCCAAACACCGCAAAAAATTTCCTATCCCACGGATAAACATAACACACTGAAGGCCAATTTACACGATACAATATTTGCTAACAACTTGTCGCATGCAACAACCCTAGAACTTGCTTACAACTGTTGCGTGCGACTAGAACTTGCTTACAACTATTGTAAGGTTTTAAAACGTTTTAAAATCCTACAACCTTTTGTTCTTGTCGCACGCAACAGTTGTAAGCTGTTATTATTAATTAATATTAGACGGTCGACACGCTTTTGTTGGGCAATTTTCTTCTATTTGAGAACAAGAATAATTAAGCTCTTTTGATATCCTATGAGAGACCAGGAAATGCTAAAACTCTAAACTTCAATTTTAACACCCTACAAGATACCAAATCACTGATTTTTACCCCTAAGAGATACGACGAGCATACCCGATCCTTTTATAATGGAGTCTCCCCCCGGGGTAAACCCACTGAAGAATCTTTCGTATTTTAGACGAGCTAGAGTGTATTCTAAAGTTTTTAATTTCTGGCAAAAAAAATGCAGAATAAAATTACATACATATGATGATAAGTTGGATTAGGTGCAACAGACACGACTGAAAAACGCATTGCGCATGCTCGAAAATTCGGCGGGAACTCGTAGACGCGAAACAAAAGTACCGTCGATTCAACTGTCGTGTATTATGTGAATTTCTCGTGTATTATTTGACCAGGGAAAGATAATAACTAATGGGATGTTTTAGGAAAACATGAGCACTAACTTTTCACGGACAGCCTTCACTTTCAAGATTTACTAAACCTCCAATAGTTTTATTGAAAACTTCCGAGTGTGCGCAATGCGTTTTTCACCCGTGTCGGTGCAACTGCGTTTCTCTATACTTTACTGATAAGACAATCATGGAAGAGGTTCACTGTCTGGATATTTGGTAGCCTATCCACCAATTGTTTTACCCATAGGTTAATATACTAGTGTCAGTCTGAAAACCAGTAATGCATACTTACCTAGTATGCTAATTAAGTGAAAATACTATGTTGCTCGATTATCTTAAGGACTTAATCAGTATTCACGAACCTATCTTAATCAGTTACTCTTGTTAATTCTTCTAAAATTCTGCATTTTAAAGCAAAAAAAAAAAAAAAAAAAAAATTGGCAGAGTGGCATTTTAAGCAGTTGAAGTCAGTTTGAAGTTGACAGCTTGTTCAGGTCACCCAACCTGGCTCCAGATGTTTCTCACTTATTAATAACTTAAGTACTATAAATTAGGAACAAGGCGATAAACTTTTATCAGCAGTGCTATCTGAACGTACAACAAAGTGATTATGAAACAATACAATTAAATCCCACAAATGATTCTGCACTATTTTTCAATATTACTTTAGTAAGTGTACGCCCACACTCATCCGCCGACGATAAATTTTAAAATCGGATAATATAAAGTGGGTTTGAACGCAATTTCTGATTGGCCAATGGAATACAATAGGATTTAATGTTTTCATTCGCCGTTTTCAAAAGACCATTGTTTTTTAAACCAATCACTGCTCCGCTTCAAGAAGGCTTCGTGCTACCCCTTTTAAACGAACTGATATATTTTTTTCCTTTGTTGTTCACACTGAATTGAGGTATTGGCTTACGAAAAGCAAAAAAAACAAAATATAATGTCATTTTTATTTAGAAGACTTTTGTCGGGGCATTCGTTCACTTCTCGATCGACACGGAAACACCAAGACAGACGTGGTAGTTTGGAACTTACAAGTAACTAAAATGTTTCCAGGATCAGATGACACCCAAATTGTTCTCTTTTCTGTGGAGTTGGTAGGATCTGTAGCTTGGAATTTCCTCCTAATCGTGTTGCTGTGGAGATCAAGAGAACTTCATCGCTCGCCTTCCAAGAACATCATCCTTAACTGCGCTTTGGTTGATTTAATAAAAGCCGTCATAAACATTCCTCTTGCCATAGATTATCGTGTCATCAAAACTGGAAACCTCAACGGATCGGTGGTGCCTGTTTTTATCAAAGCCATGTTGACGTTCTCGTTTGTCTTGGGTTTCCATGCCATTTTGACCGTGACGGCAGATCGACTATTTATCATCAAATTTCCCGTCGCGTATAAGAACTTTACAACGGTGAAGAGAGCGCGTGCTGCCATGGCAATGATGTGGCTGGGTGTTTCTCTCCTCACCGCTCTTCTCTATGCATTTAGGGTGATAATTAATCCTCCATCAGCGAACGCCCTAGATTACATGGTAGGCCAGTACAAGACGAGGGGCAAGTACCCAATAGTCATAATGATACTGGTGATCTTCGTGATACTCTCTGCCCTCTCTGTGGTGCTTTATCGAGAACTTCGAAAGCTCCAGAAAAAGATCGAACCACATTCCAACGACAATACCACTGATTTGAGGGAGAAAGCTAAGAGGGCAAAGATCACCTCCTCCTGCTGGACTGTGCTGTTGGTGGTAGTAATCTACATGGTTTCTTTCTTTCCTATCCTGTTCAATGCCTTTTCAAGAATCGGCACTGGCGGAAACCAGTTCTTCTATGATAAAGGAGTAGAGTTTCTCGCAATTTTTATTCCACATATGGGCTCAGTTCTAAATCCCATGGTGTTTATTCTCCGATCGACAGAAATGCGTCAGTCCGCAGTCAGGCTGTTCAGACGTGGGCGCGCGGGATAGAAATTAATGAAGTTGTTGAGTAGACTCCACATTGCCGCAAAAGTATTGCGTCAAAGAACTTAAGAGGAGAATATTTTCAATGACGAGCAATAATGGCGAAAAACGCCAAAAACTAGACCACCGTGCGAGTTTTAATCCAAATTTTCGTTCTGGATTAACACTCAAATCCTTTTTCTACCGGTTAAAAACTGATGTATCAAGATACCTGTTTAAAACGGTTTTTTGAATTGTACAAAGACTTTTTCTTGAAGTTGTATTGGGATTAAGCTTTTCAAGCTGAATATAAGAAAACATATAGTAAATGAGCAAATGAAGGCCTAAACCTCATTTTCGATCCAAAGTTTCGCTTTGGATTAACACTTTGATTCAACTTTCATCGGCCAAAACTACTTACAAACAACTTAAACTTTCTGGCAGAAATGGTTTTAGTTTTGAACAACAGCTATTCTTCAACTCAGGAGTTTTTGTCGTTCACTGCTCGAACTTGAAAAAAATCCCCTCTCAAGAACTTGTCATTCAAAACTGTTCTACAAGTTCGGTTGCACCAAACGACTTACAGGAGTGCCTATGCTATTGAAATTCGAATAAAAACCTTCTGCGCAAGTGTTTAGAAAATAGGCGGGAAAATTTAACGACGCGTCTAATACTATTTCAAATAAGCAGATTGTTTCCTGTATGAAAAGGAATACTTATTGTAAGTTGAATTAAGTAAACTGGATTTGTAACTCCGAATTTTTTCCCCCGAAGTGAACTCTTAAAATTATTCGATTCTTCTATCTTATTAAGGTAATTCCGTAGAAATAAAACCAAACATAGATTTTTAATGAAATTTCGTACAGTTACCAAGCTTTACTGATTCCAAAATTTGAATAAAAAAGGTCACCGTGTTCGTTTTTGCGCCAAATGTCGGTAATTTTATATTTTTTTAGGCCGTGCGACAGCAAATTTTGAAAACAGAAAATCGAACAAAAGGCACTCACCATTTACATCAAGTTTTTTGTCAGCGTTGAATTAGTGATTACGTCATTGCTGTCTTGTACACATCAAACAAAAAGTAAAACCTAAAAAATTTGCAAGAAAATTTAACTATCGTAAAAAATTAGAGATCTTTCGATACCAGTACATATCCTGACATTAGCCTGACGACGATTTTCTATACGGTAAGTATTTAAGAATATCTCAAAAACGGAACATAAATTTTTGTTAAACTGACTGAAATATCTTATAGATTACCTTACTCTTGTCGATTTGATAAAATAAAAACGATAGGTCACCGTGTTCGTCTTTGCGCTACAGCTCGCTAAAGTACGAATATTGTCCTCAAAATACGCTTTGACAGTGGGAGGACTAGGAGGAGTTAGACGAAAAAGTAAGGAAAAAACCCCGATATCTCTTTCAATGCTTCCAATAATGTCCTCTGTCAGTGTTTCTAGTCTTGTTTTGGTGTTTCCAGAGTTATTTGTCGTAATTCGGAACATTTTACGTTTCAAAAATGGCATTTTTCATTTAAATGGCCGCCATCTTGAAAACTTGAAATTTGTCCGTTTGCGCGCGATCGTGTGCAGTAGAGCGTGCGCAATGCAAAACTACGGAATCACCTTAAACATGTTTAAACAAAAAAGTGTGGATTTCTTTTACCTTTACCAACAGTTAGATAAGGAAAATAGGCATGAAAACTGAATTGAAAGTACTGTTAGGACTTTCAGTACAAATAGTGACTAAACAAGTCATTCTGCTATCAGGGAGCTGTCTTATGGACCTCATTAGACAATGATACAAGAACAATAGACAATTTGCGCACTTTCAAATGCGCTGTTAGAAAAAACTTAATTTGTAATTATATCTAATTTTATTTATTCTAAGTTTGATTTAATTTTTGCGATTTGTAACGTATATTAGTTGTAGATCCTGAAATTGTGAATTCCGATTCCGCTCGTTGCACTCATCCTTTGTTATTTTAATATAAGCCATTGAAATTGCTGTTTCAAATTATTATACTCGGATCAAGGGCGGATCCAGGATTTTTCAAAGATGGGGGTCACGTGACGTTTACAAACAGGGAACCCAAATGAAAAGGTCTTAAGCCATTGAAACTCGCTGAAAATATGACATTAATTGCTTAGACTAGTGACTTTTTAACACTTTTTATTAGAAACAAAAATATTATATTTACAACTGAATAGGTAGAGGGTTGGCATTGCTTAGTGATATTTCAATGAATGTTAAAAGTGAGTCTTTTCACAGAAAAAAATTACTGCTGTCGCAAATTTATGACATATTCATTGATAAACACAGGGGGGTCCTGACCCCCGCGACCCTCCCCCTGGATCCGCCCTTGCGGATATACTCGGAAGGTTTACAAAAGGCAATCATGAGTGGCATATCGGAATTCACAACTTCAGAAAAATATAAATATACTAGCAGTTAATGTGTAATAGTCAAACATGAGCAAAAGAAAACAATAGAATTAGGGTCTACTAATGTGTATTAGTTTAGTATCTATTTCACGGGTTTATGAAAACCACTCAAAGCGATAACCTAGCTATATAGATGTATCAATAAACAGAATTAAATTAGTCTCTTATTATATCTACCACTAATCTGCTAATATACGTTACAAATCACAAAAATTTTGCGATCAAACAGCGGAGGTGCGCCTCAAACAAAACCCAGTCGAGCCACCTAAAGTTATTTTGAATTGTAATTTAACTGTCTTATTCCAATAAAGATGAAATTGGCTCTCATTCGAAAACGGTGTATGAATCGAAAAAGAATATCATAAGAGATCCGCCTTCAGTCTTGACTATATACAGCGTACGTTATAGTGACATTTATAGAATAGTGCAGATACTTCTGAAATGTTTGACTAAATACTAAAAAAAACCCTGAAAGAAATGCATTCCAATGAGGCCGAAGTGCATTGTAGGACTCGTGTAATCGTCGACGTCTCACCTTAAGCAACCGTGACGGTGACGGCAGGGAAGACGGGACGTCTTACGCAATACTATTTTTCACCTATTCATTTTCAATTTCCAATCACACTCAGAGTTTTGAAATGAATGATAATGAGAAACTTTCTGGCCGAATGGAAAAATAAACGGGTTTACGTCCTCAACTTCCATTCTCTACAGAGCGTGAAATCTGAACTTTTCACGTTGTAGTTTCGCAGAATATGGTTAACTTTCTTTACAGCTGTGCTCATCTGCACGAGCAGTTATTGTATTTTGTAATTAAGGTCATTATATCATGCTGTTATCGTCCTCGTTGTCGTCTTGGTTGCTTAAGCCAAGAAACTGTGTGAGGAAACTGCCACGCGAGGCACTTTTCTCACCGTGTGCTCTTTTGCCTGCTCTATTTTTTGGCCTCAAGTAGCCAAAGAGTCCAAAGATTCAACATCTGCAGCGAGAAATCGTCTGAACTAAGTGCTTCGCGTGGCAGTTTCCTTACGCAGTTTCTCAACGTGTGTGGCGGGCTTTATGTCTTCAATATATTTTTTCTTCAACAGCAGAACTCAGTTGTCATGCTTTAGCCCATACTGGTAGTGTGTTCTACACGTTTTCAAAATCTAATTATAGCGAAAACGAATGATTGTTGATTGTCATGTGTACACTGAAAATCGAGAGAATAATATGATCAGTTTTATCGGTATGACAGATGCATTATGGAGTTCGTCTTCCGCTGCTAAGAAAGCTCTTGTTTCTTGTCATGCAGTGTTGATTTTTGGAATTGTCCACACCATTAAGGATTCTCAGAGGAAAGACGGTCTTTGCAAAACAAATAAATACAACTTAACACGATTATCGGGAATGAATATGGGCAGTCATTCGAGAAAGTACATCCCTTCCTCGGCCTCAAACAAATAAACCCGGCAGTTTTTAAATTTCTGAATCAGCCAATAAGAGATCAAACTAGTTATGATTTGTGACAAAATCCATCGAATTAATTAACGATTCGTCAAATTTGTTGAGGGGACGAGATCAAGGTTCCGCCACCACCACCACCACAGACGTCTGTGCTTTGTTGAGAATTTCAAAGTCAGCTATCTTAATTATGCTGTGGCGGGAATGTAGCCCCTGTTGAATAATTTCGAGTCCTGCTGCATTGTTTGGAAAATACTGGTTGATACACTGCTCGGATTTAAGTTCAGCTTGTGTTTTGATCTCAGAACAAGCGAAACTGTCTCACGGCCGAGTTCGGTCGGTGGATTCACTAATATCACCTCTTTTCTGACAAAAACTCATCAACCAAGGTACCGTAATCTATGAAATGGAGAAGAACTAGTGCTGTTTTTACATTTAAATATGGACGAAGCGACTGTGGGACAAGCTCCGAATGCAAATGAGGCTTTTCAAAAATGTGAGCGAAGAGGCCGAAGAGGAGGGTGTACTAACGAAGAAATATCTTCTGAAAAATTACATGAAATGCTTGAAAACTTGAAGATCAACGAGAAAAAGGACATCTCAAAAAGCAACACAGAAAAAGAGCAAGAAACTTGACGTTTTAAGCAGGAAAGTACTGAATATACGTTTCTGTGCCGTCCGTTTCTGAGCGGTCTAAAGCGGTGGTGCAGGTGTTTGGGTGATGTCTGTAAGTTTTTCAAGTATAAATTGTACTTTGAAAACAATACTGATTTTTGTTTATCGTCGTGAAGATTATTGGCTAGAACTAAACCTTTGGAGGATCTATCTAGTCTGATGTATATTTTTACGGCAAGGAGAATTCGTTAAGATTTTCGACATCTCGATAATGGTTCAGTGCATGGAAGCGACCGACCACAACTTTCTAGCAACGCCAAATTAGAGTGGTTTTCGTATGAGTGGGAACACTGTACGGTTACGATACGGTTACAGCAGGAATTTCGAATGTTTTTATAGAAACTATGATACTGGTACAGTTACGATACGGTACGGTAAGTTTCCCACTCATACGAAAACGACTCCAAGGCAATAAAACACGAGAGCGACGTGTTCTACTTTGATAATTATATATTGAAATAAGGCTAAAACGTCCGTAATAGTTTATTAGATGAATAAGAGAGAATGTTATT
Organism: Telmatactis stephensoni; assembly: GCA_029948255.1. NCBI lineage: Eukaryota > Metazoa > Cnidaria > Anthozoa > Actiniaria > Isophelliidae > Telmatactis > Telmatactis stephensoni. The sequence goes on along the minus strand of JALIZF010001831.1, from coordinate 131,313 downwards.
AAATATTCAAACGATCGGCCAGCAACCGGAAATTCAAGAAGGGCGAAAAAGTGTAAATAAAAACATGTCAAATTTTCAAACTAAGAACTTGTTATAAATGTATGTAACATGCAATCGAAGTCAAAGAGATCTATGAAATTTTAGCACTGTTTTATGTTTTTTTGATACGAATTTAGGACCAGTTTTGAATTCACTTCGCCAATTCCGTGTCCCATCCTCTTCCGCGAGAAACTACAATTAAATTTTTCAATTCATATTTCTTGATAACACAATGAAAATGGCGTGGCAACTATATTCCAAAACACAAGATAAGTTAAGCGATACTTCTTTGATAATATATGAAAAGTCCCGATCATTTCGAATTCCATGTTTTAGATAAAGAAACTAATGGTATAGAAAATCGCAAATAAACCTTTCATTCATTTGTGTGTTTAGGAAAACTCGTTGCATATAAATACTAATTATTTTAGTTCACACATGTAATTTACAGATATCGAAAATAACTTCAATAAACTATCCTTGTGCAGTTTATTTATATATCATTATATCATTTTTAAATATGTTTACCGCAACAGAATTCTTAAAGACCGAGTCTATGTGCACAAATATCCAGAATGTAAATTTTAAAAATTCTATATCCTAAACGAATCTACTTTTGTTGACATCTATTAATGCTCACAGCTGCCAAACACCCTAAACGTTTCAGTAACCGAAGCTAGGAGGCCGAGTACGCAATAAGGAAAAGGTTTAAGGTTATAATTTGTCCATTAAACAAAAATATTGAGTTTAAAAAACTACTAAGTAACAGCTGGTGGGAATTGCCGACTAAAATGAGAAAAGTCTTTGTAATCGTATTATTATTGTATTATTATTATTTTTGGAATAAAATATACCAACTGGCAAGAGAATCTTTTAGAGTTGTTTAGGTTTTATGGTTAGTATGATTGGAAATGTTTAACGAAACACTATAGGATTTCTAGTTCAATTCGGATAAGTTATGATATGGGCTGGCCTAACAACGAACATCTTCAGACATTGTAATATCAACCGAAGACAATTTGAATAAATTCGACGAAATAAAAATAGATTGCATATTAAAACACAGCAGGCTTCTAAAAGACGCTAAATACTATTAATTCTCGAAAAAACTTCTTTTAGTTGCACCTTACGTGCGCTTTGCGAAATGTATAGATTCAAATTTTGACATTCAGTTCTCTTTAGAAATTCCGACATTTCTGCCATCTGTCAACAGCACATGCTTGCACGCTTATTATCTTTTTCAAATCCCACCGCAAAAATCTAGATCTACAAGTTCACGTTTAGGATTTGAAAATTTTCAGAATTACTGAAGAATATAGTCAGGGCCCGGCCGGTTCCTAGGTGGGTTTGCGTTAACCCAGTGACCCTGGGCAAAACACATCTTCTTGTCAAATTCAGATAGTACTTATAAAAGCCGTCTCGTTTTTAGACCCTGAACACTTTTAAAATCATTTCTTCCTCTGCTGTAAAATGCAGTTGGTTAAATTCAAGATTAAAACTAGAAATTAATGCACAAAAAATCTGTCTTTAGATTTCTTTCTTCAGAGACTATTTTTAGCGAGTTCCTTAAATCGATAAATTAACTGATTAATGTCCTTGGATATTCTTGGTCAATCGTTATAGAAATCGTCATTTCCCCGAAAATCGCTAATTTAAGTAGCCAGCTTAATCTTTTCCTTGGCGGGAAATCTCTAAATTTGATAGTCGCTAAAAATAGTAATCGGTAATGTGAGACTTTGAAGATATGAAAATTTTTGACCACTTGAGGGCTTAACTATGCTATAGAGTCCACAGCAAAATGGTCATAAAAAAGGACTGATTGTTCAAACTAATTCTTGACCAAAATACGATATTTTTTAATTACTTGTCCATTTTATTCTAAAAAAGGCAAAGAGAATTTGCTTATTTAATAATTTAGTCGAATAAATAAATGCGAACTGGAAGAAAATTTGTCAAATGTCTGACTTCTTTCCGATCGAGAAAATCCGTCGTTGCCGGGCGGCAACAACTACTGACAATGAACATAGCTATTTTCTCGTGTAGGGGTTTTTGGACTTACCGGCTTGTTTAATTTTTATGTTTTATGTCGTGGAAACATGACAACAAATTCTTACGACATTATTCCTTGCTGAGCCGAAATGGATCTAAAGAAAGGCAGTAAAAGAAGTAAAAAGTGGTCTTTATCTTGTTCAGATATCCCTCAGTTTCTATTTTCAGGTCAGTTGTTGTTTCAAAGCCTTGCTCAATTTTAATTTATATTTCTCAACTTCCATTTGTTAAGAAAAAACAACGGAATGCAAATTTGATTTTAGTTCGGCCGACAAACTTCGAAGACATTTGAATAGAACGAAACAGATAATGGTATTTGAGTGACAAGTTGGTGACAGATGGATTATTGAGTAAGTCTAAACCAGTGAATGGCCAGCGGTTCTTTTGAAAAATACCCAAGTAAAAAGTCCAGGGCAAAAAACCTGCTTCTTGGCGAAAATTGGTACACTTGTGTGCATGTTTAATGCAGAAACCTTTCTTATGCTCTCTACAGTATAATATGATTTTTAATACATAAAAATAGATTGCTTTGAAATGATACTGCGAGGCGTTTTATGAAATCAGACCGTGTGAAAGTGAAAGCCAGAATTGAAACCGATTTTCGATGAAACACAGATTGATTCCAGTTGTCCATTTTTCATGTGAAAAAATAAAAATTCTTTTACGTCAAGGATTTCTTGCGGAAGCCATCAAATATCAAATCGTGATGAACTGCTGGACTTCTTGAAAGGTAGGGAATTAAACGCTGGAGTAACTCATTCAACAGAACATTTCTGTACATTGTGATTGAAATTTGAAATTCAAACGTTAAAATATTATATTTTTCTACCACCTTTACGACTTTCTATTAGAATATTACAAGGTATGAATTTACACATAAGAATCAATCATTCTTTAGATTTTCTCTCTCTAAAAACTGTCGTTCTACTGTCCTGTCCAAAACACCCAGGAACTGCTCCAGTGTTAGGGTTGATGCCTGTTAAAATACAAATATACGAAGATATTACTCAAATTCAACGCCTAGAAAAGTTTTATTCACGAAAATATCATCCAGGGCCTAAGCTCTGCTAAAAGAGAAAGAATCCGAGCAAACGCTCCTAGCGAATTGACCATTTTAAAACTCCTAACATTATTCGCTCCAACCGTTGCTTGATGCGTTTAAACACGGCTTTTAGTCAACAACATCCAACACGCATGCTTTCAATACAGAGTTCGTGCTGAGATAGGAATTTAAAATTCGAGGAGAATTCAAGGGGTTTTCAAGTACCCAAAAATGATTTTTCAAGGAGAAGTGTTACCCGATTTTTACTAATGGTTTTACCGAAGTAATTGGACATCCCTTCCCTCACTTACAGGTAAAAGATCTCTCTGTTTCCCATCCAATTGAAGTCCCTTACGTTTTTGTTCAAAGTATAAATTCAAGGAGTTTTCAAGGAGTTTGAGTTTAATTTCTAAAATTCAAGGGCTTTTCAAGCGCCCTTGAAAACGTAAATGAAGTTCAAGGAGTTTTCAAGGAGTTCAGTTTCAAGGGGTTTAAGGAGTATAGCACGAACCGAAAATACAGCGTTTTTCTTTTGTCCATGTATGAATGGGGAAAACACAGGGAAAATGATGGGTTTTCAAATTTATTCGGATCAGTGTGGAAGCAGTATTAAGTCGGACGCGATGAAACGTTTTAGGACTGAGTTCTACTTCTACAATCACTTTTTCTACAACATTGCAGAGGTGGACACAAGTGGAACTTTCGCGCACAATATTTGCAGAAAAATGAAGTTGTATCGTAGCCAAGCTTTGTTTTAGACTTAAAAGTCTAATGGTTTCGCTATATTGGCAGGGATACAACGGTTTGTACTCCAATTAAACGTGTACCTTTTTGGCCAAAACACAGAATTTCATGCCCTACTCTTCGTGAATAGTTCATTCACATCCCTCAAATGCCAAATGCCCTCAAATGCTTATATCCAAGAAGACGTGAAGGTCTTACCATTTGCAGATGTAATTACAAAGGCAGCTTAAAACCCTGAGTGTTGGTCCGGCCAGGACTTAATTGAACCCCGACCTCCCGTGCGAAAGAAAAACTGAGCAAACTAGTCGAACAGGGTCCCCTATACCTTCGCGTGAAACGTGAATGGCTGATTTATTTTGACGTACGTGAAACATGATTTGAGGTCTAAAATCTTTTTGCGTCCACGTGAAAGCAACTTTTGATTTTTTTTTGTGAACGCAAAACAGATTTATTAAATTATCCGTGACGTGTGAAGAGACCAAATATTTTTGCGTGATTTCATTTTGCAAAGGGGTATGGGGACCTTGGTCGAAAGTGCAAGCTATGCAATCACTCAAGCTATGTCAATTCAAACTCAAGATATTAAACAGTTGCTGGATTTGTACCTGCGAAAATAATGCATGAGCCAGAAAAGGTATTTTTCGCAGAGCACGGCCACTAAGACCTTGGCTTTTCCTGTCACAAAAAAAAAAAAAAGAAAGAAAATGTCAAGAATAGCAACTTGGTAATTTTAATTTACTACTGCAATGTCTGGAGGAAATTGAAGAAATATTGAAGAAATATCTTCAAGGAGGTAGAATGAATTCTCTCTAAAGGATCGCGCATTAATCCTTAGTTTCTTTCATGCTTTTTTTATATATATTTTATAGCTGTATAATTTTCATTTTATTTCAATATGTGAAGGTGAAGTTTTGTAAATAAATAAATAAATGCTGGTTTTTACTGTATTGCTTGCAAAGTTGCACTCGACGGTTGCACAATTAGAATTGAGAGAAAAAAGGTTGTCCAATGCTGCATATTGCATGTTGCATATTGCAATCCAAGACTGAAATACACTGTGGATATGAAATGTGGCTGTTACTTTTCGTATATAGGAAATCATATGGTTTCGAGTTCAATTTGGAATATATTTGAACAAGTGGGATTTCAAAGAGTAAAAGCTCGTGCAATTTGAGATTTTTGAAATACCACGAGTTCAAATTTATTCCAAATTGCACGAGAAAGCCATATGATTTCCTATTAATAATTTACATGAAAAAAAATTCTTTATTTTCAAAAGAGCGAACTTTTTGGAATAAAACCCAGCGCGCGCTCGATGACGTGTGATGGCGCCAGTAGCGCGCGCATTTCAGCTAAAATTTCATTCAAAAAACAAAATTCAAAAAATTATCTACTTTTTCGTCTTTTTTCCACTCAAAGTCGTTCCTTTGTGATCAAAATATGCATAGTTTTGATGCTAGAACAGCAGAACTAAGAAAATTTTGATTTTGACGCTGTTTTTGAAAACTCAAATTTGCACTAAAGTTCCTTTTTTCTGCACTAAATCAGTTCCTTGAAACAGCACTGCTCTTAGCCATTCAGCATCGACAAATTTTTTCATGTATATTATTAACACCTAAAATACACAAGAAAGTTTTGGAAAAGCCACCTACTGAAATTCGACTTAAGAAGAAACGGAGTCAATGTTCTTATACTGTCTTGTTGCACAATTACAGATTGTTCCTTTTGGTTTTGGAATGCAATATGCAATATGTAACATGCAACAAAATCAAGGACAACCTTTTTTGAAATAGGTATACTTCTGCAACATTGCATACAACAAATCATGTTCTACTTTCAAAACTTACTTTGCAATTTCTCTCAGTTCTAAGCTCAAATGAGTGGCATCATTATGGACAAATCTGTCAACAAAATAGCAGAAGATCAAACATTTATTAATGCAAGTTGTTCCATCATTATGGACAAATCTGTCAACAAAATAGCAGAAGATCAAACATGTATTAATGCAAGTTGTTACAATTTGACCTGCAATACTCACCTTAACACTTCAAGACCTCTGTGGGAAATATTAGAGAGAAAGAATTATGAGAAATATGTCATCGTTTTTCTTCTTGAAAGCAGGGTTTTGATAATTATTTTGGTTGAACAAGAAATATGGAAATGGAACAAACATTCTGTAGTTTCTCATAAGAGTGAAGGAAATCCCACTAACCTGATATCAATAATTTGTTGTGTTGGAGAAATAATTCCAGTCTATTCAAAAGAAAACTTCATAGGATTAATAATCATGAATATCTAGAATCTCTGTTTACCATGATGAAACTGTTTACGTTTTTAGTTAACACACCAATAAAACCGATAGTACAGCAGGAGGTATAAACTTGCTAGGACAACGTTTATCAGTTGTCTGCTTGATTTATAATCAGGGTTCGTATGCCTAGAAAATTCAATAAATCCGGGAGTTTCTAGGAGGATTTTCAGTTTATTTCCAGGAGTTTTCTAGAAGTTTTTCACTAATTCACTCAAGGCAAAATACATTTGCATCACGTTTTTTACTGGCTGAGTCAAGAAATGTACACGGAGCTTTTACGCGAACATATATGCACAGTAAACGTATACTTATCTTTTATGGGTATTTCAAAAAAGTTCCATTTAGAATTTAGCAAGATCAAAATCTAAGATCTTTTTGTTAAATGTCTAAATTTATGCGATAAGTCAGATTAGGAGAATTTCAAAGTTAATCAAAAGAACATACCCTCATAAGTTCATTGATACATGAATGAAATATCTTGTAGCATGCATTGACAGATGGAGGGCCAATGTAGTGCTTGATATCAGCCCTGTAAAGAAATGGCATTGTTGTCATAGGCCTTTCAATGTCATTTATGTGCAATAAAGGAGAAACTTTCTGGCCAAACAGAGAATAAACTGGTTTGCATCCTCAAGTTCCCATCTTCTACAGAGTATGGAATCTTGACTTTTCATGTAGGTTTGCAGAATACAGTTGATTTCTTTACACCTCTGCTCATTTGCACGTGCGTTCATTGTATTTTGTGATTAGGGTCATTGTCTTATGCCGTGGTTGTCCTATTTGCCATCTTGGTTGCTTAAGGTCTCTAGTAACTTGTAAAAAGTTACATGTATTTGTGAAAATAGTTGGCAAATTAGCACTACAATCTTAATGTTGCTTTATATCTGCTATAATGGGGGTATCAAGTAACATAAAAGCAAGCCATCAAGGGACAAGATAATGGTAATCATAAGGACAAGTTATGCCACATAATTGTGGTGATGGGCATTCAATTGCCTGAGCACATGGACTTGTTATTATCATATTACATATATAAATAACTTGTGCGAAATGACTTAAGATATTGTGCGAAATGACTTTTTTTGTGCGAAATGTCTTGTGCGAAATGACTTTTGTGCGAAATCACTGGATACCCTCATTTTTGTCCTTCTTGACCAAGCTCAAAATGTTCAATAATTGAATTTTGGGGTCCCACAGAGTAAGTAGGGACAACCAAAACATTGACCATGTGGACATCATGAGAACATTCTGTCTTTTTCATGCGCATGCTGCTGTCTTTGGAGTCCTCAATTTCAGCAAAACATCAAGAGTTTCTCACATTCTAAACTCCTGAGATCTCCATTAAACTGTAAGTTCTCTCAAAGATCTTTCAGTTGTACAGGGTAATGTAGCTATAGCTGGTCTGATCAGGAATTTGTTCTTGCCCAGACAACTTAAATTATTTTGGATTTGATTCTCATTACCTATCCACAAAAGCCAAGTCAATTGCACCTGTTACATTGGATGTTGTTAAAATGATTACATTGGGATATCTGCAACCAAAACAACAAAAACATGCTGTAATTCTAACTACAACAAATGAGAAAAATTATAGAGTAAATTTATGGGGTATACAGAAGGAGGAGGAGAGAAAAATTCTTTAACATAGATTAGTAGACTGAGATGAACACCTGGAAATCCATTAATAATTTTTAAAGAAACGTGTGCACACAAGCATTTCAGACAACATTTACTATAGATAGACATATTTTTCCATTCTAGATACAAATTATAATGCAGTGCATTCTGCACTTAAAACACATGAAAACCCAATTATTACTAGTTGATCCAGGAGCCACTTCGGTCTCAGCTTCTATGTTTGATGATTTTGAAATGGTCAACATCCAATAAACCTTTTTCAAGTTTATTCATAGTGCTGTTAAATCAGACAACGGACACACTAGCACAGGGTTAGCCTTGAGTCAAGGTAAATTACTTGAAAATACCCACGAGAAAATCAAAACATTTTGACTAAGAACAATACAGAAATCAATTTAACCCCATGGGTCTTTCTTGAAAAGGAGGCTAACCCTGCATAAATGCACCTTTTGTCAAGAAGCTCAGCAGACTCTAGCAAATGGAAACTGGACTATTAACTATATGACAGAAAATACATTATAGCCAAACCTCCTGTAAAAATACCCTATATTTTGGGACTTCAAGAGAAAAATTCAGTTTATGAAAACATTGGAAGTTTTTTTACAATATAGGCTTTGCACCATCCTGTGATGGCAGCCATAACAGGAGGCAGGAACAATAGGGTCTGGACTAATCTGGTTTACATGAGAAAGAATTCAGTTTCCCAGGGGGGAAAGACTCCATTGTAGTGCCTCCTGTCATGGCTGCCATCACGTGATGGTGCAAAGCCTCTATTGTATGACAACTGCTCTATTTCAACCTGTCACACATGTAGTACCTCTTTATCTGGTCTATCTGAGTGAGTAGTGCATTCACAACACGGATAGCATCAGAAGGTTCCTGGCCTTGCATGGCAGCTTTACGTGCTGCAGTTAAGCTTTCAACCTACAGTAGGAAAAAGAGTCAAATTTTGTTGTAAACATGAAGTCAAGATTTTTAAAAAATTAATTGATACACTAGTTGAGCCTCCACTAATGGCCATCTCCCTACAGTGACAACCTTCCACAATAGTAACACAATCTTTCCCCGAGTAAAGGAAAAGGAACCTAATTTAGTATTGTTAACTCTTGTAACAGTCATAGACTGATAAACTTGAGGCCGACGGTGCGCTCATTTTACCCCCTCTCTCAATCAGTGCTCCGTTTTAAGGGTATTTAAAGCTAATTAAAGCTACACAGAATGGAAAGAAGTCGAAACAAGGATGTAAAGTCTGTACTAGCATCGAACTTGTGACCTCTTGCACCAGAGGCCGCGCACTAACCAACTTTGCCATCCTTGCTCCAGTAGCCTGTATAGCCATCTCCTCCCCTTCCCCCTTTGACTAGCCTGGCTACACAGGCTATTCCCCAAGGAGGTTGTTGTGAGAAAGTTCCACTGTATTAATATTAATACTAACAACTGTACCTCATCAATCAAGACGCAGACTAAAGCATCTTTATCATCAATTAATTCTTGAATCTTTTGAAACATTTTCATGACAAGCTTTCCACTCTGAAAAAAGGAAAAAGTCAACATGCTCAAGGTTATCTCAAACTGACTACTTGTTGAGACCTGGAAATAAAACCCACATCCCTCCCAAGGGTCATTACTTTCTCACTAACCAGCTGTTAAATGACCCTAAACCAGTTACAAAATACTTATTGTTTGGTCAGAAATGAATCATATATTTTCCTGGACATTCTAAATGTATTCTAAATTGGCATCCCTTATCAACACCTAATTTTCACCTACAAGGGTGTCGTCTCCTAACAAATTAGAGTCCCTGAGATCATGGGATACGTGAAGTCAGTTTAAGGGTATCTAATGTATATAAGACCACAAGTAGAAAAGAAATCAAGCAAACACAGTGAGACCAACCTCTGAAAACCACTTGGAGAAAAGACTGTGGCTGTTGATTTCTATTAGTTGACCATAGCTATATCTGTCAGAGAAATGTTTAGTAAATTGAATTGACATCAGAATAAATGACATATTCCTTGATGAACAGCTCAAAAGCTTACCTATCTGATAGTCGTACAGTTAATTTTTGTGCTAAAGCTTTACATAGGGAGGTTTTCCCAGTACCTGGTGGACCTGTGTGCATATAAAAGAGGAATATACTTGTCAGAAAATAAATAAATGTTTACTCAAGTGTCCAAGTCTTCTAGCGCTTGCGCACTAATTGGAGGACACTGTTCTCTCACACACACTACCTCTACATGAATTATTTTGCAAATAAGCACCTAAGATGGTAAGGGAGGAAAAACCTGAGAACCCAGAGCAAAACCTTTGTGGCATGGTAGAGAACAACACATCAAATAAACTCAGTTAATATAATTATGATCCAGGCACACAAGCTGGGACTCAAACCCAGACCACAGTGATGAAAGGTCAGCGCTCTAACTGCTCGGCCAATCATGCCATCTGATGACATCACAGCAAGTCTTACCATGAAGTAGGACTACTCTATTCCATGTGATGATATTACTGTTGACTCCCCTAAAATAAATAAAATATAACAGTAATTCAGAACTTAAATGTACACTATCCACTCAACCATGGTGCCTCCAGGCAAGACAAGTTTGAAATATAAAGCACATTTAGCATGGCACAAAGAAACATCAATAGAACTACAATAAATACTAAAATACAATGTACTTGGTATGATAGCATGTTTTGGCTTGTACAGAAATTAGCTTTTTCTTGGTTGTGCATCTATGCCGCCGCCTCCCCCTGTACAATGTTGCTGTTCCCCCAAGGGAGGTTGGTACCCCTGATTAGACTGACCCATCCTCTGCCAACCCGCAGGAATCCCAACATTGTACAGGGGGAGGGGGGTCTAGTCCTAGGTAGTGTTTTGCAAAGCACCCAATAAAATACTGAAATCCATCAAACGTGCCAACTAATTATCACAATGATTGTAGAACACCACCTTACCTGTCAGAAAACAGAAGAGTTGTGCTGGCATAGTTAATCAACTGTCAAAAAGATATTGTATAATTAGTGATGAAACAAAGTTGTTGTCTGTAAACAAGATGAAAATGACTGGCAAATACCTGTGCTTTGACTTCAGAATCAAACACTAAACTATCCCACAGACCTTCAAACTCAACTAAAAATAAAAATAAACTTGTTAGGTCAAACGATAATCCCACCACTCCAAGCTGCAGCTGTTGTGGTTGGCATAGACATAGTGAGTGGATAAAAATTGTGACACTACAAATGGAATGAATGGATCATGGATGGATGAATGGATGGATGGATGAATGAATGAATGGATGGATGAATAAATGAATGAATGAATAAATGAATGAATGAATGAATGAATGGATGAATGAATGAATGAAAGGATGCTGGATGGATGACTGACTGACTGGATGGATGAGTGGGTGGATACATGGATGGATGGATGGAGGGATGGATGGATGGACAGGTAGACAGATAGGTAGTTGGGAGCATCCAAAGTTTATTGTATTAATACAGTCAAACTTTCGCTGAACTAATAGCCATCCCTCTACAATGGCCAGCATTTTTCATTCCCTCCATCAAACCCATCCATACTTTAAAGGGACTGTCAGATGACATGTACATCAGGACTCGTTTTATGTAGATAAAGGTGCTGAGTTTGAAAATTGAGCTTAAATGTAAATGGGTAAACACTGAAGCAAGTAAATGAGGAATCATATTTTCTACTGCAATGCTTTGGGTTTTCTGTGATGATGTCAAGTAGTGGTGCTTGTTGTTTTTCATAAGATATTTCTTTATGATTCATGAAAGGAAACTATCTATCTATCTATTGAACAAATATTTTAATCACAAAATGTAGTAAAAAAATCATGCAGGTGAACACAGGGCACCACTACTTGACATCATCATTGACCACCACAGACAACCCAATGCATTTTAGTGCATTTGAATGCATTTTATCAGTGGTAGAATTTATTCAATGTCTCATGCACTTTACAATGGAGTAAACTAAAACGAAGAAAGTGTTATTTTAAGAATCCCAACTGGCAAAGAGGCAAACCAGTTGGCTGTATTACAAGCATGGTAGAGAAACTGAATTTGAACTAATCAAAATCAGAACAAATTCAATCTCAGCTAGTGGCCAGAGTGGGAATCGAACCTGGGACCACCAGATTGTGAGATCAACACTCTGACCACTTGACTATGCTGCCTTCTAAATGAATTTACTTATTTATTTATTTATTTCTTCATGAATTTCTTCTGATTTTTTTTTCAAAATCAGCAGTCTTTTCTACATGAAATAAGTTTCAATGTATTTGCCATCTGATAGTCCCTTTAACTTCATATTAAAACCTGTGCCACATAATCTGTCCTTAAGATGGACATTGTGGAGAAATTTGCATGCCAATATTTTTTGTCCCTACTTGATGGTAATAACCAGTGACTAGCAGCAGAAATTTCTTCTTCCAGTTCTTCACTTGCAGGTCCATCTGCATTTAGTTGAAACACATGGATTGATAGTTTGCTATTCTGGAGATTAATTGCCTTTGGAATAGAGTGAATAATGCAAGAGAATTAAAAATGACAGATTCTGACAGAAATGAACTCTACTGAAGACAATAACTTGATGATAAGAAGTTGATTTGATGTGTACTAGATGTACACTTTTCCAACCTTTTTATCCCGAGCCACGAGTTCCGTATCACAAACCGTGATCGACTTAACGTGCTTAGTAAGGAATTCATCGTCAAACTGCGTAAACGTCGAATCACCGAACGTGATTCCAACACACATCAAGAACTGGTAGACGTGATCACGAATAACCTTTGGCTGTGCAGTACTTGATAAACAAATACAAAAGTTATTACATGTACAAATTAGATTGCGATCGAAATACATATACAATGAAATGATTAGACAGTGGAGCTATCAATGAGATGAAAAATGACGAAATCAGTTCCATTCCTTAAGGGAAACTTTAGTCAATATATTTGGTTGCCATACCTGTAAGAATTTTGACAAACTTCAACATGATACACCAACACATCAGGGACAGGAAGTGCCTCGGAAAGCTTCCCAACTTCTTCCATACTTTCCATTAGACCCTACAGACTCTCCACAATGCAATATCTAGGTCAAAATCATCCTTAGAAAGCTAAAAAAGGAAGATTTTTAGCGCTTTTTTAGAGAATTTTAAAAAATTGCGCCAAGAAAATATACGCGCCTGCGTTATAAGACCTTGGCGGTGACCAACAAAATTAATGCGCATTGGTTTGTGCGCAGAGTTTTCCCTAGTCTCTCTCGTTAATTTATGGCGAGTGAGCTTGGAAACGACATTTTTTTCCGCCATTTTTGAAAATTTGTTTAGGAAAAATTCTCGCATCCAAAAAAATTATTAAAAATTATTTTCTCCCTAAATTATCATGACTTTGCCTTCAGAAAAGATTCAAGAGCTCAAGCAGATAATCCACAACCACATGTCACACGCCAGCGTCCATTCCAGAATCAAAACCTGTGTAGAAGACTCGTTTACAGGCGAAGATCAAGACATCGATGAGAGATATTTGTTGCAAGTCTTGAAGGACCGGGGAGTCGTTGACGAAGTCATGAAATCATTACGATTTGAGGGACTGGAAAGGGATCACAGGAGGGCTAAATCACCTAAAGCAAAGGAACAAGTGGAAGATGAGGAACCCGTGAGAGGTAAAGAAGTTGTTGTTGAACTTTTTATACAAAGTGAAAGTTCCTGGGGTTGACTAGACTGGGGGGGGGGGGGGGGGGGTATCCTTTTTGTGATCCTTAGATAGGATTCCTTTACATTGTGTTGGCTAAAATTGCGGTACATATAGCTAAATGAAAATAATTGCATAGCTGCCAACCCTCCCGGATAATCTGGGAGTCTCCAGATTTTGGGCCTCGTCCTCCGGTCTCCCGGACTGAGGTAGATAGCGCAGTAAAGCCTCGAGTACATTTTGTCCCACTTTGAGTCTCCTCTCCCAGATACGATTCAAGCCTTGGGGGTTGGCAGCTATGTAATTGGGTTGACATTAATAGCTGTACCCCCTCCCCCTGTGGAGGACATGGATTTTTGAAAGCCCCTGAAGAAATCCGTATTTTCACATGAACCGCTGAAGAATTTGCATCAGCTCCTGAAGAATTCACAAAAATAAGGTCCACCCCCTGAAGATTTTCATATTTTTTATATACCCCTGAAGATTTCCAAGCAAATACAAGGGGGAGCCATGAAGATTTCCAAGGTCCTCAATAGGGGATACGGCTTTTAAATGGAGGGTAGCAAAGGGGTACATGACGCATGATCTGGGGCAAATAACGTGAATGAATCCATGAGTGAAGTGTGATTTACTACTGACAGTATTTAATAAATTAAAGTAATTTTAGCATGCCATTTCAAAATGCAGCAAAATGTAGCTTGATGCCTGATTGCCCCAAAATGTCTGGCATGATCTTTTTTTGCTACCCTAAATATAGTCTATGAATTAGTGCATTGATAATCTTCAACTAAAACAAATAAAAATGACTTTCTAATTCTTTATAGTTATCATTCTTCCTTGGATATAAGGACACTAGCTTGCCATCCAATGCATTTTTCCAAATGAATCTTAAGAAAATATCCAATCTTAAATTTACTGTCACTTCTCCTATATTTACATCTTATGGGCTGAAACTTTGCACTTTCATTATTATCAAGGTGTTCTTTCTATTTCTGGCATTCATTTTGATAGTACTTCTTAGTATAGGGGAGATAGGGTCACATAACCTATTAGTGCAAGTCTCCCATTGAGACTGAAATAGAAACGCAATGCAAGATAGTAACATTCTCATGTTATCTAAATGATCCATATCCAGTTGGCATTGACCCTACCAAGAGGTACCTCTATCTACAAGTACTTGGAGGAAAGGCATTCCTAGAACATTTACAGGACCCTGAACCGATGCCTGGCAGAGTAACATCAACCTTTACCTTACACATTCACTTTAGAGGACAACGTTTTAGATCAAGAGCTGTACCATGTGCTTGTGAACCAGATATATGTGAAGGTATTATCAGTGCAAAAATGAACTGTGATCAGATAGTAAATTCTCCATCAAATTTCTTTATTAACATCAACATAGATGCTTCTAGTAATGGCTCCTGCCTACAGGCAATGTAAGCCTTGGCATATTCAATTAAATGTGGCTTCATTTTGGAAATCTTATACAAATCTTTTCAAAAACAGATGCCAAGAAAGTTTGACATTCCTCTGCTTGATGGATGAAACCGTCTAATATCATGTGCCTGTCCTGTTATGAATGATCATTTAACTTAGCAGTCAGAAAGCAAGAAAATTACAAGTTTTGATAAAAACTTGTTTCTAAATTTCAACAGGTTTCCTTCTTGAGCTACAGAAAGACCAGCTACCCAACAAAATGGCAGACACTGCCACATTGCTCTCCATGTGCAACACCATTCACATAGTACTGATAAAGACTGATCCCTCTGGTGATACAACATTAGTTGGCTCACATTATCTCCAGTGGCGTAATGTTCTGTATTCTTCATCAGGAAGGCTTTCTTGTTCTCTAGAAATCAATGGTGTTGGAACTGAGTCTAAAGTTCCTGTTGGCATTCTGGATATTAAGTTTGAAATGATCCCTAGATTGACCCAGGTAAAAGACTTCTAGACTGTTTTCCTATGAGAAAATGTTGTATGACTACATCACAATAGACCATGTTTGAGATCTCAGATATTTTGATTGATACCAACTGACAAAGAAATAACTTTATTTTTTTGACAAAGAAGGAAGGCATTTCTTTTGTTGTTTCCTGTAAGCTTTGGTATAATTGCTGTTTATACTGGAGTTCTTATCTAAGTCACATCTAAAATAAGACACATCTTATTTTTGCTTGTATAAATTACCCAGGCAACTATTTACAGGTGAATGCAATACATATGTTTGAATTCATTACTGACAGGTCCTTACACAAGAAGTAGTCAATGCACAAATCAGTTTAGAGCACAACAGAATAGCAGAACGAGAGCGTCTATTCCTAGTCTATGCCAAGCAATGGTGGAGAGAGTATCTTCAGATACGACCATCACATTCCAACAGGCTAGTTAAGATATTTGCACAAGATGAATGTGCTGTCAACAGACCTGTGTGTTCCTTTGTAAAGCCATTACGTGCAGGGCGACTGCTTGACAGTCCTCGACAGGCAGCACGATTTGTGAGCCTACTTGGATATGAGCATACACCATCCCTTGGTGGAGGGAGGGCAGAGATGTGGAGCTCTTTACATGCATTCCTGTGCAAAGCTAAAGGGGTAAGTCTTCCATTTCACCAGAACAGCATCAAATTAGCTTTTTATGTCCTTTCTGTTTTGATTGATTTTCTATCCAATAAATTTATGGTTACTTGTGTAACTTAATCAATACATTTGCATCACCTGAGGATTGACCTCATAGATACTACTGTGTACTCTGTTTTTATGACTGCAGGGAAAAACCCAATTGCAGGGAAAACCCTGCAATTTATTTAGTTTTTCAACGCTAGAACATCAACATTTGATCATACTTAAGTTATGACAATTAAAGTTTTAAAAGTAGTGTCTTTGTTTTAATTGTTTTTGTAATTTACAGGATTGCGAGGACCATGCAATCTTGCTATGTAGTCTTCTAATAGGGTTTGGTCTCAATGCATACGTATGTGTTGGTACTAAAGCTAAAGGTGCTACACACACTTGGGTTGTCACTCTTAGTCCTGATGGTGAGGCAACCTTCTGGGAAAGCCTTACAGCACACAGGTGTGTAGCCGAGTTTGTCTACCTTCTAAAGTCAAGTCTCTGTATCATTTGCCTTTCTTTTGCAAAAGCAAGCCTCAGGAGAACAGTAGTCTCTGCATTTTCTCAGGAGTGTGCATTTAAATTAAATCTCCATCTCCCAGTACTATAACCATCATCAGTGGTGGATCTGGGATTGTGCTTCAGAAAGGAGTGTAACATTACAAAAACCTGTCCAGAGAGAGGATCCAGAGGAAAACTGAACAAAAGAGCCCAAAATCATCTTGGAAGGGGGTGCACGCCTCCAACACCCCTCCACTAAATTCACCCTTGATCACTTAATTTTTGTTTGGAGGGTTCCTTTATAAGGCACTACAGTCAATTCCAGTCATTCCAGAGACCCTTAGGACCATAATAAATTACACTAGATCTATGCGACTTGTTATTGTCTGTGTTGTTGGGTTATCCATACTAAATAGGTGTCTGCAAGGTTGAGTTGACTGAACAAATGTAGGTGTCAGTGTATAAACACTGTATGACCTCAATTAAGTGCCCTCCCTTAGTTAGTGCATCTCTTGAAGACAATATTTGAAATAAACACCCTCTCATTGTACCCCCTCCCCCCTAGAAATAGATACTAGAAATAGAGATTAACATCAGATGGCACAAAACCTGCATCTCATTACAGAGTTATGGCATGTACCTGTATGAGAATATAAATCACATTTTTGCCCCACCTGAATTGGTGTTCCCACTTGCCCACAGAATTGGAAGTGCTGAGGGCACATATTTGAGGAAATATGGTAAAATGTTCCTTACAGTTATTCACAGTTCAATTTGGACACGATCATTGTATTTGAGAGCATAATCATTGCTCGCTACTATGGATTATTGAAAGTTTTCTAAATTGATGCCTGAAACCTTGTGATCAACTGAAGTGCAATTCTAATTTTCAGGTATAATCATCATCCAATTAATCCTGATGATCCTCCTTTAGACAAGCAAACAAGACCATCCTACCCTTACAGAACAGTGGGCTGTGTATTTAATCATCAAGAATTCTATGCTAATAGTCAGGTATAAGAGAAACTACATATACAGTACATGCATACTGTTATTTACAAACAAACAAGACCATCCTACCCTTACAGAACAATAGGCTGTGTATTTAACCATCAAGAATTCTATGCTAATAGTCAGGTATGAGAGACACTACATATACAGTACATGCATACTGTTATTTACAAACAAACAAGACCATCCTACCCTTACAGAACAATAGGCTGTGTATTTAACCATCAAGATTCTATGCTAATAGTCAGGTATAAGAGACACTACATATACAGTTAGTACATGCATACTGTTATTTACAAACAAACAAGACCATCCTACCCTTACAGAACAGTGGGCTGTGTATTGGCTCATAGGTATTGGCTCATTGGCTCATAGCCAGCCCTGCATAACACTCCAAGCTTGGGTGTGTTTAGTTACTGTCTTGCCCAGTAAACAAGCTTCAGAAAAAGTAGCACATTTGAGTGAAATACTGTAGCTGGCGAAAACATAAAATATTATTATTTGCTGACTTGTTTTTATGTGATATTTCAGCCAACAGACACAGTAGAATGCTGTCAGTTTGAATTACTAAATGAGTCATTGTGGAAATCTATGAGTGAAGAAGCTATCAAGTCAATATGTGGACCAAGAATACTGGTATGTCCCCTTGAATAATTGTCAAGATTTCATTTGATTCGATTTGATATTTAGTGTTGTTGTACTAATAAATCCCTCTCATACCATTGTTGTTGTTGTTGGTGGTGGTGGTGTTGTTGCTGTTGCTGAGGCATATACACAATGTGACACCAGCTGAGAAGGATACTCTGTTTTTTTTAACATTTGAATTATTGTTTTCATAGCCACCTGTACCTGCCTTACCTCCATTGTTTCCACCCACCATTGATTCCACTGTAGTCAGTAATGACATGGAGTATGAATTAAGAGGTCTTGTAGCAGACCATAGAAGGGTATGTGTTACAAAATTCTCATTTTTACTGAATCTGGAGGGAAAAATGGGACCTCTCACAGTCTGTCTTGAAAACCCAGTAAAATGGCAGACTATAGAACTATAAGGGGCTGTTTATGAGAAGGCAAGTTGTCCCTTGTAGCTGGGATAACTCTTGCTTTCTTTTCCCTGGGGACACAAAACAAAAGAGTCATCACAACTAGCAGGGACAGTTCACTTTCACAGGGCTGTCAACACTCAGTTAATCCGGGAGTGTCCAGATTTTGGATTCGTATCTCCCAGTCTAAAGAGTAGAGCCTCAAATCTCCTGGATAATTGTTCAAATCTTGAAATACATACATGATTGAGACTCCCTCAACAGGGCTTTTCAGCTCAATTTACAAATCCTAACTAATTAAATCATTTAAATCAAACATAAATGGATTAAGAATCCCAACTGGCAAGGAGGCAAACCAGTTGGCTATATTACAAGCATGGCCGAGAAACTGAATTTGAACTAATCGAAATCGGAACAAATTCAGTCTCAGCTAGTGGCCAGAGCGGGAATCGAACCTGGGACCGCCAGATTGCGAGACGAACGCTCTGACCACTCGGCCATGCTGCCTCCTTCAATCACAGCCACTTTAACCTAAATATTGTATCTCCCCCCCCCCCCCCCCCCCCACACACACACACACACAGCATGAAAATCAACGTCAGAAAAAGCATGATAAAGGTGTACATTTTGTCTCCAAAGACACCAACCCCCCCCCCCTCCCTCCACTAAGCCTGAATATTGACCAATCCTAAGGAAAATAATGGCAATCTGCAGATAAGAATGCCTTAGGGGTTGACAGCCCTGTTTCATTTTATTTGTCTGATATCACTGATACATCCCTTGTGTCACACAATTAATTAGAATTGACATATTAATATTAAAATACACAGTAATGCTATGAGGGATTCTTGACATCATCCTTAACATTTCATGTTGTAGGACCTTGGATTAAGTACAGTATGGGATGATGAACTGTGCTATATATTAACACCTGCCCTAGCAGCCTATGAACTAGAGCACAGTACTGGTATTACTGCAGGAAATGAAGAATTCCAGCAAGCCATTCGACGAGCAATACCTGATGGTCACACTTTTAAAGGGTTTCCTATCCAGTTTGTACATCGAAATGCTCGGCGAGCTTTTGCTTCATGTCTAAGGTACATAACATTCTTGGCTGAAACTGTGATTCATAAATTTATTTTGAGTTGCCTGAAGACAGCCACACTGTTTACTGTCTGAGAAACAAGGGTATTTAATTTTCTCATTAGGGGAATTCACTTGGTTTGGAACTGCATTGTTGAGCCAATGTGGAATTTTTTTCTCAATTTGTGAAATCTAATCTCCCTATATACAGTAGACACCCACAAAATGGACATCCTTGTAAGTGAACACTTCTCAATAGTGGACACCTCCCTAAGGCTGTTCTCAAGGGTGTCTGTCTTAGATATCTAAGACAATCTATTATTTCCCCAGATCTCCTGCTTGTGAAGAGATAGTATGTTGTCGTGGAGACCATGTAAGACTTGCTGTGCGGGTGCGAGTCTTTACTTATGCTGAAAGTGTTTGTGCAACATGGATAATGTTTGCTGTCAAATACAAATCTGTCTTATAACAAATACTTAGTAACTATCAGATCAGTTGTACATAATTTATACTAATTTATACTAAAGCAATAGTCCCCTTCACAGTTCCCTGCGCCATCTTGAAAGGTAGCCGTGCCTTTGCATCGAGACGAACAGTGAACGTGCAATGATAGATACCTTTTTTAACACCTAAGACAATTATTCACAGGTCTCTATCATTGCAAGCTCGCCATTTGTCTCACTTTGATGCAAAGGCATGGCTACCTTTCAAGATGGCGCAGAGAATTGTGAAGGGGACTATTGAAGGCTGCCCATGAAAATGGCCTAAGTGACTTTTGTTGTGAAGGTCTTGATATTTTACTATAGAAAAGTCAAGTGTTATCATTTTGGACTATTTGAGAAAATTTGAAAAAGTCATCCAAAAGTCACTTAAGCCACTTTTATGGGTACCCCCTTCAATTATTAACCCATGAAATGAAGAACAGACACTTGCTAGTAGACCCTAACCCCACAGGTCAAATGGGCATTTTATGGGTTAATGATAATTTCTCATGAATCCAAGGAGTTCAATATTTTTGTACAAATGTTATTATTATTATTATATATTTTCCTTGCACTTGTTATAACTACTACCCTGGCATTCATTATATCAGTTCTATCTGTTGGAAAAGTTAGAGGCAAACCATTTCTCACTGCCACTTTTCCATCAGATATAACAAAGGTCAGGGCAAGATAAAATGGACTCTCATACCCAGGGTATATGTACCCAAGACATTTAAAAGTCCCAGGTGGGGGGGAGGGGGAGGGGAATGCTGGGTGGGGGTGAGGACTGCAGGTTTAAAGTGACGGGGAAGTGTGACTGGGGTAATAAATTCGACCCCCCCCCCCCCAAACCCCCCCAACGAAGAACAACAGCTAGACCAAATTGATTTATCATACTATCTAAAATGAACTTCTGCAAAATCTAGTAGTCATTCTCACGAATAACATCCACATTTTAAGAAAAAGAAAACTACATCTGTTCACTGAACAGAAATATCATGGTATATTTACAGCTCCTTGAATAATCCAGAGCTCTTTACAAACTATTATACATAATGATGTTAAATATTCATTGAAAAGTGAGCTTCACTGCTTTTAGTTTCACGGCCTATATTCCCATGTGCGTAGCGAATGAATGCATGAAAACTGTGTGTGTTTGACCTATCACTTTAACAGTTAGAAAAAACTGATTAGTTTTTTCAGCTAGCACTTACCGTCCTTTTCAATGAATGAACGTTAATATATTGTGTTGAACTGAGTCGTAGTTGCAGGCGAAACTATGGCAGAATGTGATTTTTTATTCAGCCCGTGAAAAATATGACAGACCAATATAGTAAGTAACAGATTATAAAGCCACTGTTTTCTTTTGTTCTTTATCAACTAGTACGAACTAAGGTCCCGTCCGCACGGAAACGTTTCGTTTTACGTGAATGTGAATGGTATTACGTTATTTCTCCTACATTAGTTTTTGTTTTATTTTCTAAGCCATCATCGGGGAATGATGTAACAACTTGTGTTCAACGACAAAGTGCTAGATGTTATACTATACAGAAAAAACATACAGCGCGAGCTAGACAAAAATGAGTATAACAGAAAAACTACTGGTTTGAGTGTAAAAAAAATACATGATTGAGACTCCCTCAACAGGGCTTTTCAGCTCAATTTCAGTACAAATCCTAACTAAATCATATAAATCAAACATAAATGGATTAAGAATCCCAACTGGCAAGGAGGCAAACCAGGTTGGCTATATTACAAGCATGGCGGCCGAGAAACTGAATTTGAACTAATCGAAATCGGAACAAATTCAGTCTCAGCTAGTGGCCAGAGCGGGAATCGAACCTGGGACCGCCAAATTGCGAGACCAACGCTCTGACCACTCGGCCATGCTGCCTCCGTAAACTACGAATCAATAGAAGATACATTGTATTTAAGAGGAGATTTTTTCAATATCGGGTATTAATGGCTAAAAGTACCAAAAACTAGCTACTTGTGCAAGTTTTAATTCAATTTTCGTTTTGGATTAACACTCAATTTGGTAGTTCTACCTTGATCTCTCTTTGCATGACGCACCGCTGTCGCTCTAACCTTAATTCCAAATCTAAAAAAATGTTTCGCCTCGCGGCCTCTTCAGTTAGTTGTTGGTTGAATGTGTAAACTTCTTAGAAGGTCTCTCAGATAGTTAAAAAAACTGTTTAAAACAGTCTTTTCAATTGAATTGTACAAAGTTGTTATCCTGTATTTTTATTCAAATTTAAAGTGGCCGCAGGGGTAAATTGCAGTTTAGCCAAGAAGGATATGGCAATTGAGCGAAAGAAGGCCTAAAACTCATTTTCAATTCAAATGCATGTTCACTTTGGATTAACACTTTTATCCAACTTTTATTAATCAAAACCATTTACAAATAACACAAATTTTCTGAAAGTAACAACTCTGGCTTTGTACAACAGTTGAATAGTTTTTATTGCCCAAAGTTTCGTCACGATCTTTATACTTCGTTTTTGCCTGTACACAAGAGAACGATGAAGGCGCTATGAAAACGGCCTCGGATCCTGGGCACTAATGAACATGCGCAAACGTTTGTTTATCCCGCTGAAAAAAAGACTGGAAATGAGTCACATTGTCCGGCGTGTTTGCGACTGTCCACACGGAAACGATCCTGGAATGAGTGATCATCTTTGACTTAGAATAGTCGAAATACCGTTGTAATCGATTGTGTTTTTTTATCAATTATTTGATAAGCGAACAAACGAAACTCGATCATGGCAATATCTGACTGCGACGCGCGCTAACAATAGCCTTTTACACCTGTTGTACGCTGATCATTCTTCCCTTAAACACTTCTTTTTGAAAACGATTTTCAAAGTGACTATTTTCGAAAACGCTCATCTAAGTCCATTTTCTAAAAGAAACTTTTGACCTGACAGCTATTACCATAATTAAAAAGCCGGATAAAGTTATCATCTAGAATCCAACAAAAACTCGACTATTACTGAGAACCCTAAGAAAACACGTACGTTTGCCTCACTTTTATTATGCTTTGGTTAAGTCTATTTTTATTTTGAACTTTTAGATACGCGAACTAGGAGTTATCTTCAGAGTATATTGACTTCAACAAACAATACCGTGGGACAGGGGTTATCAATCTGTCCATTCATGTTAATTGTTCGTAACTCATGTTATCTAACTATATGTAAACAGGATATGGTGTTTACTACAAATGCAGTCGGCTTTTTTCACAAAACTCGTATTGGTCCTCAGTAGGCATGCGTTTTTCAGTAAACAACCTAAAAGGTCAAGTACTTACTAGCTGTAAAGTAACACCGCGGGCAATTTTTTTTCAGCCAAGAAGGCCATTGTAGGTACCAAGAATTCTTAAGAAAACTGACAGCAATGTTTCAAACCTGAATGCAGGGACCGAGGAGAACGGGGAGGGGAGGGGGGCTGATCCCCCATCCCCCCAAATTTTCAAGGTGCTCCGAGGTTCCTGGATGGCTAAGCTTTATAATTGTAAGGTAATAGTTTACTTAGTAATAAACAAAACTGTAAAGATGCGTCACCAGTTCAAATTTGCGATTCCACTCTGCCAAAGAGACCACAGGATAACCAACAGAATTTATCAGATTTATGAAAAAATAAAATAAAAAAGGTTAAAATAGATTATACGGTACCTTTTTGTATATGTTTGCTTTATTCTATATGTAAACTACACAACGGGATAAAAAATGATAGTATTAATGCGAAAAAAAGGTTAAATAGATTTTTCATGGGTTTCCTGTGGACAAGACGCGGCCGCGCAAAAGCCCGCGAAATCTGGCCCGCGATGCTCTGCAAAGCAGGCGTTCTTATTTGAGATTCCCGAGGGGAAATTAAGGTATATTAAGGATATTCGTATCCAGTACTCAGTAGGTCTCGTAAAATGGTGGTTACTAGGTTACAACATTGACTGCAGGCGGGAAAAAACTTATACCGCGCGCGCTCTAGTAGTTCTCCATATTTGGGTTAAATATTTTCGAGTTGAAATAATTAGTTTCCAAGTTTGATCAATTTTCGTTCAATTAAGGAGACTGAGTACTTAAGGAGACTGACTACGTCCACTCTAAATTTGAAAACGAATTTTTTGTCGTTTTTTGCACCTTGGACAAAACTGATAAAAACGTCGTTTTAAAGTGGACAGGCTTGAACCGTAACTAAAAAAAGATGTTTTTTTAAATTCATATCCGATTGGCGTATCGTAGCCTGGAATCTTGATACCTAAAGTTCTAATTTAGTGCTCAATTGTTAGCATATATGAGACTAAACAATCCAATCGCATATCCGCTCAGTTTGATGCTTTGCGTGGTATCAATGAACGGGTCAGTTCCAGAATTACTCAAAACTAAAAAAATTAAAACAATTGAAAAATGCATCTTTTTTCTCCGTTTAGGCTTTTTGTCTATACTAAATCGGCGTTTTTCCTTGCAAATACGGTTAATTGGATGCGTAGTTTCAAGTTTATCCTCACTTCAGTTTCAGAGGTATTTTATCAACATTTTGTCATTGATACAGGAAAGTAAACATGCGAAGGTATTCAAAATACCTAAATAAACCTAAATAAGTTATTTTGTACTCAAAATAACTTCGTGAGGACTTGGCCGTCTCACGTGACTAATGTCATGCCGCCCTCTGATTAGCTTTTTCACGCAATTTAGTCTTGAACATTTTCCTTCTTTAAGTTTTAACAGTGGCTTTCAATACTTCCAAGGCATGAACGATGCAAAACAAGTTTCTTTCAGACTTTTCATTCATTTTGATGGAGAACATGCTAATCGGATGGTGTTATTCTACGTCAATATCGAGTGTGCCAACACAGTATTATTTACTTGCATTGTTTTTGGTCAAGGTCATTCTGTATTTAGAATATAACTACTTGCACAAACATTGACTCTTTCAAAATCATCAAACCAAGGAGATGAAACCGAAATGGCTCCTGGGTACACTAGTAATATATGCATTTTCATATGTTTTATCTATGAATTCGCTACAAAATCGTGTTTTGAATACCAACAATTTGTGCCAGTCGCTATTTGAAACGTGCACGTCGGCGCGCTTCTTTAAAATCATCTAATCAACAGATCCCGGGCAACAGATTTCCCAGTGTCCATTTCGGTTTCAGCTTCTGTGTTTTGAAAGGGTCGATGTTTGTGCAAACTGAATAAGTAGATGTATATACAAAACAAAATATACAAACGTACTCTCTAGTTATCTGACTACTAAAGAAAGACGTCACCAAAAAGTCAATGATTCCGCAACTGCCTCGGCTGTAGTTCACTTATTTCCTCAAACTTCGTATTTCTTATTCAACGGATACTATTACCTTCAAAGAGCACTGAATGTTGGTAAATTAGTCACTTTGAATTGACCTAGCGGATAGTTCAAAGAAACATGCATTCCAAGCAAAATGGTTAGCTAGGATTATAAAAAGGTAAGCGAAAAATAGTTGAAAAGGCTAAATATCTCTTTGTACGATAGTGCATTAACATTTATAGGACTTTTTGTCGTTAATAGTTGAGTAAAATATTTAAATTCCGAGGCAGAGTCATCCGGTCAGAGCAGTCCTATCCCATTACATACTGAAGTTCGGGCACCAGTCAAATCGCTTTCCCACTAGATAGTGATTAACTGGGCGTCACTAATCGGCTCTCTCGAAGTAAAAAGGCTTTTCTTGATTGAGCGAACTAAATCTTTTTTTCATACAAATTATAAATTTTCTTGATGTAAGCCTTCAGGAACGGCGAATCCACAATCTCAGCCAGACTTACCCCACAGGGAGAATTATGAAAGACCTGGACAGCTAAAACTACTTTGACACAAAAAGTGGACGACAGTATTCTTGAATTCAGCTGTAGTTTCGTTGTAGTTTCGTTTTAACCTTTCTGAAACGTTAGTGCATGGAAATGTTTGGTATTGTTTAATAAAAGAAATGTATATACACTCGATCATTACAGAAAAGTTGTCGGTATACAATCATACAAATATACCATATTTTAATTAGATGCAAACCAAAAATGTCGCTTAAAATATAAATCGGGCGTTGCTTGCATGCAATGATTGCCAAAATATAATTTAGTCCTTCTAAACTATCAGAGGTATCAATAAAGTATATTTTGTAGAGGTTTATTTACAAAGTGGATAATGAGTCTAAATCTCGATAGGAAGTCCCATCAGAGCCCATAGTTATCTCCAAGTATTTAGGTTTGGCTAACGGCCACTACGAACTGGCAACTGTTGACGGCCACATCTATCTATCTAACTATATATATAAGGTAGAACATTGTTAGATGAATTTATAAATTCGCAGCACGACAACATCCTATCTAAAATGAAATCGCAAAAGGGCAATCCCGCCACAGGTAACACTTTTATTCCTTGTACTTGCAGTACGTATGCATTGTACTTTGCTTTGAACCAAATCAAATGACACATACTGAAAACTCTTAGCGCTTGCTTTTGTAATATTACAATAGATATACGGTGCGTATAGACGTGTGCGACAAGTAAAAATTTTTATTTTGATACTTTGAATACCCATAATTTGAAGATTCCTTTCAATCTATATAAACAAAATTCGGCTTGCTTTACAGTAGGTACATTAAATGTGGTCCCACTAACGAGGTCAAGGAAGAGAATTTAAAGCTGGTAGACGGTTCTGTCCGCACGTTCGCTAACTGAAATCCTTCAAAGCGTAACTAATTTGGAAATGTAAAAAATCTCTCAAATATAAGCATTCCATGGGGGAGACAGTAAAAGAGGTTATCAACTTCTTCAGTTACTGTCATTCCGACAACAACAATCTGTGCGGCCCGCTCATGGACGGAGTGGTGATATCGAGACTAATCATCTCACTCTCAGAATTGGTCTTACCTTGTTGATTCTTTAATCTGGATCACTTAGTAACTGAGCAAACTTTCGCAAAGACCTTTGGAAGCAATTTCAATTATATAGAAGCCCTACTTAAAGTATGTTACACTGGGGTAATCTATTTATGCTCTAAATGCAACAGTCATGGTTGTGGTGTTAACTATTATCCCTCGAGGAGTTCGAGGCACGAGCTATCCACTTGATTTGTTGACTTGTCTGATTTGAACGGTCATACAGTCAAATCGTACAGAAGTGGGCCGGCTAATGTATGGCGGACTTAATAATTCCCTGTTTAAGTTATAAATTGCAAGTAATGACTCTCTCACATCAATATATTTACAGGACTACTCTTAGACAACATGGCTGACATGCATTTCATGCTTCAAATGGCCAATTTTAATTGATCAGGCTTTTATTTTACGATTCTTGTAACTGTTTTTAGTCCTCATTTTCATTTTGAAAAAAACCGCTGCATTTTTAGCGTTTAAAACAATTTCGTGAGAATTTTTGAATGAGTAGCATCTCTAGTGATATTACAAACCAACGCACAAAGATCGGCAGCTGTGACTTGATGTCTATAAGACAGATTTTGCACAATTTTGGTTTTTACAAGCCAGGGAAGTGATCAACATGTGCAACTTATTTTACGCACAGTTTTAAGCAAGTTTGAACGATAAATAACAGACTTCATTGCATTGTCAATGATTACAAAATTATTCTTTATATCATTACATATATATGTTTTAACGGCGTAACAGAAGTGAAGTAAACTGTGAAAATTGCTTTGTTTTCTTGGCTTTTTGCTGATTTGTAAGCACATAATTCATTATTAATCATATTTAATGGTGCATTTCAGATTTTCTACAGTGCAGAAGATCTCCATTCCTCTTTCGAGGGAAGGAGAATCTTCATGAGGTACTACAAACGTCTTCCATGTTATTTTTGGTGATCATGAAACAGTACAATTCAGTACTGGCTATGCAGGCACATTGATGGAGAAACTTATCTTTGTATTTGGGTTGAACCAAGACAAGCACATTCAGCCAAATTTAAACTTATTAGCTTCCATTAGTAAAACTGTTACAAGTTAATAAACAACTCGACTGTTGCCAAATTGAATTGATATTATTACTGTGCAATCTGCACAAGGCTTGCGATAGAGAAATGTTGGGGTGGGGGGGGTGGGGCTGCGGCAATTCAAAAAGGCAAAAAACAGTCGTACGTTCATACGAAGTACTGACTTGTGCATCAGCAATTATCGTGTTGTAACGGATTTACAGTTTTAAGTAATCATGTTGAATAATTTACAGGGTCCTCAAAAATAGCATTGGAAATCATCCAAAAAATCATCTTTTCTGTCACTTTAAAGACAAAACAGAGATCGGTAGGAAATCATTAAAATGTAAAACATGCTAAGAATAATTTCTCTAGCTTTTTATTGATTTATACGCACATTATTCACTGCGCTTTGTGGATTTTCTCTAACAGAATATATATGTAGCTACACATCTTCCATGAAGAGTAAGATGCTTTATGCATGTAACCATTACAGAAGTCTTGCATGTTTGAACTTTTGTTGAAAGACTATGCAAACCCCATGCAATGGAAACAGCAGGATCGAGTACAATACACCATGTGATATCTAACTTGGCTCTGAAAATTATTGTCTGCGTGCTTGGGAATGAAAGAACAACATCCTTCAGTCGTAGGACGTGGCTGTAAAAAACATTTTTTTTAAATAATTATCCAAATTCATTAGCTTCCATTGGCGTAACTACAAGTTAATATACAACTCGACTGTATCGTATACCATAACAAAACAGTACTTGCATTAGGTTATTTGCCAGATACTGTTCTTGTTTTTATGGCTTGAACTCGTTGTACGGCGTTCAATCGTTATTCTGACGTGTGTATCGGCTTGTAGCTTTAACTCTCCTGATTTGCAGATGATAAAAAGTAAGTGATAAGTTTAATTTCAGTTGCTCTGCTTGTTTTACAAACCCACAAGACCTATTTATATTCGTGTGCACACCCGTTTCATAAAAAACGAAATGCACTCAGTCAATGATTTGAAACCCATTTGTGAGACTATTATTGAAAAGGCTTTTTTAAAATAGACAAGTATAATTCAAAAATTACAACATGGCATCAACAATAATCAAACTTTGGCTCCTATATATCCAGGTAAAGACAAAGGCAGAAATCATTAATTAAGTTGAATGTGAAAGTACTTTATTTCCTCAGGCCTTTCTTTGTTCACGCTTTGTTCACTGATGTGGTCTTACATCATTGCTTTCTATAGATCTTCTGGCTGACCAAAATGGATCTACATATTGCCAAGGAAGAAGAAGAAGCCGAACATCATGGGGGAATTACAAAAGCCTTGCGCGTTACTTTTGGAGCAGGAGGAATATGCCATCCCGTACGCTAAAGAAGCAAGACAAGCAACAACAATGACTTTCTCCTCACTTTACTGAATTATTCGTTTGCTTCCACTGGTGTACTACAAATTAATAAACAACTCGACTGTTGTTGTAAGAATATTGTACATGAGATTGACCGTAGAGACTCAGCGTTCATTTATGGCCACAACTAGTTGTACGTTCATTGAAAACCTTACAAAAATCTTGTGAGAGACTTTTGGTAAAACAGCATGCTATCCGTGGAAACATAATCAGATAAACTTGTGCTCGGAAATAAGTTTGAAAAACCACTGAGCAGACAACATTCCAAAGAAAATCTATAAAAAAGTTTTTCGATTCTCCAAATTCATAAGCTATCATGACCGATGGAGACTGCATCCACGAAAGATAATATTTGGTGATGGGTGCAACAGTCGAGTTCTTTATGAAGTGACACGTAACAGTGGAAGCTCAAGAACATGACGGATGGAAAAAGATTTTGAAGCCGAATGTACGGTCTTTGACTGTGCCAGTTGTTGCTGGGCTCAATTCTCAAAGAAGTTTCTCAGTCATTGGGTATGACTGACCTACATGTTTATTTATTTTTGTGAAACGAGTTCGAGAAACATTCAAGAATCATTCACCGAAAAAACTTGTGTGCGAAAGTTGATCCGGAACCAGCAACAACTAGCGCAATCAAAGAACAGTCGGCTTAGAAATTTTCTTCTATCCGTTATATAGATAAGCTTCCATTGCTGTTACTTCATAAATAACTCAGTCGACTGCTGTTGCACCCCATGAACAAATATTATCTCTCATGCAGTCTGCAACGGAATTGATAACAAATACTCTGGTTATTTGTTTTGTGCCTAGCACTAACAAGTCGAACGCCTTCGAATGGACATTTGAAAAAGTACACCACCAGCTTGTAATGTGTTACAACATATTAGGAGAATGTCCAGGAAAGAGTTGAAAAATGCCATTACAGATCAACAAAAGTAAATGATAATTTTCAGTTGTTATACTCATTTTTCAAGCTCACAAGAACGTTTCATCTTCGCCGCACACTTCTAAAAACGTTTCATAAAAAACCCGAGCGTTTCATATCGTTTGAACCCAATTTGTGAGCCTTATATTAAGAGAAAAAATTTGAGTAGACTTTGTATAATTTTAGCGCCTCGAAACCATTGTATTAAATAAATATTTCAGCTTTATCTTTTATATGTTGAAGACAAAACAGATAATCACGAGGAAATCATTTAATTGTAAAAGATACTTTATTTTCTTTGGCTTTCACTTGCAAACACATTTATTCGTTGCATTACTTTCTAGACTTTCTGGCTCATGGAATTGATCACTGAACACATCTTCGTGGAAAAGAAAGGGGATGACAGAGTTTCGAGCATTTTTTTTGGTAGAATTCAGTATGGCTTATTGTACAGCGGGAAACATTATTAACCGAAGCAATTGTCTTGGCACTTGAGGTTGAAACAACTTACACTCAATTAAGGAACAGAAAAGCCCAAGAAAATTCGACTGTAAAAACGTTTTCCATCTCATTATTCAGAATTGATATAATTACAATTGTATAGTAGCTACTTAACAACTCGACAGTTGTTGCGTGCCATATTCTGCATGAAGTCGACGACAGAAGTTGTTGTTTTTGCTTCAGCAAGTTGTCGTAAGTTCATGTAAAAATGATATCGGAAACACACTTATTCAGTTGTAAAAACATTTTTCATTCTTTAAGCCTATTAACTCCAATAACCTATTACTGCCAGTTAATAACCAACTGGACTGTTGTTGTATACCATGACGTAAACTTTGCATGGGGTTGGCGATAGCCAACTCTTGTTGTTTTAATGGCCGCAGCTAGTCAGAAGTTCATGTTAACATATCAGTCGAACGGATTCAGTTGTAAACACGTTTTCCATCCTTTAAACTCCAATTAATATTACTGCAAGTCAATAAATAACTCGGGACTAATGAATGTCGACGTCGAAATAGATTTGAAACTTCTGTTTTGCTTTACAATGGCCTATAGGCATACAGTACGCCAGGATCAGCCGAATAAAAATGGCTCCAAGTAGAATTTGAATTGAGAAAGGCACACTGAAAGAAGGGCGTTTTAACTAAGCCACGTGAAGTTGTACTGTACTTTAAAAGAGCATTGTGATGGAACGTAAGTCGATGAAATCGATAGATAGAAATGAACTACAACACAACCAACAAATAGTTACGGGATTTATATTGAAAAATGCTGTTTTTATTGTTGCGTCCTTTATACGCTCGTCGTCCGGGCTTACGCTCGAAATGGAAATCAATAAGTGAGGTTTTATGTCCCTAAATCTAGTGACTTACTCGCTGAATTATCTTCGTGTGCCGCGTACATCGCGAAAAGTCTACGCAACAACCATGGAATCTTATCAGAGTTTTTCCGACACAAAATTTATGCTGACATCTTACATACTTTGTCGGAACTGTACGCAAGAAACGTTGACCGAGAAACTTGTCGTATTTTGGATTGAACAAGAAGAACACATAGTACAGTCAAAGGACGTTCTTTACCCTTCAGTTTCATTGGCTTCAATAAGTATAACTACAAGTTAAAAACCATCACTCGAGTGCTTGTTAAAAGGACGAAAGTGTAATTTCCATGCAAGAGGACAGTTTCAGTTGAATAGTCTTTTATGTTTTGAGCAACTAGTGGTGTACGTTAAGCCTTTAAGACATTGCATTGTAGTGACAGTATTTCAACACAATATCTATTACACTTTGAA
Source organism: Telmatactis stephensoni (assembly GCA_029948255.1). Taxonomy (NCBI): domain Eukaryota; kingdom Metazoa; phylum Cnidaria; class Anthozoa; order Actiniaria; family Isophelliidae; genus Telmatactis; species Telmatactis stephensoni. The sequence continues at coordinate 98,962 of JALIZF010001831.1, read as the reverse complement.
GACATTCTAGTTGAAAAATCAGAGTGAGTTAATCATTAAACTGTAGAAAGATACTTTATTTTCTGGCTTTGTATTTGTAAATATATTTTTCGTGAGACTTACATCGCTTTCCAGATTTTCTCTGACATTTTCGAGGACAAGGAAAGAGTGTTGAAGGGTTACAAAACTTTGTGTGATTACAAAAGCCTTGTGTGTTAGTTTTGGTCGATGATCACTTAATGAACGATACGCCATCCAATTATAGGACTGAAATATTGATCGAGAAACTTGCGCTGGCGTTACTGAACTTTTCAAAGAACAAGAACCGATCTAAGAATCTAAGAACATTCCTTGGAATCCTTTGCTGACATTAGCATAACTACAATTCAACTCGGAAGAAACTTCATTCGTGCCTTGCATGTGACTTTTGTTGGCTTGCTTTTAGTTGTACAGGACATTGGTCGAGAAACTAGTCTTCGACTGACTTGGATGGCTTTGAAATTGTCCGTTCGGTTAAGTGAACCTGTCACAGAACATTCTGTAAAACGCATGCAATAATGCAAACTAATTTTCTTGTATCTTTATTAAAGAAAAAAGGCCAGAGACATCACGAAGTCATTAAACTGTATTATCATTAAACTCTTTCAGTGCTTTTCGGAGATTTTCTGGCTGACAGAATGGATCAACACATCTTCGAGGAAGAGGAAGAAACTTCATGGGGGTATTACAAAAGGCTTGCTTCTTACTTTAGGTGGAACAGTAGCCCAAACTACGCAGTACATAAACAATGATTGCATGAAAAAAAATTGTCTTCACACTTGGATTTGACACAACATCGACATAGAACATACGGCGGTCCTGTTTTATAGCTGAAACGTGCATAACTGACGAGCGCTCGTGAGTAGATTTACCAGAAAGTTTCGAACGCTTTGTGAAACAAGGACCTCACTCAGGCAAGAACAGTCTAGGACATTCAGCGTAAAAACCTTTACTCCTTTCTTTAAATTGATAAGCTTTCAATATTGGTATAACTGCTATATGTTAATAAATAACCCGACTGTTGTTGTACACGCACCACGACCAAAGAGTGTATTAAACTCGTTCTGTTTTTATGGCAGCAAAACTCGTAGTCAGTTCGTTTAATGGACATTTGGAAATGAGCATCCGGGCTTCATTTTGCAACGGATTATGAGATTGCACAGAAAAAAGTGTAAACTTCATGATATAAGATCATGTCAAGTTAGTGTCGATTTTCAGTCATCGCACACGTACTCATTTTACAAACTCATAAGGTCTTCTATCTTTGCTGCATTGTAATTACATGATACAATTCCTTATCAGAATGCGGCGGACATATTGATTTGTGAGTCCATTATTGAGAGAGAGCTATTTGCTAAAAGGAAGCACATCTTGGAGGAAGAGGAAGAAAATTCGAAGGGTATAACAATACATACCTTGCATGGCCGTACTTTGGTCAAAAAGGACCAGTGCAGTGTTACGTTGCTTAATGTCGAACTCGATTGCGATTGATCTTCTAAATAGAAGTTGGTAGCAGCCCATGGAAAGGCAAGAAATGCACATGAATGGAAAAAGCAAATAATTGATTTTTACGCTTTTCTTTCTCTACAAGGTTTAAATGAGATGCTTCTTGCGTCAAACAATCACTGAACTCGACTGTTTTTGTTGGACTCTGTTGTGTTCACCATGACCAAAGTGACATTTTGTTGTTGTTTTTTAGGGAGCAACTTTAATTGGAATTTTATATGAAATGCACATTGGCTTGTAACTAACAAGTTCGTACGGACTATGAAATGACCAAGAAAAAAGTTTACATTTCTGTTTACAGACACTGATGAAACCTTAGTGATGATTTTCAGTTGTTGTCGGGTCACCTTTTCAAACACGCACGATCTTTTTATCTTCCCATGATGTACTTGTAACTACGTTCTACAGAATGAAAATCCTCAATCATTTGAAACCCATTTGTACAGCCAACGGCGAAATGAGTTTGTTTAATGAGCTTGAACTCGACTAAAGATCCTTTTTGAAAAAACGTGAAACTTTATATCTTTTATAAGTTAAAGACATAACAGACATCATGTAAAAACATTCCGATTCAACTAGTTGTGCGTTCAATGGAAATTGCATTGGAAATCATCCAGAAATTTATCTTTTCTATCACTTTAAAGACAAAACAGAAATCAGTAGGAAATCATTAAACTGTAAAACATGCTATAATTTCTTTGGCTTTTTACTAGTGATGTATACGCAGATTATTCACTGCGCTTTGTGGATTTTCTCTAACAGAATAGATCTGTAGCTACACATCTTTGAGGACAAGTAAGATGTTTCATACATGAGACCATTCAAAAGCCTTGCATGTTTGAACTTTTGTTGAAAGACGTATATGTAAACCCCGCCATGCAGTGGGAACAGCAGTGGTCGAGTACAATACGACACCTTGTGACATTGTGATATCTACCTTGGCTCCGAAGTATAATTGCTTCGTGCTTGGGAATAAAACAGCAAGAACCTTCAGCCGAAGGACATTCGGCTGTAAAAACGTTTTTCTTTTTCATTATTTATTTAAATTTACGAGCCACCATTAGTTTAACTACAAGTTATACAACTCGACCGTACTGTATACCATCACAAAACAATACTCTGCATTAGGTTGGTTATTCTCTGTTTTTTTGGCCTTAACTTGTTGTAGGTTCAGTGGACATTTTGACGTATGTATCGGCTTGTGACGATTTATAAAGGTTATGACAATGTAGAGAAAAACTTAACTCTCCTGATTGCAGATATGAAAAGCGAGTGATAAGTTTCAGTTGTTGTACTTGTTTTACAAACCCACAAGAGACATTTTGGTGTTCGACGCGGCACACTATGTTACATAAAAAAGAAATCCTCAATCATTTGAAACCCATTTGTGAGCCTATATCACCGACAAGTATTTTTCAAAAGCAAACCAATATAAGTCAAAGAGAACAACAAGGCATCATTAATAAATCAAACTTTGTCTTTTATATGTGAAGCTAAGGACAAAGCAGAAATCGCCAGGAAATCATCAGTGAAGCGACAGTGAAAGTACGTACTCATTTATTTCTCTGGCCTTTACTTGTAAACACTTTGTTCATTAGATAGTCTCACATTGCGTTCTAGATTTTCTGGTTGACCAAATAAATCTGCACATCTCCGGGCCGGGAAGAAGAAGATACCAAACATCATGGAGGTATTACAAAAGCCTTGCATGTTACTTTTGGAGGAGGAATATCCCATATCTGATACGCTAAAGAGGCAACAACAACAACATAACGATCGAAGGCCGACTTTCGCCTGTAAAACATTTTTGCTCACTTCAATTGTTCATAGCTTCCACTGGTGTAACTACAAACTAATGAACTAACAACTCGACTGTTGCTTTAAGTTTTACTCTACATGAGAGTAACAGTACAGACTGTTCAATGAACATCTTACAAAAATCTAGACTTTTGATAAAACAGGCGCAATCAAAGAACAGTCAGCTTAGAAAATTTCTTTCATCCGTTATATACATAAGCTTCCATTGCTGTTACTTCATAAAGAACTCAGTCGACCGCTGTTGCACCCCATGAACAAATATTATCTCTCATGCAGTCTGCAACGGAATTGATAACAAATACTTTGGTTATTTGTTTTGTGCCAGCACTAACAAGTTGAACGCCTTCGAATGGACATTTGAAAAAGTACACTAGCTTGTAATGTGTTGCAACATACTAGGAGAATGTCCAGGAAAGAGTTGAAAAATGCCATTACAGATCAACAAAAGTAAATGATAATTTTCAGTTGTTATACTCATTTTTCAAGCTCACAAGAACTTTTCATCTTCGAAGCACACTTCTAAAAACGTTTCATAGAAAACCCGAGCGTTTCATATCATTTGAACCCAATTTGTGAGCCTTTTACTTATAATGAAAGTTTTTAAGTAAATTTGTATAATTTTCGGGCCTTCAAACCAATTTATTAACAATAATTCAGCTTTATCTTTTATATATTGAAGACAAAACAGGAAATCACGAGGAAATCATTTAATTGTAAAAGATACTTTATTTTCTTTGGCTTTCACTTGCAAACACATTATTCGTAACATTACCTTCTAGACTTTCTGGCTGACAGAATTGATCACTGAACACATCTTCGTGCATTACTTTTGGCCGGTGGAATCCAGTATGGCTTATTGTACAGCGGGAAACATTATCGACCGAAGCAATTGTCTTGGCACTTGTGGTTGAAACAACTTATACTTAATTAAGGAACAGACAAGCCCAAAAAATTCAACTATAAAAACGTTTTCTATCTCATTATTCCAAACTAGTATAACTAGAAGTTAATCAATTACATCTCGACTATTGTTGCATGTCATGTTGAAAATAAACTCTGCATGAGGTTGGGGACAGAAATTGTTTCTTTCTTCACCAAGTAGTGTTGTAAGTTCATGTAAAAAAGATAGTCCGACATTGATTCAGTTTTCCAATCCTTTAAGCTCCAATAATATATTACTGCAGCCAGTAAAGTTATTTTAAAACAACTGGACTGTTGTTGTATGCCACGACGTAAACTTTGCATGACCTTGAATTAGGTTGGCGATAGATATTCATGTTGTTTTAATGGCGGCAGCTAGTTGGAAGTTCATGTAGCAGTCGAACTGATTCAGTTGTAACGACACTTATTAACTCCAATATAACATACCTACAAGTCAATAAATAACTGGACTATTGTAGTACACCACGACCAAAGTGATAGATGCTCTTGTTTTTCTTAGTTTTATGGCAGCAACTAGCAATGGTGCCTTCCCGTAGGTGCATGATTGCAGAAAAAAATTCCTTTGAGAACGACGATTTGCCTAATTTGCATTAATTTGCATAATACTTCTGCAATCGCACACCTAGTTCAGACACGGTACCAGCCATGCAACGTACCGAACTACTGAAATGAAATGTCGGCGTCGACATGGATTTGGAACTTCTGGTTTGTTTTAGAATGGCCTATAGACATACAGTACGCCAGAACCAGCCGAATAAAAATGGCTCCAAGTAGAATTTGAACTGAGAACGTACGGCACATTGAAATAGGGCGTCTTAACTAATCCACATCAAGTTGTACTTTATTTGAAAAGAGCATTTTGATGGAATTTAAGTCGATGAAATGAGATGAACTACAACACAACCTACAAACTGTTACGGGATTTAAATTTTAAAACAATACTATGTTTTTATTGTTGCGTCCTTATACGCACGTAACGTTTTGGCGATTTGTTCTGGCGTTCTGTCATCTGGAGTCTTACTTGCTGAATTCTCTCCGTGTGCGTTTATCGTAAAGTGCTACACATTACTTCTGGAATTTTACCAGATTTTCTCCGACACCGGTCGGATCTAAAATCTTCGAGGAAGAGGTGGAACTTCATTGGATTTTTACAAGACCTTGCATATTGCTTTTGGCGAAAGAGCATGCAAGAAACATATATCGAGCTAGAAACTTGTCTTCGTAGTTGGGGTTGAAATAACAAAAACTTAACAGTCAAAGAACATTTTCTACCTTTAGTTTCAGTGGCTTCAGTTAGTATAACTTCAAGTTAGTCGACATCATTAGTATGACTTCTTAGTTAACATCACTCGAGTGCCTGTTAAAAGGACCAAAGTGTAATTTCCGTGCATGAAGACAGTTTGGATAGTCTTGTATGGTTCATGAGCGACTAGTGATGTACGTTAAAGCCTAAAAACCTTTAAAATATTGCTTCGTATTGACACTAATTCAAACACAATATCTATTACACTTTAAAGACATTCTAGCTGAAAAATCAGAAGGAATTAATCATTAAACTGTGGAAAGATACTTCATAAAGATACTTTATTTTCTAATGTGGCGTTGTATTTGTAAATATATTATTCGTAAGAATTATGCCGCTTTCCAGATTTCTTATGTCATTTACTATGTCATTTACTGTGGACCTGTGTTCGAGAACAACGGAGAATGCGATTACAAAACTTTGTGCAATTACAAAAGCCTTGTGTGTTAGTTTTGGTGGATGATCACTTAATGAACGGTACGCCAATTTCAGGACTCAAATATTGACAGAGAAACTTGCGCTGGCGGTACTGAACGTTTCAAAGAACAAGATCTAGAACACAACAATCTAAGAATCTACTGAGAACATTCTTTGGAATCCTTTGCTGACATTAACATAACTACAATTCAGCTCGGAAGAAACTTCATTCATGCCTTGCACGTGACTTTTGGTGGCTTGCTTTTGGTGGTACAGGAAACATTGATCGAGAAACTTATCTTCAACTGACTTAGATGACTTTGATTTGTGAGCCTAGTATTGAAATTGTCTTCGGTTAAGTGAACCTGTCACAGAACTCTTAAAACGTTGTATTAACAATTCAAACTTAATTTTTCGTATATTAAAGGGAAAAAAATAGAAATCGCAAGGGAATCCGCATTAAACTATAAACGCATTCGCTGGATGTATATTGCTTTTGAGATTTCATAGACATTTTCAGTATGGATCAACACATCTACGAGGAAACGAAATGCCTTTGGGTCAGTGGAACAGTAGGCCAAACCACGCAGTACGCAAACGGAGACTAAAAAAATTGTCTTTACACTTGGATTTGAAACAACATCGACATACAACAGGCCGGTCCTATTTCACCGCCAAAGCGTGCATAACTTACGAGCACTCGTAAAGTCGTTTTTGTTGTATTTTGTTGTAAACTAAACTGGGAATTTACACACAACTAAAATGCCATGTTGGATGTTGGATATGACTACACAACTGAAGCGTGCATAACCGACGAGCACTCGTAAGTAGGTTTACGAGTTCTCGTATTCAAATTTCGAACGCTTTGTGAAACAAAGACGTCCAGAACAGTCTAGGACATTCAGCTAAAAATTTTTACTCCTTTCTTTAAATTGATTGGCTTTCATCATTGGTATAACTGCTATATGTTAATAAATAACCCGACTGTTGTTGTACACGCACCACGACCAAAGAGAGTATGAAACTCGTTCTGTTTTTATGGCAGCAAAACTCGTAGTCAGTTCGTTTAATGGACATTTGGAAATGAGCATCCGGGCTTCATTTTCCAACGGATTATGAGATTGCACACTGAGAAAAAAGTGTAAACTTCATGATATAAGATCATGTCAAGTTAGTGTCGATTTTCAGTCATCGCACACGTACTCATTTTACAAACCCATAAGGTCTCTTATCTTTGCTGCATTGTGATTACATGATACAATTCCTTATCAGAATGCGGCGGACATATTGATTTGTGAGTCCATTATTGAGAGAGAGTTATTTGCTAAAAGGAAGCACATCTTGGAGGAAGAGGAAGAAACTTCAAAGGGTTATTACAGTACGTACCTTGCATGGTACTTTTGGTCAAACATGCAGCAAACATTGACCATAAAATAGACCACTTCGGAGTGATATGTTACGCAATGTCAATCTCGATTGCGCGTAACTGATATTTTCTATAGAATTTGGTAACAACCTGTGGAACGGCAAGAATTGTACATGAATGAACAGAGCAAATGCTTTAGATTTCCACGTTTTTTTCTCAACGTTTTGATAATCTTCGAGGCAGGCATTTCCGGGACATTGAGCAACACTTATCCCTCCTGAATGGTGTATTGTCTTCGTCCAGATCTGACTTGGGTCTGAAACAAAACGGAATAAAACCCAATAGCTCAAGACATATTACATAAAAGAAACTATATCCTTTAATTTGATTAGCTTGCACTGGTATAACTGCAAGCTAGTGAACGACTGACCAACATGGATGAAGTTGGCGATCGATTTTCTTGCTGTTTATGGCAGCAAATAGCAGCAAATAGTTATAGCTAAGTTCACGTAACGTTGTATAACGGACCGAGCCTTTCAATCATTTGTTGCAATATGAATTCACACACATTATCGCCATATCTTTTATATAGTAGAAACAAGCTGTTTTAACAGAAAAGTAAAATCATTAAACTGTGTCAGACTTTTAATTCCTATGGCTCTTTAGACTGATTCCTCAAACGAGATGGTCACTATATTGACAACTGACAGCAGTTTTAGTGTAAGAAAAAGCATAACGAAATAACGTTTCACGTTAAGTAGGAGTTAGTTGAAGCTGAAATGATTTATGTTGCTTAGTATTCGACATGAAACAATTGACTATTTAAAAACATATCAGAGATATGCTCCAAAGATTCATAGTGGGGAATTATAATTCCCCCGTTGTCTCTGTGTTTACTGAGAGAGAGTTCTTCTTCTTACTTAAATAAGCCAAACCAATACCATCATTTCCTCTGGGTTTGATGGTTGAATGATGGTTGTTCCCGTCGAAGTTGTACTGAGCTTAGTTAATCCTTCGTAGTCGTCGATAGTATGCAATATTGAGATATCTCTTACGTACAAAACAATCACTGAACTCGAATGTTGTTGTTGAACCTTGTCAACATGACCAAAGTGTTTTCTAGCTATGGCGATAGACATTTTATGGTTGTTTTAATTGCAAAGAAGTTGCCATACTTAATGAAAATTTTACGAAATGTGCATTAGCTTGTAACCAGCGAACTTGTTCGTACAGATTATGAAAATGCCCATGGAAAAAGTTAAGATTATGTTAAGGACACCGAAGAAAACTTAGTGATCATTTTCAGTTGTTGTCTGCTCACCTTTTCAAACTCGGGAGACCTTCTATCTTCGTATGATGTGATTACGTTCCATGCACGGATAAGAAATCCTCAATCATTTGCCCTCCATTTGTACGCCCAACAACGTATTTTTTTTAGTAAACATAGGAAATACTTGAAACTTTATCTTTCGTATATTAAAGACATAACAGAAATTAGTAGAAAAACATTGCAATTCAACCGTGAAAGATGCTTTTTTCTTTGACAGAATGGATCTACACATATTCGAGGAAGAGGAGAGGCTGAGGAAGTTCATTGGGTTTTGCAAAAGTCTTGCTATTTACCGTTGGTTGAACAGTGGGACACCTCTCACAGGAATTAACGTTGACACGTCGACATGTATCTTCGCGATACTTGGACTGAAACCACACTAGCATGACCACCGAAGGACGGCATTCGGCTTTAAAACGTTTTGTCGTCCTTCACTAATTTCATCACAAGGCTTCAATTAATAAACAATTCAGAAGAACTTCAAAAGATATCACACAAGCCTTTGGATTCTTGTGTCATCATGTTACTTTTGACTAAACGCAGTATGCCATACAGCCCCGGCGTGAACCAATTAACCGAAAAACCTGTCTTCGTACCAACCTGTGCCAGTCTACATCGTTTGAAACAACAGTAACGGTCGAAGGGCATACGGCTGTTTAAATTTCAGATCAGTGCACAACGTTAACCGCCTCGGAAGAAACTGCACAGAGGGATTACTGCATAGAGGGATTATAGAAGCCTTGCATAGTGCTTCTTTTGGTGGACGAACTTGCCGTACCATGAACTGAAAATATTCAACATTTCAGTGATCTTGAAAGGTTTTGTCAATTTACTGCTTGGGTTTGAAACTGGCAACAAGAAAGAACACAATTGTCTAAAACATTCTGTAGAAAAAACTCAGTTTGTCTTTGCTTCAAATTCATGAACTTTTATTTGAGTATAAGTTAAGGAACAGTATGATAAGAGCGATAGACGCTCCACGGCTGCAACTAAGTTGTGCAAGCAACATGGAAATCAGAAATTAAAGTGCACCAGTTTGTAATGTGTTTCACCGAAGTTTTTAAACTGTACAACGAAAGAAATATAAAGTCTGTTCACAGACAATAAAAAGCTCTGATTTCAGTTGTACCTGACTCATGTTTTTAAACCTTTCAGCATTTGTTTTGAATAGCTTTTACAGTCTACCATCTTTGACGCACTGAATTAGTATGAACGCGGTTTTACTTCATAGCTCAAACATAGATGAAGTGAAAAGCAAAAAACTTCAAGAAGAAACTCAATGTTCGATGCTGATTGGCCGTTCAAAGTTCGGGGATGATTTCGCCTCCAGAAATGTTTAGTGGCTAAGGATGGACTGAAAACTTGGAAGAAACCGCCGTAGCTGCTTCTAAACACTGGTGATACCCTAGCTTTACTTATCTTTTTAATCATAACCTTACATCAAGCAGAAAGCAAACTTTGTCTCTAATTCCATGATCAGTTTTAATGGTCGATGCGAAGTTCTTTAGTTTGTTAGAATTTAACGTTGGATAGGACACATATATACTATATTGTATTGGGCCAGCTTTGGATTTCTTTTCAATTTGGCGAGGTTTGTATAGTGTAATGGCGGACTCGCTTGCCAGTTTATACATTTGATTTTCATTATTCTAGCCAGAAAGCTGTTTTACTTTGTTCATTTATATTGTAACATTGAATTAATAAATAGGTTTTGTGTCTATCAATGCCTTCTCGATCAAGATAATCAGCCGGTTTCAGAGGAATGTTGAACTGGGTATGCATTCATGCACGACTGTGCCGAAATCGATCCGCATTTAGAATATAAGGGCGGTAAGAGACCGAATGTTACTTGAAACACTCACAGGGGTTTGGTCCACTGGTTGACTGCACCGCTTTTAATGCATCTGCATTATTTTGTTTGTTTTATTGAACTGCAAGATGACACAAGAATATTTTAAGTAAAGGTTCAGTCCAGATTTAGGGGAAATCGTTTACGAAGCTTTATCACATACGCTAGCTTCCTAGCAATTATATCCAGATCTAGAAAATTCGATTTTCTAAAGTCACTTAGCCTTCCAAACACTGAGTTAGTTGTACCTATTATTACACTTTTTGGGGTTTCAGAAAAGCAAGTAATATTAAGGTTGTGAGTGTCAAATCAAATTTGAAAAAAATTCTTCAGTAATACTATGTTCTATGTTCTATATTCTAATACCACGAAAATACTAGCTAAACTAAAGGAAAGGCATCGATACAATTGTTTTGCTCGAGTTTATAAGCAGAAAACGTTTTTGTCTACAAAAGCAGAAAGTAAAGTGCATTTTTTTACCACGCCTACTTTCAATTGGTGTTCTGTGCATATTTGATACTAGTTGTTGTTGTGTTTTACATACATTCCACTTTTGACCTTACCAGTGCTTTTTCCTTTTTAAGTAGCTTTTTATCTCGTTCCTACCTATACTATTCGGACAGCAGGATTTCTGTGTCGCAAAATTGTTTTGGTGGGCTTTCCTGGGAGCAGAGGTTACCCATAGGGGGTAGATTTTGCTTTTCAAAACATGTTAGCTGGGCCAAATTTTGGGTGGGTATCCGATATTGTGCTGATTATGACCATCAACTAACCCCTTTTAGCTTTAAAACGCTGCAAGTATATTAAAAAGCTTTGTGTTTATGTAGCTAAACTAATTACTTTGCGAAATAAGATAGATAGATAGATAGGAACTTTATTTTAACGAGGGTAAAACACTTAGTAATAGTATAACTACTAATAAACTGGTGGTCCTCCAAATATTACTAAATAAACCTATAAAAGACTATAAAACTATTTAACTTTGACTTTGAAAAAACAAATATTTATAACAAATAGCTAATAAATGGGCAAAACCCTCCCCTCCAATATATATATATATGTATGTGCTAAAAATTTAGATAAAGTGACGATATTCTTGAATATAAATAAAAATCCCGAAAGATAGCCAAAACTTAATGAACATAATTTACGATTAATTCAGGTAACAGTACCTTAAGTAGCAACCCTAAGTAATACTCATTTTCTCTAAATTTGAAATATATAATAAGGAGCTTGAAAGTAACTTTAGTTTATTTGGGTCAATCCTTAAAATATCCCATAGGCAAGGGATATTGCGTTTAAAATTTGGGAGGGTATTTTGTCCATGTATTCGTTAAATATTTTATCTTTAAGGTAGTCCCGGACGCGCGCATTCGCCCCCGCTAATCTTCTAAAGAACAGTAGTTCACTAGAACATTAGTCAGGGGGAGTCTGGGAACAAGCGTCGGTCAGCAATTGAGAGCGTGGAAACTCGTTTTAATGGAGAAAAATATCTTATCGACCAAATCCTGGAAAAAGAGCTATCAAACAATATCGTATGTTGCGAGGAGTAGGTGCAAAAGCTAGAACTTTTAATGAAATTTAGTGAGCATTATCTATCGAAGAGGCCGGCGAAAGCAATGCTAAAATTAATGTTCCTTTTCAGAGAGTTTTCTCTTTTGTGCTTCTCTAACTCTTAAAAATGATGCGACCTTTTTTCCCCCTTTTTATTCAAGGCCATACTTACCACTTTTTTGATTTTTTGTAATTGTTATCCAGTTTACAACTCTGTACCATGTAGGGGCGCTTAATTTAATTGCCTAGAAAATTGCTTCTAGAATTATTCATCACCTGATTTACACAATTAAAACTGCTAAATAGACCTCAGATCTAACTTTAAGATCAGCTAGGGCCTTTTTCCCAGAAAAAAGTGTGCATTTTTTAGACTACTAATTGATTACGTACTTTTTGAGCAAATCATTGCAAATACCTACTTTGAGGACATTTTATAGTTCGATAAATGAAGTCGGACCGCTACTATTTTTCTCGTTTTTCTTTTCTTTTCTTTTCTCATTTTTCTTTTTTTTTGTGTGTGTGTGTGTGTCTTTCTTTCTTTCTTTTTTTTTTTTGTGTGTGTGGGTTTTTTTTTCTTTTTTTCTTCTTCTTTTTTTACTTCCCAGTGATCTCTAAATGACAGGATTTCTAAGATAATTCACTGATGAAATCTAAGGCTCTAGAACTACATTGGCGGAGAATTTTTCCACCCGACGTACGGTATACGTATTCAAAGAGCTAAAGAGATTTAGAGACATTTCGAAGGTGAAGATAGTTCAAGGTTGTTTTGAACAATTGCAACTATTGATGTTTATTGTTGAAAAAAAACTTGGCACTAAATAACGTAACTTTCACAAATGCCACTTCGACTCTACTCCAGTTCGAGGACTTTATTGTCGAGGACTTAAACGGCGGGATCTTAACAGTGCGAAGGTCAGCTCTTTGTTTAAGATTCTTGGCTCGGCTAAAAATATCCTCCAAGAAATAGTGTAAGATAAGAAAGAATGAAATTACAGAGGCCAGGCTTGAAAAGCATACAAACATTACTATGTTTGGGTTATGCGACCTCCCAGAATGTCTTCATTGAGTGGCATATAAATGATAGTCGCAGTCCTGTGTGGAAACATTGATCGTTTGGTGAAGCACTCGAACGCATCTCCCTAAGCCTCTTAATTTCAGAATATCAAGAATCTCAGCTCACCAGAACGTTAAGTGCCGACCAACATCAGACTACCATGATGACTGCTTACAACACTTCATATCGCAACATTTCTTTGTTGAACCGTAACGAACCAATGGAGCAATTTGTGGAGCCAGAACCTCTCCGTGGCTTTCGACTGTTCCTGGTTGCAGCCGTAATACTTAGTTCTCTTGTTGGAAACATCGTGGTAATCACTGCTGTAGTGCGAGCCAAACTAGTGAAATCGGGCACCTATTTTCTCATTTCTAACTTGGCCTTGGCAGAAGTAATTAGTGCATGTTGCCTGCCCTTTCTGCAAAGCTACGCGGAGCTGCATAGTTGGCCTTTCCCTGAATGGATGTGCCATTTGGTCAGTCCATTGAAGATGACTACAGAAATGGTGGTCGCATCCTGCATCGCTTCTATAGCGGTAGTGAGATACCTTTTCTTGCGAAGCCCAACAATTTATAGGACAAGCTCAAACATCATTGCTCAAGTAATGGGCGTTGTCATGTGGATCGCGGCGTTCATCTTTTTCCTCCCATGCTTTCTGCACATGACAAAGGTCCCTTCCATGGCAGACGATGGCGAGTTCTGGTGTCTGCTTCTCCTACCTGGTGATAAGCTTGATGAAAGTTACCCTTCTCCACGTCAAAAAAGATACATCATCGCACAGCTCATTGTCAATTACGCTCTACCCACAACAGTGACACTAATTTGTTATGCTTTTGTTATCTTCAAACTGTTCATATCCTATAACCAAGTGTCCGTCACACCAAGTACCAGTGAATCCAGAGACAGAACCGACATAACCGAAATCGAAGTGACTAAGATGGAAAGTGACTCTGACAGTGACGCAAAAGACCAACAAAGGGATCCCGACAAGCCCACGACAGCTCACTCTGCCCTACCCAGAGCACTCGCCCGGGATGCCGACAGACTCAAAAAGTATGAGTCAGACCTGTTGAGAATGTTCTATGCCATCGTTGTAATCTTTGTTCTGTGCAACATTCCATATCAGTGCTTCTTGGTGTTGGAGTATATGGGCCACCTGTCCTGGAACAATTGGAAGTATTTTGCTGTTACACGCAGCTATCTGTTCTTGTTGACGTGCTTTCCCGGTTTTCTTCATCCTTTGTGCTATGGGTTGATGAGCAGATTCTACCGCAACGCCTTTAAGTTACTCCTTTGTAGATAAGGAACTAACGTATGCAACTTTGTAGAAAAAGACGTACAACACGTCGAACTTTACTTCTCGGATTCAGCATCACATAAGTAACATGAACTCCTATGACAAGTTGAAAACTTAACAGTTTTCCAAAAGAATATTTCCTCGTTCAACATGTACATTGCATGCAGCTGAGTAGTTTAATAATGATCTATTTTGAGTGGAATCATTATCAGCTATATCCTACTGAAAGCTAGTTACACGAGCTTCATATGTAATGCCGGAGTAAAAAAAATAGAAGCCATTTTGTTTTGTGATACACTGAATTATATCTTTGAGTCTCCAGTATTAGTACTTCTGAATTTTCATGAATTTTTGCTGTCCTAGAAAACCCAGATAGAAAAACCTTAGTCGATTTTAATAAAAACTGAATAATGTAAATTTTCTGTGATTTTTAAATTAATGACTCCAGCCCAATAGCGCTTGGAAACTAAAGTTTGCTTTTCAAAATTTAGTTTCAAAATGTTTCTCAAGCAAAATGATTAGATTTTTAGGGCCGAGATGAAAATTACTTAAATGTAATTCTAGTTACTCCATTTGAATAAAGTGGTATTATTATTAGAAAACTAGACGCAATATATATTGCATTTACCTGGGCTACCAGAAAAGGAGCTCTTTGCTGGTAGCCCAAGTGAACGCAACACCTTGGGTTTGCAAGCTGTCATCAAAAGTTTTGTTAGTACAATTTGGGCCAAAAGACAACAGACAACTGCTCCTGACTGAGATGTTTATCCATGGAAATGAAAAATCCTTTAGTTGCTTGTTCCCCTATAAAACTTAGTAATATTTGAACATTTTATTTAAGTGTCCAATGTGTTCTATCACCTGCCACGCACCATAAATTGGGGAACACTGTTCTCTCTCACACACTACCAACTACATTCTAATATCCTATGCATTCAAATCTCAGCTCACTAGTTTGTTTTTAATGAGGGGATGGGGGGGGGGGGGGGGGGGCTATAGATTTATTACACCAAACTTCCTTTTATACATCTTCATTAAAGACATGATATTATGACATGGCTAGTAAATAATATGCCTCTCGCTGCATACTGGTTGTGTGGTTGTCTTGTGTAAATAATTTGTATACACGGTTCACTGATACATTAGTGATACACTAGAACAGAAGTTACCCTGGGAACACACAACACGGCAACACTTATCACCAAAAGGCACTTTAATAATCCACGTGTGGTTATAGCTTAGAATTTCAAAATGAAATAAAAGGCATAAATATTTTGTTCTGTAGAGCAATGTTGAAGTACTACTGAAAACTTCGATGATATTAAAATATTTCAAAATATGAAGGCGCTTGACTGCACGAGTAATAAAACTCCAGAACAGATAAGGTTTTAAATCGTTCAATATATTCTTCATTATTAAAGCCCCTATAACCCATATTATTTTATGTTCAAACTCATTTCTTGTTGGAGAGCATAGTGAAGATCTTTTATCCTGTTTTTCCTAGACCCATATTTTCCGAGATATATAAAGGTATCAAATTTCAAAATGCAAATGTATGACGTAAAATGAACCAACTCTTCATGGCTTTTACAAAAAGAGGTCTTCAGTTTGATAGTTGGAGTTTTCACTAAACTCAGGTTTTACCAATGGAAATAATTTACAAATGGAAAAATTCAAGTATCTTAAATTATTTTGTTTTTGTATAATAAATGATGACTCCTTTTTTATTTGAAACCCTTATATCTCAGAAAATATGGGTCTAGGAAAAACAGGATAGGCACTTTAAGTACCAATTACAAATATCTTGACCTCATTTCGTTTCAAAGCGTAAAATCGAACATGGGAATAAAATCAGTTGCCTTAAGTAATAAGGTTTCATAAACGTCATGGAAATGACAGCGATTCCTATGATAATAATGACGGAAGAGTTTTTAGATTTTTAATTTTTAGTCATGAATTTTACAATATTATCGCAATGTTTTATAGTTTTAAAATTATATACAAAATCTCTTCTTATTAACATTCCTATGATCAAGGAGAAATAAATAAGTCTAAAGCCTAGTCACGTTTTGAGTTTGGAACTGAAGCGAGATTTCAGCTGCTTCACCGATATGCTAACATTTGAATTCATGAAAGTATCGTCGATTCGTAAATTTCAAATGAAGAGGCTTAAATTTTACCTTGATTGAGACTCACGTAAACAGCTACTATAACGCAATTTATAGTGCAGTTTAAGTTACTAAACGTCTCTGACTCGTGAAAATACTGCATGTTTTGCTCACCGAGCCTATTAGAGGTCAGTGTAGCACGTGACCCGTGGGAAAATATTACATAACTTTTTGGGAATTTGTTCGATATCAACAAAACCTGGACAAACATACTTCGCTCGACTTTGTTGACATGTTCTATCAATCCTGGTGAATTGTGGCGTCCGTCATTAAGCACGTGACCCATGGGAAAATCTAATATAATTTCTTGGGAATCTGTTCGATATCAACAAAACCTGGACAAACATACTTCGCTCGACTTTGTTGAGCATGTTCTCTCAATCACGAGTTATGAAGTCATGCTTCACATGACGTGTTTTTTAACTTGATATTTTTATTAGTTTTTTTATTAGTTTTGCGGTTACAGGCTGGTAACAGGGGCGGTAAGGGGGGGTCTCGGCACAATTCACGAGTTTCTAAAAACGGGTAGAACGTTTCACGAAAATTAATTTTTGGTTTTCACGATTCACGAAGTAAAAAACTTTCTCAAACCAAATTCTAACGCGTTTAATAATTGGAAACATGTTAAATACCCTGCTTATTCATGTTTGTTACTGTATTTAGGTCAAAGAACAATTTATAACCACTTGGCAATTAATTTAAAATATTTTAGGATTTTTTACATACGGGATGAGACGCGAATATTTCTGCTGCTGCGAGTGATGGTTGAGCATGTAGAAAAGTCGTTTCATCGTCATCGTCATCGCTATCGAAAACAGTAGTCACGATTCACGTGGAAAAACAGCAATGTTTCACGATTATCGCAAAAAATACATTGATTTTCACGGGTCACGACCGTGGGCTGACGCACGATTCACGGCTTTTATTTTTCTCTGATCACGGTTCACGAAGAATTAAAAAGGGTCTTCACGGCTTCACGAGAAAACCCCTTACCGCCCCTGTGGTAAGACCTTGTAAAGCAAGCCGCAACCATTATGCCATCGCCAGCGATGTGTGTGTGTATAATTTGGGTTTGTCGAAGATAGCCCGAAGTCAATTTCAGAAAACTACGGACTTTACACGAGGCTTACCCGAGACTTGTTAGCCTCTTGTTATAGTCGATTTTATATCAATTTGTTATATCTTTAACATACGATCTACGTCTGGAGATATCGCCTTTTTACAGTTATTAGTTGTTTCGGTTCATAATTATGCTCATTTGAGAATAATATCTTACAAGTTTTGCCTGAATATGGCTTCACATTGAAGGCATTCGGAATGATACAGGAATCCCAAGCTTGAGTAAAACCGCTAAGTAAATTGAGGTACGTAGACTATGTTTTATTTTATTTATTTTTTCTTTTATAACCAGGCACAGCTTTCAGCAAATGTGCCAGAAAATTGTTTTTATAGAATCTTTCAAGATTTTGAGTGGTTTGCGAAAAGTTTTTCGTGGAAAGATGAGTATTGAATCGACTCTTTTGTTTGACAACAATCGAGCTTTTTAACTCGTGGATTGCACATCCACGAGTTATTGTGAGGGGTCGAATATGCAAATGAGACAGCTTACTACTTCGTGTATGACAACAACTATTCAATCTATCTATTGTCCAACTAGAATGGTGCCATACATAAAGTAGTAACCTATTGTGTCACTCACTCACTTTCCTGGAAACTTCCGGTCTGTCAAACTTTACTTCCGGCCTATTCTCGATAATACGATACGGTGCTAACTTGCGTTAGAGTCGTTTTCGTATGAGTGGGAAACTTACCGTACTACCTAATAGCGGAGCTCCCATTTAGATGAATAATAACAGCTAGAGGTCACGTGACTTTATCTCCCCTAAATCAAGCAGCTTTGTTAAATTGAAATCCAAAAATGGAGAGAGTACCTCGAAATTAGTAAAAGTGCAAAGTTTTAGCTCAATAAATTAAACTAAGAAACAACATGAAAGATGATAGCAAATATAATTAACAAATAGATCAGGCGTAGCTATGTTCTGAACTCTGATGGAACACGACTGGAGCTGTAATAGGCTCGTGATTTCTATAACTTTTTTCGTATTTTACAGCTTCAGGAGTGTTTCATCAGAGTACAGAACATAGCTACGCCTGATCTATTTGCTTTATATAATAGAATTTTACGAGCAAAGAAAGCAAAACTGAGAGTAAAAGTTTAGGAAAGCAGAGCGCGCGTAATTTGACGGGATGCTATCATATCGTCAAAATTATGCAAAAAATAGTGTTTCTATAGTGTTTTATTTATTCTACGTAATTCATTAAGTTACCTCATTTATTTTGAACCGGTGATTAGATTTCCCCAAAATCTATCTTGCCTGACATGACCCAAACTGAGGTTTACATCCAGAATCTTGAAAGTTGCTGAGGCGTACTTATCGGTACAAAAATGGATTCTGATAAGTAAAGAAATTTCTTGTCGTCGTCTTCAACAGCCATGTTGACTTCAAATTGTTGTTTTCAAAAATCGTAGAAATATTGAATGAGTCTCAGACTCAGATTTAAGTACATTCTTGCTTTTACAACGTTGAGTGAAGACTGTAACTCAACTCCTCGACAAACATCCAAAATACTCGACCGAAAAAAGCTCACAAATTATATTTTACAGCTCCAAAAGTTTTGGTTCCAGTTTATAGAAGACGTCAGCTTTGCCTTGAAACCCACGACCTGAAGGACATTTACATTTGCTGTCTTTTTTTCAGTGTTATTTGGGTAAAAATCAACTTTTAAAAGCTTAAAAGCAAAGAGGTTTGCTTTTCTTTCATCGCATTACCTTTTCCCGCCGTTCGGGTGTACAAACGCGCGCGTCCGCTAACAGAAAATGGCGGGAATTTTCACTTGTTTTGACTTGGTCACGAGGGATTGTGCAATAAAGGAATAAATTTTCTTGTGTTTACTGATGAAATTTTTGCTTATTTTGCGAATGAAATAGGCTTGAAGGACTCACAACAAAGATTGTGAGTAAAAGATTTTGGTCTTGTGACGTCACTTCTATTATCTGTACTCTGATAAAGTATGGCTAATTGACCAATCAGATCGCGCGCTCGTAAAATTCTATTATATAATGTTATAAATGCACTGGAGAGCAAGACCATGCTCTCCAGTGCTTTTTCCCAAACGAATCTTAAGAAAACATCCGAACTTGAACAAGCCGTCATTATGCTTGTATGACATCTCATGACCTGAAAATTTTATACTTTTTACTAATTTCCTATTTGTTTTTGACGTTTTTGATTCAAATGAATTGGGCTTCCTGTGGAAATTGAGAGATTTACAGATCAAGCTTTATAGCATTTGCTTTACGGTTTGAAAACACTCTTGCACTTCAGTCTCCTTAGGGACCATTCATTTTTTATCAGGGAGAGGGGGGCGGTGGAAATATGGGGGGGGGCATTCAAAAAAATCAGGCCTATAGAGGGGGGGCCACATGTAGAAGAATCAATGTCAAAAGGGGGGGCCATTCAAAAACATCATACCAATGAGCTTTTATCAGTTATTTTTAAGTAAGGGAAACAGAATAGAACATTTCTGAGTTACTACTTTACTGCCTATCGCTGAGCGGCTCGCGCTTCGCGCTCGCAAATTAAAATGTACTGATATTACAAAATCCGAAACTAGTTATATGTGCTAACTACTCATTTACTGAATCAGAAATGTAGTACTTTTGAGTTACTTTCATGCCTTACTTTGACGAGCGACTCGCGCTTCGCGCTCGCATAA
Source organism: Telmatactis stephensoni (assembly GCA_029948255.1). Lineage (NCBI taxonomy): Eukaryota > Metazoa > Cnidaria > Anthozoa > Actiniaria > Isophelliidae > Telmatactis > Telmatactis stephensoni. The sequence goes on along the minus strand of JALIZF010001831.1, from coordinate 78,563 downwards.
TGTCGTTATTGTAAATGGTTTCTGAAAATGTTCTGCTTGCTCTCAGAAGAGCAAGAGCTTTATTCTTTACAGAAAATTGATCCACCCTGATTCCGAAACGAATCCCCATTCAGAATGCAGCCTACGGGCCTGTAAATGATCATGAAAAATGAAATAATCTGACATTAAAGTACATGGATTGCTAACATTTATACAATTGCAACAAACTTTTGATATCCTTTTAGGGATCATTCATTTTTTTATCAGGGAGGGAGGGGAGTGGTGGATTTTTTTTGGGGGGAGAGGGGGGGTCATTAAAAAAAATCAGGCTTATAGAGGGGGGCCTAGTTTTTCTTGTATGGACTCCTGCTGGAATTCCACCGCCCCCCCCCCCCCCCTGATAAAAAATGAACGGTCCCTTAGAATTATAAGGCTTTCAAGCTTAGTCAGCTTTATTGGAGCTTTGATATATAGAAGATATTACATGGGCGCGCGGAGATACGGATTTTATCTTCGAGTGTTGAAAAGCTCTCACGAGTGAGCGCAGCGAGTATACCAATATACCACAGGAATCCCAAGCGCGCGCGCCAAGCAAACTAAACAAAAGCGCGCGCATTTTCTTCTTTAAGGACGTTCGCGGGCATTGTTCACGCGCACTTTTACTGCGCACGCTAGCGCGCGCTACCTCAGCTAAATCCAATATGGCGGCCTAAAAGAATTTTTTTCGGTAATGACTTTTTCGATTTTTTTTAAACGGAAATTTTTTAAAAAAGAAAAAAAAGTTAAAAAAAGGAATTTTACCGAGGAAAAAAAATCGTTCAGGTTGAAAAACTGCAGAAAAAAGGAAGGAAAAGATTCTACTGGACCCAGTCTCCTCTCGGTATTCAAGATGGCGGCCAAATTTTCAAACTTTGCGGCTCTCACGGTTCAATATCTCGGAAACGAATACGGTGACCCCCACTTTTTATTTGCTCTTTCAACTTCTATGATGACATTATCTCACCATGCGAAGTATGGAGGAAAAAACATGGTAAACTTTTTTTCCCGCGAACGTCCTTAATTTTGATTTTTTTTGCGTTTGAAGCTGGTGAAGCTGGTGAAGCTGGTGAAGCTGGTGATATTTCCCGCCTTTGGCCTGATGACGTAAGAAACTCTTGACGTTGCCCCTGGTAACATTATTGTATAAACGACAAAAGTAACTGCAAAGCGTAGTATCGTCGCGTCATTGAAAACGCTTCTTACAAGGTATTTTCGTTGATTTATCTTAGATGTTCGTTTAAATGGGTAAGGGAAATGCGTTTATAGTCCTAAGAGAATTAATAATACAGTCTGTAGAAAATAGTCATGACTATAAAAAAAGCAAAATTATGTGCAATAAGCTTTAATTTCTCACCCCTTGCGTGACATTTTATATTTTAATCGAACAGGAAAATACTATTTGAAAAGACCACACCGTGTTGCCCTTCCACCGAACGTTTCTATACAAAAAGCACAAACTCGAAACTACCTCAACATTTCAATTTTTGCTAACTTTGGTGTGCTCTTTTCAAATATTATATTTTTGCTACTGTTGGATAAAAAAATAAAAATGTCACGCAAGGGGTTAGGAAAGCTTATTAGCACAAAGAAAAACCTAAAGCAGACATCCCTAAAGTATAACTACCAACTAGGCAGAAATATATCCAGTTAATAGGCGATATGCACCAACAGGTCACGTGACCCTATCTCCCCTAAATCAAGCAGCACCATAAAAATGAACTCCAGAAATGGAAAGAGCGTCTCAATATAAGTTAAATAGCAAAGTTGCAGCTCATAAGATGTATTATAAAATATTTGAGATATAACGCGCTCGCTGATTGGCTGACTACTGTTTATATCAGAAGACAGAGACATGGCTCGCACAAAAACGTCGAAAATAATTTATAAAAGCAATATAAAACGATCGCTTATGTCCCTGTACTGTGATGTAAACACTCTGGAAGATGTAGAGCACTCGAAAAGCAAGAGAAACACTCGGCTATGCCTCGTGTTCCAAAGCTTGCTTTTCTTGTGTTCTACATCTCACATCGCGTTTATATCGAGGGCAGGAAAAATTCGAGTTACGATGTCGAGTTACGATTTTCGAGTTACGCGCCCGGCCACGCCCATTTTGGTGAGGCAACGCCCACATTGACATCTGTGCGTAACTCGATGACAAACATAGTTGAAATCAAAGTCATAAATCAAAATCATAACCCTTACGCGCCCGTAGTCGGGCGGGTAGCTCGAAAATCGCGTAACTCGAAAATCGTAACTCGAAAAAAATACCTTACATCGTTTATATCACAGTACAGAGACATGCGCGCGCGTTTTATATTGCTTAAATACAGGACAAATGACAGTGAATTTAAGATTGGGGATTTTCTTAAGATATCGTTTGGAAAACGCGTTAGATGGCAAGCTCGTGAAGGAATCTTAAGAAAATGTCTCATCTTAAAGCAGCAAAACGTTTTCGTGTTGCATGTTGCATGTAAAAGTTGTGGGCTTGGACGCGCGCCACGTGCACAAATTGTACGCGACAATTGTAGGCAAAAGTTTGCAGTACAAATACCACGCTTTGATCCACTACTATTAACAATTTTCCCTTCATCATTCAGTAATCAAACTATCCAAGAGCAGAGTATAATGGCTAATTTAAATAAACAGCTTCGAAACACAGAACGTAGAAGTTCATGTAGTTGAAACTATGCCTATACCTATGAAACATGATCTTTAATAGAGGGCCATTGTACTTACATGTAAAATAAAATCTTTACCCAGGAACTTCAACGTATTCGTTTATTGAAATCATGCACTTAGTTTTCTAGTGTGATAAGAACTGGGGAATACCGAGTCGAGAAGTCATTACGAAAAAGGACATTTAGTAAACTGCGTCACACCCGGAGAAAACTCTAGCTCGTTTCTAGTTAAAGACAAATGACAATTTCTTCGAGATTAGCGGTCAATCCACACAGTTCTTCGATATAACAGTACAAAGGACCAAGACGTTTGCCTAGAACACACTCAATATCGTATCCCTACAAAGCAAAACAAAAGAATGAGCTTTAGATACATGTCTGTGATTGTTACTTAACTGGTAGTATGTCTGTATTTTTGATAGGGAGTGTGTTAGGCTAATCTTGCCTCCTCCCCTCCCTAGCTGATCAGTAAATAAATAAATTAAATAAATAAATTAGGAGTAGCTCAGCACCCTTCCTTGCAGCTAAGTAGACAAGGCGCATTTTCGAGAAATCAGATACCTGGAGGCATTTTGGGGTAGAGGCTGGTAACATAACTATTCTAAACCGATTTTTCATGCTGAATCCGAATATGACTGTTACCAAGACGTATTCTGCAATCTTATACGTGTAAGGCGTGTTTTGTGAATTGCTACAGTCATTTCATACTAACGGCTTTTTCATGTAATTCCAAAAGTTCCCAAATTTAAAAACAATTACCATAGCTGGAAAGAGCACATCAAAATCAGTAAAACTGTGAAGTTTGAAGGATATCAGTTGAAAAATCAAGGAGATACGAATTTTCAAAAATCGAAATTTTGTATGAAAACACTTACAGTTATGCAAGAGATACCAACAAATTTCGATTTTTGAAAATTCGTATCTCCTTGATTTTTCAACTGATATCCTTCAAACTTCACAGTTTTACTGATTTTGATATGCTCTTTCCAGCCATGGTAATTGTTTTTAAGTTTGGGAAGTTTTAGAATTACATGAAAAAGCCGTTAGTATGAAATGACTGTAGCAATTCACAAAATACGTCATTTACACAATAAGATTGCAGAATACGTCTTGGTAACAGCCATATTCGGATTCAGCCTTAAAAATTAGTTTAGAATAATTATGTTACCAGCCTCTACCCCAAAATGCCTTTTGCCCTTTTTGCGATCGACTTTTTCAATTTTGCGCCTTGTCTAAAGTGCTGAATTACGAGGGCGCAGCTCAACTGAACGTGATCGAGTCGAAGGTTTACAAGGGCGCTTTCATTACGAGACAATTGAACAATCACACATTTACATACAAATTTACATACACCCACACGTAGCAGCCACCATACGACTCATGTCTGATCACGGAGGACAGCTTAGATCGAAACTAGTTCGTTTTTACTGAGGGAGGAAAAACCGGAGAACCCGGAGAAAAAACCCTCGAAGCAAGGGAGGGAACGAACAAAAAACTCAAGCCAGATGTGATGACCCGTCCGGGGATTGAACCGAGGGACCACAGCGGTGACAGACCGGCGCTCTCACCGCTCGGCCACCCTTGCTTCCTTCCACCCTTGCTTGCTTCAGTAATGTCCCCCTCCCCCCAACCTCGCCTAGTTCCACAAGTATGGATTCCCTGTGGATTCCTTTACCTGATCACTATGTTGGTATGACACAGGCAATAGCTGTTCTATGGTGGTTTGTTGAAGCTACAGAAAACATTAAAACAGTCAAAATGCATGATAAATAAGCTGCACTAAGAGGAGTAACAACTATTATTGTTTGTCCAATCTCGTCCCCAGAGCTGATTTTTCTTACTGCGCATGCTTGCAGAAAAATGCTGACCCAGTATTTTACCAATATTTTTTTACCAATATTTTTTGTTTTACCAATATTTTGTTTTACCAATATGTTTTGTTGTTTTACCAATATTTTTAATCGGAACAAGAGGTGTGAGGCCGTGACAAGAATCCAAGCGAGAACCTCTCACAAATTAAGAGGACCAAGTACTTTCCAAAGACACACCCAGAAAAAGGAATAATGAAAATCAAATGAAAGACACCTAATGGATGCAAGCACAGACGGGCAAGGTCCATACCTTAACTTTGATGCGTGCCTCTTTCCACGAATCACAAGTTATAATGACATCCAGGTTAGTCTTGGTTAATGGTTCTGTCACGTCGTGATTGCACACTTGACAGTAGTAAGGTAGCCTAGATTTACAAACAGATAGAAATCTCACTGAACAGCTATAAGTCTGTTTTCCATGACCCGATAGAAATCTCACAGGACAAGTCAGGGGGTTTGTGTGACCCAAACAAAGTTTTTCTGAATTCCATGACATTTCTAGACTAAGACTGAAAATTTCGACTTCCTGATAGAACAGTTCTAGGCGGCAAATTGAATCTTGCACGGAATCATGTAAGAAAAATTAACCAAACTCGAGTTACACGACAACCTTTCTATGGCACGGCATCCCAAATTTTGGAACACAGTCCGATTATTTCGGGTATGGCACCCCTGTAAGGCCAACAAAGATTCTGTTTATACGATAAAGTGTCGTGCCAAAGATGACGGGCCCACGTGACCAGAATTAGGGATGTCGTGTCATAATGGTTGTCGTGTATAAATTCGACAGCTTACCCACTTCTCTCTAATAGATCCTGACTTCCACACGAGACACATTCTAACCAACAACACGCAGAATCTTCGTTTACACCTTGTACAACACCTACCAACACGTAAAGAAAGATTAGGACATATTTCACGACTAGAAAGCAGCACGCTTCGTTTTAACGTATTTTTCTTTTTCTTTTCTTTTTTTGAAAGTACCGTAATGACTTTACTGAAAGTACCGTACGGTCAAAATCGTCCTAAACCGTCTCTTTCCAATCATACGAAAACGGTCATTCGAAAACGGTGCATTTTAAAATAATAATATAAGAGCTCAGCCTATAGTCTTGACCATATATATTTTATACCTTAAAACTGACTTTCGTGCCATTTATTTTAAGTCAATCCTTTGTTACTATAGGGATGGCTGCTGATCGTATACGAGGGACAACCCGTAAGGCAAAAGTTCTCTCTAACATCCGGTCAAGTCTCTGCATGCCTTTATACAGCAAAAGGATTGGCTATCACATCTTTTAACATTTTCCGAGGCACAAAAGATTCCTAGAGAGCCTGTTACTGACCTTCGACTTTACACAGAGACTCCTTCTTCGAGTTTGACGACAAAACAGAAACGAATTCACGTGTTCTTAGAGCTACCAAGTCAGTATAGACATTAAGTGGCATAACTTGTACATCACCCTTAAATAAATCAAATCAAATTAATAAATCAACTTCTAAACAGAGGGAAATACACGAGAGCTCGGGGGGGAGTGTGCAAGGGGGGGCGCACCCGCTCCTGAGATGACTTTCGCCCCTTTTCTTCTCTATTGATACGTTTCCAAAATATCCTCTGGACGGTTTCTCATTTCTATAACTGCACCTCTTCCAGGAGGCTAATCCTAATCCTAGAGTTGCCCCTTCAGTTAGAATTTACTGAGAAATTGTACTGACAACCCTAGCCTCCTTCGCAGGCAACTCATTCCTTGCTTCCTTTGGTCCAAGAAAGCCGAGGGAAACTAGAGACTAGGGGAGGGGAGAGAGAAAAAAGGAGAGTTTCTCTTTTCTAGAAAATGGAAAGGAGTTTGAAAGAACACTTGGACTTGAAAACTTCCTTAAAAACAATTTTAACAAACCCTAAAGCAGAAACATTGGAGGCCTTTTTTGTTTTCTTGCCACCGTACAACTCCTTAACTTTATTCCACAAATGGTTTCACAAGCCTAAAAACTGGATTCTGTTGTGCAACATTCATATTAGCTATATATTGGGAGTACCTTTGGATTTGCCTCGTACCCTCCAACCTACCGTATTTATATCTTCCTGGCATGGATCAATTGCTCCTTTCTTAATAGTTGTGTAGGAGTCTACATAAAGTCCACGAGCAACTGATGAACAAAGGAAAATCTACTTAATATTCAAACTTAGTTCTCTGTACGAAATTCTGCAAGTTCATTGGCTAACCAGCGTGGTTTAATGACCAAGAAAATAACATAGTACGCACAAATTACTATATCAGCTCTCATTACAACGGACACTGTAAGAACCGTGATTTGCTGTTCGTTAGAATGCATGTATTACAACAAGATTCTGTCACATTTTCAGGGGCAGGAAGTGGAGGTGGCAAGGAAGGGGTGAGTGTATTAAAAAGTACGAATACTTCAGTTGCTCAATGTTAGCTTCAATTTCAAGTAAGCTATTTATAAATTTGAGCAACATCCCATGTAAGGTATTTACTTTGTTTACCCATGTGTATTCCTAAGCTTTCAACAGGCTCTTATTAAAAAATATCTAGTCTAAAGAATACATTGCGCACAATCGAGGCTACACTGAGCAAAAGGGAACTTCAAGTAGGAGTATTGATATGGGTAGGTATTAAATCTATGAAGATTAACTTCTGAAACTTGGGACATAAAAGAAGTCACAAGTTGGAGAATGAGAAAGACGATATATGGCAATACAGCTTTTCTTTATTTTTCTCTCTTTTCCAGGTGCACCATCACACCACATAGGTGTAATCCATTCCTCTGCCACCTGCCTCCAGTAAGGCAATCATTTACCAGATCTCTCTCTCTCTCTCTGCGTGTGTGTGTGTGTGTAGTAATGCAGTAAATTGTCCATTCTCTTTATTCAGTATGGCAATAAACCCCAACACATTTTTTTCTGCAACCTGTTTTGCCATGGCTTTACAGAACAAGTCACACACATCATTGCAGAAGTGTTACACATTGCAACACCAAAAAACGTTGCTGCAATCATTTTCTTGCACTGATTTTGCACGTTGCACCTGTATGTTACATCTGCTACATGCTGAATGGTTCCATAACTTGTTTTGCAATGCCAATGCAAGACAAATTGCAGAAAAAATTGCACCATAACAGAACCCTAATGAAATCTTGCAATACCTGGTAGAGAGCAAGCAATGTCTTGAAAGTACAACACACTACCAGGATCTGACACTGCTAATTGAACAGACTCTGACATCACATGGGATGGTCTGACATCGATCTTCAAATACTGTGGTGATCCCTCTTGCAAGTCACTATCTTGGGATTCCTGTGGTATGCCTTGCTGAACACCAAGTGATGCATCAGTTACTAGAAGTTGTCCATTCCAACGTCCACAGCCTGAACTGGGTGGCAAAGGTCCTGGAAGATGAACTGGGTCGACAGCAGATTAACCTACACCAAACTGCAACCCTTTTGGGTGTGTCATCATTGTACAAAGACAGGTCCCGTAGCTTTGTGAGACAAGACGGTTTATAGAGGGAACAAAGATCTGATGTTGAAATAAAAGAAAACAATAAGAAAACATAAAGATGGCAAGAGTGGTGAAGTGGTTTACCCCTCACTGCAGTGACCCCGAGTCCCAACTAGGGCACTAGAACATACAGTAATTAGTTGGTCTTTCCCTTGCCACAAGGTTTTTTTCTCTGAGTGCTCCTGCAGTTTTCCTCCTCAGCACCATCACTGTTTCAATCTTGGACAGGTTGTATGGTGGCAACATAGCACACCATTTACAAGCCTTCAACCCAACATCATAAAGCCCAGCAGTTAAGGTGCGGTAATACGAGCAACAAAATCACTCAACTTGTCTCGCAACATTGCTGTGAGACGAGTTGAAAAGCAATGCTGCGCGCTTTTCCACGCGAATACAAACTTGTATCACAACAAAATTGTTTGTTGCAAGTTGAGAAATTTTGTTGCAGAAAGTAGGCCGTTCTACTTCTTGCAACAAAATTTTAAAATGTTGCACGTATTACCACCTCGACTCAACTCGTGTTGCCTCAAATGATTTTCTCGGCCAATGAGAATACAGGATTCTCTCAACTTCCAACAAAAAAATTTGTTGTAATACAAGTTTGTAGTCGTGAGGAAAAACGCGCAGCATTGCTTTTCAACTCGTCTTGCAGCAATGTTGCGAGACAAGTTGAGTGATTTTGTTGCTCGTATTACCGTAGCTTTAGGCTGCAATGTGGATGATGGGCTCTCCCAAAAATTTCCATTTTTATTTTTTTAAAGGCAATGACCTAATTTCCCTCGACTGCTCATCATTGTATTTAATAAACAACACATTCTCCTTTTTTCAGTAATGAAGCTTAAAAACAATCTCTCAAAGGAGAATTTGACCTTCCCCTTAATACTTTCAACCCACATGACACCCAACAAATACAGTTGAATCCCAATAACTTGACCCCATGGTAATTCAAACTCCTGCTAACTCGAAGCAATTTTCGTTTCCCTTCAGGTCGTTCTCTATATAATTCTATCCTCAATAACTCAAACTCCCGGTAACTTGAACCTTTTTACATTTCCCTTGGAGGTATGAGTTATCGGGATTCAACTGTACTACATGTACATTGACCTTTGCTGTACAGTCTTACCATGTTGCTCATCAGTGTCACAATTGATCACTTGACTTTTATCCTGTACAGAGAGGACATAACAGTGGCTGGGTGTGCTCATTAGTGGTTGTGATGACTGACTTGTACCATCCTAACCAAGAATATTTTTTTCATTATTGATTACAAAATAAAGATAGACATCTATCATACCTGAGAGGTGAAATAAGGGAAAGTTGAAGTGCCTGAGGGTAAAACACTCTCACTCAAGTGGGACTTGAACCTTAGCTTAATTTCCTGAGAGGTGAAATAAAGGAAAGTTGAAGTGCTTGATGGAAAAAAACTCTCACTCAAATGGGACTTGAACCTTAGCGTAATTTCCTTATTTCTCTTTGATTCTTAAAGACTGGACTCACAATGCAAGTTTTCTTGTAACTTTTTCTTCAACATGGTATGCAACACAAAGTTGTGCACACTGTGTGTCCACCCCTGCAACTTTGCACACAACAGTTGCAGGTTTAGTATTGACTACTACTTATGCAACTTTGTATTTAACATTGAGCACATCACAGCAGGGATGGACACACTGTGCAATTGTAATGCTCACAATGTTGCAGAAAAGCTAGCATCATGTGTCAGGATCTCTATAGTACCACATGGCTTGCTTAGATTCTACCTGTGAAGTAACAATCTGACTGCTTTTATCTCCTTGGTAACAGTGGTCAGGTGACTTCCTTTGCCACAACGAGTTTATCAAGCTGAATAAACCTGGTGACCTGCAAACAGAAAGCACATTTTCACAATGAATGCAATATTTTCAAATCTATGAGTATATTTTGGTATTGATTGGAAAGGAAATATCAACATGGATGTAATGAGACAAAGATTTTTCTGAAGGGAATTGTGATTGAGAATTTGAGGAAGGAAAATGAAATATTAAAAGAAAGAAAGAAGGAAAGAAAGAAAGAAGGAAAGAAAGAAAGAAAGAAAGAAAGAAAGAAAGAAAGAAAGAAAGAAAGAAAGAAAGAAAGAAAGAAAGAAAGAAAGAAAGAAAGAAAGACAGAAAGAAAGAAAGACAGAAAGAAAGAAAAGAAGGAAGGAAGGAAGGAAGGAACTGGAATAAAAGAATTAGTAGAGAATGAATATGAATGTAAATGGGAATGAAAGAAAAGGTATGGAATTGAATAAATTGTAATTTCTTTGCATACAGTACCTGGTTTTGTTTGTACGTTGGGTCACTATCAATTCACTGAATATATATGACTTTCCTTCACCATTCCTGATACATGATATCCTGTTTAACAAAACATACAACCTTTTCTACTGCAGACAATGACTAGTTGTTCTTATTATTCATTGATAAGTCAATATCTTGCTATACAGCCTTTGATGGCAGAGCAGAAAACCCCCAAACTCATGTTTCCATACTTTTTTCATTCACAGGCAATGAAACATGTGAGCATTACATTTGTACTACAGACTGCTGCTCAAAACTTTTGACAAAACCTTGTCATGTTAATGTAAAGCTTCTTAGAGATATTTATGAAAAGGATAGTTTTCGTGCTGATCAAAATGCCACCTCTCCCAAAGCACAAGGCATTATAGCTCCAAGATCCATTCACCAAATATTGGTGGCTGATTTAACATTTTGCTTTTTGATCCTAAAAGGACTTGCATACAAAATATTGAGCTTAATAATGTATAGGTGTCCTTATAAGAGGCTTATAGTGTAGAATGTTTTCTTATTCAGATATAAGAATACAAAAAGTAATTCACCATTCATTTTTTGAAGAATACTCTAGAGGAATTTGTATTTCACAGAAATTGTAACAGGAGTCTTGTACCAGGATTACCCATCTGAAATAGAAACATATAGTAAAGCATAATCATAATTATAATAATGTCAATCATCACTATCATCCATAATCATGATCATCATTTGTAGCACAATATCATAACCATGATCATTCTCAGATAATATAAACTCATTACTGGCAATTAACTCATTAAACTATGAATTTCCAAGTTACCCCTCCTCCAAAACTTGCAAAGTGGACATTAATCATATAGGCTGTATATTAATAACATCATCGTCATCATTTTTGTCATCATCATCATCATGTTAATCATATATATCACACCTTGCTTCCTCTTTGTCTTCACCATTCCTTGCTCTTGTAATCAAAGACTTTGACAAGTGTAAGTGACCAGGACTACAGGAAAATAAACCAGCATTTTAACCTCTTATGTATGGCCCAATAGAGTACCCAAGTACCCATTTAAGCCTTTTAATCACTCCCTGTATAGTCCATTATAGTACCCCCTCCCCCCCCCCTCCCCCAACACACACATGGACACACCCCTCCTAGTCCCATTCTGAGTGTACCTCACCTGTCAACAGCTTTATCTCTTGGTATCTTGACTCTCCTTCTGTAAATTCTTTGGACTACAGCTTGAAAGGATATTGATCCCCCACTACAACCCCCTTGGGATTCTATGGCTTGTGCAATTGGAAGCAGCTTGTTTGGTTTGTTAGTTCCACTATCAGTAAAAGGCTTAATTTGTATTTCTACCTTGGGTTCTCCAAAGAGAAGTTTTGTTGGTTTAAGACCCTGAAATAGAGCAAATGAGCATTAAAACTGATTGCTGACTTTTAGTGCTGCAAACACAAAGGCACCATCAGAAATTCCAACTGGCTTTTAATGGCATTTTATACTCAGGCAACCATAAATGCACACAGAAATTACTGCAAGAAAAATTCTGATTTAGAGTGCTAGCCAAAACCAAGTTTATATGGATAACCAGGGACATGTAGAGCAGGGACAGGTCCAGGATTATCTTCAGGAGGGGGTGCACCATCTTCAGGAGGGGTGTACCATCATATAAATATTGGAAACTGCTAAGAGGATATTTTGGAAAAGAAATATTGAGAAAAAAAGAACTCAGAGTTGACTCCGGCTGGGGTGCGCACCCTCTGCACCCCTCCCCTAAATCTGCCCAAGATGCTCAGAGTCGACTCAGTGGGGGGCACACACCCCCTGCACTCCTCCCCTAAATCTGTCCCAGATGCTGCGTTATAGAAATTAGAAATTATCCAGAAGATATTTTGGAAAAGTATCAAGAAGAAATGGGAACAAAGTTGTCTCAGAAGGAGTTGTGTACCCTTTCCCTAATATCCCCCTTGATAATACAAACATTTATCAGGCAGCAGCCCATGTGCCATTTTGTGCTTTACATGTGATTGTTAAAAAAATATTCACATGGCTAAATGAAATTCAAGCAAAGTTAAAATCAAGGCATGCTGGCCAGTGGTCCTTTGTATTATGTAGGGTTTCCCTAAGCTATCCAGGGCCATCAATGCTCACAGGTACTCACTCTTTTGGGTGACTGAATAGATTGAGAAGATACTCCTTGATCAGCTTGATGAGGCATCATTTCAAAATCTATAAAAGAGAGTACAAACTTGTGTTAACCAAAGAGCTTGCAAACTTGTGTGGAAATGAGAAATGTGATGCTCAATTTTTGATGACCCCACCCCCCTTTCTACATACATTCTCTTATAACAATAATGCAGTGTGTGCATGAAAATTAATGACCCCCCCCATATTTCCACCAGCCCCCTCCCCCCCCCCCCCCTCTAAATAATGACCGCCGGTCCCTACGTAGTATTTTATTTTAAATCTAGTGCTCATAACACTGTCAAAATCCTAATAACAATTAATATATCAATAAACATAACCTGCTAGTGTTGTAACATCTATGACGGGTGAGCCTGGAGGAGTGGGGAGTTTTTCACAGTAATATGTACATAGAAGAACAGGGTAGGGTGAGGACGGAGAATGAAGCTTTTGCCTACAAAATCAAAAACAGCAAGGAACAGTTATATCAGACAAAAGAAGTGGCAACAAAATTGTTCAACTTGTTACACAACACTGAAACAAAATGTAGAGCAATATCACTTGGAAGTGGTGAGTAGCCCCTCCCTTGGAGTAGGGGTGGGGGCTCCCATCTTAAAAAATACAGAATGATAGTCTCAGCAACATTTACTTCAGGACAGTGCATCTTATTGTCCTACACCACTCATTAACATTAATTTTTCTTACATTTTCTCTAGCATTCAAATCTCTTTCTTTTTCTTTTTCATCTCTCATTTCTCAATGTTAGATAAATACAAACACTGATAACCTTAGTAATATTTATTACCATGGAGGATGTATCCTCACAGCACAGCCAACCCTCAGTGTGAGCTCTTTAATAGTTTTGCCATTGAACATCACATCAACAACATCAGGTTTATCATTGCCATGGTTACCAGACAGTATGCAACATCTGGTGACATGCAGTGAGTACTGGGTATGTATTGATAGCACTTGCACATCTAGAGTAGTATCTTCAGTGGTTTCTGAAATGGGATAGGTCAGAAAAACAGTTAAAAAAGTGAAAACAAAAGGAAAAAAACAGGAAGAAAAGAAGATGGAATATAGCAGGAAAGCTCATAAAAGTGCATGGAGAATGAAAAAGTGGAAATAAAAATGGTAGGGATAAAACAGAATGGAATATTTCAAAGTGAAATTAATGTGGATGACAAAATAGAATTCAACTATCATTCAAGTCTCTCTTCTCACAAGCCTTAAGCACAATCAAAGTATCAAAGTATGAAAGTGTCAAAGTAAATGAAAAAGTGAAAATATAAAATGGATGGGAAAACAGAATGAAGCATTTCAATTACCATTCAATTCTCTTTTCCCAGATGTCTTTCTGTGAGACCAGAATGTCTTCTCAGACTTTTCTCTGTTGATAACTTTTTGGAGTTGCTCTGCCAAACCTGATCTGCAAGACAGTACAGAGGCATGAATGACTCAGCTGATCAAACAACACTTACATGACTGTACGAATGTTTGAGAAAGTAGGGACAACACATCCTAATAAGAAAATTGCCTATCCTGGGCAAATCACAGTTGCCCACTACCATAAGAACAAAGCTTGTGATTTATTGAAATAACACAGAATACTAGTATAACAAAACAAAGACCACAAAATAATGTCAAGCATAACTTACAATACCATTGTCCAACACAATCCACATATTCTTTGTTTGTTATTATTTTCATAAGCTTTGGTTTAATAGTAGCGGTTGACCCACAAATCATTGAAAAACTACACATTCAAACAAATTTATACCTTTTGAATTTTTGTTTTGTCTTCTTTGCTGAATCAACTTCTGCCTTAACATCAGGAGATGAAGGAACCTTGTCATGGGATAATTTGGAAGTACCAGACTGAAGCTTTTTAAGCCATTCACTTCCTGTAGTGGCCAACACTTCAGGTCCAGGTTTTACAGTCGGGGTAGTGGTGGGGATGGAACTAGGTGTAGGGGTAGGGGTGGGGGTTTCAATGTCTGGTTCTTCATGTTTCTGGAAATTAAGACCAGCAAAGGATATGAATTATTATTACATCATTATTAGCGATTTTATTTAATCTGTGAAAAAATAGTATGCATAATAGTTGGTAGTAGACTCTAAACCTTTTGCGTGCTTTTGTTCCTAAATTATCAACTAGTACAAACTAAATAGCCATTAATCTTTCAGGGGTTAAATAAAATCACTTTACATCATCACTTTAATATCACAAAAACATAAAACTAAGGAGCATTGATGGCTGCTGCACAATGATGTTACAAACCTAATGTGAAATGGTAGCAATATTACAAATGAAGGGCTTTATGGAAAGCTACCAAAGATAAGGGGGAAGATTACTGACAAGAACTTTAGAAGGCTCCACTTATCAGGTCACTGTGTTCAATGCCCTGTAGAAGCATCTGGGAAACCAGCATGGTGAAGCAAAATGTGAGTGAAGGCAACATTAATATTAGGGAGATACGGCAGGTCTTGAATCTGCCCAGTTATTGTGTGGCAGTGATGGATAGGAGACATGCAATGAATGTAATATTTGTCAATGCAGTTCAGATTGAAACCTGGCCTGCATGCAATACGTACAAAAATATGGCTCCACCATGAGTAGTACAGTATACTTCACAACTATAGAATGGATTTCATATGACTGTGAAAATGGCACCGCACAGTTACGGCAGTAATCTCGAATGTTTTTATAGACATCACGGCACTGACACAGTCACGGTATGGTGTGGTCCATTTCACACTCATACAAAATCTGCTGTATTACAGCATTGATGTCTGACCAGAGTCTCAGTCACTGAGATGTATTTACTGGTACCTGTGTCCTTCCTTCCTCATCTGAAGAGTTAAAATCTTTTATTACTGCATCCTGAAAATATCAGTGGAACTATTTAGACAAGACTTTCTTTCATCATCTTTAGAAGATGCAATTCAAACCTATGATGTTTTGTGTATATACAGCCACAGTGGCCATCCTTGGGACAGATTAAGTGGCCATTGTGTACTTAATAGTTTCAACATAGAGTAAATGTATGGATTAGATTATGTATGGAAGGTAGGGGCAGAAATTGCTGGCCATAAATCTAGTGTGGAGGTCGCTGTTAGTAGAGGTTCAGTTGTAGTTGAGATAAACATGATTTTCAAAATGACCATGGTCTTAACAAATTAAAATGGATGAGAAATGGATAAGAATGTGGAAAAGGACAATACATAAGAAAGGGTGGTGGTTGGCACCAGTCAAGGTACTAAGGGTTAAAATCAATCAATTTTTAGATTCAGTGTTATTTGTGCTAAATTATCATCTTTTGCACTGAGCTCAGAAAAATCTAACATCTTGACAGCTTAGTCCAGTAAGGTATAGGCACGATAAATGCATTTAAAATATTCAAAAACATTCTTTGGTATCCCCCAAGTACAAAATAATACCAGTGTTTCTGAATCTTTTTCATCATCTGAAACATCCAGCTGAATAAGATTCTCAGTTTTTGATTGCAGAACCACAAGCTTTAGGTTGGTCACTGTCTGGAGTACTGTCTTCTATCTCGTCTATCAACTCATCAAGGTCATGTAACAGCTCATCAAGGCCATCATTTCCAGCACTGCTGGTTTTATAGGAGATAATTGGTTTCTTTGGAGATTTCCGTGCAGATTTTTGGGCAATCTGAAAGAAGGCAATCATAAATAATAAATGATAATTATGATATCAATGACGATGATGGTGATGATATGGTGGTTGTACTGTAATATAGCATTTTTTCTCTTGACAACAATGGTGTGCAGAATAGTTGAGACACTGTCCTCTCAAATGGACACAGTGTTATTTAATTGCCACCATGTAGGTCTTGAAATGGGTAACTATATATTTCAACCCCCTTCCCCGACACAATGTTGGGAGGGGTGTTGGACCTAGCAGGAATCTCTCCGGCCTACTCAACATTGAGAGATAGGGGAAGGGGGGAGTCTAAAACAGGGATGGTGAATTTCGACCAAAATGGGGGCAGTGTCTCAACAGGTTTTGCATGCCAGTTGAAGCTTAACTGATGGGCCCTTGGTAGGCCACAGGAAAGTATTCTTCATTATTTGATTTTTATTTTTTTAACTTGAAGTTCATGATTGTTTAATTAGAGATGCTAAAATATACTGTTACTTTGAAATGCATCTCTGTCAAAGTCTGATAGCTTCTATTTGAAGCAAGGCTGGCGTCAAAATTCAAATGCACATGCAGCCTTGAGAAAAGAAGGCAATTTAATTTGGTCAAGGGGTGTTGGTTGCATGACTGTGTTGGTGATTTGGTTGTTGATGATAATCTATCAAGTATGATGATATAAATGATAATAAAGGTGCAGTATTCACCAGTGGGTGTTGGTGGTTGTGTTGGTAATGATGATCATGATATACAATGATGAAATGATGAAAAACCCGGAATCTCATACTTTCATTCAAAGGAAAATATTAAATACCTGATGTTTTCCAGTATGAATTGGCTTAGTATTCGCAGTTTCTTCTTGATCTTCCTCTTCTGAGGAAAACCCATCAATTCCCCCCTGTTCTTCAACAGAACTCTGTGTTAAAAATACAGTAAATGAACTTTAGAGGTAAATTATTGTGCAAAAGAATATATTAATAATAGCCTATAGATGTGAAAGAAATGATTTAATGTGATTATGTATTCACAGGGACTGCAGAGCACCCTAAAAAGTGGTGGGGCTATATACAAGACCAGTATGGGAAAATGTGGTAGGGCTAAGATTGGAAAATATAAGAGACTAGTATGGAAAAGGGAAAAAGTGGTGGGGCTATACACCAGCCCCTCCCCCTCTGTGGGTCCTGATTTATCATGAAAATAGTCTTCTCCATTAGTTCCAAGTACTATGTAACTACCAGTCCAGTTGTAATGACTTAGACACTCATTGGTAAATCATTGGATTGTACATAAAATACATGAACGTGTATATACTTATGATTGGCTGTTCTCTCTGAGCACCCATTCCCAATCATGTGATGAAGATTACTTATTCTTAGGCTATTAGGTCATGATCTCTGTGCATGACCTGTTGCCTACAATATAATCCCATGCCAGGCTCCATCTGACTTAATTGGGTCCAGACCCAGATTTATCACTGATTAATATCCACATATGCACCTCTCCCCTAGCTACCACTCCCAAATGTAAATGCTTGATAAATGATAACTAAAGTCCTTTGTTATAATTGTTTACTGAATACAAACCTCATCAGACAGCTTGTGCTTTTTTGATGAGGGTTTACTCCATTCTAGAATAACAAATGTTTCATCATCAATCAATATTAATTGCAGCCATTTGTATAATCAGTGACAATCAGGATATTACAATACTTTGAAATTTCTCACCTTTCTTTCTTTTGCACTGATCTTTGATTTTTGATGCAAAAGTCTACAAAAAATATATTTTGCACCATAATCATTTTTAATTATCTATGACCTGCACTACTTCCATCCATAACAGGGAAAATTGTACTCTATTGTGTTACAGTACCATACTGTGCTAGAGCAGATTTCGTATGACTGTGAAAACGGCACCATATGGTCACAGCACGGTTGTTTTGGTTCAAATAGACCAAAATTTTTACATTCAGAAATGTGCTTGGATGTGGAAATTGCAATGGCTAGAATTCCAACAAAGGGGTTAATTTTCACTTTGCATGCTCAGCAAAGGGATTAACAAAGTAACCTTTACTCACAGGGTACGCCTTCACATACCTCCAGCATGTACAGGTTATCCTTTCTGGATGGAACCTCCCTGTACAGTCATCCAGAGGAAAGGAATCCCCAAGATCTTTGAAATTCTGATTTGCTTTATAGGGGTAAATTACTATATGGGCCTTCTGACTAATAGCTGTAAGCTTATATTTCCAGTAGATCTACATTTAGCAAAGCTGAGGTCTCTATATGTATACCTTTAATTCTCTTTCCTACAAAATCTGCTCTAGAGAACAAGCTATATTTCCCAACCATCTCACTATAAAGCTAGATAGGCATGCAATTCAATTTCAGAGAAAGTCGCGTTCACTGTACAAAATTTAAGCTTATACTCCAGAAATAAAGCATCATAAAGCATTCAAAAGTTATGGTTTTAAAGACTTACTCACCTTCAGTTCATCGAATGCGCTCCAAGACATTCTTTATTTCATGACACCGAAAAACTTTGATGCTCTTGTATTTAAGCAAGTTTGCGTCGAGTACATGACTGATGAAAACTTTGCCAAGACAACATTGAAATGCTAAAACCTGCTCACGTTGTTTTTATATCAAACTAAATTATATTCCGATACCCGATACCCGAAACCTTTTGTCCAAATCAGAGGTAAGATCTATTCAGTGTCCTTCGAGAAAGTGGAATTTTTCATGCATTTTGGTAGCTCGCGCTACCAGTACCAAATTCCGCCATGTTCTGATGGTACTTTATGTATTACAAATATAGTGTCTCGTGCTCAAATAATGTCTCCGATATTCCCGGGAAATTTAAAACAACTAATTTGTGCATTTATCAGTTTTAGCGAAGACTAAAATATCTTTAAAAAATTTCAACAGCGTTTCTAATTTTAGTTTAGCTCAAAAACCATTGTCTGCACGATACAAGTGGAGTTTGGTTAGATAAAATTTGGAATGTACATTTTGGAAGTGAAGTACCAGAGTAAACAATTTCTATTGTTGTCACAGGACAATTACTGTTGTCCATAAACTGATATATAGAACACCTAAGTAAGTGTCATTCCAAAAAATATCCATGCCCAACCAAGTAGGGAATAAATCAGAAATCCCCAAGGGGATCAGAGGTAGAATAAAATTACAAGGTTTGTATGGAAGAAATTATTGGAAACTCTAGAGTGGTACCGAGTGGGGTATCCATTTTTAAATTCTCTCCATTGGAGTATTGATATTTATCGTAAAGGACCTAATCAACGTCCATTCTCCAATACGCTGCCTCTTATCTAATTAATACCCTTAAAATTTAACATGAGAGCCTCTCCCCTTTTCCCCTCTCCCCAACCCCTCCCTTCCCCTCCTCTTCCTTCCCTCCCTCCCTCCCCATCCCCAGAGCCTGTTCACAGGCTAATGGAACAGTGACAAAATATCAAAATAAAATGCACAAAAACACTTTTATCAATATAAGATTATAATTTTTAATATTTATGATTATCATATAAAATATCTTTAAAAAATAATGCATTAAAATTAAGCAGATTTACATAAATTTTAACTGAAAGTCAAAATGTTAAAAACTTTGCAGTTTTAGAATGTCTCCAGGCTATTAATTAAAGGATCCTTAAAGAGAATACAATAAAATACTTTTCTTTGTGTTTCAGATGTGTGAATTTACTATAAACTTTATAATTTATAACACTATGCATAACTGAGAACCCAAACCAAATTTTTCCATGGGTTTTATTCCAGGGGAATAAAAATTAATTGTGTGGATGTTTGAATGTTTCACTACATTTTCAAAATGCATTTATCACAGTCTCAAATAAAATTGTTATATGATATGACATGAGAGGGATATTATATAACGTAGTGTAATCCCACTTCTGACACCATGTAATGTTATGGTGTTCTAGCCCAGGGATGACTCAGATAAATACAGGAGAAGCAATAGAAACTCAACTCTTTACTAGCACATGGTCGAACTCTCAATACACAAATATACACTGTTATATTATATCACTATCATATCATATCATGATTACAATTTATACAGTAGTAATAAAATGAATCCTTTATTTTTCATTTCATTCTAAACCATCTAATATTTTTGTAATATCATTAACCACACGTGAATCACCAATAATGTCTAAATGTTCAGCTCCTTCATATTCCTTCACTGTAATTGGCTGAATCTGCTTATCAATATACTCTTTACAACCCTTTAAGCTCCTTATGTTAACAGTACCATCACCATCACCCAAGTTATACTTTGGGAAAGTATCAGGAAACTCCCCAGCTCCAAAGACAAATGACTCGGGTGTTGGTACTTTGGTTCCATAAAAACAATATAGGGTGACATTTGGTGGCTTGTCATTCCAAACTGGAGGACAATCTTTCTTTATGTCTGGACCAACGTCAAATTGGATGTCTTTGTAGAACTGGTCCAAGTTTGAAAGGGAGTAGTTTTTGAGTGGGAGTTAAAATAAACTGGCTGTTGAAAGAGAATATAAGCATTCATTTAGTACATGTACATATCAAAATAGCTATCACACTGTAAACAGACAGTACTGTGTTAAATAAGTTGACAAGGTAAATTCTGACATTTATATCAGCTTGGAATTAAGGTATTCAAAGGTATCTTATCTATATTAAAAAAGTCTCTTATGAACACCATCATCATCAGACAGATATAGACATCAACTTACTGCTGCTACTCATTTTAGTCTGTTCTGCCAACAGTCAGGTTGCTGGGCAAAATAGGTCCAAAAGAACTTGCATGTGCATTTATAGATGTATTATTGCATGCATTATAGATGTAATCCAGGCAGACAATGTAAAATGCATGGTCTGCATGGTTGCCAAGCTTGTCTGCCATAATATTATTACCAATACTTCCATCACCATCAACATTAGTCAACATTACCATCAGATATAAACACTATCATCATTATCAAAAACACATTAATGTATCATTCCATAAAATAGCCATACCCCATAAAAGAGAGAATTGTAAATTTCCAAGAGGAAAACTACAAGGTTTGTATGGAAGGGGGATTAATGAATATTTTCTTGAACCACACATTCATTTTTTTTTGCATGCTTCCAGTTTCTCTAACCTCATCTGTTTTCCAAAATTTTTCACTTGGAAGTAAGTAAGCAGTTGAGCCAAAGGTTCTTGAAGACTCTCTCAGTTTTATAGGTTCCAGTATATACTTTGGTTGTCCCAGATCTGTCCCAGATGAAAGCACACAAAACAATTTTGCTGAACCACCCCAAGCACCAGCAACAGTAATCCAAGTGTGAACATACTTGTCTTTCCATTTTTGATCATGGTTGTCTAAAAAATATTTTGTGTATGGGCACCCCAGACTGTGAGAGATCAAGATGACTTGAGAGCCATTATTTTTTGCTGAAGCATCTTCTATAAGTTGCTCAAGCTTGTTGAGGTAATTTTTGTTTGAATCTGAGGAGACAAAGTGCAGAGTAAGTTCACAGGAAAAGAAAAGAGGTGAAAAGAAAAGAAAGGAAAAGAAAAATGAAAAGAAAGTGGAGAAGAAAGGATAGAGAGGAAAGGAGATTCTATAGAGTAGAGCACATCAGAGCTAAACTCAGCCAATCCATCTGATCTGATGCATTTCTGATCTAAGCCAAGTCTAGCTGAGGATAGGTGAGAACAGGAAAGGAGACAGAGTGCAGGAGAATGGAAGAAAAGAAAAAAAGAGAAGTGGGGAGAGGAGAGGAGAGGAGAGGAGAGGAGAGGAGAGGAGAGGAGAGGAGAGGAGAGGAGAGGAGAGGAGAGGAGAGGAGAGGAGAGGAGAGGAGAGGAGAGGAGAGGAGAGGAGAGGAGAGGAGAGGAGAGGAGAGGAGAGGAGAGGAGAGGAGAGGAGAAACCAGACTTACTTGGTGCAAATCTGAAGTCATAAGGAGCTCCAAACAATGACTTTCCTCTGACATAACCAATATTAACAAGAGATTTTACCAAGGGTGCAAAATATTCCCCAGGGTGATCCACAGTGCCATCCAGATACTCAATTCCTTCAGTTCCACCAAAATAAGGGGCACGTATCTCTACCCCCTTTGGGGTGGTCAGTTGTCTTGATGTCTTGTTGTATACCAACCTGCATTGAAAATATATTGAAAAATATGTTCAAGGTTCTGGAAAGCAACAACTATATCCTGATACAATTATGTAGCCTGAAATTGCAATGATTTATAATGTAACTAAAAAAATGGTCCTAGCTATTCCTATGTCCCTCCCCTCCCCTCCCTTCAACTGCATATGTACCATTACTCTCAAAAAGACTGATATGATCTCAAACCTCATATTGTCGCTCCAGCAGTCAATAACCTCTGGTAAGAGTTCTTCTATGCTTAGCCATATCTGAAACCAATCGCTTGTTTTTTCGCACCAAAAATGCGGTGACGTCTTCTTTTGGAGGTGTGCCTGAAGGCGGCTCCCAGCGTCACCGGGTACTAAACAAAACAATATATGTTACGCAATTCATCATAATAGAGAAAAATCACTTTTATTCAAATTAACTACAACTTGATAATGGGTAAATATTTATATGACTGCTGAAAGAACACAGCGAAATGGAATTCGAAAGAAAACTGAAGTGGAACTTCATCGAACACGCAGAAATTATATAATTTATCGTACAAAACAGTTAAATATACAGTTAAAAATAGACGTCCCAACGAAATTCTACTAAAAAATTCAATTAACATAATATCAATGAGTATATTTATGGAATATCCCTAACATAAAAGAGAGTGAGGACAGGAAAATCGAGAAAAATTACATCGAAAATGCCAGCAATTTGTCAATTACGCAAGGTCATCTTGGAGTCACGAGTAGCATTCAGAACTTTGCACTTCCAAGAACCAAGGATTCTCGGGATTTGAAGCGTCAAAGATTTAATTGATTGGAGTTCTACGTGTTTAAAACTTGAACCGGCAATGTTGATACTTAATCAATATGTAAGCATGGTAAGTAGTTTTCTAACGTGAACTATCAACAACGTACACAATGGGACATCATCGGCGACAACTACACAAAGCACGTGGAATGCTGTGAATGATTGTCCTTATTTTAACACAATACCATCTTACCTATGACCACAGGCGGTTTAGCGTGGCAGTTCGACAGCAGATATGCTGAAAGAAGCCAAAATACAGACAAAAATAGGGAAACACTGCCTTCCATGTCTACACTTGATTCTTAGTATTTACTTTCAGCGACCTCAAATGACGTCACGATTTGTCTCCAGTCTCTTTCTCTGTTTTTCACCTAGAGTCGATGGCCTCTTAGCTGCTAGTACTTTCCCTTAATAAAGTACAGTTACATTGTTGCATTTCTCTAAACCTTTATTAGTAAATGCTGATCAATTATAGTTATATCAAAACTACGACCTTCAGCTATTTATTTTAACGATTTCTTAGTTTGAACAACTGAAGCACTTTCCATTATCTTTCTCTTTTTCTGTCTTTCTTTAATTAACAACTAATTTCGATTTTGAGTCAGGGGAAAAGGACCTAACTGGTTTCGAACCCGGCTCTTACATCTGCTCATTTGCTTCACAGTTCAAGGGTTTTCCAACTGCACCACGGGATCGTTTTATTTGCACAACAATAGACAGCCGATTCTCAGCATACACTAGGTTATTTTGTCCTTCAAATCCCTCAGTAGACCAGTTAGCCTAGTGGTATGGTCCAGTCATCTATGGCCTAGGATCCGACTGTTTCCTCCCTCTTTGACTGCGAAGCTCGCTGTATTCTACGGGATAGCGCGGAAGGGGCCGAAATCTCCATCCTATACGTAACATGCGATGATTCAGCGATTTGTCTGGATGCATGGCCCGATTTTTTGAGCTATTTTGCATAAAATTAGCATACTAATTTCTTTGGGTAACGGGTTCGAGTCCTGCCTGCGCCAACAACTTTTCTTTTTTTTCTTTTTCCTTTGTTTCTAGTGAATTATATTTCTCTTCTCTAATTTTTTTGGCTTAAATTTCTGGTCTTCAATGAAGAAAACTACATAAACTCTTTATATTAGTTTGATGCTTTCAAATTTAGCGTAATTTAGAATAACAAATTTCCCTGAAGTAATACTTGTCTAAAAGAATTTTCATTCCACTTTCCCAAGGCCATCTGGACCTCTGATATTTAAATGTCATTTCTACGCATGCTCAGCATACATAACCACAGTGACAAGAAGTCAAGAAGTCAAGAAGTCAGCTATATACTGCTATTCAAATTCACGGTCTTCATGTATATAAAATGCTTATTCGGCCATATAGATACCACGTCGAAAATTAGTGAATTATTTTTTTCTTTCGAAAAGCAACTGCAGCTAAGCCCGTATGCGCGCAAAGATCCCGAGTTCGATTCCCAGTCACCTTATGATTACACTTGTTTGCATGCAGGCGTTGGCGTCGTTGTGCGCATCATTGCATGGGTGGACAATGTTAAAGAAAAAGTTGTCTCGTGTGTCCGGTCGTTGAATATTAGTGCTTTTCCTTTACTTTGAACGGTCTTGAAGACCGGCCTGTTTTAATACTACGGACTAAAGGCATGGAAATACGGGCAACAAAATCGTGCAACATCTCACGCAACAAATGTTGCTCGTATTACCACCACTTCTACTTTGTGCAACAAGGGAAATTTGTTGCACAAGAGGTGTGATACGAACAACATTTGCTCTACAAATTGCAACGCAACAATGTTGCGCAAAATGTTGCATGATTTTTTTTTGCCCTTATTTCCGCGGTAATACGATCAATAAAATCGTAAAACTTGTCGCGCAACATTGTTGCGCAACCGACCTCTTTTCTCAGGGCCCTCTCACCTGAAATTTGTTGCAAAACCGGTAGAACCACTTTCTACTTTTTGCAACAAGTAGCCGCAACCTGCAACATCAATTTTTGCTGCGTGACAAGCTGCGCGCGGGGCGGTAATACGAGCAACATCGCTCTACAACTTGCAACAAACAATGCTGTGCGACAAGTTGCACGATTTTGTTTCTCGTATTTCCGCGCCTTAAGGTCGACTAAGCCTTTATGTTAGGAACTCCTTGTTGTTGAGGAAAAAAGAAAAAAAAGGAGGAAAAGAAGAAAAATAAAACGAAACGAAACAAATAAAAACAAAACAAAAAACTTGTAAACCTGGCTTTTACTGAATAATTACTCAAGACTTCTTACCATGAATGAATTTCGAATGAATCAATGAATGAATCAATGAATCAATGAATGAATCAATCAATCAATCAACTTCGTACCATAAATTCGCTTTGAACAATTTTTCGTAGTTCTTAGCTTCGACTCCATAGCTAGAGGTAAAGCGAATGAAACAAAGCTGCACAAACGACTTTTAATTTGTCGCTGCCACATGCATTATATGACAAACTCGTTTGAGACGTGAAATTTCAGTTTTTGATATTTATTGGATGATATGTTTTTACATTAATGTTTCATGATAGCTCTAAATTTACATCAGTCTACATTCATTACATACCAGATACTGAATTAATATCGTTACAATCTCTATCAGTTCACGTGAAGTTGTCTTAAAATAAATCTTACATTACAGACCTCGCCTATCTTTTTAAACTTTAGCCTTCCTTAACTTGGCGAATCTTCATATCTTTGTCGTCAGTTTTCTAATGATAAAAAAAATTCGTTTTTAGTGAAGCAATTAATTTATTAGCAAATCCAAAGTACATATTAGAGTGAAAAAAAAAGGCAGCCAGACAGACATAAATTGCGCGCGTCGCCTGCTATTTGGATTCTTTGTATGCCGCAGAAAGAGAAGAGAACGCGACCCAAGTTAGCAAAATTCTTAATTGACTTCAGTGCTGTCTATACCAACTTACGATTATAGCTGAGGATCTTTATTTATTATTATTATTTTTTTGCAAAAACTTTCAGTTGTACGTTCAAATTGGTGAACGCTTCTTCGTAACTGTTATATCGCACTGAGCTTAAAACTCATCAGTCGTTCCAGGGCTGGTTCTTACCCTTTCAAGAGATCTTTTTCCTCCTTCAACGCACAGAAAGACCTGCCATCTTCTATCGAGCACTTTAGCAGCCCTCCGTTCGACGGCATTCAAACGTTTCAAGTTTTCTTTTGTAAGCGGACGACCGCCGAATCTTTTACAGACACCTCCAGCCAAAGCGCTATTAGGGGTAACAAACGTTACCAGTACTATCACTAGCAGTAAAAGCACTTTGATTTCAAACGAATGCTTTGAAAATATGATCGATTTTGTATGAAGAGATCTTCCAGAGTTTGACTTTGTGGGAATGGGAGAAAAACGCGCGAAAGAAGAGATTTTATAGTGAGAGTTCTTGACAGCTTTCAAGATTTGTATTTTAGTTTTTGGTGCGTTAGCAAAAGGATAGGAAATGAAAGTCTTTCCTCAAGCAAAGATAAGTTGAACCCGGCATTGTACTTCTGTTATATAGTTCAGCAAATATTTTCCTGCGTTCCTTTTTGATGTCGCAGAAAAAGTTTTATTACTAGCAATAAAGGGCATTATGAGGCACACTTTGGATGGTAGTTTTCAATTTGTCTTGTACAAAGCAAGTGCCCCATGACAATAAAATTAGACGAAGACAGATAATGACAACGCCGCCACAGTATCAATTATGTGTGTAAATAAAATCGTCTTAAAACTGATGAGATTAATTACTACTACCGGATAATAACTGTACCAAAAAACGTTTTAGATCCCATTTTGTTCGTTATTCACCCTCTTGCTTGTTTTTCATTGAGTGCTGTATCAATTTAAAAACATTTTGGGTTACAAGGCGAAGAAACAAATTAAGAAAAAAAATTGAAATTGAGCGAAGACGTTTAATTGATTGTGTTCAAAAAATGATATTTTTGAATAAAAATTGTCCCACCACTTTAAACCATTTCCGCCCATGAACAAATTTGATTTAATTTGCTTTATTCTAAGTGAGTGCTGTATAACGAACAAGTTTGATTGTTCAAAGTTTCCGATTTGAAAATGTTATTTTTGAATAAAAATTGCCCCACCACTTTAACCATATATTTCCCATGAACAAATGACAATAGAAATAAATTTGATTTAATTTGCTTTATTCTAAAGCTCCTCAAGGACCAATTTTGTATTCATTACTTCGTAAAAGATCGTATTATATTGAACGCATTCAATAATCTTGAACAATAAATTAAACACTGTCAGTCATCAAAAACTGACCCTTTGTTCATCATCTCATTTCCTCGGCCACGCCGTATTTGTCCCACTTCAACTTTGAAACCAGCTTTCCTTAAAAGAAAACATCTTTTCTCTTTTGAAATATCTATCTAGACGCCCACTAGCTAGGACAGAGGAATGGAATTTGATTTCCAGCTTGCAAAGCGAACCATGCAGGAAGGACGCACGGAAGCGACTTCAAATGTGAAAAAAGTGTCAGCAGATGTCAGCTTAATTGTTTTTTCATAAACAAATACTCATTTAAAAACTAATAAGTTAAAGTGGTTAATACTGAATACAACAAAAAGGAAACAATTTTAGAAATTTCTAAGTGCTTTGGCAGAACAATTGAAAGAAACGCCGACAAGATGTATAAATTCAGTGGACTTTGTTGCATTTTTCAATTTGATCCGACTGGCAGGCAATTTTGCAGTCTGTGTTACGTTAGCGATGGATAACAAAATTACGGTCATCTTTCTATTTGTAGTTCTCTTTTCTATTGTCCAAGAAAATGAGAGTTTTTCTGGCGGGTTGTGCCGTAGGTCAAGCAAAATTGCCCTGTCAACAAGGTTGTGCCGTCGACAGATTCTGAAGGTGAGTTTGAAGAGGCCTTTTGTCAGTTCTTAATCGTGGCGAAAAATTGTTCCAATTCGTGCTATTCCATATCGTTTCTAGTAGTAACTTAGAAATTTAGCTCTTTAAAGATTTTGAAACATAAGAGATTATGCCCAAAATTTCACGTCTAAATTTTACCGGTAACCGATGATATAGTTAACACTAGCTGCTAATCAATTTTACAAAGAAGGGGAAATAAAAACCCCTGCAAACTGAGAGTTTATCTTGAACTGCTTTGATGCTCGAGTACCATGTAGAAACGTTTTGAATCATAGATACTTAACCAACAGGAAATGACCATAATAATACGAAATAGTCTTTTAAAATAATCAATTTTATGAGGTTATTTAGT
Organism: Telmatactis stephensoni; assembly: GCA_029948255.1. NCBI lineage: Eukaryota > Metazoa > Cnidaria > Anthozoa > Actiniaria > Isophelliidae > Telmatactis > Telmatactis stephensoni. The sequence goes on along the minus strand of JALIZF010001831.1, from coordinate 50,107 downwards.
AATTTATATTTGTTCACAAATTTACAAAAATAGAGAGAAAGACTTTTAAAGGGAGAAAGTGTGCAAGACGAAAGACGAAATCCATTTGAAAAAACAAAGGTACGAGATAGAAATAACTCGTAGATCAAACATGCAAAACACATCTCAATTTCCATAAAGAGAAGATATATTTATAGAAATTGTTATTTAAGTTGTTTAACCGTTTGATTTTGAACTTTTTTTTAGGAAACAAACGAAAAACGAAGCAGGCAAAACTGGGACGACATTGACAAATTATCGTAAAAAGCCAACTCAGCGCTCTCGTCAAAAACCATAAAGCAAGAAGTATAATAATTGAGTAATTAACAAATAATTTAATAATTGTTTTATAATTGAAGTTTAAAACTTCAGTTATACAAAGATTTGTAAAGAATTGTGGTTGGTTGGTAAAAACTGAATCAAAAATAAAACGATTGCTTTCACTTTTGTCAACATCCATCGACACACAACGTGTTACTTGCTTCCTAAGTTTTTTTTTATCTTCAGAAAAACAAATATCTCAAATAAACTGAAAATTACAACAACTCTTTATTGGCTACTTAGTTTTCAATATACAAGCAAAGGGCAGCCTGTTTAACAGGGCTCTTCTGGTTTTGATGGTGCAAGCAATTAATATAAACAAACTGTATGATTATCAATTTTTCAGGCCTTATTCCACCCTAAGGACGCTAGTGAAAGAAATTGCAGCTCTGTTCCTTTCAGTCTAATTGTTCCTTTCCTTCCGGCAATTGAAATGATCTGAAATAAAAACTCGATCCCCAAAACAACTAGCCCACGCTGCCCGTGCTCCCGGGGGGACTCCATTGTAAAAGGATCAGGTATGCTCGTCGGAAATTTTCAAAAATGCCTCTGAAAGATATCGGAAGTCCTTTAAGAAGGGCGTGGCTGGACGATCTTTAACCCTAAGAGATACCAGCGATAACAAGCTAATGAACATTATGATGATGAACATAAAATTGAAAGGTCGACACGCCTTTGTTGGGCAAATTTCTTCCATTTGAGAACAAGATGATAAGCGATGGGCTCTTTTGATACCCTAAGAGAGACCAGGAAATGCTAAAACTCTAAACTTCAATTTTAACACCCTAAAAGATACCAAATCGCTGATCCTAAGAGATACGACGAGCAGATGCGATCCTTATATAATGGAGTCCCCCCCGGGGCCCGTACTTTCGTCTCGTTTGAAATTATAACACAAATTGCCGCAGCTAAGGCCATGTCGATTGGTACTGAGTTGTGTCCTTGCCATTTGAAGCCCTTCGCACGACCAGTTTTTATGACAAAATTTCTATGACTAATGGATTTCATGAAAAATGGATTTCATGAAAAATGCATTTTTCATTAGAAAAATTGTAAGGGCCTTTAAAGCCAGTTTATTTTCATCACGTGGAACGTTTTGAGAGAACAACCATTGACAGCCATGAGCTTTTTAATCTATTCGCAAATCTTTTAGGTAGTGATTTCTCAGGCCTTTTAGGTCGTCAAGTTTAGCTGTTCAGTCATAATGGTTATGAGTTTCGTCTTGTTGTGATCGACGGCTTTCTTGAGAAAATCAATCCAGGAGTTGTCAGCTTCTAACGTGAAATGGGAAGATCTAAACAAACAATAAAATAACAAGTTTTTTTATTCTTAAATTAAACTGGGGGAAAACACACTGGAATAATAAGAAACTTAACATGGATCAAAGTTAGGGGAAAGATGACATAGATGGGCTGAATAAAGAAAGGACAGCCGACATGCATAGATACAAAAGGAAATAAGTTGAACAGGGCCGGGAAGGAAAGCAGGAAGGAAGGAAGGAAAGAAGTCCAATAATGAAAAAAGAATGGAAAACGAATGAATGAAAAAAGCATAAGCAAACGGAATTAAAGAGGGAGAAAGGTTACATACCTAGATTTCTCTAAGAGATTTTCTAAAATTCCAGCAAGTTGATGGACCTAAATAGTGATATTAAAAGAAGTACGAACAGCTAATTCGTTATTACGATGAGCTGGAGTGGTTACAAAATCTAATAATTGAGTAAAAATATCTAAAAAGGTTTTGAACATAAGACCGGCGACTTCTGTCAGACAAAATTCAATAGCTATTTCTACGAAGCTAGCGTCTATCATCTCAACTAGAGCAATGTAATGTGCAAGATTACGTGTTGCAATCGCTTGCTCTTACAACGTTGCGCGTAATCAATAGTCTACACTAGTGAACCAGCAGTGATCAATGTTGCGACTTTTTGTTTTAATCTAGGACAAGTTTACTTTTTTTAAGACAAAACTTACGTTTTCTTGTAAACTTTCGCGTGAAATTGGAGCATAAAGTCCACTTATGAGATCGTCAACTCTGAAAGCAAAACACGGCTTTTTTAAAGCTCTCTAGATGGTAATTTTTGAGTGGCGATTTTACAGCATAAACATAAAATTGAGTTTCAAGTTGTACGACAAAATTTAACAAAGTTTCAGATTATAATCATTTAATTATTTCCAAGCTACTTCCAAATCCAACATTTGTTTTAGTATCAAAGTACAACTTCCCTCCTTCCTCCTAAATGTTCCATACAATTACCAGGGCTGGGGCGCGTTTTTCGAAAAACTCGATAACTGAACGGGCTCGTTAACTTATACGAAATGCGCGTCATTTTCAATTTCTGTGTTAACGGTGCGCGCGCATTCACGTAATTTTTCCTGTAAACGGCCTCGCAAAGTTGTCGGGTCTTTCGAGAAACGAGACCCAGGAATTGGTACATACTTTGGACTTATTGTAGTAAGAATAATTGCAATATTATCCAGATCTTTATTATATTCTAGTAACGTTGTTTTGCCATTGGCCCTGATGACATCTGATACCTTTTTAAGACAAGACCGACATGCCTATAACAAAATAGACATTTATATGAATGCTTGATTTAGTAAAAAAGACCAGTTTTTCCAAGCAAAGAAATCTTTTTTTAGGGAAAAGAAGGGGGCACACCAGGGACGAATCCAGGAATATCTTCAGGAGGGGGTTGCACCGTCTTTAGGAGGGAGGTGCACCATCATATAAATTGGAAACTTCCGAGAGGATATTTTGGAAAAAAATTGAGAAAAAAGGACTAAATGTTGTCTCAGGAGGGGGGTGCGCAACCCTCCCCTAAATCCACCACTGCACACAACAATGTCCTTTCTTTGTCCCTGCAGTTATTTTGTCACTATACAGTAGATTATTATAATCAATATTATCATCATCATCATTTAACAATGTGACCAGTTATCTAAGGTAGCTTTGACCCAGGTATTTCCTCACAAATCTTCACACATTCAAATTACCTTGACCATCCCTGCACAGGGTGGTATCAACTGAGCATCTTTCTCTAACCATCCTTGTTCAATCACACTTGGATTATCATCATCTAGAGGATTGCTGTCATGTTGACCATTTGATTTTTGAATCTGAGAAAGAGAGATTCTTTATCATGTAAATGATACCTAGGTGTGATAAATTTGGGTTCATTTAGATCTTGGTATATAGAGGTAAGTTCCAAGGAAAAAATTCATTCAAATTAAATATAAATGAAGAAAAACAAAACACCCTAAATACAAAATCCTCTGTACACCTCTTAATTCACCAGGAAACTGTATAGCAAGGGTTCAGTGAAGCAATTTGCTCAGAAAAAATCTGGTGCCAGATGGGGTTTGAACCTGTGACCTGAGTACTGGTAAGATACTCTAACTACTTAGCTACTGGCTTCTGTGGTGAGCAAGGTTGTATAAAGTTCATATTTGTACTCCGGATCACTTGGGACGAACATTGTTTGATCACCTGAGAGGAATGATTCACGAAGAACTACAAACACATATCTAATATCTTTCTGAGTGACAATTCCATCCATATACATGCAAATAATATTATTGACAACAGATATAATTATATCATTTTATGTCATTGGGTAATGTCACCTTGCAACAGTCTATCAGATGTTAAAGAACAAACCTGATCAAGTTCAGTTAGAGCATCTTTGACAAGAACAGAAGTTGATTGAGAAATCTCAAGAACAGCATACTTGTTATCTGAAGCAGCAAACAAGACTATTAGATTGTTACTAAAAATAAGGAAATTCAACTATATTGGTGTCAACAGTTCAATGCAATCTAATCTCATGTAACAAAAAAAACATACCAAGAGGTAAAGTGTGAAATGCATCACATCGCTCCCAGATAGATCCTGTTGAGTGGTTTAAAACCTGAGGGCTACATTGAATAAAAATAAATAAATAAATAAATTGAAAAGATGGTAGCAAATACTAGTAGATTCCTATATAATATGTCTCAAAGGATTAGGATTCCTGTAGAGTTGCTTTTCCACAGTGTGGTGAAGAAGACAGTGTGGTGAAGAAGCTGAACCTGAACTAGGAACTACGTGGAACAAATTCAGCCTCAGTTAGTGGTCACAATGGGGACTCAAACTTGGGACCACTGCATTACAAGACCAATGCTCTGACCACTCTACCACACTGTCTTCCATGCTGCCTCCCATACATTCAACATGGAAGAACTGGTCATGCTTTGTTCATCCACACTTGTTGTCTATAAGGACGACACTACCGAAACATGTCTGTATACATTAAAAAATTAAGTTACAGAATGTCGTCCATTCTATTAGACTGGAAGTACACCTGTTTTTATGTACCTTTTACAGCCTTCATTTTTCAATGATTCAATAAAATTCTTTGCATCGTGTAGAATGTTAACAATTGTAATCTGCAATCTTTTATGAAGAGCTCTTCCTACAAATTCAATGGTTACAGTCATTTAGCTACTTAACGCATTAGAAGTGATCAAGACTAGCAAATGATAAGTAAAAACACATAAAAAATCCTGAATTTTTTTACATGTAGCTTACCATGCTTGGCAGAGCTTTCCTTATTTTTCCCCTTGGGAAAATATAGAAAGCTTTGCCAAGCAGGGTATATGTTGCTGAGAGTTGTATGGACAGAATGTTAGAATATAGTGTATGTGTCTCCCAATTAGTGCAAAACTACTGTCTAATAAAAAGACATTGGAAACTTAAATTTTATAAACAGTACGTCATTTATTTAGTCTATTTTGTAACAATCAATCCATTTGATATCTTTTAATGTTTTATTGGTGATTTGTGATAAATTTCGGTAATTTTTGTTACCTTGATTAAGTGGAAGTGAGTGAAATACAGTAAGCATCCCAATAACAGCAGTTTCAAAACCAGTAAGAAGACCCTCAAGTTCCTGATAAACAAAACCAATAAAAAAGTAAAAATAAGTGGTCAGGAGAAGAGAGTTGAGAGACTAAGAATTTCATATTTTCTTTCAAAGATTATTGATATAACTATGATGTAGGTACCTCTTCAGATGGAGGAGGAGGCTTTGAAAACATCACTGCCAAGTTTGTTGCCTCTTTGGATACAGCTCGAAATGTCATACCTACAAGAAATAAAATGATATCTTAGATAAATCACATCATATCATGTTTGTACATGTGGGTTCGACACATGCAGATAGAGCAATTTTGAGCAGGTTTACCTAATTTTAACCAGAAGTCTTCCATAGAGAAGCTTGTTTCAAGGTCCTCCATTACTTGACCAAGACTTCCCTCTAAGAAAATGAACCATATTGTACATGCATTAAAACTATCCCAATCTGTACATTTAATCAATTAATCATTATGATTTGTCAATCAACCAGTCAATCAATCAATCAATCAATCAATCAGTCAATCAGTCAGTCAGTCAATTAATCAATCAATCAATCAATCAGTCAATCAGTATATCAGTCAGTCAGTCAGTTTAAGTGAATCAGTCAGTCAGTCAGTAAGTCAGTCAGTCAGTGAGTCAGTCAGCTGTCAGTCAGTTGATTGATCAATCAATCAATCAATCAATCAATCAATCAATCAGCTAATCAACTTATCAATCAATCTGCCAATTAATAATCAACCAACCAATCAATTATGCAATCAATCATCTATCCCTCAATCCAATGAAAGTGGACAACTAATCTCTTGGCCATGGCTTGCCAATCAATATTCATAATCTTAAGGCAATCAGATAATGGTTCCTAGTTCCCAAATTAGAGGGGGTCCTAGGGGTTTGCGGGATTGCAGGATTGACCATTTCTTTGTGCTGTATTGCGGTATTTTACCAAAAGTATTGCAGGATTCTCAAACCCTGCGGTATGCGGTATTTTCTTTTTCAGCTGCAGTATTATGGGAAAAACAATTTGAAATTGCAGTAATGCGGTATTTTTGAGGCCTGCGAGATGCGTGATTTTGCTTCTGGCGCTCGATAGAAAATTTCATGTTTCTGTGATTCATGTTTCTGTGCGTGAGGTCCCGTGGGAGTGGTATTTCGAATTTTTCGTGTGGTGAGCCATATTTTCGAATTTTTCATGCAGGATTGCGGGATTGGCCATTTTTTCGTGCGGGATTGCGGTATTTTCGAATTTTTCGTGCGGGATTGCGGTATTCGTAACCCCCCTAGGCCCCCCTCAAATTAAAGTCTGTGCTCTCGATATAGATAACTTACGTACATGTATGGCATCTAGTGGAGATCATAAATGGGCCATTCCATTTAATATCCGCACTCCCAAACCCCTGGATACCCCCAAGGCACGTAGATTTTGCTTATAAGCTTAACTACTGAAAAACCCCTTGAATTTTGGCCCAATGACAGATCTATTGAAAATGTTACAATTCATTTGGCACTGTATCTATAGTTGCTATATGTTGTAATTTAAATCTTATTTTACCTTTCATTTTGCTTGCACATAGCTGTAGTGTATCAATCAAAGAAGACAGCACTTCTTCATTGCTTGATTTCTGCCTAAAGGCCGCCATCTTGGAAAAATTCCTTCTTTGGGCTTTCTGTGTTATTGGGTTTCCTGTGGTATATTTGGCGGATGTCACGTGACGGTAACTTCAAATGGCGTCTTTATGAATATTCCATGAAGTGTTGTTGTCTCTGTTTAGAACTCAATTTGAAGATATAATGTAATGGTGTCAAGTGATTAAAGGTTTTACTGGTTGTAGCAAGTTATCGCTGCCCTCGTGGACGACATCGGTGGAGAATGCATCTTTGAAAACACTGAAAATGCTAAACGTGACTCACCAACTTAGGAAGAAGGTAAGTTAAGTCTTGCGTTTTGCCAAAAAAAATGCAACGGAATTTTCTTGTAGTTTCGCTAAATTTGTTTACACTTTGGTTCCAACCGGAATGCTTAACGCACTAGTATTTTGTTTGCATTTAAATCTTGTCCGTTTCCATAGAAAATTCATGTGATATAACTTATATTTCATTTAATAGTACGAGCCCATGTACGGTCAATATGTCGATTGTGGTCTTGTTGAAATTCCGGTCTCAATTCCTCAAGAACAATTATTTGCTACCCAATATCGTTTCCTTTCGTTAATGTATTTGATTCTCTAATGATTTATCCATTTAAACAGTTCTTCCTATCAGATCTCGACGGGCAACAATCCCCCAAGAGTAATCGCAAAGTGCAAGAACCAGATGGAACGCCGTCGTCCAATGATGAAGAATCCAAGAAATCGAGGAAGACCCTGCCAAGTTTGCCTTCACCCGAAGAGGAAAAATCGATGAATCTGTCAGTCGCCAGGCAGAGATCACCTTCTAATTCAACACCACTGCCTGCTAAAGCTTATGGACCGTATTTTTTGGAATATACCCTGATGGCTGAATAGTAAGAAATATCGTAACATGTCAATCAGTTATACTAAGTTAATTTCAGTTAATAGTCTATTTGGTTTTACCGTTTGTTTACATACAAGTAATACGTTGGTTTTGCCGTTTGTTTGTCTAGTAGTACACAATAAAGCTCTTTTATCTTTTCTTTCTTTTTTCTTTTGTGTGTGTGTGTGTGTGTTTGGCATATTAAAGAAGTAAATTATGCTCTTGGTATCAAATTACACTACCGGTATATTGACGATCTTCTGGTGTCTGGTGATTAATTCTTGTCCTTTTGATCATTAGTAATCAACTTAGAAGTAAGAGGATACCTGGTGTTTACGTTCTGCCTGCAGCAAAATCACCTTTAGGTAAGTAGCCTGATCATGATTCAGTAATGTACAAAAATTTAAATGATGGACAACTCTAATAATTGGCCTCTGCATTCTGTCTTTTGTGGATTCTAATTACTTGGGAGTTGAAATAGATTATATGACATTATGAATCAAGTCATGATGTTCTAAAGTATTGGAAATTGATCTTGAATGGACTTAGCTGTCTTTTTCATAATATGGAAAGAGAATGTAGCAAGGACCTAGGGATAGCATTCATGCATTATTATGCAGGAAATTTTGGTGCAATTATATTATGCATCATGCAGAAAGTTTTGGGGCAATCACACATCAAGCAGCAAATTTTGATGCAACTAAACAGTACTTTTTATAAAATAGCAAATCATAGATTAAATGTGGGTTCATTCACAGATCACCCACTATTTTCAGCTGAAATAACATATCACGTGAAACCCCTTTGCTACCTTACATGATGTGTTACATGATGCTAGGGAATACTGGATGTAAAACTCTTAATTAAACACAAGTCAGAACAAAATATTAAATATTTGATATTTATATGCAAAGTGCATCATTTACATGATTGTATATTGATTGTGTATGCTTCAGGCAAATATCATTAATAGCTCTGTTGAATTGTATTTGTAGTTTGGTATGGAGTTATTTTTATAAGAATGGGTGACTACCAAGATGGTATATTCAAGTTTATTATGACAGTCCCTGATAATTTTCCAGATGGAGAGTGCCCTGTAAGTAAAGTCATACTGTTTTAATGCGACACTCCATATTGTGACCAACCAATTAATATTTTTACAAGTTCTTTGAGGAGGCAGTGTAGAACAGTATTAGTGAGTAAAGAGACTAAGATTGCTAATAATGCAGAGGGAATTTCCAGTATCTGACAAGAATAATCTTTAATCATTTGAATCTGTCAGTGTGGCATCACATAAGGAGTTACACAAAAGATTTGTTTGTGTTGCAAATATGGATAAAATATTTGCTATAAATAATAATGACTGATTGAGTTCATATTAAGTAAATGTACATGTATCAGTGAAAGAAATTCTTGTGTTCTGTTTGGCTAACTTCAAAAATAAAAAATTCATTTCGTGGCCATGGTTAAGTGTGTGTGTTGCACAGTGACTACTGTACCTTATACATTGCCAATTTAATTCTGACAATGCTAATGTATTTCTGACATGATAATGTTTCACTTCCATGGCATATTGGTACAGTTGTTATCAGAATACATATAGCCCTTCCAATGCCTTAATTCTGTCTTATACATTGTATATCAGCATCTTCTTTGTATACACAACATGGTTGACATTATTCAATAAACAAACAAATGATGTACCAACAGAACAAAGCTTACAAAAAAATATATGGCTGTTGACAGTGGTACATCAGGAAAGACCCTTTTCAATCTAGATTATGGTTACAGAACTGAGCTTATAGATATTAGTGCTTGAAAAAGTTTTATTATATTGCAGTGTTCTCTACGTTGAAGTTGGTTAACCCACTGAAATGAACTGGCTCTAAAACAAATGACCATCTGTTTTGGTTATGAAATTTACTTTCAGTTGGCTTTGGCCATCTGTCAGTATATCGACTTTATTTGGCTTCAGCTGTCCTTTTTTTTATATAAATTTTCCTGAAAAGAAAGGGTGTGCCCACTGTGCTGTTGACAGACAGTATAAAGACGTTGTAAAATTTATAAAATTTTGTTTTTCTTCACCTTTAGAAACTTGAATTCAAGCCCCCAATTTTCCATCCAGTTGTAAATATAGAAACAGGAGAATTGGATATCAAGAGAGCATTCCCAAAATGGAGGTATGTTTACTAAGATTGTTAAATATGGCTCTTATTTGAAATACTAATATATAACACACAACTGCTGCACATGAGTGTAATTGCTGGGTTTCAAACAACTCATGAATCTCATTATTGATCGACCTCAAAATGGTGGTCAGTGTTTGACCACCACGTGCTCTCAACCAGAGAATTTTCTCTTTGAAATTTGCCTTTCAGCTGGTAAAAATTCCAGCAAGATTGAGAATGACGTCAGATGAAACCCAGAAATATCAGTATACTGCCTTCCATACACATGCATGTAAAAGGAAGCAATACTGCTAAATAAATGATATTATGATGATTATAATCTTGGTTTACATTTGATTGTTACAATCACTGTAACCATTATTTTGTGAGATATAAAAAATCTATCTCAGTGATTACAATATTGCTAGTTGGACTACGTAATATAAGACTTAATGCAGAACTGTGCTTTATAAATTAGTAGCATGTCATTCATCTGAGATTTTTGTTGTTGTTGCAAGTGTGGAGATAACATTTTTGTTGATGCACAATGATTTGATGGTCCTACTTTTGCTGCTCATCTGCACACTGTGTAACCTTGAATAATAGATTAAAGCATGAAAATATGTTGAATCCTTTAATTGATAATAAATTTAATGTCCTTATATTTACAGACGTAATGTTAATCATCTATATCAAGTATTAATATACTCAAGAAGAATATTTTATAAGATTGATACTAAAGATCCTTGGAATCTCGAGGCAGCAAATGTGTAAGTATTTAGATATTTCTTATTAATAACAATAAGAGCTCTGCCTAATGTCTTGACATATATACTTTATGTTATTTTACAGATCAGATACTATGCTAATATGTAAATGTTTTATTTGTAGATATGAAAACAATAAAGAAGTTTTCAAACAGAAAGTGAATGAAAGCTTACGAACATGCCACAATCAACTTCATTTACCAGTAGATGATGATCCGCATGCAATTAAGTAAGATATCAATGTTGGTATATAATTTATTAGTAATGTATAAAGAACGAGATGGCACATTATATCAGTGGATAAAGATCTGAGCCAAAGGCAAGGATCTTTAGACCAATTTAATGTGTCCTTGAGTTCTTTATTTACTTACTGGTATCAAACGTCTAGCGGTCAAATATCATATTTGACCAGAATTTCGATTCCTAAGTTAGACTTTTTTGGCTCAGAAAATCCAAGTTAAAGCTTATGCAAATGAAGAAAATTCTTTATCCATTATAAAGGTCTATGAACTATGAGAGTGATTTCTATTGTGTTTTCTAACATTTGAATTATTAATGAGTTGGATAAGCTTGCTTAAGCATCTGTTATGTAATGTATAAAGAACGAGAGAGCGTGTTATATCGGTGGATAAAGATCCGAGCCGAAGGCGAGGATCTTTAGACCCGATATAACACGCTCTCGAGTTCTTTATATTACTTATCAAATGTCTAGTTGTCAATTATCATATTGGACCAGAATTTTCCAAGTTTGACTACTTTTGGCTTAGAAAATCCAACTTCAAGTTTATGCAAATGAACAAAAATCTTTATCCGATATAAAGATCTACGTTCCGGTAGTGATTTCCATTGTGTTTTCTAATGAATTATTAATGAGTTTGATAAAATATTATAAAGCTCTGTTATAATATTATAAAGCTCTGTTTCAGGAGTGAATCCAGGATTCTCCTTCAGGAGGGTGGTGCTGTTGAAAATCAGACATTATCCAGACAATCTAGAGGTTATATTATGGAAAAAGGCCCAAAGGCCTTTCAGGGGTGGGAGCACACCCCTCCCCTATTTCCACCCTTCTTTGCTTGGACAATGAGGCAATTGATGGATCAGAGTTAATTATATATGCTTTCTAATTTGGTTATTGACTTTGCTCTTTTGATTTTCATCATTTAGATTTGTTGAGCTTGCACCTCATCAACATGAAGACATCAAAACCAACATAATTGAAAGCCAAGTAAGAAACAACACTATATACTGACCTTAGTAAATTTAAACACAGAAGTCTTTATACATACTGTGAGGGCGGTCAGTCGTAGACATTAGAATTTTAAAAAGGTTTGGAATTGACCTAAAAAATTAAAGTTAAAACTTTAAAACGGCTGAATTTTCGGTTACTCGCTGTAGCCTTCTTCAGAACTATAATGATTACTTGCAAGAGCTTGTGATGATAAATTTGAATTTACCACAAAAGATTTGTAAACCCTTGGGAATTCTATGTGTTTGTTAATTGAATTTGAGTCCCCAGTGGAATGCCACGACTCCAAATATAATCGTTTCTTCCGGTTAGAAATATTACGCTCCAATAACTCCATGTACTGTGGATGAATGTCATGACCAGTTCTTTCGGCATGATCCTTAATAGCCGACTCCTTGTTTGAAGACAAACCAGGCTTGTGCTCAGCTCCCCGTGATTTCCAAGAAATGTTTATTTTTGGAGTCGTGGCATATATTCCACTGGGGACTCAAATTCAATTAACGAACACATAGACTTCCCAAGGGTTTACAAATCTTTTGTGGTAAATTCAAATTTATCATCACAAGCTCTTGCAAGTAATCATTATAGTTCTGAAGAAGGCTACAGCGAGTAACCAAAAATTCAGCCGTTTTAAATTTTTTACTTTAATTTTTTAAAATTCTAACAGAAGTCTTTGTAGTTTACTTTCTAAATAGCAGGCATATATCAATGGCTATTATTATGTAAAGGTCACTGAAAGAACTCATTGTGTTGAGGTTTTTGTGGAGAAATAGAGGTTCTATTTTTGTCATCAATCATGTAGAATATGACATTGAAATCAGGCCTTCCTTTTGATCATGAAATTCTTGTCTGTTGTTTGCAGAATAAACCAGGGAAGCTCCCCACAGCCAATGCTCACAAGTCTGGTCTGTCATGGATGAAGAAAGGAAGTTTTGAAATTTTTTCAAAAGAACAGAGTTAATGATATTTAATTCTAGCAAAACTGATTTATATTAAATCTCTCTAGTGCAAAAAATACTTGGGTTGCAGTCAGGCATATTTAAAACATAAAATATATAAAAAGTTGACACTCAGCTACTGCATGACCTAAAATTTAAAAATTGGACGTTTCATTTTCATCTGAAACCTTCATCAGCAGATGTAAAATGTAAGCAGTAGCACAACTAAGGACTCCATTTACATTTTACATCTGCTGATGAAGGTTTCAGACAAAACCAAAACATCCAATTTTTAAATTTTAGGTCAGTGTCAACTTTTTATATATTTTATGTCTCTAGTGCAACATTATTAATAATATAGAAATACCTAGTGTTATTGTAATCTGATTTAATTGTATTGTTGTGAAAATGTGTACAGGATATGACAGGTGCAGTCACTATACCACTCCCTTGCGCAAGCTATCATTACCATGATAAATAGAGTTGCAAAGTGATGTCATAAAAAATAGATTCTGATGCTGCTGCAATTGTTTTTCTCACAGTGGTTTCGAATGATGCAATGTATATATTGCATGCTGTAATGGATTGTGCAACTTGTTGCAATGCCCTCTCTGAGACGGTCGTACAAAACATTGCATTGTGTACAGTGTCTTAACTGTCTTCTACCAGTTTTGCACCATGCAAGATTCCGAGTTCTGCCAAAAATCAAGATGTGAGATGCAGTCTGTACTGATTTTGGTGGACCACTTGCTACCCTGTATACAGCTAGATTTAGGGAAGGGGTGCAAAAATTCTTTACAAGGGAATCAGAGGTGTGTCCTTCACTTTACTCTGTGGCTTTGATAAATACCGCATTCTGTAGTTACCTAAGGAAATGGACACTCTGTTCTCAATACCTAAACATTTTCTGAAAAGGAAATATGGATAACTACTGACCTGAAAGGAATTAATGGGTTATGTACATCTGTCAGTGGGAAAAGGATAATTAGCCAGTAACAAAACGAGCAGGGGAATGGGACCAAGTTCCTTAGATATGAGTTAATTCGCAAACAGACTTCATAATAGGAAACACATAAAAATAAGTAAGAATTCAAAATTTGATCATGTTTGAGCAAATGGAAATAGAATTATGATGTTTCAAAATTTTCTTAAAATACAGAGAATGTATGGTTTGGCTGAACGTTTTGGCTGGACGCCATACATTTCTTTGTAATTTTGACAGGGTTTGAATGTTCATAACATTGTTTCTATTAAGTCAAACTTCCCCAAACTTGGTCAGCAGGCTTGTTGTATGCTACTCTTTCATGTGATGGGGTATTTTTTTCTGGAACCTTAATTGAGTTGGTTTTACAAACTTGGACCCAGTCCCTTTTTGTTACCGGCCAATTATATGTCAATCCCTAGACAGTCAAACTCTGCAAGTCAAGGCTTTTGTATTACACAGCACGTGATGCAAATGTTGGTAATAAGACAAACTAAAATGTATTCTTATACTTTCTTTATATCCCTCAAAATAGGTGTACTTTCTGGAGAATTACTCTTCTTATGGTGAGACTAATATAATGCCTTATGCAAATGAGAAGACAAATGAAATTTACCTGTAACATATACAACTTGTTTGAACTTGAATGACTTGCAACAATTTTCAAAACTCAAAAAAAAAAAAAAAAAAACAATTGCAAGGCAGAAGTGTTTTACATAACTTTTGGCAAAAGAAGACTAGCCAGTGAAGTAACAAGTTTGGGTTGTGTTGGTGTATAAAAATACAAGGGATGAATGGAAATTTGTAACTGAATAAAAAGAGAGATGACTTTCTGACGTTTTGAACCTAAGCCCTTCGTCAGAGTAAAAGAGAGTAATGAATTCATGGGTGGGTTTATATAGGAGTTGGAAAGTGCGGATTAGACTTTGGAAAGTGAGAAATAGAAAATTCTGAACAAACTTTGAATTTGCTTGCCAAAAGTTATTTGAAATGCACTGACATTAAAACTTCACGTCAAGTTTCTATGAGTTTAACATGCCTAGGTACTTGCTTTCTCATTTGAAGACATTTATTTAGTGTTCTGTCACTGAACAGTCATCCCGGGAAAACTCAGCTTAGGAAAACAAATGACAAACATGTAAATAGCTTAGTTTTGATTTAAGAATAAAATTGTACAGGATTTTTTAATGGTACCATTTCTTCATCTTATAAATAATAAAGATGGGCTGGATGGGATCAATACAATTACTATTCAGTTCTTAAACTTTGAACTTTTTTTTGTTTCTTTGCAATGTTCTTTCATTCAAATGAATTCAAATTTAGCAAGATTTTTGGGATCCCTTATTCAGGATATATTTTAAATGCTTTTCTTTTGGGTTCCTTTTAATCACTTCTGACAAAGTAAATTTTTGGTGCCGTTGTTAGAGCATATTTTATAAGACCATGAAAAATCCCCATTCATGGCAAAAATGGTATACAGATTTGACACAATCAGAGACCCATATCTCATGTGTTTCACTATTCTATGACAGTCCTCTGGATTGAAGTGAATGGTAATGCGACGTTCCCAACATACTCAGCCAAATGGGATTACGTCCATTCATTCACTTTTCAATCAACTCTCAGAGGGCTCTTTGATTCCCATTTTTAGTCTCTGCACTTCTTCATTTCTTATCACATCCCATAATGAGTTGTCCAACTCATAAGTCTTTCCCATCCAATGAAAGTGAGTTGGTGGGTCTCTTTCCTGATTTCCTTGGCTGTAATCAAAACTAGGGCTAAGTTCAATGGCAAGACTAGACTTAATAAGTCCCACACTGCCAACTTTTTCTGGTCCTGGGTGATAAATCCTTCCGCTCTCTGGTAACATGCAGATTTTTGTAGGCTGAAATGGGAAGGTAAAAGCCTCTCCTATCCCATTACAGGTTAATAAGCCATAAGGGGCATCATCATCCCCTTCAATTAATGTTGTGAATACCAAAGGAACATCATCGCAGCGGATATAGTTCTTTTCAACTCCACAAGGAGATATGTAAGGGAAATCGACCTGGTGTCTTGATGTATTGTTTAGCTTAATTCTTTTGAAAAAGAATCGCAAGAACTGCTTATCTAGAAAAGAGAATGGCAATTTGTCAAAGCAAAGTTTAGAGTTGGTAGGCTTTGATAGAAGTACTGTACCTTTGAAACACGTGATGAAGTTTTTTACTTTGGTGTCATCAAGAAAAAGCTGTAGAGAGAATAGACGAATAAAAAATAATTTAAAAATATTCACTTTCTGGCCATATTACAGGGAGAGGTCAAAGGGGTACAATATTGATCATCTGGGGGTAGGGAAAGATTTGAGAGCAGGGGGAAAATGTTGAATTTATTCGAGATTCAAGTTTTTCTAATATGCCCTTACCTGTCCTTGATGATCAATATAATAACTAGACGCACACGTGCGTTCACTCGTGCCCCGGGAGCCCTTCAGTGACCGGCCCCGTGCGTACTCTTCCCCGAGCCGTTTCACGCATTCTTCACTTAACCGTAACATAATAAAGACCTTTTTTGACCTTTTTAGAGAATATCTGATTAGTCAATTTGTCTGTCAGCAGCTTAGTGTTTGCCTTTATCCCAACATGCAAAAATATACCAGTTTATTCAACTTTTTATTTCACTATATATCTCAATTGTTTGCTGTAAAGACTTCTACAACGACGTTTTTGACACAATAACAAATCGTGTATTTTTTCGGCGTTCATGTTTCAGATGTTTTATCTATTACGTGACCAAACGCATCAGGTCAAATAGAGCCTTGATTCCATGAAAATATATAAATAAATTGTCTGGCCAGAATTGTGTTAAAATTCATTACAAAAACGTCTCAAGATCTCTTGAATTCTTGAATGAAAAATATAATTGACTTGCCTCTATATGCGTTCGTTTAGCAACATGTAGGGTGAGAAATTCGTAGATTTCCAGCTCAAAGGAATTGCTACGAGTCGCGAGAGCTTCAGTTTTCAAGTACTCCATCGGAGTTCGATATTTGGTCAAAGTATTGGAGATCAAGCTCAAAATAACAGCCCATTCTGAAGCTCTTATAAGTGTCTAGGTATATCTCGAGTTAAAAGCTCCATTTTCTATTGTCTCACTGCTGGAAAAGCCTGTCTTTGAAAGCCATTTTATGGGCTGTCCGCCATCTTGCATTCCTAAAGTTCCTGACTGGCGTTCACTTCGAAGACCTTCGAAGAGTTCGCACTCGCTCAAAGGTGATGAATGAAGGGCATTGTTTCTTGCGCTCTTAACCACTCAGGAGCTTTAACACGTGACCGATTGCGCAAGAAAGGCCTCTTCTGGCGACGAACAGAGAAAAAAAAAAAACTAGACCCTGTTGGCAGGGTAACTGGGCTACCTGTGGATTTTGGCATTGGGTTGTACAGATCAGTGTGTGCATTAGGTTCTGAGCCTATGTGTGCATCTAATTATAGGCTATTCAGCAGAAGTATTAAGTGAACTGTGGAATTTTGTTCCATGTTCTACAAATGAGCTCTAAGTCTCTGAATTCCAATACCAGGTAGATTTTATCAGAGAAAAACAAAGAGAATACAAAGATATAGCACAGCAGCATTCTAATAAAGGGCACAGGTTTCTTGAGGGTGAGGCATAGTAATTGCATTTCTAGCATGTCAGAATCAAATAGTTTTTACCATCTGAGGTACTGTACATGGCCACAGTACTACAACCTATTGTTGTTATGAATGAGATATAATTTTGTGTGATTATAAAGACTGCATTGGATTCACCAATGATGTACAGTAATCAAAAGTTTCTAGTGTACAACAGTCATGAATATACCACTGTAGCTTGGACTGTAGTAGTGTATTTTATCTAAAGGTAGTATTGAATATGGAAATTTTTTCAGGTTCTTCTGTTTATAACATTAAAAATGTTTGTCGGGACACTCTAGATTGAGTCTAGATAAACTACCATACAGTTCAAATATTAGTGATGTTAAGGGACATAGCTACACACTTGGTACCTACTTTCAACCCAAACTTGACTACAAGGTGCTTGGATAGTCTTAAAGGGATCAATAGGACCAGGGTTTGTTTCTATATCACTTGACAAAATAAAATTGGAATGATTCACTCCTCTGTGATAATTCAATTTTTTTTAACAGATGACTTGTAGTTTTCCTGGATTTATCTGTGATGCGTGTAATTCTCTTGACTGGTATTCTTTCTCGATCACGCACATGAAAATATATCACTGTTCAAAACAAGACTTTGAAAAAAAACAAAAGCTTTATTTCCATGTATTTTTCTTAAATTTATTATTGACAAATAAAAGTACTACGTCTATTGGAATTGTGTGTGGTTCCCGATAGATCGGCTAGAATGCTTTGGTTAGGTTTTGAGAAGACCGATTTGAAGTTTGACTTCCGTATTTCAAGTACGATCGATGAAGTTTTAAAATCTTCTATGAATCAGCAAAATATTCAACAACAAATCTCCTCTAGATTTTCAAAGGCTAATTCTATCTAACATATGGAAAGAACAACAATAATACCGAAGAAAAAGGCTAAAAACTTACTTCGAAATCTCATCTCTAATGGCGGCCATTTTGTATCTAGTCACTCCTTGAACCCTGCGCGCGCAAAGCATTACGGGGAGGTGTATTGCGCAATTTTTGCATTTTGTCTGCACGCGAATCAGAAAAAACAAAGGTAATTTAAGACTGGGCGACCACAGGTAGCCCAGTAACTAGACGCTGATCGCCAGCGTTACTGGGCTACCTGTGGCTATTGGCATTGGGTGGTACAGATATGTGCATCTAATTATAGGCTGTTCAGCAGAAGTATTAAGTGAACTGTGGAATTTTGTTCCATGTTCAACAGTTGACCTTAAAGTTTCTGAATTCCAATACCAGGTAGATTTTATCAGAGAAAAACAAAGAGAATACAAATATATAGCACAGCAGCATTCTAAGTAAGGGCACAGGTTCCTTGAGGGTGAAGCATAGCAATTGCATTTCTAGCATGTGAATCAAATAGTTTTTACCATCTGAGGTACAGTACATGGCTACAGTACTACAACCAATTGTTATTATGAATGAGATATAATTTTGTGTGATTAACTGACTGCATTATATTCACCAATGATGTACATAGTAATCAAACATTTCTAGACAAGTGTACAACAGTCATGAAAATATCATTATATTGTAGCAGCTTGGACTGTAGTGTATTTTATCTTAAGATATCGATAAGGTAGTAGTGAATATGGAAATTATTTCAGGTTCTTCTGTTTATAACATTAAAAATGTTTGTCGGGATAGTCTAGATAAACTACCATACAGTTCATTACCAATGTTCATTATTTGAACTAATTATTGATGATGAAATACCATTATTTCTGTGGGCAAATATTAGTGATGTAAGGGACATGGCTCAGTACACATGCACTTGGTACCTACATTCAACCCAAACAACAACACTTTGTTTTGACAATAAGGTGCTTGGATAGTCTTAAAGGGATCAATAGGACCAGGATTTGTTTCAGTATATCACTTGACAGAATAAAATTGGAATGATTCACTCCTCTGTGATAATTTAATTATTTTTAACAGATGACTTGTAGTTTTCCTGGATTTATTTTTGATGCGTGTATTTCTCGAGACTGGTATTCTTTCTCGATCACGCACATGAAAATATCACTGTTCAAAACAAGACTTTGAAAAAACAAAAGCTTTATTTCCATGTATATTTCTTAAATTTATTATTGACAATAAAAGTACTACGTCTAATGGAACTGTGTGTGGTTCCCGATAGATTCTAGAATGCTTTGGTTAGGTTTTGAGAAGACCGATTTGAAGTCCCCGCCGTCTTATTTCAAGTACGATCGATGAAGCTTTAAAATCTTCTATGAATCAGCAAAATATTGAACAAGAAATCTCCTCTAGATTTGTAAACGGTAATTCTATCTAACATATGGGAGGAACAACAATAATCCCGAAGAAAATGGTTAAAAACTTACTTGGAAATGTCATATGTAATGGCGGCCATTTTGTATCTAGTCACTCCTTGAACCCTGCGCGCGCAAAGCATTACGGGGAGGTGTATTGCGCAATTTTGGCATTTTGTCTGCACGCGAATCAGAAAAAACAAAGGTAATTTAAGACTGGGCGACCACAGGTAGCCCAGTAAAAAACATTTGCAGTTTATAACTCGTTCCCGGCCTAAAGGCCTGGGCACGAGTAAAAATACTCTCTGACTTTGGGTGAAGGTGATTGTCCTTGAATATAAGAACTAACGTGCCTTGTCAAAACAGCTGAAGGCAACGGTCGAATACTTGACCAGACATATCTTGAAGTAATGCAGAACATCGCAGCTAGATCGTCAAACTATCAGAAATTATACAAAGTCAATGGTCTAACAATGAAGCTTAATGTGATTAGTTTGTTATTTTAGGGGGAGAAAAGGCCATGAAAAGCTAAAAACAACAGATGACTTTACGTAATAAATGTTTTGATAAAATCATCACCTCGCAAAGGCTCATTAGTGCGCTAATGCGCATGCACCTTGGCGTGATGCGCTGATTGAATTCAGTTCGTTGAGCGGGCGCCAACTTGAACTTGATGAAAACTTGCTGTCAGATCGGCGTGGTCTAATTTTACCTTTTTATCCTAAATTTTATCACGTCTGCTCGTCCAAGAGACTGTGATACTATCGCTGAAGGTTGACAAGGATGTGACGAGAGTTTTACCATCTTTTTGGAGAAGAAGCATTCATTCTTAGCTCAAGGAAGTCAACGGTCGTGAGAGCGCAAAAATGGCTGCTAATAAAGCTCGAACGTGGAAACTCCGTAAGTCTACACTTATGTAACTTTATAAATGCTCACATAATCTAAATTTCCGATACTGAAATTTTAGAATTTATACTTTATCTGACTGTTGGAAGACAAAATGAAGTAACTGTTGACCGCTCAGAGCTAAAATATATTAAAGCTGAAAGTAGTGTAGAAAATGTGACTTGAAATATGTACAAGTGTTAGTTGTACTAGTTGGGGATTTGATTTTTTCCAGAACAGGCAAACTGTACAAACTTAATTTTTTTCTAATTTTGAAAACATACGTCTTCATGATAAAGAAAAAAAAGGATAACTGTCCAAATCAGTGCTAATTTAGTTCTACATTATAGGATTAGGTACCACTTGACTATCCTCTATCCAACCGGCACCCAAAAAGTCGTGATTTTGGTTCAGAATTTTGCTGTCAAAATCAGCTTTGATTTAATTTTTACTTTTTTCGTAGTCTTTTGTGGTAATATCAATATTTATGTCCTGTGTACTTAAATGTCTGTCGGAATTTCCTACTCTGAAATCGCTGTCAACTCTGTTATCAACAGCTGAACGCTCAAGTTTGCTTGATTTTGTCTTCACTCTATCCTGACCGCGATCTCGCTTACTTGCTACAGATTCTGATTCGTTTAAAATATAAAACAAAGGCTTTTCTAAAGAGTTTCTTTATTGTTCTGCACCAGTTACAGTGTATGTTTGATCTCCATGGTTATAGAGAAGTTATTTTTAGGGTTTCAGCTCCGTGTTCAATATCGCGGATTCAAAAGCCATGACACTTAGACAATCACTTGTTTACTGGACGTAAAATAGGTCATGAATAATTAAAATCTCTGGGATATAAAAATCCACATTTCTTCAGACATTAGCTAATATTCTTACTGATATATTCTTTAACTTTCAATTATTATTTTTTATTTAATTTTAATTTTTAATTTTTTTGTATTGCTGGGTGTTAGTTGTGACTATATGTAAGCTTTCATATGGTAAAAAATTTTTGTACAGCCAGAATTAGTAAAGACTCCATGCGGTGACTGTCATTTTGGAAGACAAAACAATAAAAATGCTTTGCATAAGACATAGTATTAAATCATTAATTCCCGGCAGAGAGGAGATCCCATTTTGTCTACTGAAATAAGCCCACTGCACACGTTGTGAACTGTGCGAGGAAACTGCCATGCCAGGACTTAGCTCTGAGACGATTTCTTGCCATAGACATTGAATCTTTGGCTACGTAAAGCCAAAAATAGAGCAGGTAAAAGAACACGGTGAGAAAAGTGCCTCACATGGCAGTTCCTCACACAGTTTCTCAATATGTATGGCAGGCTTGACAAAATGCACCTATCAGTGTTGAGTTCAAGAGTGGAGGGGAAGGGGGGGGGGGGGGGAAAGCAAACGCCCAGGGGACTTTTATATTGTTATGAAAGGAAAAGTCAAATTATATGTATTGTTGAAATGTGGCCATGTTGAATTCTTGACTCTTGAGGCACTGGGGGTAGCTAGGGGTAGCCCCTATCCTGAGATTTTATCATTTTTGTATTCATGACTTTGACAAAGTATGTACCTTGCTCAGTGGTACTGTACAGCATCTTAGTGTTTTGATTAGATAAGACATCAATAGTGACCTCTATAAATGCCAATTAAGACACATCACAACAGGGGATGGCATTAACTTTTTCAATACGACCATAAAAAAGATTTACTGATGACTATTTAGGTAAGCAGGATTCTCATTGAGTGCTTCGAAGTTTGAGACATCTACTTTTTGGTGAAAAAGCTTAATATGTTTTAAACAAACCTGAATGAATAGTGAAAACTGCCTCATACTTTTACACCCTAACCATCTACTCTAAAACTTAATGAGAACCCTGGGAAATGGTATTGATCAAATCCTAGTAAAACCTGTTGGCTTGTATTTCCATCAAGACTTTTTGCATCTCATGCCATTTATGTTAAAGAATATATTTTGTAACTTTGTTCTTGCAGAGGAGTTTGTAGCTCATGGATCCAATGTTAACTGTCTGGCACTAGGCCCTTTGTCTGGTAGAGTAATGGTTACTGGAGGAGAGGATCGTAAAGTCAACATGTGGGCTATTGGTAAACCTAATGTTATAATGGTAAGAACCAAAGCTGGCAAACATGCAGTTCAGGATGGCAATAACACAAAATTCTACCTGTTAAAGCTGTTTTCAAAATTACACAACCTTTGCAGACAGCACTTGAAAGTTTTTTTCAGTATTTTGACAGCTGTTAATCAAATTTTGAACAAGCATTTTCCGTCAAACAAACATGTAGAAGCCTGTTGATGCATATTATTTGCTACATTTTTCCAACTTTAGCGATCTTTGGAGGTTTTGTATACACTTTACATATTGCTAAGACAAGAAAAAGTTTGAAAAACATGAAAATTAAAGAAAGGCCACACTGCTTCTTTGTGCCTGAGAATGTGTGTGTCAAAACGAAATACTGCTCTCTGCTTGGCTAACTTGTAAATAAGTTATGTTGGATGGCCATGGTAGTACATGTCGTTCAGTAAGCCATTGCTTTTCAATTCCATTCATTGATGCCTGACTCAAATACAAGTGCAAGATTGGATGAATTGTTAATGAATTTAAGAAATATTTTTATTCCCAACAGAGTCTTTCTGGTCACACAAGTCCTGTAGAATGTGTGCAGTTTAATGCTGGTGAAGACCTTGTATTAGCTGGATCACAGTCAGGAACACTGAAAATATGGGACTTGGAAGCAGCAAAAAGTAAGTAGCAGGCGAATTGTCTAAAGCAGATGTTTATGTTGGTGGAATAGGCTCTTCTAGAGCATACAAAAGTACATTTTCTAGGAGACCTGCAGCTCTTAGAAACATGACAGGAGTGGATCCAGGGGGGGTTCCTTGGGTGCTCGGGAATCCCCTTTCTCATCCTAAAAATATAACATTTTCACGTCAAGAAAGAAAAATACTAAGAACAATACACAACTTACCATATTTTTCATTTACCCGACTAATAACCTGTATTTATTGCTTTGTACAATATGAAATGTGAAGTGAACCCCCCTCATTCTGAAACCTGGATCCGACCCTGTATGAAAGAAGCAAGCATTATCTGATAAGTTACAGAAAAATAATATACTTGATAAATGCAAAGAGAAGGTTTTCTGGATAATGTAACAATTTTATTACCAATGTACTTAGCTGGTAAAATGAGGAGCTTGGTCACCAACTCTGGCTCTTACTTATGATCATTATGATGATGATGTTTATTATTATGATTAATGAATAATTGATAGTTTATGATGACAGTGATCATGGTGATGATGACAATTCACCATTTCGCATGTACATCAGTTCAGTGGTCACACACAAGGCATTGAAGCGAGGCTTCACACACAAAGGATTATTCCAATTTGTACCCTGAAGCCTTCCTTGGATGCAGCTTTGTGTGTGACCACAGAACTGATGTGTGAAAATTGGTGTATACTTATATACTGTGTAAATAATTTCAAGCTTTGTTCTTTTTAGTTCTCAGAACACTAACAGGACACAAAAGTAGTATAAGAAGTCTAGATTTTCATCCATATGGTGAATTTGTGGCTTCCGGTTCATTAGATACTAATTTAAAGGTACCTACAATCAATGATATTTTATCTCGAACTACTCTAATAGATAGACAAATTTGATAATACATAGACCAGCAGTGCAATTGAAGGGTTCAATGTGAAAATGGCCTAAGTGACTTTATGATGATATGTTTTTTTCAATGGTATAAAATGGTATAATAAGCTTTCCTATGGTGGAAAAATTAATCTCAGGACATCCATGAAAAAGTCACTTAATAGGTCATTTTCACAGCAAGCCCTTCAATTTTGAAATACAGTAGGCCTTGCGCACGATGTTGGTGTACATCGGTAAATTCGTGGGGGTCTTGACGCTTAAAAAATATTTTCCCGATAAACACGGCATTTTTATTGACAGTGTTTCAAAAGTTTAATAAAAGAATGTTTAAACTTACAATTGCTCGAGTATGAAAGCGTAATGTTTAACCGTTACAAAGTTAAAAGCAAAAAAACACTGAAGATTATGCAAAAATTAAATCTACTTCCGTCACAAGAGGCAAAGCGTTCCCTTCGCGTTCCTTGGCGTTCCCTGAGCGTTCCAAAGCGTTCCACGTTCCAAAGCGTTCCCTGGGAACGCGGGCCAGAATTTTAAGGAATGCGTTCCTAATTTGGGAACGCGATCTTTCGTTCCCGCACGCAGCGTTCCCAAGCGTTCCTAGGACTCTTCAACCGAACTCCTTGGTGCGTTCCCAAGCGTTCCAACTCATGTGTGCATGCTACCGGTAATCAGCGTTCCTTGAGATCAAGCGTTCCTCTTGCCAGGATGTTCAATAAAACTATTGTTCAAGAATCATTTAAAGTTTGTTATTATCAATAAACACCACTCCAAAAATATAATAGTCGTAAGTCAACTAGTAGAAGTCAAAATTATTCGATAAATAATGGGAACTTAAATTGCCACTTCATCTAAACTGCTGAATGATGACGGCTAAATAACTATGACAAATACACTCAACACAGCTAGATATCACGACCAAAAACACATATTTTATTGTCTGAAAAGTTCAAGCAAAAAATAAATAAATAAAAACTACGATCTAAACCTCGTGTTTTCAGAAGAAAGATCACAAAATTACCGAATAAAAATAACAAAGGAAGCCCACACAATTGAGAAACAGACTACTTTTCACTTTAGCCAACAAAACAGCATCAAAATAGAAAACTAAGAAATATTTTTTTCGTAAGAAAGAGTATTAAAATGTCGGTCATGGCGATCGCTTATGTACACACGCAAAGGAACGCGTTCCTATAAAACAGAATGCAGTAAAATTAAACAAATTAAACAACCCTTACAGTTAAATTGCGAACACATTCGCATATTTAGCTCTACGAGTTTAAACTGCTGTACTGAGCTAAGGAGGTTTGTTGCGCTAACAGGGTCGATATTTATGCAAGATTCCATTCTTAAGAACATTGTTGATAAAACGTTTATGTCAGCTATCTTATCTTGTTGGTTGAAATATCCAGTGTTTTCAAGTTCCGACATCTTGTTAGACTTGAAGTTATATAATGGTACCTCGTTGATTAACTTTTCAAAGTATCCATTAAAGTACAGATAATGGAAGTGTGTTGCATGCTTTTTATGATAGCTGCAAAGGTTTTTCTGTCATAATCAACCGGGCCATTGGTCTCTGCAAGTCCAAATGTTTCCCACAATACCGAGGAATATGAAATTTGATACAAACGGCGACAAACTGGCGAGACGGAGAATAACGTCTATTTCACCTAAACGAAAGCACTTGTAAAGAAAGCTGCCACTAATTGGGGGCGGTACGTCTAGGTTTGATGTCTAAAATTTGACGTTTAGCACGTGCAACTTTGATGTTTAGGTCGCAAAACGTTTAGTTTTATTTCGCTTCGCAGTTCAGCTCCAAGATCAAACAAGATGTCAGATCGCGAGTTCCCATAGAAGATTCTTTTGAAGATATGTGTATTATGAATCGCAGATTCAGTTTCTTTAGGATCAGCATAAGGAGCTCGTTTGGAAGCATCAAGATGTGGAATTTACCAAGACAATTATCTAAACAAAGATACATCATATTAAAAATGCTCATTTTTAGTTTTATTATCCTGATCGAGAAGTCGAAAGATACTGACAAAACTGACAACAAGATTTAAACAAACAAACAAACTGATTTACCGTTTGAGTCCTCGTGGAACATTGACGTCTCAAACATACCGGCCACTTATATTTTCCGAAGCTTTAAGGCGTTGACAGTCTACTTCTTTGGAATCAATGAACACAGTATAGGAGGAACGCTAGGAACGCGTGTAGGAACGCTTAATAGGAGCATTTCCGGGAACGCTTAATAGGAACACTTCCAGGAACGCTTCAGCAGTGGGAACGCTTGGTATGGAACGCAAGAAACTAAGATGGAACGCAGGCACGCTTGGGAACGCAGAGAAGAGTGCAGGAACGGGAACGGGAACGCGAACGCTAGGGAACGCTACTGGCGATTATTGAAAACAGATCTCGACAAAACGATGTAATATTTTCATTGCTTGAATTTTACCTCAAAAACAAATAAAAAGGATCAAAATGGTACTTTTTTGAAAAGAAGAATAAAATAACATTTTGATTAAGCACGATTTTATTAAGTTATCATTGTAAAAAGTGCTTTTGTTAGGGTGGAAAGTTATGCGTTCTATCGGTCTTTTGCAATACTTTTCGTTGAGCTATTTTCAGGCACCAAAAAATTACTTTAGAGAATACTTGATTTAGCTAATTTACGTATTTTTGGAATGTTATTTTATCGAAATTTGATATTATGCGTTTATTTTCTGTGTATCTGCTGTATTTTGGAAATTAAGACATGCTTTTTGAAATTACATCAAATGTTACGCTCGTGTACACCAACATCGTGCGCAAGGCCAGTATTAAGTTATGAACATATTGCTATAACTAGTTTATCCTGCATTAATTAGCTCCAGTGGTTTAGACCAGTTTTGAGATATATTGTTGTTCAGTGCCAGCCTTGGTTGTGTGTAATATATTCATTAGAGTTTTGGTATAAGGCAAGAAATGCAAATGAATGAACCAAGCAGCTGGGTATAATGAACAAAGCAAATACTTTAAATTTTCAAGGTATTTCCCCAAAGTTCTGGATATATCTTGCATCAAATTTAAGCTGACTTTGAGCAACAGATATGTCACTAAACAAGTGGTCTATTCAATGGTTGAAGAGCTAGACAAAAATACAGTTAATATTTTGTAACTGAAACTCCAATCTGGACATGGCACAATTACTTATGGCATAATATGGGAAAGTCACTATGAATTCTGGTTTCCATATACCAATTTTTCCATTTAGGTTCAACTTCACTCCTAGAAACTCACTAACATTCCAACTTGTTTCTTAATCCTCTTTTTATTTAATTTACTGTCATCGCACTTGCTTCTGAAGTTTTAGTTGAAGTTGATTATTTTTTCATGATTGTGTTTTAGTTATGGGATGTAAGAAGAAAAGGATGTATATTTACCTATAAGGTGAGTGTTAACAAAAGTATTTTTGACACTTTCTAATTTCATTCACATAAAATAAAATGGAACTTTAATTAAAATTAATTAAATATCCTATGCACTATGTATTTACTAGGGTCATACAGATTGTGTGAACAGCTTAAAATTTAGTCCTGATGGACGGTGGATTATATCATCTGGCGAGGATGGATCAGCTAAGGTAATGTATCACATTTTTGCTGACAGTTTTATTTTGAGTCATTATAAAACATTAACAACTAGTCTAAAGTCTTCAATAACTGAAGAGGTATTTGTATAAGAGTACTGAATTCACAGGGGAAAAAATCTCGATTCCTAGCTTGGGTCAAACATGGGGTTTCCCTGGGTCTAACCAGGGAATCCCTGGGAATCTATTCTATTTTCTTTCTTATTTTTTCTTTTCTTTAGCACCTAGAGCAGTTCTGTATAGGCACTATATAAATAATCATTATTATTATAAAAATTATTATTTTGACAAGTTTGGTTATTACAGATTTCCCAAGTAAAATAGAATAGATTCCCAGTTTAGACCCAGCTGCAGGGAAACCCCAAGTTGGGAAATTATTGACATTTTTTTTTTTTTTTTTGTGGTCAGTGCATCATTTTTGATCAAATTATAAGTTCTAAATTTCTAAAGGACAGATTAAGAAATGATTGGTGGTTAATTACATTGTTGAATTGAGCCCTTCAAACATTTTTTCACTGTTGTTATGATAAGTCATTTAATATATTTTGTACTGTGTCAATAGTTATGGGATCTCACTGCTGGAAAACTTATAAATGACTTTAAAAACCACACTGGTCCAGTTAATTGTGCTGAATTCCATCCTAAAGAATTTCTTTTAGCTACTGGTAGCAGTGACAGGTGAGTGACTACTACAGCAAAATTCAGGTTTCTTAGACTTACTTAAAAAAATAAACTTCAGTGATTATTTGATCAAAAGTTCTGATTATTTTTATAGTGCATGCTGATCTGTACATGTATGTTGCCATGCAATAGGTGACTTTCAAGATAATAGTTCACTTGCCACATTCAAAGGAATGAATGAATACTAACAGTACTTATTTGAGGGTGGCACTTTTTGATAGTTTAACTAATAGTGCGGCACTTAATTGGGGTTGGGTTTAATCATGGGCAGCACGTAAACAAATAAAATTAATATGATATTTTGTACTAGAGATGAAATTGTGCCACATTGTATGTGAAACTTAGTAATGTCACACATGCATGTCTGAATATTATCAATCCACAATTTTTCAAGATATAATTAATTTACATTGTTTCATCTCTTTTAATGTTATAACAGAACAGTAAAATTTTGGGATCTAGAAACATTCCAGATTGTATCAAGCACAGAAATAGAAACATGCCCAATAAGGTACACTTACAACATTGATGTGATTAAAGAGGTCCCTACAGTGAACACTGATCAAATGTAGACTGAATTCTCCTTTGAAAATAAAAGATTTTTGAGGAGAATGTATACTTTAATCAGAGATCACTTATGCTGTTTTTACACTGACCTCTTCAGTTGTAGAATAGAAATATTTTTACTACCATTTACTTATTATCAACCTTGAAGCATAAACAAATTGAGTGTCTATGTTTACCTTCAAACACCCTACTTTTGTCTGGTTTTGTGTCATGTTTGACAATTAAACCTCAATACAGGACTTTTATAATGGCTGCTGCTAATTAGCATAAATGCTGAAAAATGAATATTTCTAGAGTTGCAACTCCTTGGAATTATGAAGGTTGTTGATTTAGATAATGTGTGCGAGTTTCTAAAGAAAGCAATAAATCCTTCAAAGGGTATGAGGATTTGAAATTTTGAAAATGCGCCAAAATGAGGCAACCGAAGCTTCCAGTCAAAATATATACAGAACTCTCTATTTCTGACTGTGCATCCTTTTCCAGATGTTTAAAGTTTCATTCAGATGGAATGGCCTTATTTAGTGGAGCACAGGATTCATTAAAGGTTCGTAATGTTCAGGATTCAGAATTGTGATGCTTGCCCATTATATGGCCATGTAATATTTCATATTAAAAAACTATGCTTTCTTTATGACAGATATATGGATGGGAACCTGTCAAATGCTATGAAAGCTTCCCACTTGGGTGGGGTAGGGTTGCGGACCTTTCGCTATCCTCAAATCAGATGGTAAGTAGTTGAGCCCAGGGGCTGATTTGTGTGTGTGTGTGGGATGTTTTTTTTTAATTTCTATAATGCTGTCTGTACCCCTCTGAAGGATAACATTTAGTGGATCTGCCTCTGGAGCCGTTTTAGTCCTGCTTAATTTTCAAAGAACTGTATAACCTTGTAATAAAATTCTTGATGATTATTCTCTGGTTATACTAGATTGGTGCTGGATTTTCACAAACTAATGTGTCAGTATGGGTCATAGATCTTGGGGTATGTATCATCTATAATGTTACAAGAGCCATTCAATTCGATTAACAAGAAAATGTTATACATTATTTATAAGTGTTATGCATTGTTTAGAACTGTTTGTCCTGATTCCCTTTCAGCATTTAGAAAACCTCATTGCAAAAGCAAATGAAGCGAAAACAGATGTAGGAAACTATGTTGGGGTATGGAAAAAAATTTTTATGGTGATAATACTGGTGATAATGGATGATTATGATAAATTCTGATGATGATAATGATGTTGCCATATCCTGGGTTGGAACTGACATCACAGAGGCCCTTAAAGTCAAAGTTAAATTGGCATTGCTTGTTCATTTGAGACATCCTTGGTAACTGAGGAATATTATTCTGTCCCTCATTTCTTGCTCCCAATACGAGACTTCATCTCGTGGCGTACTTTTTTTGTTCTCACCACATTTTGACGTCATCTGTGCATTGATTAGAGTACAGACACATGGAAAAGTGGAATCTATTTGTTAAGTTGTTGATGGCAATGGCAATGATGATGATGATGATGATGAGTGCTGATAATTAAATATATTTTTATTAATATCAAATGATTGCAAACTAGTATTATTGACAAGATAATAATATAGAATAATTATAATACTTTCATTCTATCTCACAGGAAGTACCCAAAGAAAGTGCTCCAGTTATTGAACAACTTCCTCCAAAAATAACATCTAAAACGTATGTCATTTTCACTCTCACTGTTATCAATAATTACATAAAAAATCGAATCAAGTTTTTTTTTTCATTTCTCTTTAGACCGCCTAGAAAAGCTTTCAACACAGAAAGACCACAAACAACATCAACAAAATCAAAGTAAGTTGCTATGACCTACATATCTAATTGGAACATAATATTGGTGAACAATCTGCATTGTTTAATAAGTGGTTGGTAAGTGGCTGGTAAGTTGTTGGTAAGTTGTTGATAAGTGGTTAGTAAGTGGTTAGTAAGTGGTGAATAAGTGGTTGTTGGGAAATGGTTGATGAATGGTTGGTAAGTGGTTGATATTAAGTTGTTGGTAAGTGGTTGATATGTCAGTGGTTGGTAAGATGTTGATATGTCAGTGGTTGGTAAGAGGTTGATCCAGTGTAAGTGGTAGGTAAGTGATTGGTAAGTAGGTGGTAAGTGGTTAGTGTATGGTTGGTAAGTGGTCAGTAAGTGGTTAATAAGTAGTTGGTAAATGGTTGATAATGGTCATTAAGTGGCTGCGGGAGGTTGGTATGTGGGAGGGGTAAGTGGTTGGTAAGTGGTTAATAAATTGTTGGTAAGTGGCTGGTAAGTTGGCTGTAAGTGGTCAGTATGTAACTAGTAAGTGGTCAGTAAGGTAACAGTCAGCAGTCAGTGAAATGAGTTACTAACCATTTACCATCTGGTGCCGATAATTCACTATAACCTAGAAACATATAAGTAGATACAAAAGGTTGTTCTTATGTTTTGTTTTGTCTGGTAGGTCATCCCGTCCAAATCCTCCAGTAGTCAAAGAAGAACCTCAGGAAGAAGATGATAAAAATATAGAAAAAGTTGTAGATGATGATAACATTGATGAAATCTTCCAAGCAAGGAAAAAGCTAGGTATATTGATATCCTACATAGTTACATGTATAGTTAAAGGAGAACTGTATGCTCAAAATATATATTTTTCAATTTAGCACTCTAGACCTACATTTCGTAATCACAATTTTAAAATGTTTTCTTCCAAGGGGGGGGGGGGGGGGGGCAGGGGGGGGGGGGGGGCAGGGGGGGACTCCATTGTAAAAGGATCGGGTATGCTCGTCATATCTCTTAAGGGTAAAATCAGCAATTTGGTATCTTTTAGGGTGTTAAAATTGAAGTGTAGAGTTTTAGCATTTCCTGGTCTCTCTTAGGGTATCAAAAGAGTCCATTGCTTATTATCTTGTTCTCAAATGGAAGAAATTTGCCCAAGAAAAGCGTGTCAACTATTCAATTTTATGTTCATCATAATAAAATGTTCATTAGCTTGTTATCACTTGTATCTCTTAGGGTTAAAAATCGTCCAGCCACGCCCTTCTTAAAAGACTTCCGGTATCTTTTAGGGGTATTTTTAAAAATTTCCAACGAGCATGTACCCAATCCTTTTACAATGGAGTCCCCCCCCAGGCTGTGGCAACTGCCACAAAGTTTTTGATTACTTTTTGACATCTTTTTGACAACTTTGAATACTGCTAACCAATTAGATATCGGCACTTCACTTTAATGTCTTAGTAGGTGGAGTGACCCTTATGGTTGTTTTTGCTGACATTCATTTTCTCTAAATTATTGTACACAGACAGATCACCAAAGCTTAAGAAAAAACATGAGCCATTCAAAGCTCCTGTGGATGATAGTCAAGGTATTGCTGAAATTTAGCCATAGGGTTCTTTAATTGCTTGCTTTCTTGCTCACTCACTCACTTAGCTCACTTGTTTTCTCTCTTTCTCTCTCTCTCTCTCTCTCTCTCTCTCTCTCTCTCTCTCTCTCTCTCTCCCTCCTTCCCTCCTTCATTTCTACAAAAATGAGTTTTAAAAACAATGATTTTCTGATAGTGTGCATATATTTATTACAGCTCCATCAAAACCACCTAGTAATAGTAGAGCACCTGTAAATCCAGATCCACCTAAGGTAAGGACCTTGAGCTGTCTCTACTTTCACATATCCATCATGCTTTGCACCTTGGAGGATTGCCAGCATTTAGATAGTCACAATTATTGTGCTAGCAGAGTTTTCAAAATAAACTGAAAGAGGTTTTTAGACTCCTTTGGAGCTTTGGCTTTGTCCATTTGTAAACATCTTGATAAGATTTATGAGCTGATTTGTCATAAACACCATTTTGTTTGACTTTTTTTCCCTTCTTTTTATCAACCCCTCACAACTGATGGCATTGTGGGTATTGTGGTATAAGAGAAAAGTGTAATTTATATAAAATGTATTTTTTATTATTTAATATTAAAGAACACATACATTTAAAATGTAAATACATAGAGCGGTTTTCATATGAGTGGGAAATGGTACGGTCCATAACGTGAGCGTATCAGTGCCGTAATTTCTATAAAAACATTCAAAAATTCTGCCGTAACGGTGTCGTAACTGTGCCGTGCCCATACTGTTTCCCAGTCATACGAAAACCGCTCTAAACACTGTACACATATTGGTTTAATAAAGTGTTTTGTTTCTTTCTGGTAGCCTGAACCAGTTGTTTTAGCACAGACTAAAAATATAGTACCATCAGATAGAGATAAACCTGCTGGGCTGCACATGTCTGACTTTTTACCTGTAAGTTAGTCACACCTTGTAGCTCCCAAAAGTGCTTCTTTTTTCCAAATGTAGTTCCAGAAAATATCCATACCTCACCGTGGAGGGAATTGGAAATTCCGGAGCGGAGGGAGGGGGTCAGAAAAACAAAATTACAGAGTTTGTATGGAAGAAAAATGGAAGTTCCGGAGGGTAGGGGGGTCCATTTACAAATTCCCTCCTTGGTGGGAGTATGAATATTTTTTGGAACTACACAATAGTTCTCAAATACATAATTTATGTATTTTCTTTATTCCTTCCTTCATGCAACCACAACAAAAGGAATCAGCCTACTGACTCATCCATATCCTATCAGTCTGTTCATTCCCTGACTTTGTATTGCCTTCTTTCCATCCTTTCCTTCCCACCTTCCCTTCCTTCCTTGCTGCTCTCCTCTCTTTCCCCTTCCTTCCCTCTTTCACTCCCTTCCCTTTCTCCCCTTCACTTCCCTCCTTCCCTTCCTTGCTTCCCCCTCCTATTTGTTCTATC
This sequence comes from Telmatactis stephensoni, assembly GCA_029948255.1. NCBI lineage: Eukaryota > Metazoa > Cnidaria > Anthozoa > Actiniaria > Isophelliidae > Telmatactis > Telmatactis stephensoni. The sequence continues at coordinate 16,122 of JALIZF010001831.1, read as the reverse complement.
CTGTTTTCCTTCTTTCATTCTTCTCTTGGATAGAAAAAAAGGAAGGAAGGAAGGGCTCCCTCATTTCTGTTCCTTTTTTTCACTTCCTGACTCACTTATCTACCCACCTACCTTAGTACCTACCCACCCACCCAAATATTCATTCATTTCTTGATGTACGCATCCACTAATTTTTCATTAAATAACTCCTGCACTATGGTAATGATTTGTGCCCATAAAGTGTTGTAATTATTCAGTTGATTGTTTGTATCTATGAACTCTAATTCTATAAATCTTACTGAATTGAGATTAAACATTTTTTCAGCCTAATCCCAGAGTCCAGCCTGAGCCAGTTAGAGAATCGTACAAAGATAATCAGTTTACTCCTCCTGTACCTCAGATATCAGAGTCTGAGGCCATGGATATGTTGACTAAAAGTATGTTTGTCTCTGACTTTTCTTGTATCCTGGAATGCAACCAAGTGTGAAGACATGAAAATGGCCTAAGCGACTTTTGTTGAGAAAGTCTTGATATATCACCATAGTAAAAAAGTCACAGTCACTTAAGACTTTTTCATGGTCACCCTTCAATTTCTTGTTTTGTTTTGTTTTGTTTTTTGTTTTGTTTTGTTTTGTTTTGTTTTGTTTTGTTTTGTTTTGTTTTGTTTTGTTTTGTTTTGTTTTGTTTTGTTTTGTTTTGTTTTGTTTTGTTTTGTTTTGTTTTGTTTTGTTTTGTTTTGTTTTTGTTTTTGTTGCACCTGATTTTACCAATGATTTTCTTGCTGTCTACTATGTTCCACAGGTCATTCATCGATTTGTAGCATCATGGCTGTGCGACAAAGGAATTTATCTATTATAGCTAAATACTGGGGAGAAGGAGAAATCAAAGTATGTTACTAAAAGTCTGACATTAGCTATGCATCAAGCATTTTACAACATTTGACAAAATCTACCAATCTGATTGGCTGAGGACTATTGTCAATAAGCATTCAGACACATCAATGATGTTCATGCCCAGTTTGATAAGAATTTTTTTTCCATTTACCTGATTACTGCTAAGATCATGAGTTTTGAACATTTTGTGATAAAATCCATTGTCAGTAGCCTGCGTTACTGGCTCCCAAGGGAAAGGGAGGGGAGGGGAGGGGGAAGGAGGGGAAAGGGGAGGGGAGGGGGATTGGGGAGGAGAGGAGGGAAAGAGAGGCTCTCTTTCCCTCCTCTCCTTCCCAGTCCCCCTCCCCTCCCCTTCCATTGAGAGCCAGCAACACAGGCTACACTGTCAGTTAGAGTACAGACAGTGGAAAAAATTTGCAATTTAATTCTTCTTGATCTAAATACAAAAATTCTAAAAGGTACTGTTGATTTTGTATCACTAGGTTGCCATACAAACAGCAGTCAATATGAATGACACAGCAATTTTAGTAGATGTCCTCAATGTCCTCTGCCTAAAACAGTAAGACTTAATTACAATGATATTAGAGCCATTTACATATAACAGGAAAACAGTACAGTCACTGCATGGTTACGGTAGAATTTTGGAATGTTTTTATAAAAGTTATGGTACTGACATGGTCACATTACGGATCATACCGTTTCCCACTCATATGAAAACTGCTCTAATGAATTAGTTAATGAATTAAGGAATGCCATGTGGCACTAGGACAATCAGAGAGATATGAGAAAGTTGAATTGCCTTAGTGAACACCTTATGAGAGACAGGGAAATCCCTGACTAATATGGGACTCACAACTCACTACCCTTGGGATTCATGTCCAGTGCTCTGCCAACTGAGCTATTAGGCTGATTTAGCAAATGCAATGCCATGTGAGACCAGGACATTAGATGACAAAAATATCACATTCTCTCATTGCATGACAACATAGCAACACTATATACATGACACTGATAATGTCAACATAAGTCATTTTGAACAAAACTCATCAGCATGTACAATGTCCTCTTTCATCTCTGGTCGTGTTTTCTAAATCAGTCTATTGAGTCAGCTGGAGTGACTGTGGCTATTGGTGATGAAATTAATGAAAGTTAAGTGTTACTATGATGCAGACAATTGAGGATAAAGTTTTGTGTCTTGGTGTAGACTTAAGAGGAGTTTCCATTTTGATGGGGTGCATTGTATAATAATTCATCATCATCATCATCATCATTATTTGTTAATCCTCAATATTTTTATACTGAATAAATGTTAAATGAATATTTTGTTCGGTTGTTTTTAGAACTCTTTGGAATTTGGACATTTGTTTAATACTTTTACCTCAATTAAAAGACTTATTTAACAGCAAATATGAAAGGTAAGAGATATACTAGTGGAAGGACATTGACAGTTCTTTTTCATGCAAGGACAATGAAATCAAATGCTGTAATAGAATTCACTTAGTCCACAAGGAAGCCCAAGTAACAAAACTTGCTTACAAAGGCCATCTGGGTAATTTTGTAATAAGACGCTGTAGTAATAGCATTCACTTAGTCCACAAGGAAGCCCAAGTAACAAAACTTACTTACAAAGGCCATCTGGGTCATTTTGCACCACAGGTAGCCCAAGTGAAAAAAATCAAATTTCTAATAAGTTACTGTCAGCTCTGTCTAACTTATTCACCACAGTGCACTTGCACCATGTTGTAACTGTATTTCACAGTCATAAAATATTTATCACTGTGAAAAAACTATGATGTACTGTATTGGATCCCTACCTAAATTAAAGGTTTCTTGTGATGATTGAGTGTCATCTAATATTTATATTTTGTACAATTTAAACTCCCATAAGTGGACATATTTGGGACCAGGAATAATTGTTGTCTGCTTACTAGAAGTGCCTATTTATTGGCTAAAAATGTAGATTTTGTCAGGAGAATGGACCAAGATCAGTGTCTGCTTAAGAGAAGCATCCACTTACTGGTTAGAGGTGTTCATTAGTGGGTTTTCTTGAAACTATTGTGTATTTTGGTTTCAGTTATGCACAAGCAGCAGCATCTGCACTCAAGTTGATTCTTAGAAATTTTGCTCCTGTTATTAAAAGTAACATGTCTGCACCACCAGCATCAATTGGTGTTGACCTGGTCAGGGAAGAAAGGTGAGGGCAGTGCCTATTGAGGTGTAATGATAATTGATTTACCAATATCTTACTAACCATTTACTCACACTATTCAATAACTTACTGGCTTCCTTCCACACACTTACTAATACCTTACCTGACTCATTAACCACTTATGGACCTTCTAACCACTTACTGCATGACACCTTTACAACACCTTCCTGACACCTTACCAACCACTTACTGACACTTTACCAAACACTTCCTGACACCTTACTGACCCTTTTCTGGCACCTTTACCAACCACTTTCTGACACCTCACAACCACTTTATCAACAACTGATTTCTTTCCTTCAACTTTCATTCTTATAGATATAATAAATGCCAAGCCTGTCATGCCCATCTACAGTCAATTCGAAGTGTAATATCAAGCAAAACAGCCATGTCTGGCAAAATGGGGAGTCTATTTAGAGAACTGTCATTGGCCTTCTCTGCTGTGGATTGAATGTAAAATAGTTTTAACTACAGTAGAGAGGTTTTGAATTTTGTGAACAGAATGCCTTGCAGGAAGACAGGTTAGCGATTGATATGCAAATTAGGTGTTGCATTCCTTAGGTATGCAGTGAAAAATCAATTCCATTTCCTTGTGGGAAATGTACTTCCCTGGGATTATTGTGTTGTCGATGTAGCAGTTAGAGCCATCTGTTAGTTGATTTACTGATGCTGGTTGAGTTGAACTGCTTTGCACCATGTTGGGAGAGAGAGCTTGAATGTGCCATGTTTGTTGTGAATGTTGTCTTCATAGCATCATTCCTTCGGTAATATTTATGAATCAACTAATGTATGTAAATGTAATGAATAAAATAAACAATTGTCAACTTTTAAGGATTAACATTAATTTCTCTTGTAATGAGCAAGGAGCTTGTGCATTGGAATGGAGAGAGAAATGCATTTTTATGTGAGCTACTAATGAGTACTATATAAGAAGTGTCAGGAGTTTGTGAGGTCCTTGAGTGTGGTCCAAGCTCTCAGAACAATCTGATTGAATTTCGTAGTGTGGACCCATCTAGACAATAAGTGGTTATTGGACTCAAGGGAACTATAGGAATGGTTGAATGGGTTATTTTTGAGCATGTATGGTAATAATTGCATTGTGAATGATCTGCAAGTTATCTGTAAGTGGTTGATAAGTGTTGCCATTGTCTTTTCCAGTGGAATTTAGGGAGTCAACTAGTTTACGCTGCATTGGGTATAAAGGTACAACAATGAATGGATGGAACTTTGTATTAACACAAAATGAAAGAATACCTCTATCTGACTTTTTGGGCCTTGGCCCTTCTTCTTTTACTCCAAGGAAGGGCTGGGCTCTAAACATCAATAATATTATTACTCATCTTTATACAGATTACCTGACAACAGGTGTTCAAATGGTTTTGATTTTGTCGCATGGGGTTTCTAGTTTTAAGGTGTACCATAAACTCAACACTAAAACAATCTAATGCTTTTGTCTTTTATTAATCTTTTGCATGTAAAGCCAACTTAAACATCAAGCACATAACATAATCCTGCTTGAATACTATGACTATGATCTAAACACTTTAAATAATCTTAAATAACATCTTTTACAAGCCTTTTAATATCTACATGGCTTGCACATTTGCATAATCTTTATTCTTTTAAAGTAATTTTGTGACTGGTTAAGCCAATGAACTTAATATGCTTTCTTTTGAGTTAATTGGCCACTCAATAAAACAGCCCAGGACAATTATGAAAGCATGCAGTGAGCTTTAATTTTACTTAGCTATATTTTTACTCAAAGTTACAATATTTTAGGATCAAGGATCTTGGGATTGGAAAATGCCTAAATGGAAGACTATTAAATCTTATTTGGATACTAGTTAGCTATCCACTATCTAGTTCTTTCAATTTGTGCTTTGCTTTGTGAGGTGCTGAATAAACACTAGACACCTCTCCTTTATGAAAAAGGAATCAACTGTTAAGTTGGATAAAGAAAACAATGTGAAGTGAGACCAAGCTGGGGTTTGTCCTCTGTGTGATCAACTTTAAGTTAGGTACAGAAAAAAAAATTGTTAATTGATAACCTAAGAAAGGTTATGTCTGTAATATTGAGGGAGCTCAAAGAAAAAAGTTCAGCAGCTCCCAAGTCATTAACATTTTCTATTCCCTTCCAAAACAGGGTGTTAAAGTTCAAAATAATGCCTTTAATTAAATATTAGTGTAATATGCTTTTCTTTTTGAAAACTTAAATAAATTAATGCAACTAGAAAAGTGCATTGAATGTTAGCCTTTTGTTTGTCCTTTTTTATGTTGCTGACTACAGATAGGCAATATATTATTATATGCAGCGCAAACCTTATTTGTAATACTTTTTAGGCTTGTACTCCAGCCATAGTGACTTCTGTGTACCTGGGATCCTTTACCCACACATGGCTGTGTGGGAGGGGAGGCTTGGAACAAATGATGCCCCCATGGCTGAAAATGGAGCCTAGATACTTCTTAGCCTGCTTTGCAGACTCATTGTTTTGAGCTTGAAAATCTCGCCATTTTTTAAAAAATTTTGGTGAGATTTTTGAGTGTAAACAATTTAGTCTGCAAAGCAGGCCAGATGCTTCTCATCTCTGTCTTTTTGTTTTGTTTTTGGTGATTATGACATGAAGGGATGTTTCTGAAATTATCATTTTGATCTTGATGTTGTATGAACTGTTTTAAAATTGAAAGAATTCGACTTTCTCTTGATTGCTGTTAGTCTATTCTACTTAATCTTCAATCCCCCATTATCACTTAACATTCAGTTTGCCAATGAAATTATTGAGTGAAACTAATAACTGTTGGCACTGTCATTTGGATGGTCTAATTGTTTAAACCTGAGTATAGTACTGGTGAAATATCTTATTCTCTGTAATATCTCATGTTTATATTATTACTATGGTTGCCATGGCAACTATTTATTATGATGTCCCTGGTGATGCCGCAGGCCTAATTTTGTCTGTAAAGATAAATATTAGAGATAATTCATAAATAATTTTATGATAAAATAAAAGTGGGAGTCAACAGTGGGATAATTGTGGGAAACGGAATAGTGGGATATAGAATGGGAAAGCTAGGTGAAAAGTAAGTACCTTTGTATTATTTACCTATATTTACAGTGGTGGTTACTTGCCTCGTTGTCCTTTCTTTGTTGTTCTTCTCTCCATTGTCGCTGTCTTTCCTCAAATTCCTGTAATCTTTGTTTAGTTTGTTCTAAGGTTTCACGCATGACTTTATCCTCTTTCTATTACAAAATAGTCAATTATTAATTGATTAAAAACTTTCTCAGCAAGACCATACAGTCTGATGTTCTCCTTGGATAACTTCATAAGCTGAACATCCTTTTATCATTTTTTCTCTGATTTTGTTTTTCATTGACTTCACACCAATCCCCTCACCCCAACCCCCCAAATCCCTCTCTAGTCCTCTTCAACCCAAACTGCCCTACTATGGCACTTACAAAAAAACACATGTGGCCAACTCATCCCCAACCTACCCCTCCCCCAAACAAATAAATCAGTTCTGACCTTTGCTCTTTCTTCATCAAAGTCTACAAATCCAATTCCATCTAATCTTTGTAGGTCTATCCAGCCTTTGAATATTACACAGACTCCATTTAAGATAAAATTACTTTTCACATGAACCTGTGAGAACAAAATTAATGATCATTAATATTTCATTAGTAATATTAAATTAATACTTTAGAGTGGTTTTCAAAAACCTGTGAAACAATTTATACCATTTACATTTTTAATAGCATGTATGGAACAATAGAAAACAAAAGACTTAGCAGAATAGCACTAAATAAATTACTACTAAGTATTTCACGGGTTTATGAAAACCACTATTAGTAAACAGGGTTGTTGCACTGTGGCATTTGATCAGGTGTCACTTTTGCACAGTGAACCTTTTGCCCAATCAGAGTACATATTACATCAATTATTTCATAAAATAATAACATGTTTTTCTATATAGGTATTAGAACCATCTGTTCTTGAGTACCTGTAAGCACTTAATGTGTCTATTGTATAAATGTCATTTAGATTAACAGCCTAAGCATTGGTTTTTAGCATAACATGATCCTTGGCCCCTTAAGGAGAGTATTAGGTATCAAAGCCCATATAATAAACAGGGCCTTAAAGGTTTTATCAACATACTGGGAATGTTTGTATGGGGATAAGAAACAGATCCAATGCGGTATATAGAATCAACCAATATCAAAAATTGAATTTATCTTTAAAGACATCAAAATTTATCAATAACATTAAAATGTAATTTAAACAGAAATACATTTTCATTGTAATATGAATATATTATTACAATATTATAAAGATATTAAGATATCAAGAAGATGTTGAAAGATCAGTGAGATAAAATTTAAAAAAATGTGATTTTATTAAGGGAAGTCAACGAATTTCAGTTCAAGGAATTTTTCAAGTAAGGAATCAAAAACTTGCAGTTCTGTTTTATATTTGTCATTCCCATCTAATCTAAGTGAATTGCTGTTATCTTTCTTTCAGATAATTTATTAGTTTAGGTATGTGTTTATTAATGTTCTGTTTTAATGGTTTTGCAAAGTGTGAGGTCCGACCCATACCCAGACCCATGATAACCCTGGCTATTGCCCTTTGAAAACAGATACTGATTAGCAAATAGCCTTGTTTGCTAGGAGGAAGGATGACCCATAGAGCATGGCTGGAATTTAAGATAATACGCAAGCATTAAAAATTGCTTAGGTTTGGAAGAATTTGTAAACCTTTTATATTTCATTGGATTTGGAATTGAGGTATCACACTTGAGTTCATAATGAATGAGATTTTCTTTCTAATGTACTGGTCATCTATAATCCCTCAATTTGCTAATTCTTGCAAAATGATAAAAATTTGATGTCGATTAACCTATTCTTCAATTAATTTATGCTAATTAATTACAATAGAAACGTAATTTAATTTAAAATAAAGTGTAATTTTACATTGTGAAAGTGATACATTTACGTAGCACTAGTAGGATGAATAATCATTTGTTTCTCATGATAATTCTTATTTTCATTAAATAACAATCGTTATTTATTGAAATATTTATAAATAGAATTTTTGCTCAAACAGTTCAAATTATGTGTATATGTACTTATGCGGTCAATGTTTGCGTCAACAAAGACATTTTTAGGCATAAAAGCATTCTGCTGAAACCGACTGCGTATTACCCGTCTCTAGCTCTTTTTATAGACCGAAGCGTCAGAAATAGAAACCTTATTTCTATTCTAATATTCATAGTTTTGTTCTTTGAGTTTCTTATTCAATTAGTGCTTCAATTCTACTGCCAAATTGAACACCTCTTAATTGGGATAATTGAATTACTCGTGATAAACGTGAACGAAAAATCGCCTCGACCACCTGTCTCGAAATTAGCATTAATTGTCGCGAGTACCTGCTGTCACAAATCTGAAACAGTCAAAGAAATCGAAAGAGCGCCTCATATTCGTCTTAGATTTCACTCATTGAAAAAAAAACACTAGAAAAAAGGAGTAGTCTTGCTTCTTCATTTCAGATCTTTCAATACCAAAGCGTTTAAATCACGAAACAAAAGTTTATGTCCTTTTCTTCAGGAGTTAAAAAAAGCAAAGATAATTTTTTTGGGGAGAAAAATGCATGCAGGATGTGACATAATTTTCGATATTTTTACAGGAAGTTTGTTAATATTTTCATTGATAAAGCAGCCGTTCTAAATCAACTCCGGTCTCCACTTCATCCGGCATGTCTGGTTATTCAAGTACTGAATGAACAATTGTTTGTGTAGTTCCTTTGTAAATTCAATCATTTGAATTAAAGTGATTTCCAATGGAGCTTTCTCCGTGACACTGAACAATTAGCCTGCTACGAAGGCTACTGAACAATGGGGAAACCTTTCAAATGCCGGGAAGCCATTCGAATGTTTTTTCGACAATCGCTTAGTTGATTCATTATTCAAAACCCACCAACCGCACGTGCAGAAATTATCAACTTACTTTAAGGAATAATAACTTTGAATTTCAATGCCTTTAAATTTTCCGGATATCTGAGCCCAATGCCGAAAAAAGTGCACTGAAAGGAAGAATTGTTAGAAGTTTGGGCATTTCCTGTATGGATTCTCAAATGAATGTACAGAGCGAAAGAATAACCCAAGCGGCGATATTCGGAATAAAACTGTAACTTTATTAACCAGCTGTTTTACCCTAAAAGAATGTCACTTTACTTCAATTAGTGCAAGGAAAATGACTCGTTTTAGAAAAATGGAATTCAAAAGTAGATGGGCAGGAATGTTAAAGATTTTGTTCAAAGTTTTGTCAAAATCTTCCAAAATCCTGGCATCTTTCCCAGCGCTTCCAAGCTGAAATTGATTGTAAACAAAAAAGTATTCACAAACCCGCAAACATGCCGACATATTAGCTATTCCCTTTATCAGCCAGCTGGGCTAAGAACAGCTAATAAAGACAGAACTAAATAGCAATAATTTTTCAAAAGTAGAACATGTTTTTGATACCTTTCCTGGCTCTCTTTCAAAATCTAGGTATTCTTTGGATATGGTCCCATCCTCTGTCTTAGGAAATTGAAGGTTGAAGTTTGTCCCCGAGGAGACATAAGCCTAGAAGTAAGATTCAAATATTCAAGATTACTTAAAATGTGATTTTTCATGAAAATTCATGCTAAGGTCTACGCAAAGTAACGACCGAGTTTTTCAAAAGTTTAAACTGATACTAACAATATGAGCTTGCCCGTCGCGGATTTCTGTTTGAAATCGAACAACTCTTTCTTCATGGGATCTGTCTCTGTAAGCTGTATACTTGATCTGGTAAAAGAACAAAGTAAAATTCCAGTAATGAGTTCGATCATGTGTTCTGGAATCCCCATTTGAACTTAAGTACTTTGTGATATTTACCTCTGACTCTCTAGCTAACTTTCTAAACGTCTCATCATTTTCGTATTTTTGCTTTTGTTCCGGAACTACCCTCGGCATGTTGATAAACACTGGATCACCAGCCCAGACGACTTACTGAAGTACTCCCTGTACTAGAGCAACCAACGGTCCACGCTTTATCTTGTTTTACTTGTGTTCTCCCTCACATCAGCTCGTGTTCTTTGCTTTGATGATATTTCATACCTAAAATGACGAAACTTCCGCTAACTGAGGCATAACATTCACCTCCTCGAAGTAGACGACCTATATGTCACGCCTATTGTAATACCTGTCAATATAATGTTGGTTTCACGCAATCTGATTGGCCAACAGCGTGACAATTCTTGAAAAACAAAAGCGGCACGCGTCGCTACTGAAGCGAAACGAATTTTATTGAAAAAGTAAGGTGAACGTGCATGCAATAAGCCTTTGGGCTGTATAGTTTCAATTATCACATTGAAGGAGCCCCGTGAGGTTTGAGTGACTCCATTGATTTTCATACGTGCAAAACTTTATAAAACTCTGCACAGTTCATCAATGAACTCGAAAACTTTACGTGAAAGCTGACCTACAGCTGCTTGCCGTGACAACCGGAAATGAAGTAAAGGGTGACAGCATTTCCGGTCAAGCAATGAAAAGTCACGTCCTAATGTTTCCCCGCCCCCTCCCCCGCTACGCCGTGATTTGCTTGAGCTCAGCTGCTCAGTAGAACTGACATACTGCAAATGGTATGAGCAGCAAATGACCTTTTTTTCGACACATTTTCCTTCCATACCTTTATGCATTAATCATGATCTTTTATTGAATTATGCAGATTATTTGCAAACATTGCTTTGATTTTATTTTTTGGAGCTGGCAGATGGTTCACTGGATTTCATTTTTTGACAAGAAGATATTACAGATGCCAGAGTACAGATGCCAAAAAATTTACCGCTGTCCCGTCGGACCTTGCGTGACATCACATCAAAAGGAACGAATTCATTAGTCTCGGGGTTAGTCTCGCTATGTGCGATAGTCTTGTTTGCGTTAGACGTAAACTAAGATTCATCATAATCACAGCCTGCTTTCTGTTTATCGTGAATGTCTTGTATCAACTCAACATAATAAATGATGCCACTGGAGTCCAAAAATCAAAACCATCGACGAGGAAGTGGACGCGAAGTCTGTGCAACGCACTCCAAATTCGTCAAAAATTGGTAAGACTGGTCATTTTGATACTGACAGACAGCAGAGTGTTTGTCCAGTCTTATTCGAGATGAATATCAATACCCCTGGAAAATACCGATGCGTTTGTGTCGGTACATGTCGCAGGGGACATGTCGGGAATAGGAAACCGGACTACACACTTCAAATGTTAATGGAAAGGTTACAATTATTGGAAATTAGAGTAGATTTTGATTGCTATCTTTAAATATTAAGGTTTTGCTTCGCACAATGTAGGGGGAAAGTGCCATTTAATAATACTTCTACATGGGTCGGGCTTCTTGAGTGGGATGACTGGGAGGAGAGTAACCATCTGCACGTAATATATTCGGCAGCAAGTGACAACATCTGCGCATGTCTCCAACTTCTATTATCTTGGACAAATGGATATTTTGAAAGGTAATTTATAGCTGTTCATACTTCTGCACTCGACTGTAATACTCCGAAAAACTTTGGGGAGACTATATACGACTCTCTTTATGAGAAAGGTAGCCCTGAGCCAGGTTAAAAACCGTAATTGAGGCCACTCGCGCATACTCGTCATGTTGGCTATTGCATTCCCCCCGTTGAGGACATGTTTATCAAATGAATCCCTAGGTACTCCCTTGGATTTTCATTCCTTTTCATGAATTTTTAGACCCTACTCCCTTGGATTTCCATTCCTTTTCATGAATTTTAGACCCTACTCCCCTTGATTTTCCAGTGGATTTTCAATGGGAGTTGAGGGGGCTCCATGGAATTCCAGAAGGGTTTTAGTACCGTTACTCCCTTGGAATTCCATGTGTCCTTAACAGGGGGAGTGTGGATAAAAAAATGCAGAAGCCCATAATTTCTTTGGAGTTTGGTAACAGCTTGTGAAAAGGCAAGAAATGCACTAAAATGAATCAAGGAGGTGTAAATGAACAAAGCACAAATCAAAAGTATTTGTTTTGTTCATTTACAACCCCCTGGTTCATTTGTGTGCATTTCTTACCTAATTTCACTGGCTGTTACCAAACTCCAAAGAATATGTAACGTGCAGTCGAGGCTGTGGTTGACCAAGATGTAACTGTAAAATGGTCTATAACAGATAATTATACAAATGACGGTCAATTCAACAAGACAATTGGGAACTTTAGATTTGACTACGAGTATAAGATTGAGTATGAAAATTGGTCTTGTGCTTGTTGCTGAATCATGGCCAATTTCCTTTTTTTCTACAATTTCATGTTCCAGATACATATGGGACTACGATTCAGTATCAACAACTCACGCAAGGCCAATTTTAAAACTTGTACTCGTACTCAATCTCGTACTTGTAGTCAAATCTAAAGTCCCCTAATGACAGCAACAACAACGACAAACAAACAAAAATGAGTAAAAAAAAAAAAGGAGTAACCCAATACTTTTGTAATAACAATTGGGGTGATATCTAATTTCTTGGGGGGTTACTGGTAGGGGGCTGGGTGATGTTTATAAATACTTTGAAATTATAAATGGACCAAATCCATCATGTTACAGTAATAGTTGACCCTCTAGAGGAATTATAAGATAGATTAAAAACAAAAGAAAATGAATTCTGTGGAGATTTGTTGTTTTGAATTTGGGAAAACATCAATGATATTGAAATGCAATGTCTTCTTTGTATTCATTTAGTACTTTGGTCATCAACAATAAATTACTAATATACAATACATTTTTGCAATATTATAGTGTGAAGAATATCTCAACAACAAGATTGGTGGAAATCTGTGCCATGAGCTTTGTAACACTCGTGACATATCCCTTGAACCAATTTGTGAGTCCCACAAAGATACAACTTTTATAATATTTGGGAAGTGGAAAAACCAGGAAGTCGTTTTAAAGACTAAAAAGAGCTCTCATGGATTCCAACAGAACTTGGATTCAGAATTAGCTAATGAATTAAAAAATCAAGGTAAAAGATTATGACATTAGTCTATTACATCAAGATTGGAAAGGTGCCCACCTTACAGAGGTGTCTCTCTTACAGGAGTGTCCCCCTTACAGGAATGTTTACCTTACAGGGGTGTCTACCTTACAGGGGTGTCTACCTTACAGGGGTGTCTGCCTTAAAGGGGTGTCCACCTTACAGGGGTGTCTACCTTACAGGGGTGTCTACATTACAGGGGTGTCTACCTTACAAGGGTGTCTACCTTACAGGGGTGTCTACCTTACAGGGGTGTCTACCTTACAGGGGTGTCTACCTTACAGGGGTGTCTACCTTACAGGGGTGTCTACCTTACAGGGGTGTCTACCTTACAGGGGTGTCTACCTTACAGGGGTATCTACCTTACAGGGGTGTCTCCCTTACAGGGGTGTCTACCTTACAGGGGTGTCTACCTTACAGAGGTGTCTCTCTTACAGGAGTGTCCCCCATACAGGAATGTCTACCTTACAGGGGTGTCTACCTTACAGGGGTGTCTACCTTACAGGGGTGTCTACCTTACAGGGTGTCCTACCTTACAGGGCTGTCTACCTTACAGGGGTGTCTACATTACAGGGGTGTCTACCTTACAAGGGTGTCTACCTTACAGGGGTATCCACCTTACAGGGGTGTCTCCCTTACAGGGGTGTCCACCTTAAAGAAGTGTCTACATTACAGGGTTGTCTTCCATACAAGGGTGTCTACCTTACAAGTGTGTCTACCTTACAGGGGTGTCTACCTTACAGGGGTGTCTACCTTACAGGGGTGTCAGCATTACAGGAGTGTCCATCTACTAGCAATTTTTAATTTTTCTAGAGAATTTCCCTCAAGACCATGAGTACTACCAGAAGGCATTTATCACTCGTATCTTTGATCACATTATTGAAGAGATCAACTTTGAGGATCTCAGAAAAGTGTTGACTCCAGCCAAAACGCTTGATCTTATGTATCAACCATATTCCCCAAAAAATCTTTCATACCCAGAGATGCAAAGTCTGTGGTTATTATTGCAACAGGAAGAATTCATCAAATTCCAGCTCTTACAAAATACTAAGCATGTCCCAAGACTATACGGCTTTTGTGGAGCATACTATGCTGTTGAGAGGGTTCAGAGCCTTGAGAGCTTGATGAATATATTCAGACGTCCTCCATCATGGCTACAGAGAGTTAAAATTGGACTGGAATTGTTACAACTTGTTACTAAACTGAAAAATAGCTTAATTGGTAATCTTTCACTTTGTGATGTGCACCCTGGTAACTTTGGTGTTGCTAAAGATGGAAGAATTGTGGTTTTGGACATTGACACTGCATTTACAGCACCCCAAATGGATATGTTCATGGGCCAGGGAAATTGTACCTCAAATGAAGACTGTACTTTCTTTGATTGCATGTCAAAATGCAACTTACCAAGCAACACATGTACTTCCACTGTATTGACAAATAATTTGTATAATGTATGTCATGACTTATTAGCTGCATTATGGCGAGACTTACCAGGAATACTAAGTATTCCCCTTGCATACCAGCATGCTAATCGTGAATTAATGACCTACTTAAATGAGTGCGCCAGGGAGATGGCATTTCCATGGGAACCACAAAAAGAAAAGAGATTATATGAAACAATTTACAAATTGCTAATAAAAGCTTCTCAGAACTGAAGGAAAAATATTAAAAAGAACATTGAAATAATTGCTATATTTTTATCAAATATTTTTATCAAAAATGTATATTTTATATTTTAATATGTTTGGAATAAAATGTAAAATTTAAAAATTTCATCATGAATAGAAAGAAAGTTCTTAAAAAAAAAGAAACATGGAAATTCCATGGAATAGAGTATGTGGCCCATTTATGAATTCCCTCTGTGTTGGGGGTATGGATATTTTCTGGAACTACACAATGAAGAAACTGCTAGTATTCTGCCATCTGGTTTTATTGATGGACTTCAATAAACATGCATTCAGCATACTTACAATCAACAGTTCCTGTATAAACAGGTAAGCAACCATGCTAATATATATATTAACTAATTCAAACATAATAAAAATCAATATTAAAATCAGAATATTTTTAAAAAATATACACAGTGGTATGTCTTGAAGTAAAATATTGTAACACCCACAGCATGGTACAAACATGCACAAACTATAGACTAAATTTTAACATCAAAAAAGTGTTCTGCTTTAAAACAGGATAATCTATTTGTTAATGAAAGCTTAAACCTCATTAACAGTAGCAATACAAGCATAGGATGGAGCAAACAACATACGCAGACGTGTGCTACTCATTAGTAGTGTTTGCCTTTTTTTCACACTTATGTAATATATTAATGTGATGAGTCTGCACGTGTTGCTTGCCCTTATGCTTGCGTCACAAGTGCGAAGCAGGCTTAAAAGCCAGTTTGTATTGTTGTATAATGCAGCAAAAGTTTAGAAGGCATATACTCAGGTCCACAAAGGGTCTTTCTACTCTCGCTCCCTCTCAAATTTGAGCTGCAGAAGAGGTAAGAAAGTTGCAAAGCAATGAGATGGAAGAAATGCTGCTTTGCAGCTCATATTCACCTCCAGAACAAGGGTAGAAGCCTGAAACAAATTTTAACAAATGCTTGATAGATTTTTTTTCTGACACAGGAACTAAGAAACTTATTTGTCTTCAAAACTGGAGGATAAAAGTGATTCTTTGGTTACTTGATTTCCTTTTGAGTAACCTTCTTGATGACCACATTAATGTCTGCTTTCTTGTTAATTTTGATGTAAGGGCACTTCCTCACCAGCAACATTGAGAACCATTCTGGTGCAAGTTCTGATAGTAACCTCAAATGATCTTCAACTTGACCTATAATGGAGAGTTCAAATGAAGACAACTTTCTTGTAAGTGACATGTACTACTGATGATAGACCAAATCAGTTAACACGTTGCTATGACATTTCCACCGAATTCAAAACCTGTGTGTATAAGAACTTTTGTTCCAAAAACTTCTATGTGAT